>VZSV01000001.1:5349963-5388739 GCA_013398735.1 Nothocercus julius | reverse complement strand
ACCCCCAAATATCCCCCGGGGGGCGCTGGGCAGAGCAGCGCAGCCCGCACCTACGGACTGTGCCCGACGCCTCTTCGGGGCACCTCACGTCTCATTGTGACCGCTGTAACCGGGAGCGCTAGAGCAGCTGGGGTCCCCCTGTGCAAACAGACTCATGGGAACGGTGAGAAGTAGTGGCCATCCTAGCTTCCCTCAAATGACATGCAAAGTGTAATCATTCTGCTTGTTATCCCCGATTTCAAGCCTTATGCCATTCCCGACCCTGGGTCCTTATTACCAGATGATGCTTTGCACTTTTGTGCTTTGAAGCTGTACACGCTGCACTGCAAACACCAGGTATATGATTTGCTGCTGGTGATTGCTACAATTCGCAGTGGCCAATATGAACAGTACCATTACACCGAGCAGGAGGCTTTTATCCAGTGCTGGGCTGAATATTTTTACCAAAGTAATGACACAGAATAGTCTCTGTTCTGCCCAACTTTCCAGCTTGAATTGGCTTTAAGAAAACTCAGAGCTTTTTGGAAAAGGACTGCAAGCTGAAAGTATGAATTCTATTCCAGACATACACTGGACATTTATTTCAATTTAAGTGAATTGTTTGCGTTTCTTTCAGGGAGAATTATGCTTATAATGAGCATCTATTTGTCAGTTCCTGTGCTGGAAGGTCCCACTGGAAAACTACCTTGGTAAGGATCCTACATTTCCTGTTATTAAGATGAAACTAAACACCAGTTATGCATGACATTTGTTTCAATTATAGCTTGCCTTTTGTAAGCTGAGCACTTCATCAACAGGCTATGCTATGACTGCACCCTAAATCAATAGCAGGGAATACATCTCCCCCTCCAAAAGCTCGCCTTCTGCACTGCGCTGTTTGAAAGGAGAGCAAGCCCGAGTTTTGATGAGCCACCCCTCTGGCTAATTTATGGACATTGCAAGCTGGGATATTTTAAAACCAGGGAATTGGTACAGGGTTAAACATCAGCCAAACTGAAGTGCTGTTCGATTTACAGCATGTTAAGCATTCCTGAAACTGTGATCACTGATATATTTGGGTCAATCAGATGTCTTGTTACAGCGTTGCAGACATTGCAATGAGCAGCTTGAAGATAAATTAAAGCAGTCTCCAGGCTTCCCAGACCTATATTGGGGAAGGGAGCCTTGGCCACTGTCCAAATCCAGCATCCTAGCAAGTATAAAGAAAACAAAATAATTCCTTGCTTCCCTGTGCTGCTTCTTATGTTAACTTGATTTTAGCTGCTTTACAAAGCCAGGCTCACAGAGCACCTTGTTGCTAGTGGGCAGCGATGATCTTAGCAGCAAGGCGCTTTCTTCCTCATTCCCCTCTCTGCCCCCAGCACTTTCTTAGCCAGGTGGGAGTTGTTACAGACAGCAGCAATGGAGGAACCAGGGGCTGTGCAAAGACTTCAGGAGCTCTCCCCTGCAAAAATTATCTCATACTCAAGTCAAAGGCCAAACGCTAATGGGTTTTGCCAGAATTAGGACCATGGCAGAACAAATGGTGCCTGATTTTTCTGGGCACAGCTCACTGCTGTGCTGGATTCGATCAGCCCAGTCTGCGAGCAAGCCCTGCGGAGCAAGGCAAGCTGGCGGAGGCTCCATCGCACCCCAGCCTGTGTATACCTGCATGTATTTTTGGCATGTATTTCATACCAAATGTGTACGAGCTGATCTGCAGAGCTCCTTTCCTCTGCAGAAAGCTTTCCCGGGTGCTTGGCGGTGAGGGCGCCCTGTGCCCTTGCCTGTGAAAGCGCCTCATGCAGAGGCAGGGTTATCAGCAGGGCAGCGCTCTTGCTCATGCAGCTCATTTCTCTTGGGGAAGGGTGGGAACTGGGCTAAAACATACTGGGAAGAACTTAGTATGTGGAAGTGTTATGTGCTTAGCACGACTTGAAGTCATTCCCATCCATGGAGTGCTTTGTACAACTGTATCAGCAGAGCACTCCATGCATATGCCTTACTATGGCTTTGCCTAGGTGAATTTGTACTTCTCAACCTAAAAACATCCCTCACAATGAGATATTCCAGCAACTGAAGGGCAAAGTCAGATTGGAGTGGGATGGAGGATTTGTAACTGGCCGTGGGGTGGGCTGAGGAAGCTGAGGTGCACGGTGTTTCATGGCAGGGAGGTGAACTGCTTAGAGACCTTGCCCTCCAAGTATGTTGGTGGTTTCTGGAAGTCTTTAAAAACTTAATTCAGCCTGAAACTTGAAAGATTTTTATTGCTTTGACTTCATATTTGGGTTTCTCAAAAAAGCTCCTAGGCAGATGGTACTCCAACAGATTTTTCCTCCCTCTTTTTTTTTTTTTTCCCTTTGGTAGTCTGAAGTACCATGTACAACATGAATCTAGGCAATTTCTGTGCACACAACAGATCCTATCTCCCCTGGACTCCCAGCTTCTCTGTTTTTAATATCTGTGACTCTGTTTTTAATATCAAAGCAATAAATGAGTAAGTGCTTGGGCTCTTGTGCCTGGCTCTTGAAAGTGTTCATAAGACTTGTCAGATGCCTGATGATGTTTAGTCAGTTAGGGGATATATTCTCATCTCTATTAAAAGTGAACAGCAAAGCCAGAATGAAATCTGTGCTACGCTCACACTGATGTCCTCAGGGTCTCTGCGAGGGCAGCTGTGCGCATCGGTCACGACAGAAATGTGCTGAAATGGTGGGTGTCTGCAGCATCCGTTACGTTAGCATGACCCAGGGTGTCCAGGCACCTTGGGCTTCAGGTGAGAGGATTTTTCCATATAAGCCACCAACACCAGGCACTGTGACCCTGCTTTTCATGGTGTGGGGTGAGATCCGGAGCAGCTGGAGCTGGCAGAGCTGTGCCACGGTGAAAGGCTCGCTCAGACTTGCAGCATTTATGTTGCAGCAGCTCTGCGCGGTCTCTGCTCCCTGCCAGCCCAGAAACATAGTCTTTCCTAGACAGCAATGCAGTAGTCTTTTGTGTCCCTCTTGCAAAATTCATTCTTTCAGGCTTGGAAGTGAAGAAGCTCTTCAAGGAACCTCTTCAAGTGAAAGTGCTGCACAAATTCAGGGAGACAAAAGGTAATTACTGCATGACAGGCTAACTAGTGCATGGGGTGTTAGCCCCTGCTTTCAAGTGTTTTTTAAAGGGTCAGATCTTCTTGCCTGCAATATTCGTATCTTGCCTGCAATATTCGTACTGGTAACATATCTCCTCTTTTTTTTTTTTTTTTGTCTACCAAAGCATGTGAGTGAAGAATATCACTCAATACCATTTGTACAGTAATTCCAGACACCTGCCAGATGTATCATAAGAGGAGAGGGAGGAGAAACCCAAATCCAGGGTCTTCCCAGAGCTGAGAAGTCCAGACCACCTCAAGTATAGCCCTTAGACATTCCTTGCTCCTGATCCATGCACCTGGCCCATGATATCATACTTGAAGAAGTATGTATGATTTAGGAAGACACTGCCATTAGGTAGATACTTTCCATCATCGTCTGGCAAGTTGGGCCAGGGGTTAAATACTCTCACTGTTAAAAATAACCTCCTCACTTCAATGTTTTCTCCAGACACTTAGATAGCCCTGTGATGGGCCCAAAGCCTGAGGTGGACTAGACAGGACTAGAAAAATGAGACCAGGGTAAACGTAGAGTTACTACTGTTACAGGAAAGAAAAAAGAAAAAAAAGAAAAGCTCATAAAATTTAGCTTCTACTGCAAAAATACACCCAGGATACATCTTAAACTTTTCAGCAAGTCCTAAAAAGGTGCAGTTTTTGCACTGCTGGTAAAAGTGCTGTAATTAGTCTTAAGGTGAAAACGCCAGCTGTGTCAGTGGAAAGCCAGCTGTTCGCTCATTTCTAAGTGAAGCTGAAAAGAATCAGCTTCAGCAGCAAACCCAATCTGTAGGCCCTTAATATCTTTTCTCTGTGTTGTGTTGCCTGGAGAGGCAGCTGGATCCCTCCCAAGGATGGAGGAGCCCCTCCTGCTGCTGAGAGCTCTGGCCGGAGGGGAAAGACGCAGGAAAAACAACGTGTGAACTCCTGGCCTTCTGCTTTCCCCTCCTTGGAGGGATCCTCTGGCCCCATCTGAAGCTGCAAGAGGCGGTGGTGAAAAACACAGAGCACGTCCTGCTCTTTCTCCTTTGGCTGGTGGGTACCAGGGGTTCCTGTCCCTGCTCCGCTCTGCCCCACAGAGCCCCAGGGAGGCATTTCTGAGAGCGGCATCTCATCCACATTGTCTGTCATCTGCGCTGTGCGGTCAGGAACCCCCAGCTTGGCCACCAGGCTCGTCCGGCCTGATGCTCGGCCCCTCAGGACTGCCTGACAGCGCACCAAGCTGTGAGCGGCACAGCAGGACATGTGGCACCTCGGTGACTCCTGCAGGAGGCCTCTGGGCAGCATGGGGACAAAGTCGACTCCTGACGGCAGGAGTGACCTTGAGGCTCTTCCGTCTCTTGTGGAGGCTCTTCCTTCTCCATGCTCCCTGGGACTCTGTTTTGTCTGACTTTATGCGACTCAAATGATGGGATTTCCGCCCGCCCTCGCTCTGGTCCAGCAGACGTCTCTGCTGGGAGCACCGACTGCTGCAGCAGCTCAGCTCCTCATAGCTTTTCTACGTGTTCCAGCTGTCGGGATCGAGCTGTTGACGGACACCCTTAACCCTCACTGAAGAGAATAAATAGGATCTTCCTTGGCGTGCGTAAGGAGGGCCAGACCGCCTCACCGTAAGCCAGCTGAGCCTGGGCGCCATCAAGCTGCCTTACCTCGGCTGCGCCTCCGTGCACACGAGCCCAGTCCGGGCTTATTGGCCGGGCAGTGCAGCAAGGCTTGCGTGGCTAGGCTAAGGTAAGACTCGAGAGGACTTATCAGCTCAGGTCTCTGCAGCCACAGCGATCGCTACACCGTAGCCCACTTTGTGGTGGAGACATGCCCACCCTCTGAGCGGGTAGGAGGTAGGAAAGGAAGGAAACCCTTTGCTTGTAAAACACACATTCTCCAGTTTTGAAGGTCCCAACTCTTGATTTCCGCATGGCTGGGGTCAGTGACATTGAGAAGTTTCCCTTCTGCTCACTCTACATCTCAGTGTGACCCACTTAAATCTCAAAGCCTTATTAAACATAGCATTAACATTCAATAAGTGTCTCATTGATTATGTATTTAGTTATCTGGTATTTAACTAGCATTCTCTTAAGGAATGGATAAAGAGGCAGAAGCAAGAGGCAGTTACTGTGTGTGATTGAAACGGAAGTGGGAAGGTACCCTTCAGAGGCCAAGGACTGGGCAGTCAGGAGTTGAATCCACCCAATATCTGAAATGCCATACACATTTTTATAGTCAATGGACTTTATTAAAAATACCATAATGCTTTTATTAAATCAAAATGTATTTGAACTCTGAATGAAATCCGAAGACCTCACCTGCACACAGGAAAGTACTTCAGCTATTGCTTAGTTCAACTGGCCCAAAGCAATGCTTCACTGTGTTTACCTCACGCTGCATGAAGCGTGTCTTCTGTCACAAGCAACATGCGCAAAAGCTCAGCAGTGGTATCTCCCTTGGCCTTTCCTGCATGCGGTGTAGCTTGGTGAGACAGATCTTCTAGGTCTTCGTTCCTACAACCGGCCCTGGCATTTTTCCCTCTGCTACTGCCGTGAGTCACTTACATAAGTTATTTAATGATGTTTGAGGAGATCTTCAGGTTTTCCTTGAGAATGGGGAAAAGCTGGTGGAGGCCCTAGGAAGTGAACCCTTATTACTTTTGTTGCTGCTGTTCACTGTCATATCAATTCACTCGCAATTTGCATATGATTGCACTCTTCTTGGTGACTTCAAACTACGGAAAGAAAAGCAAAACATTTTGAGGAATGACCAGACTTCCCCAAGCCTCCATCTTGCAGACCAGGTCGGACTCCATTGGTTTTCACCCCTGTTCCGTGCCCCTTGTCGCAGCGGAGCTCCCCCAGCAGGAGGGTGGAGAGGAAGGGCAGCACGAGCACTGCAAAAGGGAGTCCTTCCTCTGGGAAACCGACCAACATTTTTGTTTTGATTTATCCCAGTTTCCTTGCAAATGACTTTCTGCCGAGCTGTTGAACTTTCTGTAAACACTTTAGTGAGAGCCATAAAATAAATCCCTCAAAGAGGAGAAAAACAAACATAGTCATGAGTTACTCCAGCCAGCTCTCTTCCTCCTGCTCTTTGTGAGCCCTCGCAGGAGCTGGTTTTGCTCTGAGTCACAAAAAACAGACGAAGGAGATAACGGGAGGCAGCACAAACAAACAAAAGCATCATGGAGAAGACAGGCACGTCTGCTTGTTGGTCTTTGAAATACACTCGAGCAGACATCTGACCTTCCCCAGAGAGGGGATGCCTGGGAGCTCTGCGGCTGCTGGGGCCTCTGCGCTGCGCCAGGCCACACACTGCTGCAAGGAGGAAGGACAGCGAGCACCTCCTGTCCTGCTGCAAACTGGAAAGGTGGTGCCATCAGAGACTGCAGTGACTCTGTCCATCTCTGTGCTGTGACTTCGCTGGTCGCTGAAGTGGCCGTGAGTGCCCAACGGGATCAGCGATGGGGAGACACAAGTCACCAGGTTAGGTATGCAGTGTGAGGAAGGTGCTCGGGCTCCATTTAAGACTGCAGCTGTGACACACAGCAATGGCCTCATGTTATGAATTCTGCTCAGGAAACAAAATAATATTTAATGTGCCAGACCCGTCTTAATTGTTTTATTATGCTAAAGTGTCAAGGATGAATCTAACCATTTATGCTTATAGTTAATTGCTCTGAAATGTCCAGGGATAGTTGAAATGCTGTCAGTGCATTATTAAAAGCACTAGTTAAAAGTAAGTTACTTTGTGATTTATTGTTTTCAGGAGGGCCCAAAGGTTAGACTACAAACCGAGAAGCAAGCAGCTGGGCTCTGCCAAGGCTGCCCCTGTGAGCCTTCTTCCCCCTTTGGGAGCCAGCGAGGTCAAGGATGCAGAGCCAAGGGAAAATAAAGTGTTTGATTAGTGAGATAAGCCGAAAGGAGCAGAGCGTGCGAGGGAGACCAGGTTCCTCTGGACCCAATCATGACAAGAGTCTGGCTCTTAGCTCCTCCACGTATGACTCAAGACTGGGTCTGCAGTGGAGGGGGTAGTTGCTGCATGCGGGAAAGTCAAAGCCAAGCAGGCAAAATCAGTGCTGTGGTGAGAGCAGTATAGATGGGGAAGGCGGTCGTGACGTGAGATGGGGTCTGGCACACAAGCACCGTGCCCGGGAGCCGGAGGAGCGCGAGCCGGCTGGGGCGCCTCGTGCAGCTCGGCGCCTTTGACACCCTGCATCGCTGGCCGCGGCTCAGTGTGCTGATGAGGGTACAAGTAGCAAAAAGATGACATCAGCTGGGGGGGCTGCATTTTTAAAATAAAACGACGGCATACAAAATTAATCTGTGCTCTGGGAAAGCTGCTTCCTGCGGCTGCTGCCTTCAGGCAGCCCCGATAGGAGCCAGTTTTGTTATTCGCATCCCCACGGGTTTCTGCTGGTGAAGGTGAGCGCGTTGCCTTCAGCCTGGCGGGAGGTGGGGCAGGAGCAGGAGCCACCGGTGCCCTGGCACAGGCACAGGAGCCCTGCAGCAACTGGAAGCTGAGCTGAGGGTTTCCCACTGCCGGTTCGCTGCACGGCTGCACATCCCCGGTCTCTGTGACACGCTGCTGCAGATCCTTATATCCACTCCTAGCGAACTCTTTTCCCTTCTTGAACACTGATTTGATTTTCATATTGCATTTCTGCTGCACAATGTCAGAGATCGGGAATCAAGCTCTGCTGCAGCCGCACCTGGATTTTCCAAACGCTTTTATCCCCCCTCGGTATGTCCCACTGGCTCTGATGTGATGAGCAGGTTTGCCAAGAGCCTGGGAGCCTGGAGAAGGGTGGGATGCAGAAAGGCCCTCTGGGAAGCTGCTGGGAGGCCAGGGAGAGCTGCTGGGACAGGGACAGGGCTCGCTGGCCTCCATCGGGCAGGTCCCACGGAAGGCCAGGGCACCCAGCCCTGCCGTGAAGGGTCTCTGTGGGGTCACACGCTGCCGGGCAGGGAGGCTCGGGCGCCCCGTCCCTGCCGAGCAGGACTGCGTGTCTGCGTTTCCCTCATCGTGATTTATCCGGCTCCTTCAGCCTTGCTGCTGATTGCTCTCTTTTCTTCTGGATTTGCAAGAAGGTTCAAACCGGAGGCTTTCGCTCCCTGATTTTATCAGTTTCCCCCTTACCAGGACCATTTTTTAATGGGCAAAGTAAGCAAACAAAGGATACTACTGCTAGTAGTAATAAAAATAACCACAGTTAGTACGTCCAACAAGGTCTTTGTTGAAATTCCTTTCTTTCAAGGGTTTTCTCTGCACAGCAACATAAGCCATGAGCATGAGATAGGAAATATTCATCCAAAACCACAAGAAAATGCAAGTGGGTAGACACCAGGAAATCCATCTGAATTTGGCACCAGACTTCCATTTTAATCTTGTGAAGAGTTCCAGGAGTGATCTTGGATTTGCTTCTCTTCAAAATACACGAGATACACAAATAGGAATGATAAAAGTGTCCAAAATCTCCACAAGGAACAGGATATTATAAAAAAGCACTGTAAAAAGTGTCTGTTTTTCTCTGAGAATTTTACTTCATTTTTGTTTCCCCACTTTTAAAATTATTTGTATCTTTTAACATAATTTGTGGATACATTAATAGCATGTACTAATGCTTCTGATATATTACAATATGACATACTATAGCAGTTGAAATGCTTTATTATTTTAATGTAATTCAATAGAATGCATAATACTAATAATTAGTGGTAGCTGTTACTCAGAGCTAGTTAAAACTTCATGCCATATTCCCTAGAGCGTTTTATCTTATTCTTTCAATCTGTGCTGCAACGTAACAGACTGACATTTTGCACAGCATAAATAATTTGAGTGCCAGGCTGAGTCAATAGCAGTGATTTGCAGGAAGTGTTGTTAACAATGCTCTAAGAAATAGATTAATGTTAGGTGTTTTTTTGTGTGTGTGCTTGGCTCTTGTTTTCCATCCTTGCATCTGCACCATTTACTCAGGTGGTTAAACTTCCATTCACACCCCTGCCTTCAGGGAGGCAGCCGGAGGCTCAGACCAGCCCGTGGACGGTTTCTGTGCAGCGTCTGCGGGGTCACCCCCTCTCCCTGATTGCTGCTCCCTGACACCGACCCTTGGGACAACTCTGGAAAGGTGAAACGCTCGCGCCTCCATCTGTCCTTGACAGGATAGGGTATCTTGGAGGAACGACAGGACAGGGTGTCTCAGGGTGAGCCGAGGTCTGGCCTTCTTCCTCTCCGCTCGCGTTCTGCTCTGCTGCTCTTCCTAGGTACAGGGACCTAGATCCGGGCCACAGGCATTTACGTACCTTGGTATTTTTATAGCAACAAAAATGAATTCCTCATAGCCAAAAGTGGCTGGAACCCCAGGTCTGAAGCTGTGCTGATGGGGTAATGTCTGGAAAAAAAAAAAGGAAATCTCCAACATGGAAACACAAAATGCTATGGCAACAAGGGGAGCAACAAACAGGCTTAAAGATACAGGCTCAGCCTTAGCTTAAGCTTTGGGAATTAGGTAGATGGAAACAGCAGTAGTGCTAGTGCTATATTTTATTTGGGGTTAGGAGCTGGAGCAATCTGCCCGTAAACAGCGAGGTGTATGTGCTAGGGGCAGGCAGAGAGGCAGCATCCTTCTCCCATGTGCTGGCTTTCATCAGCGTCCCTCCTGGCCACTAAAGTGACATTACATGTGGAAACTGAGCTCATCTCACTTTATCCCTCTTGACTGTCCCTTCCTCTTTCCAGTCATGTGCTGCAAATGCAAAGTAGGGAGGATGTCTGTGTAATTCGTTAATCCAGAGATAGGAGCTGGCTGATCTGCGGCTGCCAAACCACCCGCTCCTGAGTCATCCCACCCATCCCCGAATAGCAGGAGGTTTTCCCTCAGCGACATCGGATCAATTCCGGGCTAATTGAGAGCTCCCTGTTGCAAATAAAGCAGGTGTTCAGGCCTTGCCGTAGTTTATAATGGCTCTAGCTGCAACAGTTCACAGGTCTCCCTTCAGCCCTAAAGCACCTGGCAAGTAGAGGGTTTCTGCACTTCTTCCTGTTTTGCTCGTGTTCTCATTTCACTACTAACCGTCCTGGCACAGTAGATCCTGGCAACTGCCTGGAGAGGAGATACAGGTAAGAGCAGTGGCCTGGAAATGCTTGGCTGAAGGCAGAGGCTGTTGAAGTCAGGATACAGACTACTGGTACGCAGGTCTGAATTTAACATATTTGTACTTCTGTCCCAAACCTTCTTTGAGATCTTTGGCAAGTCATCTTTTTTTTGTTATGTTTTCAGTCTCTTAAATGGGCGTAAGAGCCCTTGCTAGAGAGGCCATAACACACCTGGGTCAGGGATCTTCCTTAAGGGCATACAGAGTCATAATGAGGCTTCAGCCTAAGCTGAGAGCTGGCAAAGCTGCTTCCATGCAATTGCCAGGTAAAGATGTATGTATGCTGACAGTCTCCTGACCGGCTGCTCCTTTGCAGCACATTGCACTGCAAAGCTCAGCAGCATCTGGATTTCTAGGCTCCTGGAACTGCTATTTCCTAACGACCTGTGTGCAAAAATCTGGAAGCTTTCTTTGTGGAACAGAAATAATCCTTCCTTTAAAAAAAAAAATAAATAAATGGAGTGATTCTCCATAGTATGCTTGTTTTTTTCATTTAACAAAATGCCATCACAAACCTCTGCTTCTCAGCATCCGGTGGGAATGACAACTGAGTCTCAGGCAAGGGAATCTCCGTCTCCTTTTCTCATTCAGCTGCCCTGAGCATCGCTTCTGTGGCCTGGCCAGTTTCTTCTCTTGTGAGGCGATACCGTTTTGCTCCCGGTCCTTACCCTTGCCCCTCGCTGTGAGGCTGCCCTGGCTGCGGGTGACCGCCGAGCACGCGGATGCCTCCGGCCCCAGGGCCCGCGGCGGTGGGGGCAGGAGGGACGAGCAGTGCGCTCTCCTGCCTCTGAGGACCAGGCTAAGGAGTCAGCTCTTGCCTTCAGGGCCCGTTGCAGGGCAGCCTAATCGTGGGGGCCAGGAGCAGCACTGTGGCTGTTTCTCTTCCCTTGATTCACCGTTTGATCTTGGCTGGGTCCTTCATTCCTTGTATTCATTTCCCTTTTCTGCAGTGTCAGGATAAGAATACCTTTGTGAAGTCCTTTGATATCCGAGGAGGGAAAACATCACATAGAAGCTACAGATTATTAGCTTTATCTGCATCAGAGACATCTTCCTCTTGCACAAAATCTCTCATTTTTTACAAAGAGCAGCATTGTTGAATAACCCTGTCTCATATCGCATAGAAATATATCTGCTTTCATTGTAGAGAAAGAAAAAGAGTTGTGCTCCTTCATTCAAGGACTTGTTAAACTTCTCAATGTGTGTCCTGGCAGGGCTTTGTGCAGAGGTGGGTATAAGACTAAATGAGAATAATGACAACATTTTTCTTTTACTTCTGTCTCGGTGGATTTGTGTTCCTTGAGTTTCAGCAATTTCTAAGAAAAAAAAAAAAAAGTGGTTTATGGTTTTCACAGTTTCTTCCAAGTTTCCTCAGAACTGGAGCCAGGTATGTTCCAGATGAAGGGATCTCTCCTGACCAGGCGGCCTGGTTTCAAGCGTACTGTGTCCATTCCGGGCAGTTTTGTGTCTCGGCTGAGAACGTGTCGCGCAGCCCTGCTCAGCACTGGGGCAGCTCCTGGAGCTTTTGTTTCGTACTGTCAGCTGTGCCTCTTGTACCTGCCATCCCGCCTGCAGCCACGGAGCCCGGGCAAGCAGCGAGGTCCCTGTTGCAGCGGCTGCGCTCGCGCTGGCGTCGGGCTCAAGGCCGGCAGGGCAGCGCCCCGGGCGCTCTTGGCTATGGCATCATGGTAAGAACTGAGCTTATTCCCGTGGAAATTAGCACTGCTGCCTACTTCTTGGGATGATCTCAAGAGGAGAATAAATGGGTCCTTCCTTTTTCTTTCATACTTATAGAGAAGGTGTATTTTTGTTTGTCTGTTTTATAAGTATTCTGAGAATTCTTTGACGGATGCTTTGTACAAGAAAAAAAACCCAAACAAACAAACCAAAAAGGCCCAGAAAGTCAGTCTCCTCTGACTTTCTTGGTAGACTCTATGGAGAGCTTGAGACACAGTAGAAATATGGTATTTGTGATAAAGTTATGCCAGGATCCACTGAGACCTCTGCTTCATATCTTGCAGTGGTGTAGAGGCTTGGATAAGGGAATCCAAGGCGAGGAAGGATACCTCCTGCTTGAAGAAGCAGGATGCAACAGGTCATGTCCCTAAGTCTGTCACCGCGTGACAGGGAGGACCCAACACCGCTGGGGTCCTCACCAAGCTTTTCAGTTATTTGGCATGTGACGTGTCTAGGGTCCCCGCTTGCTGCCCCAAGGCTCGGTGCCGACTCGCAAACCTGGGTCACGTAGGCACGGCGGGAGGAAGGGCAAGCGCTCGGGCACAAACATGGAGTAATGCCCGGTCTGTCATGAGGGGATTTATGTCTCAGAAAACATGGGACAGCTCATAGTTTAAGGAAGAGGATGGGCAGACCGCTGCCGGGATGAAGAGCAGAACAACTGGCTACCAAGAGAAGGATCACAGCTGCTGGATGCGCTGGAAGGCTTCGGCTTGGTGCTAACGGCTGCTCTAGCGAGACGGGACTCGTTCCCCGGGGCAAGGCCGAGGTGTAGGGACATATGCCATTCCCGATGGGAAAATATGAGGGACAGCCACACCAAATCACTGCGAGGGAGACAGAGGTAGGACGGAGGTGGGAAAGAGAGACCTTTCCCACTTCATCTCCAAGGTTTTTCTATTTCTTTACCTTTGTCTTTTGTAAACCCTGTGGCAGTGGTTTTTTTTTTTTTTTTTTTTCTCTTGGATCTTGCAAACAAATGCTGCTGTATGTAATTTATCTTATCCTGGCTTGAATCAGAAGTGATTTCAAGATAACTGCATAATAACAAGGCGTTCTTCACCCAAGGATACCCAGTTTATAAAGGGCACCTCTGGGGACACTTCAACAGGTTGCCTTGCTCGCAGGGCCCGTGCCCCCGCACAGCCGCACCGCCCAGTTCACAGAGAGGGGAAATAGCTTTTATTACACCAAATGATGGAGATGGGAAACACTGACAAGCTCCTGGGCTCACTCATTCATGTGTGCCTGAAAGCTGCTCTGTTTTTTCCAGCTATAACACTCAGTATAATCAATAATCTTCCTCTTCTTGCAAGCTGTGCCATATTATTAGCCATGTGATTTTAATCATGCCTTTTCCCTACATTGCATAAGGATAAAATATTTAAAGAGGCTTAGTTAGCTGGGATAGTGGAAAAAAAAAAAAAAGAGAGAGAGAAAAAAATAAGATAAGGAAAAACAGCTGCTATTCCTTTATGTCAGGAATATAAGGTAATTGCACTTAAACAGCCATCTGAAAAATTCGTAGCCCCCACAACTGATAGACCAATTTAAAACAGACTGTGATCTTGATATGCTGCTTCTTTCCCCAGGAAACAGCAAAAGAGAGAGACTTGAGACTTGTGCACATGTCTCAGACCATCCTCAATCAAGGGATCATTTAGGGACCCATTTGGCTACTAAGATTATCCTTGTGCTTCCCCCTGCCATGGGCCACCCATTCCTAGTGGAGATCTCGCACCTGCCGGTCGCTGCGTTGCTTTGCGGGGTCCCAGTTCTACAACCAGGGCTCCTGCCTGGAACGGTGGCAACTGCTCCAGACTTGGGTTTCTGCCTCGAGGTAAAGCACTTCCAGCGTGTGCTGTGAAGCCTGCTGTCACCACGGCCCAGGACTGATGTAGTTATGGTGTTACAAATCAGGAGTTATTCTTACCAGGTCTCACAGCAGGTGAGGTGAATAAATTAAAGGTGATTTGCAATGCTAAAAGCATATCTCCATTAGTGGGTACTCAAGGCTGCAGCCCCAGACCAAATACTTGTCCAGCAAGTAATACTCAGGACACCCATGTATAAGTTTCCAAAGAGTTGAAAAATGAAGTACGTAAAAGGTCCATGCCTTTCATGGGCAGTCCATTTTCCAGGTATTAGTCTTCCACACACACATTCCTTATCCTGAGGACTATAAAGGAATAACAGAAACAACGATGCATTTCTGGGAAGGCTGAAATTAGATGTCCGTTGCCAGTGATCTCTGGGGAGTTTGTATTTATTTTTTTGAACATTTTACTGACACTGGGAAAATATTCTCTTTTCCTGAACGTTTGCCCTTTGTCATGCTGCCAAAGCTTTATAGAATGATGAATCACTGTTTCGTGACAGTGATGTTACTACTTCTCACTTGTTTCACGAGCAATTCTTTGGTGCAAGGATTTTGGACACCTCACTGTGGTCATGCAATGGGATCTAGTGCGTGTGTGTATGAGCATGGGGAAAAACATGAATGAAGAGATAAAGATTTTTGGTGCAACAGGCAGCTCAATAATGGATCCTTCCTATGGCATATCTCTGGGAGCAAAATCTTAGTGAGTTTAAAAGGGAGATCTTCAAAATCCGCCCGAATGTGACTCTGTGCCACATGCCCTAGGTGTCCCTGCTTGAGCAGGGAGGTTGGACTAGATGATCTCTAGAGGTCCCTTCCAACCTCAACCATTCTGTGATTCTGTGAAATCAGACATAGGTGTAGATAGAAAGAGGCGAGGAATATAACTGCTAAACCATAAACACTTTCGGATTTGAGCCAGTCATTATTAGTGGAGATCAGGATGGGTCTGTGGGCTGCAGCAGGTTATCCCAAATGAGTTCAATGTTTACATCTGTTGAAGCATATGGTCCTGGTCACTTTTGGAGGCAGGGGAATGCATCCAAAAATGCAGATACTCAATCTCATCTGACCTGTCTGAGTTTGTGTGACAATATTGCAAAAGATTTATGAACTCTGAAAGAAAAGGAGGTATTAAGGAGAGAGTCTCTTCAGCAGAGAACAGGGGATACTTCAGGTCAGCCTGAAATGCACTGGAAGAGCTATCCAGTAATATAAGTCATCCATTAACACTCATGAACACATATTTTGAAAGGAAAAATTCTGGACAGGTTCTGAAAAGCTGTCTGGCTCATCTTTCCAATGAGATTTCCATAGAGAAGTTACAGAATTTGCAAGGTTGCCAAGTTTTAAGCAAACTTCTCTCAGCAAGTTTCTTTATTTCCCTCCCCAAACTACCAAACACGATTAGATCATATTATGAACTTAGTGCCTGCCAAATTTCATCTTCGCTAAATCAAATTGAGTACTGTGACCTTATAAAACAATCTTAAATTGATTAACTTCTATACTCTGTACCCCTCGACAGAGGGAAACAAAGTCTCACCAACCGACTTTGGAGTACAATTTAGTGAGGAGTTCTGATTTACGTTTTGCTCCTTTTCTGCAGCTGATATGTCACACTCCACAGGCTGCAAAAGAAAGCACTGGTTCCCTCTTAGCTGAAGGGCCAGGATGATATAGTACTAAATACACTCCAGATATCCAAGAATATGCAGAGCTCTGTAGCCTGCATTTTATTGTTTCCATGTATTCGTTTACACTGTGGCTCTTACGGCTTATTTCGGTTCAGAGGGAATTACAAAACATTTGAAATAGCTCATCTATGCTGGTCTCTGTGTTTACTCTATCTTTACTCTGCTAAATGGCAGAGAAGGGCTGCCAAATCCCAGGCACTGATAGCTACTGTCCTGTGAAATGTGGGTTTGGAGAACAAATCAGTTCTGCATTTTACTTTTTGATGTGGCATGCAGTCCTCACATAAGTTCACCAGTTTAGTGGGGATTCACCTTACCCAACGTCAGACATAGCAAATGTCAGTGTTTATGTCTGAGGCAGTTGTCCAAAATCCCTGCAGAGTGCATGGAGAAGAGCAGTTCATTCCAGCAGCGGCTTTTAAAAGCGGGCAGGTAAATGACAACCTGAGAAGTTTTTAGTTCTCTCCAAATACAACAAAGATATTGAAAGCACAAACTCAGATATCTACAGAAGTCACCTAACATCTGGTGAGATGGATGCCATCCTTGTGTCTGAAGCGGCAGACTAGTAGGAGATCATGAAATGTTACATGCCAGGACTGAGATGTGTTGGTCGCTGAGACTTAGATCACCAAGAGGAGATGAGGCAGGAGAACATTTTGACTGCCTGGCTCCCTTTGAAGGAGCAAAAATGCCATGTTTTATGAAAAGGAAAGTGCAATCTTCGTTGCTCACTGTAATAATGCACACAATAATAATTAATAATTCACATGCAACAAGGTGAAGTGAGTGGCTAAAGTACCTAGGCTTGCATATAGGAACTCGTGCTCGTAATGCCACACGTACCTGTTGTATGCTCAGAGCAGATACAAGCTGCAAGGGAAAACTAATGATCAAGATGCTGATGCTGTCTTGGGCATCGAGATGCTACTGTTAAAGCTAATTGTTTGCAAGGCAGTGCCTTCCAGGGAGCTCAGGAAAGATGCATAATTTGCATATTTTAACAAAACCAAAACATTTTGAAAAGATCTTCAGGAAGCAGAACCAGGGACATGAGTAAGAGAATAACTTCCCTCAGAATCAAATAGCGGATGTGTTCAGCTGTGTCCTTGTCTTTGGCAATGGCTACTTCTGAAGGCAATAAAAGCCAATTTTGGATCATTATGACATGCACAGTCCACATAGGGGCTTGTTTTGTTGGTGTTTTGGGAAAACCCTTCTTCATTAGCACATTCAGTACAGGGGAAATTTTATCTTTAAAGCACAGTTTTGCGTGTAGTCACTTGGTTCCAGATGATCAAGTCCTTTAAAAAGCCGTGCACTCATATTAACTTGCCTATGTTGCTGGCAAAGGGCAGCCCCACACCTGTCCCAGGACACAAAACGCTGAGCTGCCGTACGGGACCTTCCAGACCTGGCCCCAAGTGCATCTGAAGCATCTCCAGTGCAGGGAGGACCTGGGCAGAAGCAGGCAGGGGTAGAAGCCACCGCAGATCTCGCTTGCACCATGGGCTTCTCGTTCAACCTTGTATCAATGCAGCCATTCACTTTAGGCAAATTTACATCAGCTGATGATGAGGATACACATGGGCCTTCTCTGAAGGTCACTGAACTCTGTGACAGCCTTTCCATTGCTTCAGTGGCCTTAGGTGGAGCTGCTTTGCATTAAAAATAGATGTAATCTAAAACATGTATCAGTGGCCAAGAGATTCTTCACTCAGAAAACATTGAATTCATAGAGACATGATGGAATTATGGACAGATGAAAACAATCAGGAAGAGAGAAAAAAAAAACGTTAAGGGCAAAACCCAAAGTCTCCACTGTATCGAAGCCGAGTTTCCAGGAGGTCCTTCAAGTGGTTCAGATGACTCAAAGCAGTCTTTTCTGTGCAGATTCTTCTTCCTTCTTTTCTGTGCAGATTCTTCTTCCTTCTGCACATGAAATTGTGTGTCAGAGGGCAATGAGAGGTTGGGATGGTCCTAAGCAGCCATGAATAGATGTCAGCAGTTCCAGGCTCTGCTGTCACTAGGCATATGCTCATGGTGTAGTTTCAAGATGGAGAAATAACAGCAAGGCTGGAGAAACAAGGAGTCTCTAGTGGGACAGAGTGGATTGGAATAGACTGTTCCTTTTTTTGAATGGCTTATACTTGTAAGATTGAAATTCTGCTGGGGAAATCAAGAATCACTATTCATTTTCTACTCCTTTTTGATGCTTCTTTTCTACCAAGAAAGTTCAAAATAACAAAATCGATACGCTCTCTGTCAGCTTGCGCACCGCTGAATGCCAACAATCAGGGGAGTGACAGGAGCGCAGGAAAGCCTTTCACTTTGCTTCAGCTGAGTTTTTCGATCTTTAAAGGGAAGCAGCAGTGATGATTTCTAATCCTGTAGGCAGCTACATAAATATTTACTAACCCCCCCTGCTACCCGCATTAGGCACGTCTGTTGGAAGCTGTCTCGCTGGGAAACCGCTGCCCTTCTTTCACTATCTGCAAAGCGATGAGCTCCGGTGGCAGCCCGCTGCCGGCCGCTGGCCTCGTGGGGTGTCCCCTTTCCGTGGCTGTGCCAGGCGGGCAGCGCCTTGCCGAAGGAGCCCCAGGTGCCTGCAAGCTGCTGGGGGCCCGGCTCCAGCCGCGAGCTCTCAGCTGCCCCAAATTTCCCTTATGGGAACACGCTCGGGCCTCTCGGCCCCACTGTGATTTAGCCCCACTGAATTCAGCGTGATTGCTGATTTACCCACAGCTAAGTACATGCTTAAGTCTTTGCTTGGTCAGAGCTTAAAATACCTTTGTGATCAGTACTGCATAAATATCTTCACGGATATTTTAAGCAGAGGTCTTATGAGCTATATTCATTCTTCATTAACTTGAATGAACTTTTTAGCTCCTGGGTTTTGTGCATAGAGTTTGTTCCTTTATAAACAGATTATAAATCTCATAAACCTCCCCTGCTTTTATTTATATAGTTGTAAATAACAGAATTATACCAAGTTGCATTTTTTGTGGTGTTAGATACTCAGAGGGGGATTTCCTGACACGCATATATCCTACCAGCTGCTGAATATGCATTCCTGAAAAAATGTGACAGTTAGTGACTCCATAGACAACAAAAAAAATTTCCCCATAAGAATTCATATAACCTTGGGGTGGGGGGGATGGGAACAGATCCTTGCTTACGAACTACACACAATTTAAATAACCAGAGACTGTATATTGCAATACAAGATCTTTCTCATTCATATTCCAATATCACTATCCAAAAATAATGAAAAAAATACCAGGAAACATTTTTCATTTTTTTTTTTCAAAATTTTAAATATAACATCAATAGTGGCTTGACATGCCAGAGTTGGAAGATGACAGATATGACTTGGAGAAAAATAACAGAATCATCAGAACTGTCAACGGGCCCTGCAACATCTGATAGAGAAAAAAAAAAGAAGTAGACGAGATGCTACTTTTCAGCAATTAGCTTTTCAGCACTTGGTTTTGCAGTAGCTGGAGATGATGATGGCTTTTTAAATAGATTGTATTCTGGCTTGAGATTTCACTCCATATATCTCTTTATACCATGAGATCAGGTTTTGCAATGCCCTGGTGACCTTGTCTGTTTGTTCTGGTTACTGCTCTGAAAGATCTCAGCTACTTTGTCTTTTCATTTGTGCAATCTTGCTGTCTCTTTCTGAATCATTAAATTTTTATTGTCTTTGTCATCTTTTTTAGATGTCCACTGATCATCAAGTTCAATGAGGCCAGAGAGGAAGAGTGTAAAACTGGCTAACGATTAGCAGAACAAGATATTAAATGATTGGTGACTGAACTCCCAAAAGGTGCATGGGGAAGTGGCAGATAATGTTGTGTTACTCAACATTTATTGATTATTTACTTGCAATACATGTAAGACAATTGTATAAAGGGTGGATGATTTTATTGCTCCCTGTGATTAGAATTTTACAATTGTTCCTAGCTAGATTTCTTCCTTACAGACCTTTCATAAGGACACTGGTGAATTTGAATCATAGACTATACCTCTCTAAAGGGAGAGAGAAAGTGAGCTTTAATTTCAATTTTTATGGGGATCAATGAAAGGAGGAGAGGAGATCACAGAAAAACAAAGGCTTAACTAAGCGCTTAATTCGTTAGACAGCACTGCTCAAGTCTTGCATCACTCCAGTAGCTACCTGCAGAGCACTTGCAACCTGTAAGGACATTTTACAATTACAGCTCTCTGGGTATCAGTACTACCCATCTGTACATTTAGTTTGGAAATGTAGACATTCAGCACATCTGAAAATCTGACCTTTCACTAATTGCCTCCACCCTACATATGTTAGAACGTTATTTCATATGCATATTCATCTGGCTGCATATTCATGCTGCAGCTCTGGGCTGGCCTTCTAAATGGATTCTTGTTAGGCTTTTGTCTCATGTTTATATGCTCTTCTTGACCTTCACACTGACTCACGTGTAGCTGTGACCATCAAACATGAGACCAACTTAAAAAAATGATTTCCTGTGTCTGCTGTTTTATCAGTTGGAATCTGTGGAACTGACACAAAGTTTTATTCTTTAACCTAGCAAGTCTTAGTTATTTACCTATGAAGGAAAATTTATATCATAAGAATGATTGAATATACAGGTTTTTCATCTTCATATACTTACACTTAAAGAAATATTTAATTAAACCTCTTCTCCATACCTCCTCCAAGTGTAATGTCAATATCTAACCAAGTGATAAGTATCCTTGACTACTGGCTAGTTTTAACTGCAAACCAAACCTTCCACCTGTGTCTTTCCTTACATGTTGCTGTGGTGAAGATCATCAGAGACTGTATATAAATGTGAAACTCAAAAAGAATCATGAAGAAAAACATGTAGACTAAGGTATAAAATAACAGAGTAAGGTATAAAATAACTGCTGAAAAATTCTATCACTTCTTAGGTTCCATTAAGCATTCACATTTTTTAGGCCATGTTTTGCTGTTCACCTGCCCAGAAATGTAATTGGAATCATAAACTTTAAACTACCTCAATTTTCCTGAAAAGATCTTTTTAACAAGTACAAGCATAACCATTCCCATCATAAGTCCTGCTGGGTCTGGGGCTGTGACGGGTGCTCGTGTTTCAGCCCCCAGTTCTTTTGGCTTCTTCCACCCTGACGCATTTTGCTTTCCCGGATTGCCATGCTTCAGCCTCTGGGGATTAACATCCGGCGCAGAGCTGGGGATCTCTCGTGCGACTGAGGGCAGCAAAAGCCCCACGGCCTGCCCGGGCCTGGAGAGCCTTCGGAGGGAGGCTGCTGCCATCCTGCTGCGGTTCGTAAACGCTGGCTCTTGCGGTTCGCACATGTGCTAGGACTTGAAGCTCAAAGGGCAAAGTGTACCCCTAACACTCCTAGACACTTATAAAATGTTCCCCTGCTGTTATAGTAAGACCTAGGATTTCATTTAAAAGCTGTACTTTAAAGGCAAACACTTTGTAATCTCTCCTGTGAAAGGGCCCTCTCTTTCAACAATAATGATTTGAGGGAAGGTATAAAGCCTTAGTGATAATCTTTCATTAACGGCTTTTACTGCTACTCTCAAAGCTCTAGGTTTGACTTTTACTCAAACTTAATTTCCCTTCGGAGATTTAAGCCCTTTCCAGGCTTTCAACTGGTCCATTTTCTTTCATATTCTCTTTCAAAAACTTTTTTTTGGATTTTGCTTGAGTGTGATGGACACTACCAGGCAGTCACCAAAGTCCAAGACACCTACACCACATCCACCAGAAGTAGGTTTGGACTCAAAAGATTTAAACATTTCTTCTGGCAGAAGTCTCCACTAGTTTCTGTGGGAATCTTGCCTGTGAGAAGAGAGAGAAATTGGATCCAAATCTGCTTGTAGGAAGGACATCCTGTGAAGGCATCCAATCTGCAGTAGCACAAATGAGTAACATTGAAAATCACAGATTTCTTTCCAGCAGGGCCTCTGGAGCTTGGAAGATCATCAGGGCCTTTTGGGATGGAATCATTTGGGTAGAAGTCACAAAAGAAGAGTTTTCTGGTAAGACTCCAGTAAAAGAAGCAGGATATTTCAGAAGTTCCTGAAAATGGAAGGAAATAGAAAGCTCGCTAAACTTCCAAAGACTGAAGAAAAAAACCAACAACCCAGAAGCTCTGAGACAGCAGTTTTACTTCAAGTCCAGATTGATTTTATTCAGAACTGTGCTGTCATCCCTAATTATTCCTCACGGAGTCCTCTCAGGCAGGAGACTCCAGAGCTTCCACTACCAAATGCGGGTGAAGCTCCTGCGTTCCTTCCTGTTCTGCTGCTGCTGCAGGAGACATAAACCTCCATTTCTCTTCCTGCAACTCAGTTTTCTCTCTGATAAAATGGTGGCATCCTTTCCCTTCTTGCTGACTTGAATACATAGTGTTTTCATGTCTCAGATTTTTTATTGCTGAGTTATAGAGGTACAAGTTAGTAGTATAAATTACATATTAATTATTCATTCAGTGGTCAATTATTGATTATCAAAGGGATTGTTTTACTCCATGAAATGGATTGTTAGCTATTTTATAATCACTATTAAAATAGATCAACTCTTTCAATTTTTGTACCAGTCTGTTTTGCACTTCAGTTTCAGGGTAACGCAGTTTTCCGACCCGCACTTGAGCATGTTCAGCAAAAGGGCAGACACGAGCACTGCAGCCGAATGCTGGAGTGAGATTCCTCAGCAGTGCAGACACTTGACTAAGCGCTTTGTGTTCTCCTTCACTGAGAATTACACGCAGCTTGAAATATGTGGCTGGTGGGCTGTGCCTGGGCCGGTGGCTGCCTCCGTGCAGGAAGGCAAGGAGCACCCGCAGGAGCGCCGTGTAAGCCGCGCGTCGCTGCGTCCCGCTGGCCGGCCTGGGCAAGGAGGCAGCGAGCTGGCAAGGCTATGAAATCAGCCTGAGGTCACTTCTTTGGCTGCTGAGTCGCTCTCCAAGGAGACAATGGATCCAATAGTAAGCTTGCTTGTGCATGGTGCTAAGCTAACTTAAGCACTCTAGAGTAATGCTGAGTGCCGTTATATTGCCTGGTTGCCTTATAATTGCTTTCTCTTGGAGACGAGAAAAATAAAAGGCGACAAAGATCTATCAGGTTTCCTCTTCTTTAGCCCACTCCTCCATAAACCAGAAAGGCCACTTTTCCATCTCAAAACAGAAGGTGTCTCTCCAGAGCTGCTCCTTAAACGGGGCAAGCACGCAACTTCAGCTAGTTCTTTCCTACCGTGTTGGAAGTCTTGCCACAGGAACTGGCTCAAATAAACAAATACTTGTGGCCCTTGTGGGTGTTTTTCCCCAAGAGTACTGGCCTTTAGAAAAAAAACCCTATGTATTAGATCTTAACCCTCCGATTCCCAGTGTTCTGTATATTTTATGCTCTGGAATTTCCCTTCTCTTCACACAATATGAACCGGTTTCAATTTAGGTTCTCGCAAGACTCCTACGCAGATAACTCTAGGTCTCGGGTATCTGCATGCCAGCTTTCAGGCCCACGATTTCATTTCATGATGTGAAATGCTTTGTTGGGGTACCAGGAGTTTGGGCTGTGAAATAAACTAGTTAAAATTCCACAGATACCAGAATAGCTGGTGTTTCTCTGTGACGAGGTAAGGGCATCCCTTTTTCATCATTTTCAGCTCTTTAGGTGGTCTTCATTTTTTTTCTTACACACAGAAGAGAGATGCTAGTTCCAGTCACTTTGGGTAGAACGGAAAGCAGTAAAAACTAGTAAAAAGGATAACTCCTTTTTTTCTTCCTGACACTAACCAGTGATGGCTTTTTAGAGGAACCCAAAGCTGGGCTTAAGAAAGAATGTTGAGTTTTTAACACTTCTTCAACACAAACTGGCATCAATATGAAATACTGCCGCTAGTTCATCTGAGTTTTTCTGTTCCTGTCTTGTTATTTAATACAGACATTTGATTGTCAGCCTTTTTCCTGAAATCCTCAGGAATCCCTATAAGAACATCACCAAGCAAGACATTCATCCTGGAGAGAGGACACAACTCGGACATCAGGAGAGAAATCAATCCCTCTGCTCAAACAAGGAGTGTTGTGAGAGCCTCTGCAACGTGCCTGACTGAGAGAGACCAGAAAGGTGCAGTAGGTCACTGAGGCAGGGCCCTGAGGACATGGATATTGAATGCCTAAGAGTGCCCAGTAGGACTTTTGGAGCCTTGGGAGTTTCTCCCAAGGCATTTTCTGGGTCACAAGTCAGAGGCTGATTCAGAAAGGAGGGCTGATAGCAGGAGGAAGAGGTGTTGACACCAGCTCCGAGAGGAAGAATTATTTAGGAAGCGCAGGAGGAACTATCTTTGAAAGTAATGAATATTTGCAAGGAAGGCTGCATTCCCACTTGATATCAGTCAATGAGCTGTTCTCTGGGGCTGGTAAATCTGGAGCTTTTTATAGTTTTTCGTTCAAATTTTGTACAGTTTTTGATGGGTCACTTGTGACAGAAAATAAAATGTAGAGCTATCAAATGAATTCCCACGAGATATCTTTGGATTCATCTCGAGTTCTGGGTGAAACTCAGCATAGGCAGAAACTACAAGTCCACAAAAGTTGTGGAAAGAGTAGAAAATACTAGCCTGGGCCATTGCAGAATGAAAGCAAATGAAGTCATGCCTCACCTCAGAAACAGGGGAGACTTACAGTTTGCCACACATCGCAAGTAGGGGTATTGCGGGACACTCACCTTAAATCTAAAAAGAAAATGCTAAATGTCAGTTTATGTCAGGACTCCTAGTTTCATTTTTGTATGGATTTTCATTGTGATTTTTCCATAGCCAAAGAGATCTTTCATTTGGTAAGCCTTCATTTCTTCATTTCTCACAAAAGATATGAAAGTTTTGTCAGAGACTTCAGAGGTAGAGAACAGGAACTACTAATGTGTGGGATGTGTGGAAACCTAGTTAGTATCTATAGATCACACCGAAGTAGTCAGAAGATTATGTTGAAGAGGTAGAAGCTATATATTTATTGATCAATTGTTACTGTATCTGTAATCATCATTTGATTCACTGTTGGGAGCCCCGTAGAAAGTCAAATGGCAGCTGAGCGACCAAATGTCCACTGTGTTATGGTTACAAATTCTGAGTAGTACTGTGTGCCATAAAGGTTAAAATCTTGGTATCTCTCTGGAGTCCTTCTCACATTAACGTTCTCACTGGTGGGTTTGCACGAGTGTTGCAAAAAACTTTATTTAGAGAAAAAAGGCAGCCATAAACACTTTGCTGTTGCTTTATATGGAAGGCACACAAACATTACAAAGACTGGTCAGAGTTAAGGTCAGTAGGCTGATAGACAGAGAGGCGTAACCTTGAGAGATATCTGGATAAAAGAATTCATCCTGCAAAAGACCACCTCAAGGCATAATGGATTTTCCACTGCAGCAAACTGCCCAAGGTTTCCATTGGCTACTGCTCACAAATTTTTGAGGTTGCTCAACATGCCTGAGAACTTTGCAAAGAGCTGTAGGTATTTCCCCCCCTTTATGATTTCTTTCTTTCTGAGATGAAAACCGCTACCTCAGGGCTGAGCACAGCGAGCCAACAAGCCCATCTCGGAGTCCGGAAAGGGTTAAGGCAGCAGCTGGAGAGGTTTGGGGTGACGTCGTGCTTCTGGACGCCTGAGAAGTCTCTTGAAGGTAGTTCCCCTCTGGTGAGGATGGGAGCGAGCCGAGGTCTGAAATCCGAGATCCCTTGCAGCCCGTAGCTGGTGAGGTCCCAGTAAAAGCGGCTTGCCTGCTTTCCCCGGCCGAGCAGCCGCTCCGCCGCGCCGGGCCGGGCAGCATGGAGCGAGGCCCCTGGACACACGTCGCACTCGCCCTCCTTCAGCTCCTGCTGGCCGCCTGCTCGCCAAGAGGTACCGTAAGCGAGCGTGTGCGCGGTCCGGCCGCGCGGCCGCGCGGGCGCCTCTCCTGCCACACGCTCTGAGGGCTTTGGTCTCGCGCGCTGTCATGGGAAGCAGAGCGGTCCGCAGGGATGTGAGTACTAGCAAGAAGGGGCTTCGCTTTATTTCTTTCTTTCCTGCCGGCTCGGAGCGTGGAGGAGGCTTGTCCAGGGATAACTTCCAGACAGACTTAATAGCCTTAAAGAGAAACAACTGGCTGGGCTTATTTGCCAATGGCCATCAAGAAAAGGGTATGCACTCACTTCACTTACTACTGCTTTGTTTTCTCAACACTCAGTGCTGAGGAAATTATGATAAAAAGAGGCATTTAAGGCTCCGAATTGTAAAGCGTAATTTGTTTATCTTGGCATGACAAAGACTTTCCTCTCCAGCCCCAACACCAAGAATGAAGGGAAAGGAAGGAAAAAAGTAAAGGAAAGGAGGAAAACAAAAGCCACGCATTGTTTCCGAATCAGGCTTTAGCCCTGCCAATATTATTCATTCAAAAGGGAAGCCTCCTTAAAGCCCATTTTTTTAGGCAAGTCTTGTTCTGTTTTTTGCTGAGCCAGCGCACGCAGTTTCTCCTTGATAAGGTGAAACAAAAGCGCGCGCTGGCGGACGCCGGCTTGGCTCACGGTCGGCGTGCCCACGGCACACGCTGTGGGCCAGGGTGCCCGTGCTGCGCGCTGCCTGCCGGGCTGCCCCGTCGCGCCGCGTCTCTCGGGGCGCCCGCTGGCGCAAGCTGCGCGTGCCTAGAGGTGGCTGCAGCTACCTGAGGTGGTTGGCGCCCGGCGTCGCCACGCGGACGCCGAGCTGAGGTGTTGACCACCTCCAGATCGCCTGCGGTGGACGTGAACAACTTGGGGTTGACGACAGGGCCCTGCAGCCGTCTCGGACTGTCCACAGCCAGCACAGGGCAAGTCCCGGGCACCGGCTCGGGCTAAGCCTGGTAGCACAAACCGCTTCCTGCCGACACGAGCCGGGTGACAGTGTGAGAAACAGCCTGCAGAGCCTGCAGGACCCGCGTCCGGGCAAGGCAGCGAGCCCCTCTCCCACCCTCCTCTGCCTCCTTGTCCTGTCCTGCCCTGCCCTGTGTGTCCCCAGGGCTGTGGGGGGGCGCCCAGCGCGGGGGGACAGTTTTGGAGTGCGGTGGCCTTAGCATGTCAGGGCAGCTTGGAAAATCGCTTTGCCTCCTCCCTGCAGATGTATCCAATTTTTGTCCGTGTTTATCACACCCAGTTGCACAGGGCTTGCCTTGAGAGTTGGGGGCAGGAGTCCGGGGCGGTCTGGGAGTTGATTTTTGGAATAAACTTCCACTGCAAGTGACTCATATTTCCTTAAAAAATATATGTGTGTTTGTGTGTGTCTCTGCCTATCTAAACCCTTTCCAAGCCCTCTCCCCCTCCCGCTCCGTCCTCCGTCTGGAGGAGCGGCGCCCAGATGCACTCAGACACATCCAGATGGGTTCAATCCCAGTGAGCCGGTTACTCCAGTTCACACGTTTGGGTTCCCTGTCCCAGGGATGGGGACAGAGATGTCCTTGGTGGCACCCATGTGTGGTGCCTGGGCCAGGAGGGACATGGGAAGGCAGATGGCCCTGTGGACATCCTGCCATGCTCGGTTAGGGCTGTGCTGTGCCCACTGCACTCAAAATCTCAAGCAGTTACATGGAAAAAGCACCCAAGACCAGTCTGGCCCCAGCCTGCCGTGTTTAGCACCAGCGCATTCCCATGCTGAGTGCTCATGGGTTTAAATGCTGCAGCTGGCTCTTCTCTACAGATTCCCAAATATTCTCACATGCCTTCAAAGTCCATCTTTGTCCCCCTTATCCCATTACAGAGCTCTCATCTCATGGACTCTCTAATCTCGGTGATGCTCTTGCTATCTCCAAAGTGCCACATGTGTATCTGTTGCTTGTCTTGCAGCACATGAAAAATAAAATTCTTCATGATCATGCTAGTGTAATTTTCCTGGCCTGAATAAGCTTCTCCTGGCCAGAAAGAAATCAAGGCCTGATGGGTAATGTAATGACCTCTGAGTTTTGGTCTAATCCTGGCTGTTTTAGCCTGTGACAGCCTTTCTGAGACAAATACATGATGCCACAGGGCCAACAATAAGATCACACATGGCATTTCACAATTACAGAGAAGAAACCAGGGAAAAGGAAGGTTTAGGGCAAACTTATTCAGGTTGCTTGAGATGCTAAAAACATATTGCTTAGTGGCATGGATGGCCTGTAATTTAAAGCCAGCTATGACAAAAAATACAGTAAGCGGAAGCTGTGTGGTGTTTTGAGGGCAAGAGGAAGATACGTGATGTTTGAACTGGAATGGGATCTGAGATGTGGTGGAGACGCAGACACTTTCTGCAGCGCCCTGGGCCTGGGGCCCAAGCAGTCTGCCTCTGAAGGGAAGACAGGCAAACGACAGGGCTCCGTGTAAGAAAATGGGGAAAAGTGCAGTTTCTGCTTGGGGTATGTGGCGTACGGGCATATATTTACATGATATCTTTTACCACCATCGGAAAAGTTCTGCTGAGACATAAGAGAATGGAAAAGTTTCTAATAGGTGCAAGAATCTTCTCCTAGTGCTAGCTGCCCCACCTCCTTGTCAAGCCACCATCAGCAGTGGGTAGAGAGGCGAGATGAGGAGATGCAGGGCCTGCAGATTTACCATAAGAGGAACACAGCAGGCACCAACATAACCGAGCGGGCAGGAGGGTGGAGGCAGTATTGACTGAGGGGCAGTGGGGCCACTGAGGCTTCAATCTGCAGAAAGATTTCACGGAGACTCCCGTAGAGTCAACAGTAAAAGACAGAAGAAAATGGAGCTGTCTTTGTTAACACATTTTATACATTTGCCCACCAGAATACCTTGAGAACAGGCAACTTCTAGACCTCACAAATAGGAAGCAGAATTTTTACTTGGTTTTCCTTTCAGTTACACTAAAATTTTTATTATGGGCAAAGCAAAATGAGGCAGTGTGGGGACAGATACGAGCTTTGGAAGTCATACTGGAAATACTGTTAATGACCCAACAGAGACCTCAAAAAGGATTTTTTATTGAATCAGTAATTCAGCTCTTCTTGGAGCAGAACTGTTGGGAGCTTGTGATTTGCCTATCATAGCTGAGCTGAGAGTGGAAGCTTACCAGTTTGAGAAAGGCACTGCTATTAGTCCATTTGACTCAACATAGGAGCACACTGAAGGAAATCTATAGCCGATGGAACTTCACAGCTATTTACTTCTGAAAATTGTAGCTACTGAACACTATATGACAACAGAAAACCTAGACAAGACCCTTATATTCAAAAACATCAGGCAGATTCTACTTCTTGAGTCAAAGCAGAATTTACATTAGCCTTTTTACTTATATGAGCCATGACCTGAATTGTTAAAAAGGCGGAGCTGAAGACAAAGGTGGTCTCATCCAACAGAACACAGCTGTACTTACACCAGACAGTTTTCAATGCATTCCTTAAATAGAATATATATTCTGTAGTAGTTTAGCTTGCTTTCAGCACAATCCTGCCTTTGGGAATTAAAAGGCAGTGGAATTAATGCACATTTATTAAGTGGCCAGCATCAGCTTAGTATAGTAGGTTTCCCCCCATGTTCACAAGCCGGTTTCGCATTTTCTTATAGAAACAGTTTCATTGTTTTTTCTTTCCACTCTTCCTGGTATATGTACACACAGTAATAGCTGTGAAAGGATGCTAACTGACTCACCAGGAGAAGCAGTCTGATTATTCAGGACAGTCTCCAATCCATAAAGTAAGCAGGCTGAGTGAAACTAAAACAGGGATGGATTTTAGCTGCTCTTCTAATTAGCCTGGCTGCTAAAACAAGTAATTGGGACATAATTTCCGAAGAGAAGCAAGTGTTTTCAGAGAAAGCATTAACCTCTTCAGCCTCCTAACCCATCTATTATGAAAATGGGCATCATTTGCACAATGGGCTATCTGAGGCAAAAAGAGGTTAAAAACAAAGACCTGCATTTTCTGTCATTATTACTGATTTGGGGTGCAGTGTTTCCCAATGGTCCATTAAAAGGTTGCTACAGGGAACATCTCTTACTTCCCCAGGCCTGTTCGTCTGGCCAAAGAATAAAATCTTGCCCCTATTGAAGTTAGTGTTTTGCTATTCATCAGAGTGGAGCTACAGTTTCATCCAACGTGTTTCTCATTTCCAGGTGACAAATGCCACAGCAGCTGCGTGTTCAGAGCTCTTGTTGCTGTTCATGTCAGGTCTGCACACACAGCACATATGGGATGGGGCCCAGCTTACATACCAGCCCAGAGAAAGTACAACTAAGAAAAGAGCAAGATAAAATTATAATAAAAATGAGACAGACCTACAGAGAAAGAAAATGAGTTGGCTCTCACTAGGTTCCACCTCAATCTATCAGAGCTATTTTTCCTTCAAATGAAAAAGCTTCATTTCAGTGTTATTAAATGGAAGAACATTCCCTGACAAGAACCTTAAGAAACTGCTTCTTCAGGTTCATATGCTACATACTTCTGTGCCAGCCAGTCATTGCTACTGATCATCAGGATGAAAAAGTAAAAATAAATAAAAAAGAGCATTCTCTAATCAGTGAAACATGTACTGGTTGAACAGTCACTTTCATATAGTGGTCATTTGTAGACTTTTTTTAGAGTCATATCCATTTGTATCTACTCTTATTTAAAATACACTTCTAATCTGTAGAGTACATTTCATAACGATTGGAAATAAAACCTCTTTGAGCCTCAGTAGTGTTATACCAATATGCTGATGGAGAAGTTGAGGCATAGGATGAGAACTCATCTTTGCTGGAGAACAGAATAGACTTGTAGGATAGGAAGTTTCATCAGTTCAGACCAAGATATGGATGTCTTTACAAATCACTTTCTCCTGGTAGATAGGATGCAGGTTCCTAAGGTGCCTTGTCTTTTGAAGGAATGAGGAGCACATTTAAGTTGTAAACCTATCTTTTTTTTTTGTTTTGGCAAGGAAGGATAGAGGCTGCAGACTAGTCTTCTGATGGGTCCTCTGATCCCTCCACACAGCAGCTAATGCCAGCACAAAGATGGGAGTGGGAGTGGTAAGCTGGGGAGACAGGACAGTGAAGAGTGACCCATTTCACCAGCATATATTTGTCAGCTTAATATGACCAGAGAGCTGCAAAATGCTAAAGAAGTCATTCTTCCAGAGAACTGGAACACACAGAGTAATTGATGTAATCAGGCTTGTTTCAATACACCTCAGTTCTTAGCTGTTTAATTTTCCCAGCTAAGAACCTTTCCTATCCAGTAAGCTGTTTGTGACTCTGATAAATTCACTGCAGCAAAAAAACCCCAGTGTGCTGAAGGTTTTACTCTGAGCAGCTGTCTGGCCTTCCCCAAGGCAGTACCGTGCTGGTGCCTCAGCTCCTGAATCACCAGGGTCTAATGCCTGACCTAGCAAGAAAAACCAAATCTGAAGCTGCTTCACTTGGGCATCTCAAGCTGCAAAGTGCAGTGGATTAGGAGCTCCCTTGTATGTGGACCATACCTCATTTCCTTCTACGCCCTCCAACCCGCTAATCTGCTTGCCTTGCTCATGGGTTCCCCATCGACAGCCTCCCTGGGGATGAAGAGTAATAACTCACTACAGTTTTGACCACTCTTACATTTCATCTGCACACCGTCACACAGGAGCCTCTCTTCTTCTTTCCTCCTTTCCATTTTTTTTTTTTCTTCTTTATATGTCTGAAGAACATTTTGTTTTATTTTAATTTCCTTTGCAAGGTCAAATTCAGCTTGACTTTTTGCAGTTCTCCCTTTATCCTTGAGCTCTAAGACACAGCTTTCTTTGATGATCAGACTTTTTTTCCATCCCTCATAGGTCTGTGCTTTTCCCTTGAATGAGAGATTTGACTGGGCTCTCTGTATATCCCCTAGGACTCATCACCATCCTTTCCGACAGAGCTTGTGTTGAATGGATCTAGTGCTTTAAGATGGCCTTATCCTTGCAGCTATTTTTTATTACTTGGGCATCCTCTTTGAACTCCCTAGCATAAGCACAAGTAATGTATCTCCGGCCTTCAGGATGAGTGTTAATGGAGCTTGCACCTATCTTCCAAGGAAAGTTCTGGCTTTTCAGAAGGGTGCAGTAAAAACTACCCTTTTGGAAGGTGGCATTTCTATTCAATTGCTAACGATATTTCTGTCAACCCTCCATCCTGACCCTTTCCAAGTACTAATAAAAGAATTTCTTGTAAGGTTTTTATCACCTCATTTTCCGAGGTCCTGCAGTTTGGAATAGGATCGTATTTGAGGTCTGGCAAGGGGAGAGATGTCTGAGTCATGTGTGCGCCCAAACCACGCGGGTGATAGGAAAAACAGACACATTTGTGTCAGGGAGAGGATTACTGCCTTACAGACTGCTCGAGCTGCTCTGCTGCACGCCAGGCTGCCTGGCCCAAGCACTTCTCTTGGCCGAGGGAGTCAGCACCTTTTGGAAAGGTGAAGATGAAATAAGAAGCAAATGAGAGAACCATGTGCCCCAGCACATGAAGGATGCAAGGCAAATCGCAGCAGATTTGCTGCAATTTTTTGGGGGCATGGGTGACGGTAGAAGCGCAACAGCCCAGCAGATTAAAACCCTATTTGCCCCAGAGCTTTTATAGCGCCTGATGTGGGGAAGGGCAGCAGCAGCCCCCTGAGCTCCCCCGCGCAGCTCAGCCGGCTCCCTGCTCAGCCCACCCAGCTGGCAGGGATGTGCTGCGGATCTGCAGAACAGTGGTGCAGGCTGCGACCCTCCGGAGAAAGCCTTGCGGATCTGAAATGCTTCTCTTTGCCCCAGAGGAGTGCCTGGATTTAGGGAGCTTTTCTTCCATCGCTAAAATCCCATAAGACAATCCACTGTTTATTTGCCTGTGCTGCAGCTTGTTTGTCCCTTCCAGCTAAATATTTTGCATGGGTTGTCAAGCAGCTTCTTCCGGCCGCTTCCCGAAGCAGGTCAAGGCACCGCTGGCCCCGCTCGGCCGGCGGCGCAGCTGCCGCCGGCTGCCTCGCAGGGAGAGCCCAGCCCAGCGCCAAGCGCCCGCCGTGCCGGCCGCGCTGCCCTTGCAGCGTTTCGCTGGCTCAGCATCTCCTGCGCTCTTTGCAGCCTCCCCCTCTTCCATTTGGAGGTAATAGCTGGGAATAAGAGCAAGTCCCCAGCAGGGAAGTGGTTACTGCCCCCCCCAGCAAAGAGGTGCTGTCAAGTCTTCACGCAAATTTATTTAACAAATAGCTTCTCCTGAACTTCGGAATAATCCATTTGGTGACGTCTGTGAAGAAAATCCCGGAGAAGATCCCTTCAAAAAAATCCCAGACCCACAAATTTCCTTGCCTTGGCTATATATGTTGCCCAAACTGCAGCACCTGAGAATTTGAAAGGGAATTGAGTCGGCAATAAATCAAAAGACAGGCTATTTTCATTGTCTCTGTTGATACAAGGGCAAGAAGCGAGCAAACAGCATTTCTAGGTGACAGCACATTTATTCTACAATTCCTCAAGGGTCAGGATCCCATCTTAACACAAGGCATTACCTTAAACTCATCTTACACAGCAAATAGATCCATTGAATTCAATGTGAATAAGTGGAATACCCGCTCCTTTGCCCTGTTGCATAAGCAAGCTATACCTATAAAAATAAATACACACACGAAATGTATATAAATATATGCATAGTATTTTATAGAATCACAGACAAACGTAGGTTGAAAGGGGCCTCTGGAGGTCATGAGGTCTTGCCCTTCTCTCAGAGCAGCGCTAACTTTGAAGTTACATTATGTGGCTCATGACTTTATCTAACCAACTTTTGAATCGCTCCAGGGATGGAGACATGCCCTAGTCATCCCAGTGCTACTTTGTCTGTGAACATTTGGATCAATTTAAAGATAACACTTTGTCTTGGGAAATTTACAGATAGAGCCCAAATGGAAATAGCCATATTATTTGATAGGCATTAGCAATCTTGAGGGAAATTACATTTCTGTCTTGAGCTGGGAGACCCAAGAATTTGAAGGAAGCTTTGGAAAAGCTTCAAAGTTTTGGATAGCTATTTATTACTCAAACTTTGGTGTCCTTCTTTGAGTAGGAGTGAGACCCTCCATTCCCACACACCACAGAAACAGCTATTTTCAGTGATGTATACTGAGAAGTATCAAACTGAGTGTCGTTTCTAATAAGATAATTAGACACGTGTAATCCATTTTCTCTGGAATCTGAATCAGATGCAGTTCACAGATAAATGTCTTCATTAAAAGAGAGTAATAGGCATAGGTTAACAAGTCCCAACATGGTCAAGTTGATGGAATGCTGATCTGGGAATGAGGCTGGAGTCTAATTCCTGGCTCTGCTATTGTTTTTCTCTGGGACCTTGAGGAAAGTCACTTCACTTCTTTGTGCTTCACTTTCCCATGTGGAAGAAAAGGGCTTTGTGAAGCACGTTGAGATCTATAGGCAAAAAAAAAGCTCTGTAAGTGCTGAGCACTAAGATTATTTTGATGCAAGAATTTATTATGGAATAAAAAAATTACAGAATCTGACCAAATGCCAGAAGCAGCTTTCCTCTTTTTTTGGAGTGGTTGTGGGGTGGGAGGGAGGAGCAGGGGGGAACGGAAAGGTTTTAGAATAAGCTGCAACCTTATTTCTGAGCTTGGAACTGTGATAGCATTTCCAGTTGTCTCTATATCAGGCGCAAAGGAAAGGATTCATTCTGAGGAGTCTGAAGGGGTGAATTTAATTTCCCTGCCAAACTAAAAAAATGAAGAAACTGTTGGTGGTCCCTTTTTGATGGACCAAGTAAATATCATTAAGGAAAAAGATAAGCCTCCAGGAATCAAGCTTCATTAGGCCATGGAGAATCAAGTGAGACAGAGCAGCAAGGTTCAGCAGCGGGGAGCTAAAGCAGACGTTGTAATTAGATTATGAGGCACAAGGGAACGAAGAAAGACCTTGTGTGCAAAGCGAACCAGGTACAGGCACGCTGCTCTCCTTTACAGATGTGGTGGCTTGTTGCAATGGCAATGCAGCTCTGTCACTCAGCGTTTAAAACAAAGGAAAAAAGGATATTATCTAGCCAAAACAAAAGACGGGAAAAAGGGGAGGGGAGAGGGAAGAAGAAAGAAAGAGTCTCATTATGTTTCTTTCACGTCTCATCTTTCTAGTCTGCTCTCACACTTTTCATCCTCAGACGCCGTGAGACCTGCTGTCAGGTCTGTCAGCGGGCTAAGGACACGCTGACAGCACCATGCGCTCGTCAGGTTTCAATTTGTAGAATTCCAACAGCGCGCTGGCGCAAGGAAGGTGGGATCTGCAGTGGCTGTAGCAGTCTGAGGCATCTAAATGCGTTTTTTTAAAAGGGCACTTCCAGAACAGCTTAAATATCATCATATAAAGTTATGCTAAATAATAAAAGATATTAATAACGTTATCTTATATGAAATGCTCAGATTAAATAAACCCTTAAAAATAATGGAAAAATCTTGTTTCCTTAGGCAGTGAAACCAAGTGTAGCACCGTGTGCTTCTGAGCAAAAATAGGGAGTAAAAGTGGCTAAACCCAAGCCATGAAATTGGCCTTTCCTGTTGGACACCCTGGTCCTTGGGATTAGGTGATTCAAACAGGGGACAGGAAAAAAAATGCTACCATAATCTAAATAATCTAAGGTAATCTAATAATCCAAATAATTGAGGTTTTAAAAAGAGTTTCTCGTGTGACTGCATTTCCCTGTATTTTTTTCTGTCGCATTTCTGAACACAGAAGTGGGAAGGCCTTACAGAGAAGGGAATGAACTGAACATATTCCTTAGCTCCGGTCTGTCTGCCTCCTCTGCCTGGCATTGCAAAACTCTCTGTGTGTAATTTAGACACCCAAACTGACCTTATATTTCGGCTTTGTGTTACTGCAGTTTGGCATTTCCTATGCTGAAAACTTGGGACCACCTCATGCCATATATGATCTCACTGTGTATGGATAGATAATGTTTGTTTCCCTCTCCTCTCCCACGGCTCTTCTCCCTGCTGGCAGAGTACACGGTGATCAATGAAAACTGCCCTGGAGCGGAGTGGAATATCATGTGTCGGGAATGCTGTGAATATGACCAGATCGAGTGCGTCTGTCCAGGACGGAAGGAAAGAGTGGGCTACACCATTCCTTGCTGCAGGAATGAGGAGAATGAGTGTGATTCCTGCTTAATCCACCCAGGTACGCTGACAGTCATGCTGTGTCCCACCGAACCTTCGGATGTACAGGTAGCTGCTGGGCAGGGGGGCAAGGAGGGCACACGCATCTGCCTGGGTGAGGGGTTGCCTGGTGTCTCCTCTCTGCTAGCACCTGGGCAAGGCACTCTGCCTAACTGGCCAAGACATTTTAGCACCATGCATCTAGAAACAAGACTTTCCACCAGAAGCGTCCTCAGGACTTCTTGGGCAAGCTTTGGAGCAGCCAAAGCGCGATACTGCAGCTCGTTTTAGAACAGGTACACAGGGATGAACTGTATTTTCAGGGCAAGAAGGAAGAGGAGATGGGGAAGTCTACATAGCAAGGAGGAAAGGACAAGCAAAGGTAAAAGCAGAGGGAGAAAGGGCCAGGTTAGAAGAAACTGGAGCCACTTGGTGGGTCCAGGCTGCATCAGCACCCACATTCAGACTGCTGAGAGAAGCATTTATACTGGAAGCAATGAGATTTAGAGGCCTCTGATCAGGCCAAATTTCAGGCCTCTGATCAGTGGGAGATGGGAGACTGGCCCCAGATCTCAGCATATGAGATCTAGGGTTTGGGGGTGGAGGTTGGGTATAGTGCACAGAGGGGAAGTGGTCAGCACCACAGGAATCACAGATGTTGTCTCTATTTATTGTGAAAAACAGAGGCTGCTGCTCTCTCCTGAGGTCAGTCCACCCCGACTCTCCTTTAACTTGCTGGCTCTCCTTCCAGGCTGCACCATTTTCGAGAACTGCAAGTCCTGCCGCAACGGCTCCTGGGGAGGGACGCTTGACGACTTCTACATCAAGGGGATCTACTGCGCCGAGTGCAGGGCCGGCTGGTACGGAGGGGACTGCATGAGTAAGTGCGCCGCGCGGGCAGCGCGGTGCGCGCAGGGGCCGTGCTGTGCCACACCAGCTACGCCTGTGCCCTGGCTCTGCCAAGGGGCACGGGCAGGAGGACGAAGGCAAGCAGGCAGCAAGGAGATCCGCAGCAGGGAACAGTTTCCTCCCAAGGCCTGTCTGCTAGAGACTGGTCCAGGCCCCAAGGCATGGGAGTTTACAACATTGCTAAACTTCCGTTATTTTTATTTTTATTTTAAAACTTTAACTACTGTGAGGCTGGATATCTCCTGTTCTCTGCATTTTTTTCTGGCATATGTCCGCATAGCTGATCCCCAGAGGCCTTCAGAGAAGCATAAACATTTACAAAGAGAGCATCTGTATTAATAAACGCTTCTCCTCCATCCTCCCCCATCTGCCGGGCAGCAGAGCTGGCCCCAACAAATTCCCAGCGCTCTCCCCTTCACGCTGCTCCAACACATCCCGAGGCAGCCCTGGAAAGTACAGTGCCTGGCAGCTGCTAACTGCCTCCTGATGAACCAGGAGTGCTTCAGGCTCTCCTGGTGCTACCTCAAGGTTTTGTTCCAGGGTACACAGCCCACCCTGTCCTGGATTTTGCTCAGCCGCTGTTCCCAATGCTATCTTCTAATAACGGATTTCATAAGCTATTGGATGCAGTTTAAAACAAGTATTTCCTTTACCAAATTCCCACTGATAAAAGTACAGCCTTTCACCTTCTTCAATTTTATTGACTGCCTTTTTGTTCATGTTTCACTGGAAGGGGTGAGAACCGGCCTGCCTTTCCTTCTTGGTTCTGCTCACTATTCTGCACACCTTAGTCTTACCCTCTCCTAGACACAGATTTTAAGGCAACAATTTAATCTGCTTTCCCATCTAAGATGGTCCATGACCATTCAGGAGGTGAAAGCAAACAAAATAAAACCACTGTTTTAAAGAGCAGAACACGGGGGATCAGCATGTTTCGGCAGCAGGGTTAACTCAACCTTGGTTCTTTGGAAATGGATAAACCGAGTCCCTTGCAATTTATGGTGTGATTTCTGATAGCACTTTAAAGGTCCGTTTGCTCTGGGTCGATGCTAAAGCTCCCCTGGCACTTTTTATAAGAGCAGAGCCAAGGAAGAATCATTAGCTCATCTAATCCTTCCTCCCCATGCCTGAGCACATCTGTTGCCTACAGTATATTTCAGCCCACTCGTGTTTTAAAGCAAATACAACTTCACAGTGAGGTCCCTTAGGAGGTTTTTGTAAAACTGGCTCAACACAGGGCTGGTGTCTTTTGTGCTACTTGCTCTTTCAAATGAAGCAGTGAGAAAATGGCTTTCCTGGACAGCTCTGCGGTCCTTCAGAGAGAGGACAGGCTGGGATGGGCAGGGACGGCCGTCGCCATCTCCCCTCTTCCGGAGGCGTGCAGAGGTGTTGGCGGGCACAGCACACCCTGCGGCTCCCTCACTGTGGCTCTCGGGAACACATCCCGGGCGCGTGGGCACGGGCTGTCCTGGCAGCAGCGCACAGCTCGTGGAGCCGGGCCCGTGGGGAGCGCCCGGGTGACAGCGCCGGGGCTGCGGGAGCAGCAGGCGTGCCGGCCCAGTGCTTTTGGAGAGGAGCCGGAGGAGGAGACATCTCTTTTTGGTACCTGTACGACCACATCTGGAACTCTGCAGGCTCCTCCGGGCACCACGCCAGGGGCAGGATGCCAATAAATCCAGGGAATTCGAGGGAGCACAACCAAGGCAACTGGGGGCTGTAACCAGCCCACGGGGCGCACGCTGACTGGGCTGGCTGTGCACATGCGGCTCTGCTCCGCTGCGGGTTTGGAGCCGGGGAAGTAACACGCCGCAGCAGCCGGGCACGGGCCTTCCCGGCAGGCCCTCCTGGCCCTTGCAGGGCTTTCCTGGCTGGCTTTTGCCGGCAGTTTTTCACCTCCGCGCACCACACGCGGCCCATGGGCCTGTCCCCGCTCCGGGGCCGGCTGCCCCCGGGCCCTCCCTGCGCTTGGCTTCATCCCTGAAGCAGCTCAGGGGAGCACGGGCTGGCGGCGGCCAGCCCTGCGCTGCGGTCGGGGACGACGTCCCGCAGCCCAGCTCCCTTGTCCCCGCAGCCCCGGCACGACGTGGCTGCCGCCGCGGGATGGCGGCGTTTTGTCTCCCTCTGGCGGGGCCGGCGGCCCCGGTTTCAGGGCTCGCCGTGGCAGCCGTCCCGGCG
>VZSV01000001.1:5308534-5349098 GCA_013398735.1 Nothocercus julius | reverse complement strand
TTTTTTTTTTTTTTTTTTCCTTCTGTAAATGAGGCGGGATTTGCCAGCGTGTGTGTTCAGGATGTAAATTATTCCTGAATGCTTTCCAGGTCTCCTGCAGATTCCCAATGGGAAGACGGGAGATCCCTTTTGACTGACAGGTGGCTGAAGTGCTGGAGTGGGGAGTCAGCCTGACCTCTGCTCGCAGGGCAGGGGGTGCGAGAGGGCAGACCTGATCTCACCGCAGAGGTGCTTCATGCAGCGAAGGCTGGTAGCAAACCTGAGCATGTGCTTTTGGAGGCAGCTGTTGAATGGCCCCTTTGGACCACCTGCTTTGCTGGCCAAACCTACTTCCTTGGCCTCGCTGTTCAGAAAGTTCAGGCTGTACCACTGCAAACAGAGAAGTGTAGTTAGTATGCCTTGCACACAAGTATCTCTTTGCACCAGTTCTTTGGCTTTCCTTTGTTAAAAGCATAGGGAACTCAAAAGCCCTTCGGGATGAAAGGGAAACTTCCTTTGAGGTGATCCAAACCTCCTGTCAAACTATCTGAAGATTTCTAGCAGCTTTGTCCCAGGTTGTTTTTGAGGCAGGAGCCAGGAGCAGCACAAGGCCCTGTTCCTTGCTGTGGGAAGGAGCATTATCATGTGCACCATAGCAGATCCTGCTGTCCTCACTGAATCCTAATGTGCCTGCTGGGCACACTCATTAATCCTTTCCTTTTACACAGGGAACTAAGCAAGCCACTGAGGAGGATGAAACACTTGTGAGGAGCTCCTCTGAGCAGGATTTCTGTTTCCTTGGGTCCTGCTTAATTAAGGGTAACTGAGGGCAGACGAACAAAGGGTATTTCATTTGAGCAACTCTTTCTTAAGAAGAAAGAGGAGTAATTGACCCTTGGTTTTCACATGTCTCCCAATAGACCTGCTGCAGCAGGACTGATTTCCAGACGTGAACATCAATGGGAACCGCAGGTGCTTGGTACTTCTCCAGATTGGGTCACTGTCCCCCAGAGGAAACAAGGACCCTATGGCAAATGTTTAAACCCACCATTCTAGCAGGGAAAGCTCAACATTAGTGGTTAGAAGTTCAGGGTTCCTTTTTGGAAACAGATAGAGGGAATAAGGTTTTCCAATGGACTAAAAGAGTTTTAACAAGAAGAGAGAGACTTGTTGTGAGGTCTGTTGGGTCATTTATCTTTTTAGCTGCCTCCAAAAGCACGTCCTAGTTATCTGTGGTGTGCTGCCCATCACAAGCTCTGGTTCAGTTGTGTTTCATCTCAGCTATGTGTTGTATTACACTCTGCTGCAGTTCTTGGCTTAAGGATACAGCCTCACCCCTCAGTGAAGCAACAGAAGGTTTAGTAGGGAGCGTAGCCATGTCTAAGTCTCCATAAGAAAAGATGTAGTCAGGAAAATGCAAACTGAGAAATGAACTCGGTTTGGAGCCTGATGAGTTAATTGTGTGTTTTGCTAGCACTTTCATTTACAAATCACTCAAGGCTCTACAAACAACTTTTCTTCTTCATCAGGAGAAAATACTGTTAGCCATATTTTATACATCAGGGAACAGGAGAGGTTACAGAAAATGAGAGAAAGCTCTGGGCTGAGTATGTTAAGCATCCAAGATGAGGTGTTAGGACAACTATCTCTGGGCAGCTGCCTAGAGACAGCTGCAGGTGAGACAGGCGAGGGGACTGCTTTCTCAGTGCGTGGCCTCATCTGCCTGGATGTCCACGTCCTTCTCTAGTGGTTTTCTTAGGCAAGGTAGAACTGACAGCAGCCCTTCGTCTTATGCTCTTGATGCTGGATATAGAAGCACGTTTCATGGTAGGATGAAAAGCAGAGGGAGATGCGGTCAGAAGGAGAAGAAGAAAAGGAATGAAGCTGAGAGATGGGACAAGGACTGTGTATTATACGTATGTTACAGAGAGTCATTGGTGGAGGAATCATGAGGGTTTTATGTCCCTACTGGCATGCTGACATTAGTACGTAAGGGTGTTGCGTTGAATCTTGAAGACAAACATTCTCTGCAATGATCTGAAAGTGCCTTCCTCCTCTAGGAATTCATCAACTTTTTTATTCCCAGAGTCCTTTTGGGGAGGTTTTGAAACTAAGGTTTTGTGTGGAACAGTTCCTCCTCTCATTGCTTCACTCACTTGAACTATTTGGAGTGTTCATGGCACCCTTTATACTGTCCCACCAACTTCTTAAGCCTCGGTAATTACTCAGGTCCACATGAGATCTATCAAAGCTGTTCTGAGCTCGAACATCAGACAGATGGGAGGATGGACTAATAAGATTTGTGGGGCCACTCCCATTGCAAAATGGAGAGAAACATTTCTTCTAAAGCTTTTCTTGAGGCACTCTAATACTCAGGTGGCTATTGTGCATCTGTCCCATTATTTTATATATTACCTGGTAAAAAAAAGTGTTTCTTCCTGAGCTATCTTGTCCTCTTGTTCAGGTCTTACTTTTACACGTGTTTTCTTCAGGTGCACTGTGCAGGTCCCTCACAGGGAGTTTTTCTTCTTTTCTGCTAGGATGTGGACAGGTTCTTCGGGCTTCTAAGGGACAGATTTTACTGGAGAGTTACCCACTGAATGCACGATGTGAATGGATTATTCATGTTCAAGCTGGATTTAATATTGAGTTAAGGTAGGTCATAGTGGCTTTTAGTCAACACTGTTTTCAGGTTTACACTGGGGCGTGTGGATAACCAAAGAGTCTCAAGAAGGGTAAGTTGCTGAGGTCTCTGTAGCAGTGAAAGTAGTGCCACCACTTTGCATTTGGCCACTCAGCTCTTCCTTCCAGCCTGGCTTGTGATGAGAACTACTGCAGAAATTATCGATGCTCGGCCTTTGAGTCTTATTTAGGACACACCTAGAGGCTAGGGGGAAGTTTCTCAGATACAGGGCACAATGTATCTCTCTAGATATCTTCTAGACCTTGGCACTAAAGCATCCAGCTTTCTAAATCATAAAGCTTTCTCAAGACTGTACCAAGCTTAACTAAGACAGACTTTATGAAGACAACCTATAGGAACATTTTGATGTGATGTCTTACGCCAGGAGAGGGTTGCCTTTGAGACCTGCCTTACATTTACCCTGCATTTTCCCTCTTCGTTTCCTTTCACTTCTTTTACTAGGCCTATTCTTTATCAGTCTGTTATTCCTCTTCAATCTGTTCCTCTGCCTGGAGGTGTGACTATCTCTCCTTCAAGTCATTGCTCGACTGAGCTGTTTATATTCAGTCCTGTTAGCCCTCCCCTGCTGACTCTTCCAAACACTTCTTGAATAGCTTTCCTTGTCAGTGCAAAGAGTTACTAGCTGGGGTAATTAATGTTGTTTCTACATGCGTGTGGTACGGAGCTCACACATGCAGCAGAAAGCTTGGCAGGGGATCAGATTTAAAACCTACTATCTAGTATAATAAGAACAAGAGCTAAAGTCTTCACATCAATATTTCACCAGCTTTGGAGCCCAGGCAAAGGAACAATGCTAAATACACAAACATATTTCTTCCTGTATATTTAAAGAGAGACTTAATATTTAATAAGAGGAAGAGAAATTAATTGAAGAGCAAAGAAAAAGCTTGTGGTGTTCCAATGAAGCTAATGCCAGCGCTTTTATCAGACTTGGAAACAAGCCTATTGTGTTGTTATAAGCAGCTGTAATTACTGCCTTGGTAGCCTCTTGACTCTGGAGAATTGTGTACAAGTGAGAGATGCAGGGGAGCAGTGCTGTGAGGGGGTGTTTGACATTCTCATGACACTACTGTGGGGCACTCCTTGGATGTGAGCTGTGCCTACTCTGCTTCAAAAAGTGTGGTTGAATAGGAGCATACAGCACAAGCTCAGAGGAGTGATAACCCGTAATCTTTTCCATTTCTGTACAGTTGTTAGGCCATAAAAGTGATTCAGGAGTTGCAGGTGTCACCATGTCTTTACTCTTAAGAGGATGGCATGAGAGTGGAAGTGGATCCTGTGCGTGCAGATCACCAGTAAAACGCGTCCATCCCTGGGATAAAGAGAGGGCAGCTGGCTGACACCGGCCACCAGGTGCAGTAAGGGCAGGAAAGACTGTTTTAACAGAGGACACTAAAACAAGCAACGCTACTCGCTATGAAGTCCTTAATGGCTTCAGCAAGAAAACTGTCATTTGATCTTAAAGCAGAGGAGTATGGAGTGCTGTAAAGTAAGCTAACAGACGCGCTGTATGCAGAGAAGTAAGACCCATAGACCTCCTTTCTATGGCCTGAAGGTCACCCACATGCAAACCAGAAAGATGTTAATTAGCATCATGTGAAATCTGAGCACTTTGCTTGTTTTACTTTTGCTGTTAGCAGCAGATGCAAAGCTTTATGTTTAACATGAAGGTTACCCTTATGGGAATGCCTTTCTCTTTTCTCCTTGTGGCCCTCTTTCCTAGGGCTCAACTCAATACTAGGCATCTGCTTGTCGTAACACAGTGTTAACACTCTTAACTGTTGAAGTCTCCAAGAGGGAAGTCAGAGGTACCAATCTGTGTGTGACTACATTTAGCTGAGCTAGGTAGTCAAAAACATACGGTAGGAGAAGTGTAAAGCCCTGGCACAGAACCTGAACTGAGCTTGGCTACTGGGTGCCCATGGATGCCAGCAGATGCCAGTGCGTTTATAGGGAAAGATCAGGAGCCCTCCTAGCTGCCCACAGTTAATGCAGAAGGCATAGGAGGAAATCTTAAAGGTTTTCTTAAGGGTTTCACAGAGCCTGAGGACCTATATGTGCCTAACATAAGGATGCTTATGTGAGATAGCCCAGCAGGTAGGTCCTGTGGCAGGTGGTCCCTTTATCTTGAAGCCTGTCCTTAGGCCATCCTTACATGGAAAGGCAGAACAAACAAAGATGCGGCTAGAACCTTCCTCCCTGGCTGAGTGCTTGCCCTGCCTGTGCCTCTGTGTAGACGGGGCTCCCTCCGCGCGAGCTCGGCTTCGACCTGCAGCGCACAGCTGATGTGCTGAGTCAGCGGCACTGCCCACAAAAGAGCCCCTTTCTGCCTCCTCCCTGGGCATCCCCCACACATCCTGTGCGCAGCCGGTCTCAGGGCATGGGGACAGTGCGGAGCGGAATGGGGACGGAGCGCTTTGTTTGCTTCCCTGCTTACTCAGAACAGGAAGAATGAAACTCTCAGGAACACAGATAAATCTTCCCTTGCCTTGAGCTGTGCCATGCTGTCCTTTGGGGGCTGGCTAAGCCGAGCTGTTTTGATAAGTGGTGGCCAGAGTGTAGTGGTAGTTTGTTTTCTGATCTCGTTTTTCTTTAGGTGGTGGTGTGTAGGCTCCCTCAGCCCGAGCCAGGTCAGTGGTGTCATACCACAGTAGAAGTAGCAAACAACTCACAGTTATTTTCTTTAATGCTTCAACAGAAAGGCATTTTTTTTCCCTTTGATTAGAAATTTTGCTCAGAGGGGTTGGGGAGCGTATTCATGATCTAGACACTAACCAAATGAAAAACATAACCAAATGACAATACTTTATTCTCCTTTTTGGATCTGACGACTGATAGCACTAAATCAACATGCTTAATTTCCCAACATGCAAGAAAATGGTCACAGTTTCACAGGTGAGGGAACCAAAGTTCAGTACATTGCTTGTTACTGTGATTGAAACAGCAGTAGACCTTGCGGTCTATAAAGGGTCTGCTGAACTAGGCTGAAGATGAGAGGATTTGAAAAGCCCTTGGCAGGTTTCCTGACCTGCTACTTCTCAGTCTTAATCGTGGGACCCTGTGTCATCGTACAGCCTATCTGCTTCTATCCCAAGATAAATAAAATGCAAATCAGGCCCCTCTTATCCCCATGCCTTACACAAGTTCTGCTATGTTCTCATTATTTTTAAAGCAGAGAAAACAAAAGAGTGAAGAGCAGTATTCTGTATACTGATCTTTTGCTCTGTCTCGTCTTTGTGTAATACCTCTCAATATCCTTTGTTCACCAGCACATTGTTAGCAAGAGAGTTTCCGTCTACATTTACCAGTAATGCTATTTGATATTAGCCCAGTTAGCCTCCATTATGTGATGTACTTCCCAGAAACATTCCCAGTGTACTTACACACATGCTTAATTTTAACCAGAAATACAATAGTTCAAATATCAGTAAATATTTTTAGGATTTAATTATCATAAACTGTAGCCTAATAAGTGTGACAAAGATGAAAGGGTTAATATGTATAGCTGTTTAACTTCCAGAAGGGTAGATCCTTGGGGGTTTAATCTGCCAGTGAAAGAATGTTTTGAAGATGTAGTGTATAAAAGGAAGCCTGTGAGGACATCTCTGGGAAACCTGACAAAACTAGAATTCATTCTCCCTGACTTAGGCATTTTATGCAAAGCTAAGTTGAATTAATCAGTTATGCATATTAGAAGCAGATGTCATTTGTTCCCATATCTACCTTCCACAGATGATGTTGAAAATCAGGGGCTCTACTCCATTGGTGTTGATCCCTACAGCTGCTCTTTTATTTCACTTCATGAGATGCTCTAAAATTGACCCAAACAAAGGACCGAGTGACCGGACCTCTTTGGAAAATTCATGAGTGGGAAAGAGGATCATTTTGCTAACACAGGCCTTTCTTCAGGACCTGAATCCCAAGAAGAGGAGGGCAGCAAATGAGCCCCCATACAAGAGTCTATTCATGCTTCTTCTGATTGTGAGATCTGGTGGCAGATCCAAAATTTGGCTCTTCTCTAGGCGCACTTTGGAACTGCCTCAGATTGTGTAGGCAATGTGGAAGATGTAACCTGATCCGAAAGGCACATAGCTTATGGAATGAGGAGTTGCAAATTGAGTGAAGTATAAGTTTTCTTTCTAAAATGTTGTGTTAAAGTTGGTAATATGGTGGCTCCCAGGTCCTGATCTTTTAATTCTTGTCCTCTGCACCAAGGCTGGGCCAGGCTCCTCAGCCGTCACTTGCTCCCCAAAGGCACTTGATGTTTCTCATTCTCTTTTTTTCATTCATATTCTGGTTGAATGTTTTGGCTCTGTGCCACTGAATTCAAACAGCAGCAAATAACGTTGTTAACAAACAAGAGCCTTATGCAGTGGCTGGATCGAAGCAATGAAAGACAGACATTCTGGGAAAAGACTTCAAATATTTCCTTTCTGAGTTAACTCTCGTCCCTTTTTCCTGCCACCCAAGAAAGTCAAGACCCAGTCATTGGAGATTTATCACCACTTTGTTTCCTAGCATGAAATGTGCTGTACTCTTTCTCTGCCTCCTCCTCGTACTGTCAGGTCTCTGAGCTTTCCTTGTACCTCTCATTGCTGGCTTGTGGTCTTAACAGTGTAAATAGGTTTTGATCATTGGTCTTTGATAGTGTTACTTTCAGCACTTAGGACTTTATCTAGGGGGAAACACCAATTTTTAGCAAATAGCTAGAACAGACATATGCCCCCTTCGGCGTCTGACCACAAATGAAATATTTATCTTTGCGAGGTGATTAGCATCCTGATGCATATGAGAAGACTGCATCATGACACTTAAATGTGCCCATGGAGCAATGCAGCAGAGCTGAGGTGGCTTCCCAAGATCAGGATGCAAAAAATAAGATGAAGTGAGGGGGACCTCATATAATCAGGGACTTGTTGATTCACTGAGGCTGGGGTGCTAACATAACTAAACAGCCAGATAAATTAGAGGCAGGATGCTTAGATGAGGGTGTGCACTTTGACTGTGTTTCCTTCTTCTCCAAGGTTTTCCATGCTGAGCCTTGAGTTTGATTACATGTGCCAGTATGATTATTTGGAGGTCCGTGATGGGGACAACTTGGACAGCAGGATAATTAAGAAATTCTGTGGAAATGAGAGACCACCTCCTATCCGAAGCACTGGGTCTTCACTCCATGTCCTTTTCCAGTCAGATGGTTCCAAGAACTTTGATGGATTTCATGCTGTCTTTGAAGAAGTTACAGGTAAAATAATCCAGAAATGGAACATGCCGCTCACAGTTGTTAATTCAGCCTCACTAATCTCTCTCCCTGTTTTGCTTCATTAAAAACTTTCATGCTGTGTTGCCAACAGCAACTTACACCAAGTCAGGGCAGGGAAGATTCGGAAACCGTCGGATGGCTTGTGAAAGTGAAGCTCTTTAACAAAGACTCAGCTCCCACTACCTGTGTGAAAATACAGGCACATTGGCTGGCACAGAAAGGCTGATGTTTTGTGAGACCTTTCTGTTTGAATCCAAGAACTAAGAGCACAGGTGGAAGTAGAGGAAGGAGCATGTATATCTTTGCATTTGGGAACTGCTCGATGCTGTGTACAGCACCAGAGTCACTGTCTCAATGAGCAGAAACCTGATGTCCAGCCTCAGAGTTAGCTCAGTGAAAATGCCCTGACATACTTGCTGTTTTGTATCATTAGGGCTTTCAAAAAAAAAAAAAAAAAAAGAAAAAAAAAGATACAAAGGACAGATTCTTTTCTTTAAGAGAAAGAAGAGGAAGCATTTCCCGTACTGTGGTGAGGAACTTGATGTTATGAAAGACAGAAGCAGGGCTCCAGGATTCCCTGTGTTTGTTAGTACTCAGTGCTTGGGTCTCTCCCATTGCTCTCAGTCTTTTCTTTGTGCCTGTAAAGTAACACTTAAGGTGTGATTGACTCCTCATTTTGTCACTGCATTTGAAGCAGCCTCTATCCTTTCCCTGGGTTTTCCTTGTTTTGGTCACGAACAGGAAGTTTTGGTCAAATCTATCCACATTACTGCTGGCACAGAAGGCTAATCAGAGCATGCTGCTTTGCCATTAATAAACCCTGCTGGATCTGTGCCTCGTCATTACTCGCCTTACATACACCCTGGTGACCCACATTTCTTGAGGTCATCCAAGGTATATCTGGCTCAGGAAGTTTAGTTAGTTTATATAATCTTTGTATAAATACACAGCCCTCCAGGAGATCAACCCTTTAGTGCTGGTGTTTGGGGCTGTAAGCAGCAGTGTGAAACGTGCACACCTCTGTGTGCAGAGCGCGTGTCGTTCCGTAGCCTGCCCGCTGGTTGCCCACGCGCTGCCTCTCGCCGGAGCCGTTGGCAGGTAGTGGGGCTGGCCTGGGCTTCCAGCAGGAGGGGCGGCGCGGTAGTCCACGCGGAGCGCACTGCAAAGGGCTCGGAGCCTGCGAGGAGCCTCACTATGTGCTTTGTTATGGAGCTGTTCTGGCCTGGTGTGTTGCTGCAGTGAAAGGCTTTTAAAACACTCCCAATGTCTCCTCCTGTGAAGCATTATCTGGCCAGCAGGACAGTTTAGGGAAGAATACAGCGTGCATGAGGCAGCGCAGCACTGAAAGCGGCAGCAGCGTGGGACTGAAGGCGCTGGCAGCACTTTGCAAACTGAAGTGTTTTCTCTGTTAAATTCCCCTTCTGTAGAGCCCTGTGAGAAGCTGAGGTCTCTGGAACAGGTCGAATGAGGCTTGCTAGAGCAGTCATCTGCGGTGCAGGTGGGAGCAGCAGCAGCGCTTGTGGCCGCAGGGTGTGGACTAGGCCATGGAGGTGCTCTGATGTCCGCAGCGCCTTGGCAGTGTAATGGAGAGGACTGGAAAAGTGGCTTGTGCTGTCAGGGCTGAAGGCCTTCTCTGTCTGCCTTTCCTCAGAGCTCTGCACTGGCTTTCAAGTCTGATGAAGCAGTAGCGCTGAATGGGCAGAGATGACTGGTTCAAATGCCAGAAAGGGTTAAACTAATAAAAAATCAGCTGCAAGGCCTACGTCCCCCTTGTGAAAGGCCACTGCATGTCTAGCTAAAGGAAGAAACCTCCCAGCCTGCTGGGCTGCCTGTCTGGCCCGGGAGCTCTGCCCCCCATCCCAAGCCCAGTGTGGGGCTGGCACGAGCAACTGCTTCTTCACTTTCTCAATAATACTTCAAGTTAGAGGGACACAGTACAATTGCCACATAGATATTCCTTTTCTGGAAATAACGCAATACTTTCCTGGAAGGAGTTACTGTCCTTAGCTGGTCCTGACAGATTTCTGTTGCCCAGCTAGCGTGTTTTAAATATAGTAGTACAGAACCCTTAGGAGTGGTTGCTCCCAGATGGAAAACTCAATGGTTGGGGGAAAGATTCCTGTTTCTGTTGTGTGGAAGGACAAAGATGAAAGAGTCTTTGATAAAGGAATTTGGATGATGTCTTTTGTAACAATGGTGATTGCAAATTTTAAGCAGTAAATTGTCAGGCACGTTTGGATAGTTATTTATGTTGAGAATTATGTTTTTATTAAGGTGGATTTGAAGAAGAGGATCAGATCCAGAGTGTGTCATATGTTTGACTTATTCAATCCTTAAATTGGATTTAAATTTTGTGATTTGGCTTCCTTTCTGTCTGTTAAGACCCATATTTAGTTTGGAAAGTAATGTAGGTTAAGATTACTAAGGTACTACTCCCTCATTAGAATTGGCACAAAAATGTATGTGTTATTGTACGATAGAATTTGCTCATATTAAACAGAGCAACTACACTTTCTGATACTCCTTTGTGCTAATATATCCAGGTTGATTCAGATCACTGCTAAATTTGTGGTGTGCTGGAACTTCCCCAGATAGTTCAGGATGGTCATTCAGGGTTTCCTGAGCGCAACAGCGAAGCTCTGTTCCTCAGAGTCAGAACAGAACACAATGTTTGAGATGACATCTGTCCAAAACGCAAAACAAACGGACAAAAAATCAGGCAACTTTTAACTAGAATATGTAATTTACCCCAAGACACAACCGTCATTAAGAAAAATCAGTAAGAACATATGTGACCATGAATGTCCTTGTTTTTCTTTTGTAGCTTGTTCTTCATCTCCATGTCTTCACGATGGAACATGCATTCTAGACAAAAGTGGAGCCTACAAATGTGCCTGTTTGGCTGGCTATACAGGAACTCGCTGTGAAAACTGTGAGTAGAGGCACTGTGTGTATGAGCTGCCTCCAATGTTGTCACTGATTCAGGCTACTAAGTGTTAGGAGTATCATCTGTATGTAGCTCAGGTCAATTCCAGTATCAGAGAATGTGCTGAGATTCTTGTGGCATTTTTGCAGACACAGTGCTTGCAGTTTATGTAGTTGCCACTGAAGAGCTCTGGGGCTTTGTATCCATGTGCAAAAGGGCAAAAAAAGAACTGGAGTTGGGAAACAGCACATAAGAAAACTTGTAACTAACCTTATCGGGAGAAGGATATACCTCTCTGCTCTTTTCCATTGTGTGAATCAGCCCTTCTCTTCTAACAGCACATACCTCAGCTGAGCCCTGTGTCTGGTGTTTAGAATTGGTGTTAGGAAGTTTGTCTTCTCTCATAGCCACCTGCAAAGCAGAACACTGGCACTCACGAATGACAGAGAGATTGAGGTCAGGCCAAAAAAAAAAAAAAAAAAGGTACATTCTGTTCTAATCTGTGTTGGTCCTCACTGTATGTGTAGTCATACACCTGTTTTTGTCCTGCCAAGGCAATTGTAAAATAGCCGGATTCAAGTGAGATCAAACCAATTGTCTGTTCTAGCAATTTAATCTTTTGTGCTTGAGCAAATGTCTTCATCTAACAGAGCTTGAAAGAGCAAGGAGGAATAACAATTGTGCAATATATGCTACGATAAAGGCTTCATCATCTCTAGTAGCTGAAAGGAACAGTATACAATTTTATTGTCTTTGAGACTAGACCTCCTGCTGACCCTAAAGGATTTCAGTGATACTGGTGAAGTCCAGCTGGGTCATATTTGGCCCAAGACAGAAAGTGTGGCTTACTGTGGCCCGGCTGTGGCTGTGAGGTGCGTAACACCCTGTCTACATCCAGAGTTTCCAGTTCTGAGTCAGTGTGTGCAATATGTACAAGTTAGCGTATGCAATATGTACCAACCCGCAGCAGTTCAAAATCTCTGCCTCTGTTGTGACATCCTCCAGAATGGATTTTTCTCCTGGAATTGCTTTTACTTCATCAGGGAGTTAAATCAGAGTGTCTTGATTCTTACTAACTACATTATTGTTGCATCAAACTGCTCTAGATTTCTACAGATCCAGAACTATCTGATAAGACTTGACTTTTTCTCCCAAAAGATCAGAGGAGAGGAGATTGTTACACATTTTCTGTAAGCCTGAAACAGCTTGGGTTCAATCCATCTTTGCCAGATTGCATGGATTGCTCTGGTGTGTTTTCTCTAGGAAAGGAAGGGGTTGCTGAAAATTGAGGGTTCCTGGCTTCAGAGCTGGCTGAGGACTCAGGGCTTGCTCTTTTGCCAACAGCCTCTTTATTCAGGGTAGTTCTTTAACAGGTTGTTTAGGGACTGGAAACTCTTGAGCTATTAGCAACTGTTAGTGAAATTGATGTTTCTGTCTTCAGGAGAGAATTAAAAAAAAAAAAAGATAGAAAAGGAGAGAAAATAAAGTATTCCTGCCTGATTCAGAATAAAACTAAATTTCAGATTCATTAAGTTTCCAGAAAACATCAAATCCTAGTTTTGGCAGGCTCCACACTAGAGTCAAGGCAAGAAATGAAGCTTGCCTTCTTTCGCTACCTTTCTTTTTTATTGCAAAAAGAAACCTCACACATGCAACACACAAAGCAAATAATGGAGGATGTAGTGAAAAATGATAGGATGAGACTTCCGCCTTAGTATACATGATGGAAACTATACTTAGTAAGAGAACAAAGATAGAAAATACCTGAATATATATATACTAAGATTTTTAACTTGACAGGAATCCTTTACTTTGGTTTTTGAAAGAATACTTTATGACATTCAGGGTTTAATGCTGGCCTTTTCTTTAGGTTAGGAAATTAATCTTTCAGCACCCAAATTGCTCCCTTCTAGAGCATGCAGAAAACTTTTTTTTTTTTTTTTTCTTGTGTGTGAATTGCAAACATTACAGTGGGAAAATGTCATGAAGAACCTCTGTTCTCTCTGGCTTCAGAGAAATATTTTTAAGATATTTCCTTTAGTGTTGCCAAAACATATCCTAAGTATTTTCCAGGAAAGTGTTTAAGGGGAAAAAATGCAGAAAATTAAAGTTTGATTTATTTTTTAAGAGCTGGAAGCAGGAAGAACTGGAAAAATATATGTGGCTGCAATTCTTTGAAAATTACTTATGTAGTTTCCTGATCAGAATTGCAGTTTAAATGTGAGAGGCGCATCACGTCATACTCAGAAGCGTTCTGTGTGTCAGGTCTTGCAGCAACAGTGCTGTCTCTGCTGTGATGTGTTGAGGAGAGCCAAGGGCAATAACTTAATTTCTTTGTAAGACATTTGCAGAGACATTTGCAGAGACTTTTGGAATATTGAACATGGGTCTGTAACACTGTGGGGTTGATTCTTTGAAGCTGGTTTTCTTGGAGCCAGTCAGGTGTAATCCCATTAAAGTCAATGGATTTATGTTGGTGAAAAATAGGTATGAGAGAGAAGAAAATCAGAGCACTTCAATGTTAAGTGGATACAAAAGATTTAAGGTGGTGCAACAGAAGGTACTCAGAGAGACACAATGGCTTAGGCTAGAGAAATCAGAGAGGCATATTTTAGAAGAGTGGAGATGGTGGGATTATTTCAACAAGGAATAAGTTGAGGCCAAATAAAACGAGTTCACCTGTAGACACTACAGGACAGAATCAGAAAACTTGATGTCCCTCACCATCCCAGTGCAGTGGTGTCTTTTTGTCTGTTGCCAAATCTAGTTTTAACAATGCTGAACTGTGGGAATCATAGTAGGAATTATGGAAATCACCTTAATGGGATAAACCTCAAAGAACCCATTTTTTTTCCTGTGTTAAACTAAATTCTGTCCTTTTGACAGGGTGATCAACATTGGTCAAGCTGCTTTGCTGGAGCAATATTCAACACTAATTGCTCTGTCTGTTGCAATTTGCGCTATTAATAAAATGATTAAAGGCACAGATTACTTATAACCTGTGCTCCCTTTTTTCTTCTGCTAAGACAGCCAAGAAATTGCCTTTTTGTCTACAGTTTGAGGGACTAATACAGTCATTTAAAGGCTTCAGTTGCACAAAGTGAAATGCAGATGTATGTCTTTCTAACAGCTGTTAATAATTAAGTCCATTATGCTTAAACATGAGAACTGCTTAATCTAGATTTGTCTAGATTAGTGTCTGATTTTACTCTAGTGATTGTCTTAAAAGAGTTTTTTGTATGAAATCACAAAACAATTGCTAACCAATAGAGCGAGATGTTTCCTTCTTCTCTTGTAAGACAAATCCCATAGATCAGTAACAAATACCTTTACATATAAGCATGTTTTGTTGTGATGATACAGTAAGCAGAGAAACCTAATTCCTAGCTGAGGTAATGGGATTTCTTTCTGCTGTGCATGGATTTGCAGGATGCCTGCATGCACCTTCTGGAGAGCCATGCTCGCACGGCTGAGATCAACCTCAGGCTTTTCTGTGTAACCTCTATGGGTTGTGGTGCAAATAATCCTACAAGTGGAGGCATGAGGAGTAGCAAAAATCAGATCATCCTGTTCTCTTTTCCTGCACTACCCCTGAAACAGAGCAGCACCTTCCTCCAAAGATTCGTGTTAAAGAGTAATAGGTGACTAGTGGCCTGACCCTGGTGCTTGGCAGGCTGCGCTGCATCCGCTCGAGCGTCAGCCCGTTGGTGGTGCTTTGCAGCGCGGCAGCCGCCTCTTCGCCTCAGCCTCGGAGGGGCCCTCTCTGCGGCGCCGGGGCTGCTGTGCCGCCCGCGGGGCAGCGGGAGCCGGCTGGTGCTCCCGCTCGCCCCGCGCTCACCCTCCTCTGGGACAGGCCGTGCTCTCGCAGGAGTCCTCCCAGGGCCTGCTGGCCCCCGAGCAAGGACCTTGACCTCCTCCTGCCCCGAAACTTCCTGTTACCTTTATTTCGAACAAAGCCAGGCAAACTGGAGCTCCTACGCAAATAAAGGGATCTCGTGCTGAATGGGGAATTGAGGGCGCAGATCCGATTTCCATTTTCATTCTCTTTCTCACTTCTGTTTGCCAAGAGAGAAAGTTTTGTTCTGCATCGTAATGACGGGACTAATCCAGCTGACCGCGCTGTGTAGGCTGTGTCCTTGCTGTAGCCTTTGATGTTGGTGCTGGCCCCACCAGGTTCCCGGAGGCTTCTGAAAAGAGTTTCCAGGCTCTTCCCTGCTGCAGATCTTAACTCCCATCCGTTCTGGGCTGGTTTTAGGGATGCCCTCCCCCATAGCTGACTAACTGACATCTGGATAGGAAGAAAGCATTAACACTCCCCTACACCCTGCCTTTTCCTGCTGTAGGAGAAGTGAACCCAACTGTTAGTGCTTGCCATAGGTTAGGCAGTTTTAACTGTGTCTTTGGTACAGAGTTACAGTGGGGAAGCAGAGATGTAACAAAAAGCCCAATTCCAGAACCCAATTCCAGCTGCCAAAACACACACATACCTGGAGCTGCTAAGAAGTAGAGGCTAGTAGTGACCTTTTGTTCCACTATGGCAGTACGATGTTCCCCTGCCTTTACACCCATGCACCAGCAAAAACCTTTAACTGGGATGGGGCAGTTCTCGGGCTTAGGGGACCCATTAGAGGCTACAGGCTAAAGCCCAAACCCACATCACTCTTTAGCCTGTGGTATGATAATGCTGTAGCATGAACACAGACAAGATGTCCTTGGGGTTACTTGTTCTCCAAAACCTCCCTATCAATCCCTCTTGGAGGAAACATAGCACAGTTGCTTGGTCTTGAGCACTGGTACTCAGTTAAGCTGCTCTTTGTGGGCCCAGCTGCTGAGGAGGACAATTAGTTATAGACAGGTCAATATAATCCTGCAGGGAAGTCATGGTCATTGCGGTTGTACAGGAAGCTTTATTGGCCCATATGTCTCTGCATAACTGCCCAAGATTAGAGCACTGCAGGCCTCAGGAGATGGATTTAAAAAGTCACCTTCAGCCTTTAGTTCTGGTGGGATAATTATTCCCTCTTGTTCTCCTGAGCTGATCAGAAACTTCTGATGTTGGCTAGATGTTGGTACTGTGTTATGCATGTTGCCTCATAGTGCAGTATGTTCCTTTCCAGGAGAATCATGTGTTTAAGGGGAAAGACCTGTGCTTAGCTCCTAGTTCCTGAGTTCAGAAGGCTGAGCTTGAGATGGTCGTAAAGATTTCTGCTCCCAGTTCTCTGTTCAGTGCCTTTCTTGGAGGTTTCTTCCTTGGTTAAAAGATGCCATAGTTGTTTACATAGCAGTGCTGAACCACCAAACATGCCTGGTGTTTTAAGGCAGTCTAATTTATCTGAATTCACAGAGCTGTCAATTAAAGGTGTTCAGCATCTGCTGCACAAACAGTCAAGATATCCCTGTAGGAGGGCAGGAACAGCTAGGAGAAGGATGAGGTTGATGGCTGAGGGCAGAAATTGCTCCCTGAATTTCATCTGAAGCAATCATTGAGCCACTGCTGCTTGTGCATCAGACTGCAGAAAACTGGTCCCTAGGACTGGTGTTTCCTTCTGCTCTGTCAGTACGACTGCTGGACTGGGCTAGAACATCGTTTAGCGGTGGATTAATCTCATAATGTTTCTGTAGTGATTTGAAACTGCAGTAAGTGTTGCTGATAGCAAGGCTAAAAGAGACCACAACCTCTCTATCGTCTGCTCTTACCCCTTTGCTGAATTTCTCACTGTCAGACTAGACTAACTAGACAGATTTTTAGTTCCTCAGAAAAGGAAAAATGTCTGGTAAAAAATGTGGTATTTTGCCGAGAGCACAGATGCAGGTATTGCTATAATCTAAATCAGATGCTGTCTTTCCCTTAATATAATCCATTCAAGGATGGGCTGGTCCTAGGAAAGCTGCTGTATTTCTAAAGCACATGAAATTAATTCACAGAACATCTCCACTTTCCCCACACTAAAACAAATCTGGACATTCCATCTGATAACATGCCTGAAAAATGAGAGCATCCATGGATTTCTCCCTGGTGTGACTTGCCATGTGGAAAGGTGAATGAGTGTTGCAGGGGGACTGTTCAGCTCAAGCTGCATTCCAGGCAGCCCCTCCCACCTCAAACTTCTCCAAAGCTCATTCCAGGGCTTTGTTGCTCCTTGATTTTGCACTCTCATCTCTGAGGCAAGGTGCCTTACACACTTCCCCATTTTGCTGGTGGGACAGGATTTCTGTCTTACAGCTGGTACAAAACACTACCAAAGCAGATCGCTGCTGACACAAATGATCAGGCAATATCCCACTTGCTCTTTCTTATGGCTCTCATACTCCTCTTTGATTTTTCCAAGAGCTAAGCAACTGCTTTTCACAGCCAACCAAATTGCCCTGCCACTTTCTTAGTACTCTCCTGCTTTTCAGTTGCCTTCATTTTCTTTTTCCCTATACTCTCATCTCAGTGCTTGGTAATTTTGATCTCTTTTTCTTAAACAGGCAATGCCGAATCTTCCTTTCTATCTCAAATCCAGCTTAGAGGACTGCAGAGGGCTGACTAAACCATTCTGTCGGTTACACTACAGTGAATCTGTATCGTTAAATGATGTTTTCTTGTTGCATGTAACTCACGTTTACAAACATGGTCTCAAAGCAACATGCTTTTCTTTGGGGTGTCTCTCACGGGGGTTGTCAGGGCAGGTCTCTGCCTAGCTGGAAAGCTGACATCGCCAAAATGAAACACCTCAAAGTGATTTACCCTCCTTTGTGATCTGGTATAGTAATGAGCATATCAGCTTCTCTGGTGCCCGACAGTCTTCTCTCTGAGCAGGGGCACTGTGATGTTTTTCAAGGAGGACTAAATATTAGCCCTTGCAGATGACAGAGAAAGTGTATGCTGAGGATAGTTGGGATTTCACTCCGCTAAATATCCCCTGCACAGGCAGGTCCAGTTGTATAATTAAATAGGCCATCCAAATACCGGAAAGGTTGTATCCAGAGACACAGCTTTCTAAGGGCTAAGAACAATGCTGATAAAGATCAAGTGGCTAATTGTAAGCAACAACCTCCAAATTGCCTCCGGATGAATAAGTCACAGTGGGTGATCCAAGCATATTTTCACATGGATACTGTCTCATTCACAAGAGCAGGGAGCTGGAAAACATCAGGGGTGAATTCCAATTGGCTGGAAAGGAATGAAAAGATTTTGCTTTCGGTCGGGATCACATCATAGTTTTGTGTCTTTATTCCTAGCAAGTGGAACTGCTGTACGAGCAGAGAGGCCCAGGAAGCAGAACTGGGAAGCTGCTCTCTGTGGTACTTGGGATTAGCTGATCAGCTGTTGGTGTTATGATCCCCTTTGGCACTGCCAGGATTAATGTGAAGCCTGGCAGAGCGTGGCAATGAGGGAAGCTTTTGAGCTGAAAGAGTTCCTCTTTCAGAGGAACAAATCAAGGCCAGAAATCTGTGTGGTGAGTTGTCTGTCCCAGTATTTCTGCATGAAATGTGGCTGGAGTTGGACATAGAGATGGGAGAAGGTGTTATGGGACACTGGAAGGAGGAAACCGCCTTCAAAGCAGGTGAAAGAGGGCAGAGAGTTGATCCAAAATCCCTACTGATTGGCAACCTGAATGGAAACCCCTGCAACACCTACAGCAATCCTACTGGGGCTTTTCCAGAGCTTTCATTGGAAACAAAAGGTCCTCAAAGACATGTAGGCAGTGGTTTGCTCTTTTAGCAGCTGAAATCACTCACCATGATGTGGGCAGTTTTGTGGAGCTGGCTGTTCCTTAGCCTGGCTGTGGCAGTGCCTGTGGTAGGTGAAGCCCCCATGCTCAGTGCTGCCTGTCGTGCCGGGCATGGCTCCGGCAGCGCCGCTCGGTGTGGGCAAGCACCTGGAGCTCGTGGAGGTCCAAGAGTGCTTCCTATTCCAGAAACCCTATTTCCCCCTCTACTCAGCCCTTGTGAGGCCACACCTGGAGTACTGTGTCCAGTTCTGGGCTCCCCAGTACAAGAGGGATGTGGAGCTGCTGGAGAGAGTCTAGCGCAGGGCTACGAGGATGAGCAGGGGCCTGGAACATCTGCCCTGTGAGGAAAGGCTGAGAGAGACGGGCCCGTTCAGCCTGGAGAAGAGAAGGCTGAGAGGAGACCTGATCAGTGTCTATCAGTACCTCAAGGGAGGCAGTGAGGAGGATGGGGCGGCCTCTTGTCAGTGGTGGCCACCGACAGAACTAGAGGAAACGGCCACAAACTGAAACACCAAAAGTTCCACAGGAACTTAAGGAAAAATTTCTTGACAGTGAGGGTGACAGAGCACTGGAAGAGGTTGCCGAGAGTGGTTGTGGAGTCTCCTCTGGAAATCTTCCAAACCCGCTTGGACGCAGTCCTGTGCCACATGCTCTAGGTGACCCTGCGTGTGCGGGGGGGTTGGACTAGATGATGTCTAAAGGTCCCTTCCGACCTTAAGGATTCTATGGTTCTGTGAAACTGCCATCACTTTCAACAGCTCTCTGTCACAGCACTTTGCTTGCCTTATCCTGTGCAGAATCTGCCTCAGTGTTTGCACCTTTTTTTTTTTCATGCCCAGAGAGTCTTGTTTAAAAAAAAAACAACAACAAAAAATTTTCAGCCCAAATCTGTAACATTCTTGGTTTTCTTTTTTTACTTCCTTCTACTTTCTGTTTCCAAAAATTGCACTTATGCTCTTTTTTTCACCTATGACACAGATCCTGACAGCTTCAAAAAGTAGGAAAAAGAAAGAAAGAAAAAAGAGACCAAAGAGTGCTCTGAAGTGCAACCAAGAAGACAAGCAGGCAAGTTAGATGTCACCAGGCCCCCTCAGACATGGCCCGGGCACATGGACCGAGACTGCCTGTTCTCCAGAGTGGTTCAGCTCACAGCAGGCTGTTCCTGCTGCAGGGAGGAGTGATTAGCATGTTGCAAAGCTGAAGCCACCTAGCCTTGCCTATTGAATCTTGTTCACGTCCAGTTCTTGCTAGGGTCTGCATGAGGACAGCTGGGCTTGGTGTCAGTGTGTGGCTTCCCAGCCAGCAGTGCTCTCCAGCACAGGAAGGTTGGGTAGGTCAGGAAGGTGATGGCAAGAAGGTTAATGTCCCTACAGTGCCGTCTCTGCAGTGATTCTACTGTTTATTAACGAGTACTTGAGTTGAGGGTTCATCTTGAGAGCAGCATCCTGGATGCCAAGTGCTTAGGGACTCCTGAAGCATCAGTCTGGAGCTGGAGTCCTCCCTGTCCTACAAGCTGATGCATCAGGGTCTGACAGGCTCAGAGATGGGGTACTGCCCTGTGCCAAGGAGAGGGGCAGAGCCAAAAGGCCTCTGGATGGCAGATGATGGTGGGCTGTTTCATCAGATCCTTTGCTATAGTCTTGCTTGAAAGCCCTGCTCAGTGCTTAAAGGAAGTGATAGCAAAGCAATTTTCCGAAGCACACTGAGCCATGGCCTCCCAAAATCCCTCACCTCATTTCGTCCTTGAGGACAGAGCTGTTCCAAAAACATTTTGACAGCAAATGTCCTTATGCTTTTAGCTAAAGTTAGTCTCTGTGGGTTTATGTGTTAGGCATTAACTGTCTGGGCTGCTATGCCAAGCTGCAGCAGGATTATGTTTCGGGAGCCATCTGAGTCCTCCCCCACATCAGTTCTGTTCTGCCAGCAAACCTGGTGAGAACCTGGAACGTCCTCGCCCTGAAGATGCACACTGGGGAGGTGTGCAAATAAACGAGGTCAGAGATTTGCATAGACTCACAGGGCAGGATTGGAGAATAAGCTCTGTTAAGAGTGAGGATGACAAGTTCTGCAAGTCCAACTTCTGGAAAGCTTTTCACCACAGGCTCCAAAAGACCAGTAACTGCCAAGCTGCTCACAGTTGGTCCCTCCCTTAGCCCCTGTGTTTTGCATTTGAGGACGTTAAACTATCTCCTCCCATATGGCTTTATCACCTTAGTACAAAACTCTGTTGCTGTGAATGTTGTGTAGGATTGCATGATGGTGTAATTATTTAAGGTAGGTTCCTGAGCAAAGCTGGCGTAGCCAAGTGTAAACTTACTAAGAATATCAGGAGATAACAGTTCTGTTCCTGGCTCTCCTGCTGACTCCCTGCCTGGCTTCAGGTAAATCACTTCATGTCTCAGTGTTACAGCTTCCCCAACAGTAAAATAGACATAGAGACTCATTTAATAAAGACCTTGGAAATACAGAGCTTGTAAACTTTAAGAACTACAGTAGACTGCATTCCGGTAGTCACCTCATCAGCTGTGTCCTCGAAGTAAAAGTTAAACCAAAAAGAAAAAGTAGAGTTTGATCAACTCAGAGGCTTAGAAGTCAAACCAGATGGGATTTACCACCGTTGACTATAGCAGAGTTGGCTGTAGGCAGCGACTGCCTGAGGTGCATGCAGCTACCATTGCTTGGGAGTTTTCTGTTAAAATGCTTGCCTAGTGGCAATTCACTTTTCAGAAAAATTGATGTTTTCTGCTGGAGATGCATTGGCTTTCTTTTGTTTTCTTAGTCAGGAAAAAGAATCACTTCCACTTCTGCAGAGTCTGCCTGTCACACTCTCTCTAGCAGCAGCCCCTTGGAGCTGTGATTCCCGGGGCTTCCAGGTTCGCTAGCTCCAGAGCAGCTGGCCAGGCAGACTGCAGTGGAGCCAGGAGTCCCAAAAGCTCCGGATCCCAAACCCTGGCACCAAGGTTCCCTGAACAGCCTTGCTCTGGCTCCCCAGCTGCTGTGGCTTTTGTGTCACGGTACGATTTCCAGGGAAAAGAATATCATTTAGGGTTTCTTCTGAGAAAGTGTCTGGATTCTGCTTGATCACAGTGGTTTCTGAGGATATTCACTGAACTTTCTATCGGATCTCCCTGAGGCTCCCTCCGACACGTTAGAGCAGTTTTGACTAGGATGCCAGAGTGAGTTTCTAGCTCTTTCCCTGCAGAACCTGTACAGCAGGAGCCCCAATAGGTAATGAACAGGGGAGCCAGCAGAAGCTTCTCTGCTCCCCTGTTCATTACCAAGTGCAGTTTTCAGTGTTTGGCCTCCTCCGCTGGGCCTGCCAGCATGCCTTATGTGAAAGCAATATTACCAGTGAACAGAAAAAATTTCCCCAAAGCCACTAGGTAGTCAAAATATGCTATATGCATTAGCACAGGTCAACCTGAAAGCCAAGCTGTGACTTGGGACTGTGCAACACAATCAATTTCTTTAGCAGCAGCAGTATTAAAAAATCCTGCAAACCAATTAATTACAAATAAAAATAGAGTTACAAGCTCTTGCACCCCATAAGACATCAGGAGAACAAAATGGAAATGCAAACCTTGCCTTAGTATCACCGATGAGAAATGAGATTTATTTCAGGCATGTGATATATTATTGAACAGGATATGCAGAATTTAGAGATTATGTATGATATGTGTGAGGGGGTATATATTATTTAACAGGGAAGTGGGTGAGAGGAAGACTGCAGAAAAAAATGGTATCAATTTAATGAAAGGACCCTGGGACAAGAGCAAATGATAATTCCATCAGGCAGGATTTGAAGGACATTGAAGAGAGAAAAGTGCAGCTCAGGAGCTCATCTAATTTATCTCACTGATGATAAAATGAGCATGAAAACTATTTCTAAATGGCAGATAATTCAGAACTGAGGAATGTCTCCCACATATAATTGAAAAAGGAGAGCAATCTGTACAGTTTTATTAATAATGGAACATTTTTTCTTAAAAATTCAGGAACTTACTGTTCATCTATTCTAGTTTTTCTCTCACTGCAGAAAGTTATATGTGAAGTGAGGAGCAATTTTTATGTTTTGTATGGGACAGAAATATTTTTCTTTTGTTTTACAAGACAGCAAGATATGAGGCAAGCAGAGTCATAAGTTTTATTGAGAATCTGTACGTTTGTATAACAGACACTTGAGGCAGCTCCGTTTTTTTCTTCTTTCTCTAACAAGGCTGTCTGTCACCATTCAGCCTTTCTGCTAGAGGTGCCTGTAGCCACGTAGTTTTACGTTTTCCTCTTTGTGTCTCTTATGACCTGTACAGAGCTATATCAGGCCAGTACTTGGCTCAGACACTGAAGTGGTGAGGGTTACCTGCCTGCCTGTGTACATTAATTCTGCAGCTTCCCACGAGCAACATTATGTAGCAAAATATAGGAAAGTTAAAGCTGAAAAGAATGCTTAGCTCACAGGGGGCCTCATCATGCAGGCCTGTTCTCTCCAGTATTTGTTCCAGTGTTTTTTCAAGTTGAATTCACCGTTTTCAAATGCTGAGGGCTTATATCTTTTCCACTTGCATTCTTCTTTGTATTTCAAATATTTGTCAAGGAGACTTTTCTAGCCCTTGTTCAGTAAGAATTCTCCCACGCTTAATTTTATCCTGTCTGGACATATCACTTTGTCTTTAAATATTTTGCTGTATTCTTCCTGGTTTTAGCTTTCGTATTTTGGTACTTTTTGGCTTTTGCTTAGTTGGGGTGGGCATTCTTGGCTCCTAGTCTTTCCTCAAGCTCACTGTTCTCTATCATTAGCCCCCAGATTCAGTGCAGACTCTGTAGGTGGGATGACTGCCACAGCCTGAGTGATGGGCTCAGCCTCGGCTTCGGACACAGACTGTTTGAGTTGGTGCAGCCTTGGGTTGCTCAGACATTGTTTGCTCACATTCCTTGTAGTGAACTTTTGCAGCTGCACGGTCCATTTTGTGGCTTCCTGGAGGCTTTGGTCTCCTGTGCGTAGAAAGAAAGGTGCTGAGGCTGAACACTGCAGCCTGAAATCGCTGACTCTTCTAGTTCCGGTCTGTCAGAGTTGCCTCAAACCTTATGGTTTGGAGTGAGTCTCAGTGTGTTCATGGTACATTTTGTAGTTATTATTCAGATAATTCTGTCTGAGGCTCTCTGCCTTGCTTCTGCCTCTGTCTGCCTTGCAAAGTGCACTGAGAGGAAAGGTAAGGTATTGACCTTACGAAAGCTGGGCAGTGACTGCTGTTCAGAGGACATTGCACTGATGACAGATCAACGCTTATCAGGCCTTTAAGTAGGACAAGAGCTATAGATTCCTGTTCCTTCTTTAACCACTGCTAAGTCAATGAGAAAGTCCTCTGGCTTGTCAAGACGGATTTTCCTACTCTCCCTTCTCTTGTTTTGCTATTGACAGGTAATGCTATGCTCAAACTCAGTGCAAACCGCAAGTCACAAGCATTTAAGACACCTTTAAGGTAGGAAGGTAACGTTGCAGACAGGAATCAGTGATTTCACATGGCCCAGATCAGTCTCAGCGTTGGCCCAGAAGCGATGGGTTGGAACAGAAGCAGCTGGAAGATGATAGGAGGCAGGATGGGGGTGGCTGGTTGTGGATGCCGGCCAGGGAGGTGTGAGCTGTGGGAGCTGGGCCAAGCAGAAGACTGACGTTCAAAGATACTCAGTAGAGCCAGGATCGGGACTGTCCTGCTTAAGCAAGTGAATTTGACACGATAGCAGATATCTAACCAAGCTTAGAAACTGAAGAGAATTAGATCTACTCGTATGGCTGAATTTTAGGGCTAGTTTGTGTAACTAAAGGGTAAGGGCAGATGTAGATATGAATGAGAAGTACAAAACATCCCATTTTTGGATGGGAATATTAGGAGATAGGAGCTAATGCTTATAACATCCCAGAGAGCAAGAAGATATTCTCATCTGATAGGCACAGCAAATGAAGTTACGTACCCATGGCCACAGTTGTATATCTTTGATGAGATCTCATGATCTCTGCTCCAGTCCACTGTACCATTACTAAACGAATCTTTGCACAAAATGCTGAATTTGCCTTATGAATCAAATCAACCCAGTTGTTCCAGCTAGGTTGTGCTGACACAGAGAATCTGAAGAAAGTCCAGCAACCACTGCAAACACAATGGACATTGGATTTGCAAGTATTTAGGAGTACTGGACAAGATGAAATGCTTATAGTCTGTGGGAAGAGAAGAGAGTAAGTGTAACTTGGTGAAGATTTTCCCAGGATGGACCTAGAACACAAAAGCACCAAAATATTCTGCAGAGCTGATCCACAATCAATACAGAAAACTTGTATTTAGGAGAAAAAGAAGGTCTTTGAATGGTCCACAGATGTTTCTAATCTTTTTTTTTTTTCTTTTTTTAATTTGACAAGTAGAATGTGACTTGTATTGAAAGAGAGAAATAGAAATGAAAGAAATTGATGTTCAAAGAAAGATATGAGGGAGTGTTTGAGAAAGCAGAGATGATGGGGGAAACATGTTTTGAGAATTTGAAATACCTCAAAAATCTATGCTCCATTATGTCCTTTTCATTTGCATATGTAGGCATATACATACGCAGATATATGTATATATAGATAAATGTGTGAGTGTGTTTCACATGAGAAAACATCACATTCTGCAAATGAATTTTGTTGTTTTTTTTATCACTATTCTTTTGGTGATGCAGAATGCTCGCAGCCAAGAGGAAACGTTGAACTCCTGTAACTGGATGTGTTTTGAGTGGTAGTAGTAAGTCTGGGCCCCTGTCTAACTCTCAGATGTTGGAGATTTCCTTTTCAAGGCTTATGCTTACTAGTGCACAAATGATTCTGCCAACTCATTGTTTGATGTCTGTAGTAATCTGCAAAATGAGGGAAACTGCTGTGGAGCCCTGTTCTTGTGAATGCTTCTACGTTAGGCCTGTTCCTCACTCAAGAATCTCGTGGATGGTCTAATTGGATGGTTTGTGCTCCATATAAATAGAGGCATTTGTGTGTGCTCTGGGTAAGGATTGCAGAGCTGGGGCCTTAGGAAGGTTTTTCTTCAGGGAGTGAAAGGATCAAAATTTGGCTGTAGGTTAGTAAGTAACCTTCTTTGTGTATCTAGAACCAGTAGCTGCAAGGCAATAGAGAAAAAGAAGTCACTTTAGGAAAGCGTGAAGCAGGCATGATCTCTGTAATATTCATCTGTTTTTGACAGAGTAGCACAGCTCCCAAGCAAAAACACATATGCATGGCTAAATCTTGTGCTGAATCCCTTCCTGTGCAGTTGTCCATGGTGAGTGGAAAGGCAAAGACAGAGAGAGACTGGGAGATGGGTTTCCATGTTGATACTGAAAGCTGCTGTTTCCTACTCTGATGCAGCTTCTGCACACCGTAGTTTGGTCTAAGAGTGACCTGGAGAAGGGGGGTATGGCATGATGATCTGAACACAGGAAGTGGGACCTCAGTGAAATGGAAACTCATCAGATGGAAAACAGAAAAACAAATCCAAGATGCAGTTTTCACCCAACACTTAGTCCACGGAACTCAGTGCCACACAATATTGTGAACACCAAGTATGATACAAATTCATATAGGGAAAAAAAAAAAAAGTCAAAGTATGTTTTACCCAAAGATTGCACTGTAGTTCAGTTACCCAAGATAGCGTTATAGGCTGCTGAATGAGGCAGAATACACCAGGAAAGCATTCCATATGCTTGCTCTATTTTTATATTCTTTCCTAAGCATCTGCTCTTTGCAACTGCTGAAGATAGGATTCTGTGCTGGATGGGCCTTTTATCTGATTTAGTATGGCTGGGTTGATGTTGTCAGGGAAGTCTTACTTAGGATGTGTAAGCTCATATTAGTTGCAGAAGTTAAATGCACCATTCTCTTTCAGTGTTTTCCCAGTAGTGCAAATCCTGTGGAAAGGGTAAATGTAACTGTTTGATAAATATCAAGGTTCTTTTTTAATGGTATTATGATAATATTTGATCTACATAAATAATGATGCTTTAGTATTTCAGGGAGATTATTTGAAAATGTATATAAAATTGGAAGAATTGGAAAGAATTTCAGTATAAGGAGCTATTTTTTTTGTTGACGAAGCATGGTAGTTCATTCAAAACCCCTGTTAAGATGGAGAGTCCTTCAAATTTTAATATTGTGAGGAAGTGGGAATCCCAATGCTACAAATACTTATGCACTTCATCACTTCATGCATCTGAGTAATGACATGGATTTGAATGGATCTAGTTATGTGTTGTAAAGTGAGTGTATGTGTGTGTGTAGAATTGAAGTTTAAACAGTTTTCTAAAGATTGGCATCTTGTACTTTTGACTTCTGTGCCCATTTTAATTGAATTTTCAATGTTCTAAATAAAGAATCATCCTAACACAGTCCTGTTTTTGTAATAAAGTGGATCTTTTTGAAATATCTGAACTGTCAGTGGTGATGTGTAGGACTCCAGGTGCTCCCGCTCATGGTATTGTGGAAGGAGATGACTTTAAATACGGGGCCCAGGTTTACTTCAAGTGCAACGCAGGTTACAGCTTAAAAGGCAGCCGTGTTGCCTACTGTCAGCTTGATGGGAGCTGGTCAACACATCATCCTGAATGTGGTAAGGTCACTTTAAGTTTCGATTCTTATCAAATGTTGCGACCATTGTATTCGCATTAAACCAGGAATATCCAAATGTCACTTGAAATTTGGTAGCTCCGGGGCTTAGCATGATACTCTTTTGTCTTCCTGTCTTTAAGAAGCAGTAGTGATTTTTTCTGTATTTTTCTGGAGCCCAAGCCTGCAGGACTTGCTTATTTAAAGGTCTGACAGTAACATCAAGCAATTGAAAAGTAATTTCCTGAAAGATCGTAGTCATACATTCTCTTTAGACTGAAAATTTCTAGGACCAAAACCATGAAGGGGCCTTTATGCATCAGTGAAGCTGCTTCCGTTAATACTGTGTCTCTGATACCTTCTCTGCAGAAGTCTAGTGCATTCTGTGGAGGGGATTAAGGGGCTTACTGTATGAAGACTTTGCTCCTATTACAACAAGATTCCCATCCTCTAGCAAAATTTTTAAGAGAACAGTGCTTCTACTCTTGCTTTGCATGTTTGCATGCCTACAGTAGATCACATAGGTTCGCACAGATTCAGTTGTGAAATTGCAAACTCCTTCTACCCTCCAAAGAGACTTTTATTTTTTCTTTAGTTGTTTTGTATTGCATAATTTTATTTCCAGATTCCAAAATCCTTTTTATGAATTGGAAAAGTGCTTTCACGGGGTGTTTTGGCAAGCAATGGAAACTTTTAGGGTAGGGTTGTGAAATGGCTGTATGTAGGTTCGTCTGAAAGAGCAAGCACAAGGCATTCTCCTGTCTAGAGAGAAAGTCTCCAGTTGCAATAAATGTAATACAGATTTGTCCTAAAATCCCTGCTGCATGATGTCATTGGCTAAATATCTATATCTAGACTTGGCTATTACTGAAATGCAATGTGGTGTAATGGGTCTTTCCTTCCCCGATGGCTTCTTTTTATGTCTAATCCACCGGAGAAGTCATAACACTGAACTTAGGGAAAAGATAATTATTTCTGAAGTTACTGATTCACACAGAATGAAATAAGAGAATGCCTTTTAAAGGTGTAGTATGTAGATTTACTTGGCTGAGCATAGGTACATTTGAAAACATACATTGTAGTCATTAGGTGATGTGTCTAAGCTAGGTATCTGTGCGGAAAGCAGCATGCAAGTACAGCTTTCCTTTATTTTCAGCTGATAGGTTATCAGTCAGCTGTGGTTTGCAAGTGAGAGCCTGTGAGGTAAGGGGGAGAAAGAAACTCTGCTTCTCCCTTCCTCCTGATTGTGAGGAACTTCAGCTCTCCTTCTTTACTGAATATGAATCTTACATGCGAAAGCATGTAAATACATATATAGAACCTTCTGCATGTGTTAAAATCCAGTGTTGTTAAGGAAAGCAGGGATTATGTGCTTACTTGGATTGTGCACTCAGTTTTAAGAGCCTGTGCTCTTCATTTAAACATGCTGCTGTGCTTAGCTATGGGCTTACCTGCCATGTTGAGCTGGGCTTCCTGTGCAAACACGAGAATATGGGGACCAGCTCAGTGCCACACTGAGGCACTGTTGCTGTGCTGCTTTCACAGGGATTTAAATAAATGTTTAAGTGGTTTGTTTTATGTAAGTGCTTTTGGGAACTGAGGCTCGGTAGGCAGGCAAATCAGAAGTAGTGGCATAAAGAGGTAATTTCTGGCCAGTTGATCCATCTCTCAGTCTTCTCAGGCCTTGATACGCAGTGCAGCACCACCAACAACTGTCTAAACTAGACGTTCACTGGGTATCGTGCACTGGGACATCAGACAGGGAAATTAAATAGAATTGCATGCTGCTGTCAGCCTGACAGAAAAACTGAGGTGAAATCCAAATGAAGAAAAACGCACCTTTTTCAGCTTTTAAATGTAAAGAGCAGAGGGCGGAAAAATACAGGGAAAAGCATTTATTAGCATTACTTAGGGAAACTGTCATCTAGATTTAGGCCACAAATTTAAATTTATTGAGAAAAAAATAACAAATAAAAAAGACAAAAATACGAGGAAGGATGAAATAAAAGAGGTTTTATGGGCAAAACCTCATGTGAATAAGCTTTCTATATTAAAATTTTGGTATCAGTAAAAATATATATGTTCTCTTTAAATTCCAGCATTTGCCTGGATTATTGAGATCTCTCTCTCTCAATGCTAAGAAACCAAAATGCAACCAAACATAAAAGTAAAATTAAGTAGTCTAGTTTTATCATCCAAGTCTAGTGAAGTATTTAAAGTACAAAAATAGTAAAGAGATGCCAAGGGCCAGTTCCCTGGAGATATTACAAGGGCATCCTTCTGGGCACATGAAGTAGCCCTGTGTAAGTTAATGGAACATTAATATCACATAAAGTCAAGCTTCCTTTTCAGGGTTTTATCATGAAAATATTTGAGGGACTTTTTAACAATATGAGAGTCTTACACTTTCAGCAAAGACAGAAGTGCTTATTATAGGTAAATATCTCAATTACTACTGCTCCTTTAGTACTCCGTCTTTTATAAGACTGAAATCCCAGTTGGGTCTTGAAAAGGCATCTTTGATGAAGTGTAGATTGTGTAGTAAAATCTGCATGTAATATCAAGCAATCTGACAGGTGAAAATGATGCTGTGAACTTGATAAAATGGTTACTATTTTTTTCTCCCCCTATCATTAGTTCTAGATGAAAAAAACTGCTCAGATCCTGGGGGCCCACTCAATGGCTACAGAAGAGTGGTAGAAGACACTGGGCTCTTGAATGGACGCTATGCAAAAATTGGCACAGTCATTGCTTTCTTTTGTAACAACTCATATGTTCTTAGTGGGAATGAACAGAGGACCTGCCAAGACAATGGAGAATGGTCAGGGAAACAGCCTATCTGCATAAAAGGTAGTTTACAATCTTTCTTTTTTTTTGAAAGAACTCATAAAAACTGTTGTGTTTTTGTGTAATTTACACTGGCCAAACAATCAGTTTTCCTAAGAGTAGACCCTCTGATTGCCACCTGATACGGAGGTTGGTAGTTTGCCAGCTCTTACTGGCTGCTAAACTCAGCCCGATTCCAGCAGATGTTTTCATCTTTAAACACAGAGAGGAATTTTTCCCTAGACCTTTATTACTCTCATGTTAGGATCAAAACTGAGCAAGATCAAAATCAAAGAAGATCAGCAGGGGACTGAAATAGAAGGAAATAATTGTCTCATCAGACTTGCTGTCACAGGGCCCAGTTCTCCTCTCATGGTCCTTTTAAGTTGATGGGCCTGGGCAGAAGTGTAAGGGTTTATAAGGCCAGGCCTGTAGATTGCATCCTGGAAAGGTATGACTGAAAAAAATGACTCGAGGAGATGCCTAAGCTATCTGTATTCATCAAAACGCTGAAACACATCTTTAAGTGCTTTGCTAGAAAGAGAATTATGCTGTTGACCTGGGGCTACTGAAAGCATGTCTGGAGCACTGAATGGGTAAAGGAATTTGGGCTGGGGAGCTGCCAAATCTGTTTTCCCGAAGCAATTTTTTTGAAACATACTTTAATAGATTTTGTTGTTAACCAAAGTAATGATAACATAAGGAAATATATCTGTCCCCTGGGGAATTTGCTTTATTTTGTTATTTTAGATGGAAGTACTCTCTCCCTGAAGCATGTAATCATCTCCATTTGTGGAAAGCATTTTTATTGATGTTAACTTTGATAGTGACATAAAGGTTAACATATACAGTAATCACTAAGATCTAGATACTGTTAAATCCTGCAGAACATGAGTGCTCAGGCATACAGATGAAATACATCCTGCTAGATTCCTTTTCTTCCACTGTGTGTATCAGGAAAGAGACTCTGGCAAAATCTGGTGAACTGATAGAGCTGGATATTTTATCCTCCTCTTAAAATAAATATAAGATGCAAAATTAGAAATCCTGGATCTCCTTTCTGTCATTTTGTGTATATTCCTCCTAAGGGGTCCACAACCAAACAGGCTTGCAAAAGTCTGTGATACCCTGCTGCCTTTCTCTGTATGCCTGGGATCAGCTTTGTGTTGTTAGAGAGATGGACATTGAGTATTTTATGTATAATTTCATTTTTTTTTGAAAGAGTTTGTAAAAACTGTCGGTTGTTGTAGTATAAATCTAGCAAACACTGACAGTAAATCTTCCTGCATAGCTGAAAATGCCCAGTATAGAAGACACTCAGTTGCTTTTGGGGTTGGGATAGATCTGGAGATCTGCAGAGAAGTATTTTTTTCTAAAGTTTTAGGCTTTATGGCCTATCTTTATTATTTACTGCGTATAGCTGACTTCCTTTTTCCTTAATCCAATCCACTATTGCTAGCCACAGGAAAGGGTGGAAAGATATATGAACCGTAAGATTTGAGCTCTGAATGTGGAAAAGGACTGTGCAACATTGTATTTTTTCTAGCCTGCAGAGAGCCAAAGATCTCTGACCTGGTGAGACAGAAAGTGCTTCCAATGCAGGTTCAGTCAAGGTGAGAATGCAATATCTCAACTATAGTTTTAAGAACAAACGTGATTGCTTTTTCCCTCCGCTCCTTTCCGCCCTGCGTGCCCGAGCCCGACCGCACAGCCAGCCCCGCTTGGTGGGAGCTCCCCGACACCGGAGCAGTGACAGCAGCCGGGAGGGGAGGCCGGCCGGAGCGCAGCTCTGCGAGCTGCTCGAGGCCGCCAGGAAGCTGTGCACAGCTGGAGATGGGCAAAGTCCTGCACCATGTGCTGGAATAAGGCTCGCAAGCCTGTGCCAGACAGCGAGGACTGTCCCAGAAGAAGTCCTTGGGGCGAGTGGTGTGTTTTAAAATATGGAAACGTGGCATCTTAGTGAAGAAGTGAGAGGGGGCAGCACAGTGCAATCTGCTTCCATTAGGTTTCACTGTCCAAAGCAATGCGGTACAATTGATATAAAGTTATGTTGGGGATGGGGATGGGGGAGAGGAGAAAGCAGAGGGGGAGGAGTGGAAGGAGTGAAAACTCGGACAGCGTCTGTCTGTGCCCTTTTGCTGATTTCTTGAAATGAGCCCAATCTGAATCTTTCTAGTTATGCTGAAATGTTCAGGTTCATTTTTGTACAAGTAATTATTTCTCATTTCAATGTCTTTTTGCAGTGCAGGATTCATTTATTTTTAGATTCAGTGAAATAGCTCTCCTCATATTGGGTCTTAGGAACAGCCACACCAGGTCAGAATAAAGGTCCTGCTCAAACCCGATCCTATCCCTGGCAATGGCCAGTAGCAGATGCCTAGAGAAGACTTCAGAAGCAAGACAAGCACACACTTCCCCCAAATATTCTCTCCTACCCTCCAGCTGTCTATGGCTTAGGATCTTAGAGATGGCCTTAGGAGGCCATCAGGAGATTTTAGTAGCTATCAGGAGGTTTATTTTTTCCTTAAATTTTTCCATTCATTTTTTAAAATAGGTCTTTTTATGCTAAATATTTCAGACTGCTTCAACCTGCTGCATGAGAGCAAATATATGTCCTCACCTTTGTAGCACCATGATGGCATCTTGTATTTGTGAACTGTTTTTATCTCTTGAAGTAGTATTGCAATATTATAGAATAATAATGAATATTATAGAAAAATGGAATAGAGGCAAAGCATGGATTATGCAATAATGTGAGGTCACTTGTAAGCAGGGAATTGGACCCAGGCAGTCTGAGTGTGAACACACAGCACTTCCCATCCCTCTTCCAAAATCAGAGGAACTTGTCTTTGCTCTCATTCTTAATAACTTTGCCTTCCTTGAGCAGCCATATATCATGTCACAGATTCTGTGTGATGGAGACAGCCTCCGTGTCTCTATGACCAGGAATAAAACTGTCACATGAAAAATCCATTCTTAGGGCTTTTCTGGATGCAGGCAGTACCAGAAATCTCAAGGGAAATTAATTTCTTGCTGAATTTTGCAGATATAAATAGCTTTTTTCTGGAGATAGGAGTTTTTAAGCATTAGTGCGAGGGACATGTTCTAAGTGATGAAGATTTAAGCATGACTGTAGTCAAACTCATGGTCCATGTCCAGGCTGATGCATGTATTTATTTTTTTAATTATGTGCCATGTTTCAGCTAATCAGTACAATTTTTAAATGGAAGCATAGTGCTTATTGCAATTATGAAATCTCTATGGTGAAGTAATTATCTCTGTTAATTGCTAAATCAAGGAACTTTATCAACATGATTTAATCTGAATCGATTTTTAATACTGCCTATTAAAATGTTCACCAGAGAAAAGATGTGTCTAAGTCCTCTCCAGGGAGAAGTAATTATGGCAATTCCAACTTCCAGTGTAATTTCTCTATGAAAAATATGATATCCCAGTCCTTTTGTGAACAGCAAGAACTGTTCCACATTCAGAAGCAACTGGATGTGATCCAGAAGCAATGGATACAATCCAGAAACTGTAAAATGAAAAACAAAACGACACACAAATAGATATGTTATAGACAAAGATACGTACATACATAAAAATAAACAAAATATCAGAAATGTAAATGGGAGTATCACTAATCTATTGTGGAAGGCTTTTTTTTTTCCTAACTGCTTATGTTTTTAAATGCTATTTAACACAGCTGGTGATAAATCTACAGTAAGGCTCGTTTTTGTCGTCCTATTATTATTACCCTGTGTTCTTTATGTGTTGAAACAGGGAAACACCTTTGCATCAACTTTACTCATCTGCATTCAGCAAGCAGAAGCTGGAAATCTATCCAACCAAGAAGCCGGCGCTGCCGTTTGGAGAGCTGCCCCTGGGGTACCAGCATCTGCACACTCAGCTGCAGTATGAGTGCATTTCTCCCTTCTACCGCCGCCTGGGGAGCAGCAGGAGGACTTGTCTGAAGACAGGGAAATGGAGTGGGAGGGCCCCTGTGTGTATTCCAAGTGAGTCTCTGCAGGAAAAGATGTGCACATCTCCTGGTGGAGGGGGGAACAGGATGCGTATTCATCTTAGATAATTAGGGAGTGCTAACACTGTAGGCTATCCGTGCTTCCAGATGGGAAATAGCAGCAATAAAGCTTGCGAGATATATGGCTCTCTTTACCTACCAGTAGAACTTCTGTAGGTGGTGGTAAAGGGATCGAGCTTTCAGCACTATAATTTGCCATCATTTTTTCTCTTCTTTTATTGAGCAGGAGGCATAATCGGGTTCTCTTGTGATTTGAAAATGTTTTCCAATTATCGCCTCATGTTTTCCTGGTTTATTTACTGCAACTGTGATTTTTCTTTCATCTCTACACTTTGGCACACAGCTTAAGAAAACATCAAGGTTTAATCAATAGAATGGAAAGTCAGCATTTTAAAAAGGCTCTTGCTTTAATATACCCTGCTAAAGAAAGGCTCATATTGCAAAATCTAAGATCAGACAGAGTATTATGCAGAGCTAGTGCACATAGTAAGTCAGGATCACATCACAGGATTTGATATGACTCACTACTGACATCAAGCAATCCATGGAAGGTAGATCCTAACATCATACAGATTCTTAGAGATTCCGTGATTTTGCTTTCAGATCATCCCAGGTATTGAGAGAAGGATTTCACTCACTCCTTTTGGTTATGGGCTTGTAAACACGGCATCCCAGGAAAAAAAAAAAAAGTCCTAAGGGAAATTAAAAAATGTGACCAGATGATGCAACTCTATGAAATGAAGTAAATCTTTCCTACTACAGAAAATTTTACTCCAGATCTAAGGCAGGATAATACATTCCTAGGGCAAGGATGGCTTTCTCTTTCTATTTTCCTCATTATGGCTGTTGATCTATGTGCATTTGCTTCAAGGTTTTACTGTAAGAGAAATTTGTCCTTATAGGAATGAAAGCAGCTGTGCCAAGGTCAGTTCTAGGAGATGACCCTCTAGCTATCCTGCGACTGCCTTGGATGGGTTTTAGTACGCTGCTGATTGGTGATATGGTGATTTAGTAGAGGCGAGAATTGTGGTGTTCTTGCAAGTTCTTTATATAATTATCTCATTATAGTACAGCTTGAAAAGGTTGTCATGAAAATTCACCTGCTTGAGTGCTAAACTCAGCTGCCTGTGCTAGCGAGGAATTTAGATAGTAATGGAAAAATGAATGTCTTTTACAGCTATATAAAGTATACTCATACTAGAATTTTGCAGGTAAAGCTAAAGGTTGATAGGAAAGCTGTGCCTAGTGCTAACCGTTGCAGTTTAGTTCCTTTTGAGGCACATCCTAAGCAGGAATCAAGAAAGAGTGACACTCAGATTTTTTGAAGAGAAAGAGACATTACCTCTCCCTTGGTTCTTGTTTCCTCAGTCTGTGGAAAAGCAGAAAACATCACTCTTCAAAAGGCAGTAACCTCTACCAGGTGGCCCTGGCAAGCGGCCATCTATCGGACGGCCAACGGAGTGAAGGAGAGCAGCCTCCGGAAAGGGACGTGGATCCTCATCTGCAGCGGGGCCTTGGTGAATGAGCGCACTGTGGTGGTGGCAGCGCACTGCGTCACCGACCTGGGTAAGACCATCGTGCTCAAGACAGCCGAACTCAAGGTGGTTCTGGGGAAGTTCTACAGAGATGATGACAGAGATGAAAAGACCATCCAGAACCTGCGGGTAAGTCTGGTAGAGCAGAAAATGATGAGCACAGACACATGTTGGTCACATGCATCCTGTGTGAGGAGAGGGAGGTTATCCTTTGGATGAAATACTGTTTTGTGCACTGTTCTTTGCAGTGCTTGCCTAGAGACTCAAGTGTCTGAACGGTCATGGCACAAAGAGGGCACAAGCTGCTGTGCATCTATTTTTCCTTACACTGCCCAGCTCACATGGGTCCTCTCAACACTAATGACTAAGAAAATGAGATTCTATGGGCCGTAAGGTCTTGCCTGATATTGCCAGAAAAAAAAAATGAAAAGAAGTGCCAGCTGCTGTCAATATCGATTAGTATTATTTATAGGGAGACACTTGTGTTCTGGATCCTGGTTTGACACTGCGAATACATTTCACATCTCAGTCCCAACACTGAGTAGACTCTAAAGAAACTGCCAAACCCTAAAGAAGTTTTTACCTGACTCCAGCTCCAAAAGTAGCACCTCAGGCTCACTGGAATGGTTTATTTGAATTAAAACTAGAAAGACTGAAATACAGGATTTTCAGTTTTGTCTCTTTTTTTTGGAGTGGGGAATGTGTGAGTTCATTAATGCATTTTATGGAGGGAGTTATGGTTAATTTGATTATTATTTGAAACAGTTATTTTATATGCCACTTTTTGGTTTCTTTCCCTAATTGCATTTTTTTTCTGATGTTTTTAGATATATTATTTTTTATCAGTCTTTCTTTGTAAGTATGATGAGGTTTGGCCACAGCATTACATTTCGTATTGCTATTGTATTTTTTTTGCGGGGTAGAAGATAGGTGAATTACACCTTCTTCTTACACCTGTTACACCTAAAATGAAAAAGATGTTTTAATTGAAAGTGCTCCCCCCACTCCCTAAATTTTAATTCTGCAGATTGAAGATAGCACGACAGTCAAAATCTTTTCAGTAAATGGGGGAAAACCTTGAACTGCATATTGACTCTCCACTTTGGTGAAGATGTCGTTGATTGCATTTCATTAAGAGGAGTTTCACGCAATAAAAAACGACCTGAAACCCAAGCCAAAAAGACAAAAAAAAAACACCCTTAGGAGAAGTTGCTTGATCTCTTTGCATGTTTTTGATTTGGAAGCAGTCATTTGAGTGAGCTCTGTGATGAGAGAATATTTTGGGAGTAAAGTGGGGAGGAGAAGAATGCAAAATAAACTGAAGTAAATTGTAGAAGAATGGAAAGAGTGTTGCTGTTTTTCTACTGCTATTATCCCTACAATTCTTCTTACTTTGGTTTCTCCCCAGATTTCTGCCATCATAGTGCATCCCAATTATGACCCTATATTACTTGATTCTGACATAGCTATCATAAAGCTCTTGGACAAAGCCAGAATCAGCAGTCGTGTTCAACCCATTTGCTTGGCATCTTCTCATGAGTTGACTTCATCCACAGAGGATTTAAAAATAATGGTTACTGGCTGGAAGGTACTGGCTGATGTTAAAGATCCCGGATACAAGAATGACACAATCCGCATGGGAGTTGTTCGGATGGTGGACTCACTGTTGTGTGAGCAACAGTATGAAGATAATGGGATACAGGTCAGCATCACTGACAGCATGTTCTGTGCCAAACAGGACCACACCGCCTTTTCTAACATCTGCCCTGCTGAGACTGGTGGCATTGCCGCTATACCTTTGCCAGGAAAAGCATCTCCTGAGCTAAGGTGGCACCTGATGGGATTGGTGAGCTGGGGTTATGATAAAACTTGCAGCCTGGAACTCTACAGTGGCTACACCAAAGCTCTTCCTTTCAAAGACTGGATTGAGAAGAACCTGAAGTAAAAAATTGCATCTGGAAATGGCATTTTATAACTATCATAATATCTCTCTCAGTCTCTGCTGCATTAGGCTTCTCATCCCAGTGACGAGCCACATCTGGGATCAGGTTAAGGCAGACACCCTGGTCATTCGTCCTTAGATCAACTGTTCCATCAGGCTATGCTTAATCCATGACAGAGGGTCTCAGTGCATGGAGTGGTTTGATATATTTTGACTTTCTCCCCTGGTGGGAGGATGATGCTCTGCTCCTGAGTCTGAGACGGAGAAACAGGACAGCAAGTTATCACTAAAATTATTCTGTAGTACGGAGTTCCCTAGAGAAATTGACAGTGAGCCTTTCTCAAAGACCAGTGTGATTGAGAGGATTGGTTGGCTGGAAGAGTAGCCTGAAATCATTACGATGGATGAGCTTGTTATGGTATGTGCTGTCTGTATTGCCATAGTACAATGTATTCTTTTTCCCTCCCAAGTACTTTGAACATTTAAATAAACTAAGGTTTGTTTTTTTAACCTACATACCCATGTCTGACATTATTTAGATTCCATGTTGCTTTATCTGTGTCTCACTCTAGGGGCTATCTGCTGCCCTTGCCTGTTTGCGTGTGACTTTCGCTTGGGACTCTTTAGGCACACTGAGGGGCAGATTTAGCACAAAATTCAATTGCTGTGTAAATAGTCAGCATCTTTTTTTTTTTTTTTTTTTTTTTTAAAGTACATCCAGTACTGTTATGGTTGTACAAGAGCCATTGAAAGGAAACATATCTGGGGAGTTCTCTCCCACCTTATACTCTGAACAGATGAAAACCTGAAATACTTTTTAAAAGCTCCTCGCAGGTGGATTATTTCAAGACCTATGATCGCTTTGGAAGAGGCTCTCCTTAAGACATGAAAGATTCTGGTTTATGTCATCATATACATTTGTGGCAAGGTAGCCAGAAACCCTTGTAGCTTTTCAGCATGAAAAATAACGTTCAATTCTCATTCTTGGCAGAGGTTTTTCTTGCCTGGATTGCTTTGGCATCAAAACACGCAGTTCTCCACTGAGCATGTTGTCTGGTGGAGAGACTGGGGTCTCCTCATGCTCGTTATCACTGCTCTCTCACTAAATCATTCTTCTCTGCCCAGTAGTGGCTAAAGACTGGAGATAAACCCTAGATAAGGTTAGGGAGAGAGAGCAGGAGAATGTCTCCCACCAGTAACAGTGCCTCAATAGATCACCTGTGACACCCTGGAATTTGTAGGACCTCCAAATTACTAGAGTGCCCAAATCAACCATACAGATGTGAGGGCTGAGGATCTGATGAAAGGACTTTGTGCTGCCACCAAAAAGGACTTGGGTTTCCTGAAGTTGTGTTCTGCCAAGACATGCTGCATGATTGCAGCTGTGATAAGGCAACAAGTCTGTTTTTAGCCTGAATTGATTTTGGTCTGATTTGATGTCATGAAAATCTCTGGAGTTCCTTAGCCCTCAGTAGTTTCCACCTACTTACGAATTCGAAAATTATTGCTAAAAGGGCAATTAGTATTGGAGGTAGCTCCACATAACTTATTTTGCTTTTATGGGCAGAAGGACTTAATGTGTTATGCTTTTGCACTTTGCTTATTTTCACTGGCAGTAGGACAAGATGATCTGTTTCTTGAGTCCAAAAGTTTAAGGGCTACAACCACAGTGAATTAATTCCCTGCTTATGTTGTTTGTCTGTCTCCTCCTGCCAGGAGATTATGCTTGGCTAACAAACTGCATGGCAACCGCAGCAACAAAAACTCTGAATTAAATGTGAAAAATCAGATGTGTTTCATTCCTCCACTGGGAAGGACACGTGCCAAGGAATGTATGGTACTCCCACTCTGACAGAAGGGGTTAGAGGTAACTAGGTGACAGTTTTGGAGGGAGGTGAACTTGCAGGTCAACATGCATCTCTTTCTAACAGTAATATGAGGAATGAGCTGAAAAAGGAGAAGGACGTGTGGTTGCTGATGGGGGCACAGCTTGTTCAGTGAGGGACCCCCTCCTCCGTGGGTAAAGGACAGGAGAGTCTCTGCTGCTCTGGTGGGAGAAATTCTCTCCCAAAGCAGAAACCATAACGGACCTGGGTCTTTTCTCAGCTACAGCAACGTAACTGCATTGCTTTGCATAGCATTACTGTTGCTCTCCACTGCTGCATTGGACGTAAGAAAAGAATAGGCTTTATTTTTATTCTATTTTATGTATTTTTTTTCTCCCCTAGGATGTTTCCACTGAGAGATTTGCAGTCCACACAGCAAAAAGTCTGTGTTCATTCCAGGCCTGTGTTAATTCCAGCTCTGTTAATTCTGGCACTTCTCCTTTTTCAAAGAATCCCATCCCCATTTAGTTTCAACCACTCAAAGATCCGGCAGTGGGAAGCTGGAGGCTGCTGGGTTTGGGCAGGAGCAACCCAGCTGCATGTGGCACAACAGCGTATTCTGGCATCTGCACTTCAGTTCCTTCTAGAGATTCTTTCCAGGGAAAACAGAAGCAAGAAAAAGGTCAGGTTTCACTGAATCCCTGCTTAATATTGTAGTGTAGTTCAGGAACAGAAATTAACTGTAGTATTTGGACTTGCTTTTGGACCTTAACTTTGATGATATGTGAGCCCTAGATTCAATCCCTTATATTGACTTATATTTAAATGCAAGTATAATGTATTTCTATTTCTATTCATATTTCATATTTTCTATGATATATATTGACGCATACCCATGGTCAGCCGTATACGTGGACCTGTCATTTGTAGCAGTTACGGACAGCAACAGCCTCTTGGACCAGCTTGGACACCCTCTCAGGAAGGCTGGTGCACGGCAGCTCCATCCCGACAGCCCGAGCAGAGCCGGGGCTGAGATGCAGCTCCAGCGGGGAGGAAAAATAGTGGATGAATGTTCAAAAATAAAAATAAATTAATAATATTAATAAATAATATTTAATGATGATGATGATGATGATGATGATGATGATGATGAATCCCGCTCCTTTCCTGCGGGCGGGGGTGGGTGTCCCCC
>VZSV01000001.1:5261812-5300380 GCA_013398735.1 Nothocercus julius | reverse complement strand
CTTTGTTACACTATACACATTTCAGCCATTTGTGCTGTCCTTAGGTTATTTCTAGTCCTTGGTGGCTTCTGTTTTATTTTTCTAATGCTGCTTCTCTTTTCTGGTCACCAGAAGAATCAGCTAAGGTCTCTGTGGAGACAGCCAGCTGAGAAGAAAAGTCTTGCCAAGCCTCTGTGCTTCGTTACTATCTTGTTTAGTTTGGAGTAAGAGGTTTCTTTTTCCCTGGCCGCATACAAAGGCGTATCCGGTTTTGTCTTCAGCTGATTCCCCAGTTCTGATTCCAGAATTTCCAGGATGTTTTGAACTTTTTCTGTGCCAGGGCTAGAAACTGTCGGTGTGGTTTGCTGTGCTCATTTTTGCAGCTGCAGGTTTGCAGTGTTGATTTTCAGTCCCGGTAGCCATATATAGGCAGAGAGGCTGCCTGCTTGACTTGCCGGCCTCCGCTGCATGGCAGGAGGCAAGAGTCGCTACCACAGTCAAGGTCCTCGGGCTCTGTCCAGGAATTTAGCTCTTTCTTACTTTGTAATTCCTTATCCAGTGTGTCCCTGGTAAAAAGATAACAGATGACACCTCTGAAATAGGTATTTATGAGACAAGTTTGAATTTCACTGATCACGCTGCATCCTGTCAAGAATAATCAGAGAGGTTTCCAGGTGTAAAGTTTGGGCATTGACAAGACGGTCAGCTCCAGGAGGCTTAGAGAGGGTAACTGTAAAATCTGTGTTCAGATTGGATCCTCGACAAAAGGTGTAAGTGCATTAACTGATCTGTGTGCATCCCCCCAGGGAGTACAGGCAAGCAGGGCTAGGGGGGCTTATAAATACATCACCTTCTAGCTGACCTGTCCCTGTGAATCTAGGTAGTCTCACCTGGGCCCATTGTGAGTGAGTTATTCTCAGAGAATAACTGCACCTCCCACTTACTGGTGGCCTCCCCCATGCCTCTCGTGTGGTTTCCAGGCCTGTGGCCTTCCTCTTCCTTGAGGCAGGACCCATGGTCTTTGCTACCATCATATCCTAGGCCAGGCTCATACAGAGCCCAAGAGCCCTTTTCTCAACAGACTTCTCAGTCCGAAGAAAAAAGGTCAGCGTTATTTCTTCCGGAGTGTGAGGACTGTGGCCAGCAGCTGCGGTTTTTATTAAGTACTCGCCGTCTAGGACCGTGGCTTCCTTAGGAATCTAAGGAAAACAGCCATGCATATATATAACACTTAATGGGGGGAGGAGGGAGTTGACTAGACGATCTCTAGAGGCCTCTTGCAGCCCCAGCTATTCATGAGCCCGCAGTTGCAGATGTACAGATATACCGCTCTTTGCCCCTGCGCTGACAGAAGCGGAGGGTTTGTGGTGATCGTAATTCACTTCCTCTGAGACACAGAGCTATCTCATCAAGTAAGCATCTGGCTCTGTATCTGTATGCTGCTCTTGCTGTAGTAACTGAGAAAAAAATTGGCCTTGAAAGTGCACATGTGTATAAGCAGCACATGGCATATGCCCACATGCGTGCATAGGAGAATTAATTAACACCTGGCTGCTATTTATATCAAACCAATCTAGGACGGGAAGTGCAGAACAAATCAGAATCCCTCAACTGACGCTTTTAGGAGGATGCGAAGTAGGCAGATGGTAATGTCCTGCGTTCAGAAGTGCCCGGAGATATTATTCCTTTTGGCACAAAAAGTGCTGGAGGAACCTTCCCAACTACATAGACCAAAACTATTGTGAAATGCGGCTCATTGCAATATCAGAGCAGCTCTACAAGAAGCCTCCTGCCCTTTCCAGGGTCAGCGATGGCCTTTTCTCGTTTTCTTTCCTCCTTCATTCAGAGGCGTCCTTCTCTGGTGCTCTGTTGAATGGGGCCTGCAATAACTGCTTCTAGGGGGAGCCCCAAACAGAGCTTCCGCGCTGAGCCTAGCCTACCGCCTGGCGAGGGAGAGCCGCAGCCCTCGGTGCCTACAACAATAATGTGTGTTGTGAAATTCGGACTGAAGGACTTCACTCTGGTGCGTTGGGCTCTAGCCAGCTTAAACCATGCAACTGCATTACCAAGCCCTCTTGAACAGTTACTTGATTTTTGCCTGTCCCCAAGTGAGCTAAACTGTTGACTTTAGATGCCTCAGTTTCAAAATTATAAATCTAAAACCTTCTGAGTGCTAGAAACGTAATCTGTTTCAGATCTTAGGTGGCATCATCATTTAGGTGGCCATGTCCAAAACTCTGACCTGAGGCTCAAAGCCCAGCTGCTCTTTAGGTATTACCTACCTTTGCAGTAGATGATGGACAATTACCTGCTTCATGCAATTTGTGAGCTCTTTCCCTATGTCTGTACCACTTGATACAGTTCATAATCTGTTTTTCTATTACTCTGCCTTGGAGGTAGAAAATCAGTGTGATTTCTGAATCACAATAGCAACTGTTTTATCATTCCTCCTTGGACAGACTTGAGGGGGATTGCAGTGACCACACCAGTCCAAGAGCACTGAGATCCTGCAGCAGCCGCTGGCTGTCTGCTTGCTGTGTGTGACTGGGAAGGAGGGCTGGAGCATCTCACCTAAATGCCACCCGCTCAGGGGGACCACTGAAAGTCAGCATTTGAAAGCTAAGGATAAGAACCTGTCAGAAAAGGACGCAAATTGAATGGGCACATCACCCCTTAACTGCAAAACCAATTGGTGCCTGGAGCTCAGACTTAACCTTAGGGATGAGAGCTGAAAAGGTAGGAATGATAAATTAATTATCATCTTGTACCAGTTTGTTAGTGCCTTGTAATTACCCTGGAGTACATAGGGACTGTGTATCATCCTCTGAGTAAACTGTCTCCAGAATTTTACCCACGTAAGAAAACCATGGTAGCTGTTGTATATTGTTTCTTTATTATTTTCAAAAGGAAGAGAAAGGAAAAGGAAAGAGGATTGGAAATTGCAGCCAGTTTTCCTGCTACTTATACTCCTGCTGCTCATCCTAAGACGGTAGTTTTGGCAACCTGCCTTTCTCATCCGTGGCATAACAAGAGTGGCCACATGGAGGTGGTGTTTTTCCAGTCCTGGTATTGCAGGATTACCAGGATGCTTGAAGAGGTGCTGCTCTGTGGCTAAAATGATGTGTACTAAACGATTAGTGTCTCCTAATTTATCTTCTCGTCTAAATAGAGAAATTGGAGAAAACTGAGAAGAAGCACTGTGTTATTGTGGTTATGGGGGGGAACGAAGGTGCAGGGTTTGTTCAGTGTCACACAGGAATCTGTGGCTGTGGCTAGGACTGTGTTTAGCTGTTCTATCTCCATGGCCAGTCAGGTAGCACAAAACTTTTTCACACTTTTCACTCCGGAAAATATTGGTTGCCCCTTTGCTGCCAGACTAGAAGCAGGCCAGAAGAAGGGCTGAATTTACTTCTCTGTTCTTGTGAAAATAAAATATTAATAAAATATTAGCTTGTCAAATTTGAAGACAAGTTCTCCAATTCTAAAAAAGTTGCATTGCTCTGGAATGCTTCAGTTCTCCAAGCTTTATATATATATAGATATATAGATATATAGATATATAGATATATAGATATATATTTTCCCTTAAAACTTAGTATATCTTAAAACCTGATAGCAACTTTTTTTTTTGGAGGCTGCGTGTGTTTCTCAGAACTGTTTCTAGCACTGTTTTACCGCTGCTGTTCAGTAATAGGGGTTGTCGAGTAAAAGTAGGCTTTTAGACACCAGACAATACATACCTGAAGGATAAATTGGAAATTGCCCAGAGATTGAAAATATGCTAGTGTCAAATGTACACAGAAGGCCAGAATGGAAAGATCCTTACAGACAGATCACCAGCTTATCACACTTCACAAACCTTTCAGTTTCTATTCCTTTTGGGAACTAACAGAAAGGTACTCAGGAAATGGAAAGCCAAAATCCATCTTAAACTTGCAGTTTACTCAACAGTTTTTGGTGTCATGTGTCATGTTTCAACAGGTATCTTCTTTCTCATGGCTTATATTTTGTGACATAACTTCAAATTCTGCTTAGCGGAACGGAATAGTCGGAAACAGAGAATTTGAAAGGTATCCTATCAGTTGTACAATCAATTATGAAAGCAAGACAACACTTCAGCTGTCCACTTTTCCGTGATAAAAATCTGAAAAAGGAGTGAAATATGCTGTATATCTCTAGGACATAACTGACAAACATGGCATAATTTTGAAATGCCCCATTTGATATACTGCAATGCTTACACTAACGTAGAGATGGTCGCTGGAGGAGGTGGTAGAGAAGTGGACTAAGCCATGTTTACACCTTTCGGTGTCTTCTCAGATGAACATCTCCCCCCTGTCAAGGAACTGCCCTGCCAGTTCCTTCTGTAATACCCAAACGGTGTGCCTGGAACAGAGTGGTCTCCAGATTTTCGCTTTAAATCTAGTCTTCTTCTAAAATCCATTAATGTATCTAAGAATCTTCCCTGACAAGTTATGCCACTAATTATAAGTGTTTTCAAACCATCAGCGTTAACTCGTAGTGATTCATGTGTTTGTTTTTTTCAGGTTCCCTGAGATACTGCCCAGATTAGCTGCACTAGCTAAAACTGGATCAGAAAACAGTAATAAGGCAGACAAAAAGGCTCATCAGATCCAGTGCAGGCCTACAGTGTATAGTTAAGAAAATTACTGTAATTATCGTCTATAAAAGAAAATAGGGTGAGTTGGCATATCTGCTTGGTTGGATAATACTGAATCTGATATTACATAAAAATACACCTCAAAAAATCAACTTACAATATAGCAAAGGACCACAATCAATGAGCCCCCCCCGGCAGAGAGGAAGAGACCCCCTTTATCTTAGTGTATGGTGCTGGTATTGACATTGCTTGCTTCCACCCCGATGTGTAGATCCCAGATCAGCCGCGTCACTCAGAAATACGTCAATGGGTTTCAAAGCGATGCACGAGTATATGTTCGCTATGAAGATCTCAGAGCAATTTGTAAATTTTGCTTAAAAGACATCCTTTGAGGTTAGTGGAATATTTCACTGTATATTCTGATATGGGAAAATGAAAAATGAAAATTTATGCTTGTTATTTGCCCCGAGTGACATTTGTCTAAGTAACACATATGTCAGTGTTTTTTTTTTTTTTGTCTGGTTGACTTGTCCGCACCCAAGGTGGGAATTTTCTGTGACTTGTTTAGTGCTTCTGGATGATGCTTGTACTGAAGTTTCTAGATGCACTTTTCCATGGCGTCTCCCAACAGGCCTAATAAGCAAACTTGGTTTTTTGAGCGTGTGTCCTTGGCAGTGGTTTGTGAGTATAAATATCCACGTTCACGTAGCCATCCGTGTTTACACACAGTGTCCTACAAATCTGTCCGGGCAGAAGTTTCATTTGTGTGCCAGAGTGTGTACCTGCAGTGCTTTCTCTCTCATTTTTTTTGTACACACTAAATAGTGATCTCCTGAGGAGGAATTAAAAAAAAAAAAAAAAATTGAAGTAGGTTTGTCAGTTCTGGCTGCCCACTCTGCGCTGTTTACACTATTAGCTTCTGTTGATATGCAATAAAAAACCACACATTTTCCCATCATAGTTATATGTTTTATGGCTGCTTAGTCTCTTCTTCAGATTGGTGGCAATAGTTAATCAGCTTAGCTAAAAACAGACCTGATTTAGAGTTGGTTCATGATATAAATTTGAACTCCATTTTTTTTTTTTTAAGTAAATGGGGCAAAAAAGTTGCAGAATTTTCAACATACTTGCCAAATACTTATCTTAATAGCCAAAAATTAATTATTGTGATAGTTTGTTACTTTTTAGTATTTACTTATTGCAAAAATAAAAAACGTTAATTAGAGGCATGTGAGAAAGGTGGTACATTTAATTGCAGCTTTCCTGGCCAACGTGCATAGTTGGTTTGGGTTTGCCAGTACAGACTGTCTTGAATATTTGCCCATGTTCTGACAATCACTCCCCAACAGTTAAAATAGAGGAAAATTGCATTTCAGGCCTGCACTTCTTGTTTCAGTGAGACTGTGACCTGTGTGCCTGGCAGGGAGAAGGTGCTTTTGGTGAAACAGGCTGCTCTTTGCTCGGGCCACGGCTTCCATAGGATACGTGAGAGGCCGTCACATGCAATGGGCTCCGATGCACTGTGGCATTTTCAGTGGGTTTGGAAGTTTCCCTGCTCCCTGTGTGTTTTTGCCAGCTTTGTTTTCTTGGGCTCCGGTCTGGGCTAGACTGCCCAGGTGAGGCCAGGAGATGGGGTTGCAGAATTGGTTTTGCCTCTGCTGGTTTCAGACTGCCGGCTCGAGTGTGTATGGCAGCCTGCAAGTCTGAGCCTGGCAGCTCGGAAAGCCACTGGGTTTTATGCACAGAACGAATTTGACTCACACCTACTTATCGTAGAAATGTAATTCAGCCGTGTCAGAGCAACAGGCCTTAGCTTGTTGCAGACTTTGCCGCGCTTGTCCTGTGCTGCGTTTTCTTCACACCTTGTGTTGTGGGTGCAAAGGGAGCAGGACCGGCATCGCAGAGCTACCTTCCTCTCTCATCACAGGACAGACACCGAAACAAGTAGCATGTGCTTGTGTGTGGCTCTTCTAGAGAAAATAGCCCACACAGCTCAGAAGGATGTGTGTGATGTGCAAGTGTGGAGGGTGAGAAGCCAAAGCTCCCGTTCTCCCATCACAGAGCCTTTTGCTAGCAGCACGTGCTGCACGCTGTGTTATGTTCCTGCAAGGACACGAGAGGGCCGTGTGGGAGGGTGACATTAGCACTCAAGAACCATGACTTGGGAAAGCCAGAGCAAGCCAAGCAAAAGCTTCCCTCAGGAGGCTGGGGGAAAAGTGGTCACAGATGTTAAATGGACATTTTTAAAAAATGAAATACCAGAAATAGACTAATTAAACTCACTTAAGTAATGCACTGCCACTACCATTTTCAAATAGCAGTTGTTGGGTTATACTTGTTCCTGCTGGACACAGCTTAGACTCTTCCCTTGCCTTCCAGAGCTTAGTCTTATGCAGGGCCCTGGTCTTTTTCTTCTTTATGCATTGTTTTATCCAAAGCACAAATAGCTGATGGTTTTGTTGCTTGGTGGTTATTGGCTGAGGTGACGAGTGACCTGGGCTGGCTGGGATCGCACGGTCGTCCTGGCTGCCCTCCCACACTCATCCCGCTCTGCCCTGATCCCAGCCTCTCCCCAGTCAATCCTCGTCTTTTAACTGTGCAGCGCTCTTGTTCCATCCATCTAAAGGAGCAGCCCTTGGAGGAGCAGGGTCCGTGCAGCTCAGACAGTAGTGAACTGTGTGTTGTTACTAATAACTTCTTCATGCTCTAATAAGCTGCGAGGCCTTCCTTCCGCAACCATGGGCTGCGCTGCAAACCACCGCACACATCCAGCACGCTGCCTCCTGGCTTGGTGTCCTGCTCCGGGCACCTGAAGGAGCCGTGCAGACATGTGCCACCTATCCCTGTGCCGAAGAACGTGGAATTGGTGGCACATGGGAACGGAGCTGCTCCAGCTGTGCCTGGGGGCAGCTGTATGTGTGCATGTTTGTACGTGCAAACTCCTCCGTGGTCCATTAGCGCAAATAGATCCTATCATAACATGCAACCCAGTAAGTATTCTCTAGGGAGTGCAATGAGAAAGAAAATGGATACACAGAGTATTTATTCTTATTTTCCCTTGTACAGGAGACCCTGAGTTGTATTTTCTGCTGGTGTTCCCTGGTCCTCACTCTGCTGGCTCCAGGTCAGGCTGACAATTTACATCAGCATAGAGCTGACCCTCTACTTGCCTGAGATTTATAGAGACAATAAATCATTCAGTCAATTGCTGAATTGTGTGCTTTATGAGGAAAGTTCAGCTTTAGTGTATACACATCTACTCTTTGTCAAGACATGCAACATTCATGTTCGAAGCAGCCCAAATACATTTTTATGAATAGAGCTTAGACATTGCTATGGCAACCCAACACTGTTAGGATTATTCAGGAGTAAATTATTAATGGTGTTCGGCAGGAGAAAATTCAAAATCCTGTTCCTTCTGGCTGTGCACTGTGGTATCGTGTGTTTGATTGTGAAAACACTAAAAGCCTAGGAGCAGCACTGGGAGTTCATACTACAGTATGTAAGCCACAAGGTTCTTCCTTTTCTTTATGTATTTTCCCAGGGCTTTTGTCATTCCTCTCAAGCTTTAAGCAGCTCTAGCAGTTTATTTTACTGTTAACTGACAGGCAGAGTAGGTTTTGTTTAAAAGGAGATTGCTACCCCTGAGCCTCAAAATTCAAATCCAAAACTCACTTGTAAATTTTATATAGGAAAGACCTCCTTATGTTTATTAAACCTTTTGTTTTTTTTTTTTTTCAATGAGAACTGGGGTGGTAGCTGTAATTTAGGAAAAGATGGCATTGTAGTTTTCCTAGTAGTAAAAATATTGAAGAAGTTTTTTTTGTTTTATTTTGTTGTTGCTTAAATCCTCCCAGAAACTTATTCCGAACAATTCATTTCACGTGCAAAATTTCCTGAAAGGTCTTTCCAGCATTTACTGTGAGAAGCATCATATGGAATAGAGGACAAGTCCCACTGAAATGAAACATGCTAGTAGCATAATTTGGGGGTAGAATATTTTCCGTCTTTGATACCAGCAGCAATGTATACTTTTGTGTTCTACTATTGGCAAAGAAAGCAGCTGTTCTTTGAAGGGTCAGACAACACCTGTAAGCTTACAAAAATGTTTAACAGAATATTTACTTTTTCCAAGGGAGGAATTGATATTGTAGGATTTTACATTACTGTTTTGAAACTACTTAAAAATATGATCCTATGATCCCGCTTATTAAATTTGCTCATGTATGTACAGTCCATTTCCTGTAGTACTTAGATTGTCTTCATTCTTATTTTTTTTTCTCACTGAGATTTGATTGGTAACTCCAGATAAGAATTAAATTTCTGATAGCATTGAATGTTGAATTACTAGTCTGTGAATGTGCTCAAGGAAAATGGAGATTTTTAATTAATATTGAGAAGGAAAATCTGTGTTGGTATGATTAATTACAACTCCCAGTTCAGGTACCTGTAGTTAGGCTCAAAAATCCTGGGGAGATGTGATCCTAAATTTGTGAAATAACACAGTGAATAACAATCACATCATTAATTTTTGCACCTGAAATTAGTATGTCTCCCAAATGGTCTTTCAGACAGGTTAATTATCATGTTAAGTAAGGGAGAAGGAGTTATGGATGGGTATTTGTGTATGAGGGTACTGTGAACCAGGACTTGTGCCTTTGGACCAAATTCAGAGCTTTTTAGGGCTGTGCTACTCCATCAAGGTCAGTACATGTCTTCCTCTTCCAACAGCACCTGTCTCTATTGTGATGTCCGATATACAGTGTTACTGTGTGCTGATAATTAGAGCTGCTATTTATATTAATGCAGATTTTTCTGCAACTCTTCTCCTCTCTTCACATTCCAGTTAGGCTTTGATAGGCAGGAATGAGACCAAAGGCAGGTTTTATGTGGATTGTTTGAAATACAAAGCTGATGGTCTAGGGCAAATATTATAGCCTCAGCAGGCAATCAGACATGAGTAGTATCTCCTGGCTGTCCATCACAAGCCTTTAATGAGTCCTTTGGGAGAAAAAAGATAAAACCAGGAAGTCATAGCTGTAAGATTTCTCGCTTTGCTGAGACACCTGGCAGGTGCATTAATCGTTTCTAGGAAAAGCAGTAAACTGAAGATTCGGCAGCTTGTTTGCCAGCTGTTCAAGCCAGAGCATGCCTCACTGCAGCTTGACAGAAGTAAGCGTGTGATCCCATTTCCGAGGAAATGGTAGACTTCAATCATTCAGAAAAGCTAGGAGCAGGTCAGGCCAAGCAAGCGACCTCGGATGAGTGGCAGCACAGGAGGCTTCCCAGAGAAACCGAAAGTTCAAAGCATAGGATTCTTGCTGTTTGTCCTTTTTTTTTTTTTTTTTTTTTTTTTTTTTTTTAGAAGCAACTTTTCTCTTAGTTTTCTGTATTTTTTTTTTGCCTTTGGAATTAGAGGGACAAGCGGAGCTAACCTTTGCCTTTATTGCCATGAGAAGGAGGGACAACGATTTGAGCTGAAACTTTAAGTGAACTGCATCTCAGGACCTTCCACTGGCCCCTGGGATGCGCTGCTGCAGGTTGTGCTGTCAAGAAAGGCAGGAAATTAATGAGTTTGGTCCCTGTGAGATATAATTAGGAATTGTCAGAAAGAAAAAAAACAAGGGAAAAATGAACTTGAATTTATTGGGGAAAAAAAGTCCAATGTATGCATATATTTTTTGCGTTAATGGCAAGACTGGTGAGGCTGTGCCATAGATTCTCAGGAAAGTAACGAGAGATAAATGACTTGAAAGTTTAATGAGCTGACTGGACAGGTCACTCGAGAAGGGCACAGGGCACAATCTGAATCACTTCGGAAGAACCCAGATGACCTCCCGGATGTCTTTTTTAGGCTGTCTGTCTTTGAGAGGAGAGAGGTCCAAAGGCACTAAGGAAAATAAAAGGAACCAGTCCTCCTGGGTGGGATCGTGTCGTCCTCTTGAGTTTTGAGAGCTTCCACCAGCTTTTTTTTTTTTTTTTGGACATACGCACAGTGCATAATAGGAAGAAAAGTATTAGTTAGTCTCCTGTTTATTTATCACTGCACTATCCACATCATTTTCCAAAAAATACCTTTTTGGTAGGAAAGGAATTTCCCCCTGCAGTCAGTGGTAAGAAATGATGCCTTTACAAAGGCCAATGAGTGATCCTGAAATGTAATGCACTGAACACTTAACAGCGGGGCTAGAGAGCTGGCCTGTGGGACCTATGTGGGGCTACAACATCAGCAGAGGAGTTGTCCTTGGCAGATATTTCAGATACTTCAGTAAACTCGCAGGGATTCATGATTCAAAAATATTCAAGGCAACTCCCTTTTCTTTGTGACTTAAAAAGGAAACATTACAAATCAGATGGAAAAGAAAGTGGGGCGGGGGTGGGGGGGGAAGGCAGTGAAGCCTACGGAAATTCCTCAGGGCTTGGGGAAGATAAATATTTGTGGTCTGCTCTATGTTGATTGCTGTAGCCCCAAGGGCTAGATACAGGGACCTCCTGCAGGAGGGCTCCCTGAAGCAGCAGTGTGTTTCTGAACGGTCCCTGATGCGCTCAGGGCAATGGTTTTGCACACAGTCATTGCTTCATGAATGAGATAAAAATAGCAAATTACCACAAACCCCAGGGGTGCTGACTGCAAGCAAAGCAAAGTTGCTTTTTCCTGTTTTCCACCCATCCCTAGCATTCCTGGTAGCAGACGGGCTGGTCACCCCTCACTAACAGCTGATGGCCCCAGGGCTTTCCGCAGGTTGGGGGTGTTAAACCCTGCCCCACTCAGCTGATTTTCGCCTGCAGAGGTGATAGGATGATTGGCTGGGGATTTAAGACCTGAAATTCATTCCCAAAATAGGACAAAATGTTGCAGCTAGAGTCTTATTTATGATATTTCGTCAAATATTTCTAGAGATATTTACTTGCATTTACAAGGCATTCCACTGCCCAGGAATTCAATAAACATCTTAAGCTGAGTAGTACATCTAGGTGTCATTTTATGGGGGAGAGGGGGAGTGGGGAAGTGAATTCTGCGGGGTTTTCTTGTACATGTGTCGTCTTCATCCCCTTCCCAAAATGGAAAGGAAAGGGCGTTTATTTAAGCATGGGACAGAGGAGTTCCAGATTGATTGTGCAACGCCTGCTGTCATACGCAGTCCCTATACAGCGACTAGAACGAAAGGCTGCATTCATGCCCACAGAGCTGAGCACATCAGGGCGCTAACGCAAAGATCTTTTTCTTTCTGAAGAAAATTAGATTGAAGCTTCTGCCTGAGACTTGATGAAATGGGCAGGTACCCGTCAGGTGTTCCAAAGCTGTAACTGCAGCACAGATTAGGAAAACTTAATTTTTTTCTACCTTTTCTTCACCTATCTGACTGCAATCCAAGTCACTCCAGGGTGGTGTGAGCTGGCTCCTTGTCCCCTGTTGCCTTTTCGGCTGTGCGGCATCCCTCTGTGATGGAGCTCCTGGGGGAATTTATGCCTTTCTTTTCCTTTCCTTTCTCTCTTTGGGGTCCCCCTCACGCTGGAGACATCCCACCAGTGGCCACGTGACCCTTAGCCTGACGCCAGTGCCTTTTCCGCAGTGTCTGCAGAACAAATCTCATTTATTCCATGGTGTCAGGGAAGGGCACAGGCAGAATCAGCAGCCTTGGTCCTCCCCTCTCCCACAGTACGTGGGGTGAGTTCGCCCCGTGGGATCGCTCATTGCAGCGGGGTAAAAAACATCAAGGAGTGGGGATCGCTTTGACACTGTTGTTGCCACTTATTAAAGTTTAACAATAATATTTATCTAAAAGCACACTGTTCCATAAATTGAAATACATTTTTCCAGAGTCGTCCTCCCTTCTGGCAGCTTAGTGAGAGAGGGTAATACAAAAGTAAAAAAAATCCAAGCAAACAAATCAGGTATCTGTTTTTCCTGTTTTTTTTTTTTTTTTGAATGCAGTGAATAAGTAAGAGGCAGAGCAAGTAAATTTTTGTGTTGTAGAGCTGTTAAAAATACCATGGAAAACAGAACTCAGCTCAGTGCATGTAGCTCCCCTGTGTTTTTCAGGCTGCCCTCGAATCCTAGGGATGCACTGGATGCCACTGGCTCTTTTCCGTGGCTCCCTTCCTGCAGGCCTCCTCTTCCAAAGGTGAATATAAAAGAGGATTAATTGAAAAAACATTGGGTGTCTTCTTGCAGCTCACCACAAATCTAAGCTAAGATTTATCAAGAGATCAGCCTTGTCCATGGTGCAGCAAAGATTAGTCAGGCTTTAAAATAAAACTCTTTGGAAAAGTTCACTAAAAATAGACCCTCATGCTTTTATCCAGGAAGAGGTACAAGGGCTACAAATAGACGGCCGTGCTTAAGACAACAAGGCATCGCAGTGCAAGGATGAATAAACACCTGCCTTGCTCTGAGAAGAGTAAAATTTTAATACCTCTGTACTAAGTGGGGTGTGGTGGGTTCGTAAAAGAAACAAAAATTCTAAGTTATTTTTCATGGTTAAATGGCATCATGATATTAAACAAGCACTGTTACACAAGATACTTGTCAGTGGGTGTTTTCCCACTAATGAACACCACTGAAATCTTTGGTCTGCTACAATTCCTTGTTATTTGGAAGGGGCCAAGGTATTTTATGTCTCAGATAACTCTAGCATCACAGTTAGGGATGTGGACCAAAACAGCACAGTGGAACAAACCACTGTGGTTTCACAGGAAATAATGCTGCAGGTAGGTTTTCCACCCTATATCTGAGATGGGATCTATGCTTTTGTAATGGAAGACTTTTCTTGTTTCTGTTTGGTGCTAGATCTCAGTTTAAATAACTAACATTCATATGAAGATTTGCATTTATTATACTGAAGTTTACAGGGGAGTTTCCACTCGCAAGCACAGAATAAAATTCCCTGCTTGCTGCCGCCACAGTAGTAGTAGTGATCACTTAGCTTTACAATGTGGCACTTTGATGAAGGGTTGGTATGTTCAGCTGTTTCCATTTCATGAGCTGGGAGGATTCGGCGCATCTTTTACAAACACCTTGTGCAAAGAGGCCTCGTTTGTGAAAGAAGCGTGCTGGTACGTCTGTTCGGAGAGCCTGTTTCCAGTAAATGGAAGTTATTGGCTTTTTGCTAGGCTGTATTAGCCACCTTCCCATTTTCTGTCTCTAAAGGGACTGTTTGGGAAGTGTGATTAGAATGGAGTAAGAGCTTAGTACACTTTATGGATTAAAACAGCCTGATTCTTGAAATTTTTCCTGGAATCTGACAACCAAAGCACAAAGGTTTATCGAGTTAGCGGCAAAGTAAGAGTGGAAAATCTTTAGAAGATTAGCTACCAGCAACTTAGTAAATGAATTGAAGAGATGGCAAAATGCTGTGTTGTTAATCACTTTAGCTTTCTGCTGCTGTAACTCTCTTAAGCTGAATGGTAGAGCAGAATTAAAAAACAGGAATAAACCCTGTGATGAACCTATGGGAAGAGATGTGGCTTGCAAACGTTAAGGAGAAATGGGCCCAGCAAAGTTAGGCCTCTCTAACACTAGTATGATGCACCTGAGGATCATGTCGTGTATTTTTTTTTTTTTTTTCCTAAGGACTGTATTTTTAAATGTAAACATACATGTGAGATTTAGATAGCTATTCTGTGGAAAATACCTCTGTACCACTATTGCTGTAAAAAACTTTCTATGAATCATTACTGGTATTTATTGGGGTAATTGAGACCTAGCATTTAGAAACAGGAAACAGAAAGTTTTCTTACTAGATTGAGTTACCAAGAAGTATCTGAGTTTGCATTAGCTTCTCCATACCATGTCTAGGCTTCTGCTTTGGAGGAGTACACCTAGAGTGAGCTAGAGCCACACAGATGTTTATGCAAAGTAATGGCATGTGAATAGTCACACACTAGTTTACCTTGCATGACCTTCCTGTGTTGATGGTCTTTAAGATAAACAAGGAATGTGAGTTCTAACGTTCTGTTTGTAAAATAGATGTTGCATAGTGTAGAGGTCATGCCTGTGTCAAATCCAGGGGAGTAGGCTGAGGCTGAGGAATGTCACACAATAGGGAAAAGTGGTGCTTAAGAAACATCAGGAATGCTCAGCTGTATGCAGTGATACCACATAAGTTTCCATGCAAGTTTTAAAAATCCCATTCTTCCTCTCAAGATGAAAGGTAAAGAGCCTGAAAGGATTTGGATACAAATTTGAGGAGGCCACATCTGTGCTTGAGATGAGGAACATGAGCTACATGCTGGCTTGCTGCCCAGATATACAGCTAGGATATTTGAGGGATGCCCTGCACGTGCATGGAACAGTAACGAGCGGCTTTTGCATTCAATTGCAAACAGCCTGCAGAAGGTCCAGGGCTACGTAAGGACCACCAAAAGATGTACCCGGTCCGCACCAACAGCGGAGGATAAAGCCTGAGGCTCTCTTCTGGTTTTCTGTTTTGTGGCACTTATCTGTAAGGTTTCCAGGCTCAGGAGACTACGAGTGGAAACTGAGAGGAGCCCCAAGGCTGAGCAGTAAGTTTCGAAGCAGCCCTGCCCCTACCTTATCCGGTGGCTTGGGTGACTGTTCCTGGGTCTCTAGAGCTCCCCTCGGCGTGGGCGCTGCTTATCTCGCCTTCCAGAGAAGCCGTTTCCCCCCACACCCTTCGAATAAGATTTCTTTTGAAGTTATAATGAAACAGCGATAGTAACGCTGTATCTCTGTAATGGCCTTTAAACATGTTGCCACATCGAGACAACGCCGTTGGAGGCAACATTACATTTACAGTCCTGGAGGGTAACTGAGGTAGCCAGAGCTCAGCAGATCCCTTAAATGGCACCAAGACAATGACAGAGTCAAGGGCAAGTCTAAGGGGGTTGTAAAGCTAAAAATGCTAGTGAGCTTATTCTAAGTAACTAGCTTATCTCTGTAAAAATCAATAAAACCGAGGTAGATTGCGCTGTAGATTTTCCTTTTGAAATGCCAAATTGTCCTAATAATTCTTATTCCTATCCTGATTCAAATTCTTAACCACAGTTCAAATTCACAGTGGAAGAAAAGCAGATTGAGAAAAGCCTGGAGTGTTTATCTATCTTGCAGCAGCTAGCTTGTCTCCTGTAAAGCATTTGTTGATTCTTACTGTGAATTGTCTTCAGTTAGGCCTTTGAAATAGTTGCCAGATATCATAAAATTCCTGTGTATATTTCTGGTCCAAAGATCAGTCTTTTATCAAGTCTGCTAGGCAACTTCCTTCTGACTGGTTGACACTTTCTTGCTAGTGCCCGTGTTATCTTTTTGTTTTCTTTTCTCTTGGCAAAATTTAAAAAGGCTTGGTCTGTAGGCAAAGCTTCCAATAACTTTAAAGGAAAGAAGGACATGATCATGAATAACTCTGCTGCATTTTGCAATAGCTGTTTTAGTTCTACAATTAAAAAAAAAAAGAAGAAGAAAAGTCAATATATATTTAAATGTCAGGACACAGAACTTACATTTTTCTCGGACAGGTTACTTTAATGTCTTTTTCAAACTGACATATATATATGCTATAATAATATTTCCAGTTTCACATGAGCTTCATATTTTTTTTTTCAGTGAAATGGAAATAAACAAATTCAGTCATCTTGCTTGTTTTTCATACCCAGACTCAGAAATCTAGAAAGATCAGCCAAAAAGCTGTGGTGAAAAACATTTCCAAAGGCAACTGTTGACCAACTATTTTGAATAAGCTGCTTCTTAGTGTACGCTGCGTGTGCAAATCTAACTGGGATCCTTTCAGTGCATGCAGCCTGGCAGCACACCACATGGGTGCCTCCTCTTGTTCCATTAGCAAGAGTGTGTCCTCAAACAAGGGGTCTAATTGTGCTTGTGAGTTGATTTCAGTGCATGCTAATGTGATGAACTTTAAAAATAAATCTCTTCTTTCATTTGAAGCTAAACTATACACACCCCAGAAGTCTGAGATGTTGAAAAGAAAAGAAAAGAAAAGAAAAGAAAAGAAAAGAAAAGAAAAGAAAAGAAAAGAAAAGAAAAGAAAAGAAAAGAAAAGAAAAGGATATTTATTTGACAGGGTTGTGTGGAACTTTTTGCTTTTCAAGACATTGCACAACTGCATTCAGTATCCCCTAGAGGAAGATTCATAGCCAATTATTTCCATGCTCCAGTAACACAAGTCCAGAGATGGGAGGATTCTTTGATGCTGTTGCAGATTCCGATATCTGAAAAGAGGGTTTGAATCTCCAGTCTGCAGTATGTGAGAGCAGAATGATTTTTTTTTTTTTTTTTTGGTCACTTTAAAGCTTTGTAACTGAGCTGGGGGATGTAGTGGAGTTCTGTGGAAGCAGGGCCATGGAGAGGGAAAGGATGGGTAAGGAGAGGCCAGCTTGGAGTATCTGTGAGACTGGAGGGAATGCCGGCCATACTAGATAGAAGGAGCATCGCTGCTGGACTCTGGACAATTTGTAGTTAGTCTGCCTTTTGGACAGGGCTTTATGCATTCAGGCCAGTAACATGTGGAGAAGTTGTTGGATTTTTTTCCACTTCCTTATTCTTGGTTATGTTGAAGGGAATGTTAAGGGACAGATGTTCATTGATTGCAGCTGTTGCGCAGTCTTTAGGATGAGTGTAAGAGATGACATGGAGGCTCCCTATTCTGCCTCTGTGCTGTATAGCTGCTGAGCTGCCACCATCACTGTCAGTCTTTATGTCCAGAGGGAGGATGGCATGCTCTCCGCATGTATTTGCATCAGGTTTTTTCCAAGCAAGGTATAAAATGAAATCTATTGCCAGCTGCGTTGTTCCACTTGAGCAACTGAGGAGAGCCTGTGCATAAAGCTGTCAATGAGTGAGTGGGCTTTTTATCTACAAAAGCAAGGATGGGAGAGTTCCTTCTTGCTGCTCTGGTGAATCTCTTTCATAGCATGTGGCTTAATGGTTTCAGGGAGCAAAGACTCTAGGCAGCCCTGAGGTTGGAGGACCTTCTCTGAAAATAGCTGAAAGAAATAGGAACCTTCCATTAAGTATGGTTCAGTTCAGGTTCAAAAGCAGAGAGAGTCAGAAGAGGAGATGTGGGTTTTGTCTTGACTTGCCTAACCTTTAGCAAGTCACTCCTGGTAGAGCCCTGAGGCTCCGGGTGATAGTGCTGCTCTGGAGAGCTGTACTCAGGGAAAGCAGGGTGCTGCTCTGCTCACGCCGTGGGTGTGCGCCCTTTTGCACCTGCTCACCTCTGCTGGTTGGCTTGGAAAAATGGGGGAGCTCGTGCAAGTCCATTTGGACTCCTTTGGAGAAGCTATTGCTTGCAAAGGATCTTGTATAACTTGGATTGGATTGGCTTGAAGTTTTCATTAAATCATAATATGATAATGAACGTGTGACTGACTCAGAAAAGAAATCAGCACACTGATTGCATCTTTCACTGTTGTGGTGTGGCCTAGAGGACAGGACCGCAGCGTTAGTCCAGGGTAGCATAATTTGAATCTGCCCAAGGAATGCTTTAAATGATACTGTCCATTGTAGCCCCAAGCAGTCATCACTGCAGTCATCAGTTCTGGTTGTAGGGATGTCAGGTTGCTTCTGCTGTGTACAACTTCTGTGCTGGCTGTGGCAAGGGCATCTGTGGCATCTGCTCAAGGGACATCCATCCAGTGATGGCTGCGTGAGATGTGAGACCGTCTGGGTCAGGCCGAGTAACCAGATGGGCTCTATTTCTGAAACCTTTAGCAGTGTCCTCGCAGAGAAGCCCACAAGATCACGACACAGTCTGTTGTGTACTTGACCTAGCACTAAGACATTGCACGTCAGGTGGCTCGTGAGCACTTGCTGAACTCCATCTGCGAAGGAGGAGCTTCCAGGCCAGTGCTTGCTCCGTCGAGATCAGAGGTGAACCTGTGCCACGAGCGCAAGCAGCGCTACATGGAATAGATCACAGAGCGCAAGCGTCCTTGTAAGGACCATCTCTTATCCTTGCTTATCTTCTGAATGAGCCCACAGAAGTCTCTCGAAGAGAAAGGTACAACAGAGCGCAGGGCTCATGGCGTGTGGATTAGGGCAGACCCAGACTTGCAGTAATTTGCCTGAGCTCAGAAGTTACACAGCCCCAGCAAGTTCTTTTGAAACATCGGTTTCCTCCCCCACCCCCTTGTTTGTTTTTCCCTGTTTGTTTTGAAGTGTGAATCAAGTTTGTACCTATTTCTCCATAGGCAACCAATCACAGGAGAAATCTGCCAAAAACAGAGCAACTGAGCAGAGTGAATGACCACAGTGAGTGCATGGTGTTTGCTGTCTGCTAACCTTTAGTCCAAGTGCCAGGCATGGACACACCTCCTGAAACTTTTTTAGGACGTGATCTAAACCAAAGCTGCTCAATAAATAAATGTCCTGTTCACTCCAGCACTTTTAGTTGCACAACGGAATGAGCTTGGTGCTGCTCAAATGTTTGGGTGTTCCCATGGCAAGGTTTCTTCTCTTCCATTTCTTTTTTTCCCTTGTTCATTAAAGTCAGGCAAGAGAAAGTGTCCTACCTCGTGCAGTCCTGTCCTTATCTTCAGAAGTTAATAGATCCCATTAAAATCTGCCTCTCTCTGTTTTTCTTGTGTAAACCGTTTACGTCAGAATGATACATTGTGAAACTGGAGTTAGGACTTCACGTTCGTGTGCATTTAGAAGGAACAAAGGTGGCATTCATTCAAGCTGCTCATGTTTACTTTCATCTTTATTAATCTCTGATTTTGAGGCTTTATCCCACATTTCATACTTCTCTCTGGCTGCAGGTTGCTTGGCATATCTACAGCAAATTCAACTGTAAGAAACCAAATTTACCCTCCACCATTTTTACGACAAGTTGCACTAAGATAAAAAAAAGTTCAGTTAGGCTGAAGGAGGATTAAGGTTGAAAATCACCAGGAGGGAGTGAGAAGAATTAAACATATACACGTGTACAGTAGGATTCACTGAACACCCCTTCTAAAGCCTAGGGACAGTATAAAACTGAATCAGGCTCCCGTCTTTCTTCATTACTATACTAATGCTGCCATCCTGGCACTACAGACATGGCCCTTTTTCTGCTTCAAATACCACTCAGTGCACCAAAACTACTCGTCTGAAAGAGCCTCACCGGGCATTAGTAATGGTTTCGGGATCAAGCCCCGGAAAGAAGGGTAATTTTGAAAGCCCCATTGTGTCTGTTCTTGGGTGCGTGGTGAGGGAAGAGGGACGTGGGGGCTGCAGCAGCTCTCCGTGTGGCGCAGGGGGGTCCCTGAGCCCTCGCTGGGGGGACGCATGGAGGGGTGAGGATGGAGGGCAGCTCTCCTGCTGCTTCTGCAGGCTGTCCTCGTCGCTGCAGTGCCCTGAACGCTTCGTCTTATCTGTGTGTCGTGGTGTCACTCCAAATCTTCTTCTAGCAAAGGATCTTAGGACTAAGCTCTCATGCCCTAGTACTACCTCACACGGCAGCATCAAGGTGACGTGCAAAGGCTGGATGTTCGTTGGTCGGGGGAGAATGGTGACCGAGAAGCACTGTCTGAGTTTTAATTATCCTTGGCATATCCTTTCCTTGGCGTAGCCACGGCACTCTCTTTTTTCCTAGCACTGAGCTCCGTATGCCTGTGAGATGCTTCTTGCAGCCACATCCCACTAGCACAAGAGCCAGGTGATGCTCTTCACAAATGCCACTTTCAGCAAGGCCTTGAGATTGTTTTCACCATTCACACTACAAAGAGAAAGAACTTATAAAGCGTGGATGTTCGAATGGTAAAGGTGGTTCTTTGGAAGCTTTTTCTTCTTGTTCATTAAGGGCAGTAAAAGAAAAGCATTTTGTATTTGGAAAAAATGAAGACTACCTGTAGGCTAGACTGCTGGAAATAAGGAGAGGGATAAAATGAAACAGTGATAAAACATTTTGTTTTGAAAGGCCAGATTGTTTTACATTTTACAGTTTCATGTATGAATTTCAAGTTGCTGGAATTATACAGGATAAAGCAGAGTAAATGTATTGTATAAATATTATGTATATATGTATGAATATATTTATACTTTTAAATGTTATATATTTTTATATATAATCTTAATTGCACCAGCTTTTAGGGTTTTATGGTTTTGTTTTTCAGTTCATATCTGACTTATGGGTTATATCTATGAAAGATCATGGACCGTATGCAGAATCTTGCCTTGGGAAAATCTATTCAATCCGGCTTAGTGACCATGAAGTAGAATGGATGCCTGGGTCATATGCTTCTGCTCCCTATTTCTGTAAGGTAGTGAGGGTCAGCAGAAAACAAGGCTTTTGTTTTCGCTTCATCACTTTCCTCTCCTCTTGGCAGTTTCTAGAGGGAGAGTTGAAGAATCCAGTTCACTATTACGTTATGTTATAGTGTGTTTTTAGTACCCTCTCACTCAGTTGCTTCTGAATTCATTATTTTGATTCAGCTCTCTGTAAGAGCTACATGTGAAAGGGACTGTTTACAGAAAGGCAAGGTCAAGTACAAATTTTAGGAGAGGTGAGAGAGGTTGAATTGTAGCTTGGTATTGTCTAATTTTCTTGCAAATGAATTTCCTGCTTTCCCATGCATAGTCAAATGTAATTTAAATACACTTCTGTTGTGTTGCTTTCCATCTCTAGCTTGTATGAGAAAATGCCTATCGTGCTTTACATTTGCATGGCATACCTGAAGCTTGCTATGAAGAGGATGTATCTGAGAGAATACAAATGTATTTATCTCAAGCTCTACAGCCTTGTGGTTTGAGCACATGATTCAAGAGAATAGATTAGTGCCATGCCTACCTCAGAGATGCTGTATGCCAGTGAACTAACCTTTTGACTTCTCCAGGCATTTTTTCTCCATGCGTAAAATGGAGTCTCTGCTACCTTCATTGTGTCATGTTTATAAAGGGAGTTGAAGACTGTGGAATAGGCGACCTTAAGAAAGGATGAAACACCAGTGTGAATATGCTTTGGTTTGTCACGGACTTCTTGCCATCCCAGCTACTCCAGCTGGATCAGTTGGGAGTTGTCAGCATTTCATAGACAAGGCCTTAGGACCTTCGTGGTTGTTGTAAATTTGCTTTGTATTTAATGTGTGTTGTTAGGACTGTGAACTTCCCAGCCTGAGGTGAACAGTAGGTTATGGAAGTATTCAGAGCAAAGCAATGAAACAAGGATCTTATATTATTTCAGTATAGGTAATGCTGTACGTTCAGGTGTTCATATTGGGTGCCAGATGCAGCCAGTCTGAGGTCTATGGTGACGAGTGTTGTAACCAAGAACAACTGCAAGTTTGGGTTAAATTCTTGTATAATGTGAATGAGGAGCCTTGATGTAAAAATCAAGCCAGAAAGACGACATAGCATTCAGTGATCTGGACTAATAAACTCAGTGTGGAAATACCAGAAGATGGATGGCGTTGATTGTTTAGCTCTTTCTTCTGTGTTACAGATAATAGATTATTACGTAAACTTTTGCCCTGCTTGTGCTATGATGTTGGCTAGATGTAGTTTTTCTTCCCTTTCTAAGAGGGCACTTGGACCTAATGGATGTGATATTGTTGTTTACAGTGTCATGATCGGTGGGTGTGTAAACTGTGCCATGACTTACCCAGGCAAAAGGCAGACAACGGCAGTTAGACTAGTAATAGGCAAGGCATGGCCTAAGGGCTCAAGAAACCTCTTTTATCAAAGAAACCCTTGTCTTGTTTTCTCTTTTTGGCCTCTCCATGTCTTTGACCTTTCAGAAGTAGCAGGCTCCTTTCCTGGGGAGATTTTTCCTTTCTTACACTTCTATGCCATGAACATTACCCAGACCCTTCCAGGGACCTGGTCTTCAGGAGTGACGTGGGTCAGTGTAGGACGAGCCCCACTGGCCTTGAGGCTCTCCCAGTCCCCCCATGCATGTGCACCAGGGTGGACCACGACAGGAGGAAGCAGCTCCAAGAGCAGCTTTCAGCAACCTCCCCGCTGAGCCTTCAGCCGAGCAGCCCTTGCCTGTTTTAGGATATAAAGGCAGGAAAGGAAAATGCAGGGGAATTCTCAAAAGGGAAGGACAGTCCTGTTTCTGTAATTAAACTCAGTGGCTAAGATCTAGTCTCTGGGGACAGGTTGCTTGCACGAGAGAGCAGATCAGTTCCACCTTTCTTCCGATCTATTTCGATGACTCCAGGCAGGCAGCAGTACAGCAGCTGGCGAAGAGAAGCGGTACCAGCCAGTGAGCTGGAAGCGGGCCAGCCTTCTGAAAGCATCTTCTCCGAGAAGTTAAGAGGTCAGGGCAGACAGGTGATAATATCACGTTTAGTTTGTTACAAGCCTGTGTGCTCTGTAATACAGGCATAGAGGACAGTTGTGCATTTCAGAAATAAAAATAGCTTCCATGAAAAAAATCAAGACCATACTGGCCTGATTTTCACGTTCAAGCTGCTAATCTTGCGTGAGAAACAGATGTGGGCATAGAGATTCAGCAATTTGGAAAGTAAAAATAGAAATTAAAAAAAAAAAAAGATTTTGAATGTTTCAATTTTCCAGATTTGTAAACTGCTCAAATAATCCCAGTGCAACCTTGAGATCCAGAGCCAGAAAAGCAATCAATAGACATCGCTGATCAGTATTCTTTCATATCAACCTGCAGACAGAGTAGCTTTTAGGAATTTGATAAGAGCCTGTTAATAGACGTTTGCAAATCAGAATACAAAAGAAAAATTAGGCCTTCCCTACTTTAAATCTTGACCTGGGTCTTGGAGTATAAGTAAGTGACAAAGTCAGTCATCTGTTCACATTTCTCTGGAAATGTTTCTTTATTTTTACCTGAGTTTGATTCAGTTTTTAATTTTCCTGGATGTAGAATGAAGGAATTTTGTATTGCTCAAGAAGCTGTTAACTAGACAAAAAACAAATTGTAGATTTCAGTGGAGAAACTAACAAGTGCTCTGCATAATTTCTATTTAATTCGTATATGTTTCAAAAGTCTTCTGAGATCCTATAGGAGCCTGTGGCATTTTCTGCATTGCAGAATCGGTTCTTGCATATGCTGGTTTAATATTCCTCCACCATGAAAACTTCACACAGCAAAAGAAACACTGGAAGGTGTTTTGAGCATGTGACATTGGTTATTGTATTGTTGTATGTAATTTGAGTTATCCTTTTTGCGTTGCTTTGTTAGAGATGATACACATCCTTATTGACATACTTTAAAAATATTAATAGGTATTTTTATGTCTGCTCTTTGTTTAACCTCATCTAAAAACTTCTAACATTTTCATTATTATTATAATGATTTTGAAGGCTTAGGAATTCTGGTATTATTGCTGTGGCATTTAAGGTAGCTAAAACTTTTCTACTAACTTTTCTACTAGTAATTTTATTCTTACTTGCTTATAGATTTCACTTTTGAGGGAAAAATCTTCCCTAAATTTAAAGTTCAACCAAATATATATAAAATATATGTTAGCAAGAATCAACAAAATCAGTAGAGCTTTTTTTTTTTTTTTTGTGCTTCAGTGTGAAGATCACCTCTAGTCTGACCTTCATCATAATTCATGCAACCTCTAGTCAGGAGTCCAAAGAGTGAAATATTTAAATGTGTCACTAATTTAACTTCTTGCTGAGCATATACACTGAGGAGCAACATTATGAGGAGCTTAGCGTACCTCCTGGCAAGCTGTGATGACATATTCATTTTGTTTTTACATGTTGGCATTTGATAGATCTCCTGGGAGTTTTGTTGCCTATGTTTTATTAAAAGTGCGCATGCAGAGCACATGTGTTTTGCTTCATTATGTTGGACAATTCATGTGGTTATGATTCAAAGAGAAAAGCAGAATGTTGCATCAATAATGCTGTAAGTCACGACTAAACTAAAACATAGATTTTTTTGTAATAATTTCTTTTGCCATAGAAGTATGGCACAGAGGTAAAGAAGGTTTAAGAAATTTGAATTAATACTGTGAATCTGATTTTATAACAGATATTTGAACTCCCAGGACTGAGGAAGGGTTTCGTAGGCAGAAATGCTGAGGTAATTCTTTTTTATTTGTTTTTTTCTGCTATGGAGATCTGATCATTTTGAAGTGAACTCAGATGAGAATTACCTCAGCTGAGCTATCCAACTGTTGCGATGTGGGGTGCTGTTGTCTTTTTGTTGTACCTGTAATTTAGGTACCCAGTTTCCCGCTTTTCCCTATAGGCTGGCTGAGAGGTCAAGTTATGTCTTAAGATGAGAATGGAGCATGGTGACGTTGATGGACATTAGGCAGAGAAAAATATATGGACCTGAGATAACTAGACAGCTTCATATCACTGTATCGTATGCTTTGGCCAGGGGCTATTTAGCCTTGCCCTGAACTTTCTCTTCCTGCATTTTCCTCAAACCCTGAATTTCATCTGAGCCCTAATGAGGAGTAAGTAGGCACGTGATTGAGAGGAGTCTTCAAATCCCATCTAATCAGTTGCTTTCCATTTTTGGAAGGTGATTATTTGCAAGCCTTGTGCACACCAGATTTTGGTCAGTTGCAGAGCCGCTCTCTTCCCATCTCATAGATATCTGCACTACTGAGAGAAGGAAATTGTCACTTTTTCTATGGAAGAGATAGGAAAAAAAAAAATGTTGCAGCAGTGAGCTGAGGCATAAGAAAATAATGTTAACTGTATGTCTGTCACTATGTGAGCAGAGGCAGCTGAGAAAAGGAATGAGACATAAGGAGATTAAAGGGGCAGGCAAGTGAGAGACAAAAAGACATGTACTGACCTTGTTTAGCTTGGAAAAGCTTATTAATGAAGAGGAAAAGCATGGTTGAGAATTCCACCTGAAGATGAACTTTCTTTTATGTGGTACTTACAAATGGTCTGGGGGATTACCTTGCACAGTGTTCCAAAGAGTTCTTACTTCCAGAAGGAGCAAGTGGTCTAGACTGTGACAGCTCAGTCCAGGACTGGGTAGATGAGTGTGTCCTCTCTGCTCAGCAGAAAACTGTGCTCTGGGGAGTTTGGAGGGGTGACCACTTACAGGCCATCGAAAGAGCAAAAGGAGCTGAGATGCAATCTGTGGCTGCGTTTGAATGGAAAAAAGGGACTTCCCCCCTTTTAATTAGACAGGCCCATCATGTAAACTCGCAGTGACAACAGCACTTCTTTTTCTTAAATATAGAACTGGAAATAGCAGGAGTTACAAAGCAGGTGGGTGTTATCAGGGACATTGTAATGGAATACAAGGATCTGGTTTAAACAGAAAAGATGAGGCTGCACTATAAAATAAGTCACTGTGGTCAATTTGTTACTGTAGAATAATTTTCCGTCTTTAGGCACTGATTCACATATTGTGAGTGATAGAAAATGGTAGTGGAGTAGCTGATGTGTAGAAGAACTGATGATCATGGCCTAGTGTCTGTGCGTTACATGATTTCTGGAAAGAGCTTTGTCTTTTATTCCAAAGGGTCGTTGAAGCACTTTGTTTAAGATGAGCTGCAGTGGCTCTTCTGTTGCACATTTTCCTTGCCCTTAAGTGAATAACTTTATTTTCTCTTCAACTGATATAAAACTAGACGCACTAGTCATCCGGGAAGATTGTCTAGAGAACAAGTGCTCTGGCCATAAGGTACGGAGGAATTGACAAGTCACCATCAGTCTGGTCTTTGGGAAGTAGGGAAGCATGTTGGATTCCTACTGAATAGGAATGTGTGCTGGACCTAATATCTTTCTATAGAGACATCACCCTCTGCTATGTAATGGTTGCTTTTTGCCATTTTCCTGTTGATAAAACTCCGTTCACTGGTAGTCTTTTGTGATGCTGATGCATCCCATGTAATCGAATTATACACGGTGGCCATTAATATATCAAACAAAAAGAGGACTCTGTGTAGTCCTTTTCCTGCTAAGGCAGATGCTTTCTTTTGTATATGAAATCCTCCAGCCCTGTTACTATGCATGAAGCTGCTGTGCTGGCAGCGAAGAACCTTCTGGCTCAGTACAAGAATACATGTAGCAGTATCACCCATAATAGAGAGGAAAGAAAGGATTTAGGAAATGACCAAAGACTGTTTCAAATGGACTTAGTGCTAAAGACATCCTCTGAAGCTAGAGTACTTAAAATTGCATTCAGAGCACAGCCTGATCCCATGAAATATTGCAACAGAGGTAAACTCTTTCGGTGTACACCTGGAGAACTGCAAATCCAGGAGTGGCTTGCAGCCATCCCATCTGTGTCTGTCAGGGGTCCTTTCCAGCATGTTGGTGCCTACAGGGAAGGAACCAACCTATGGTTGGTTCATATGGGGAAGATCAGGACACAGGGAAATCATTTCTCTATAGATTGTATGCTAAAATAGTTGAGTTTTCACTTCACCCTCCACTGAAGGCTGAGAAGGTGGTATTATTCATATATGTATGCACAGCCCGCACTGAAAGTCTTTAAACTGCATAAGCTCTTTAGTTGTGCAGAAGCCAGAATTGTCAACAAGATCTGAGAGCAAAGGGGAGGAGGCAAGAAGTCTCAGGAAGATTATTTCCTCAAACACAGCAAATCTAGCACAGGCCTCAGTCATACTTACAGAAAAGTAAGATGCTGCTGGATGGCTTTATGAGTTCAGTAATTCCAAAGTACAACAGCAAACTGAAAAATATTCCATTTGCTCTTAGTTAGAAAGAAAATTTTATAGACTATAATTCCTTTAATTTTGGGGGGGGGAAAGTGCTATCAGCCCATACTAGGAGCAGTTCTGAGAAAGGTGTAGTGTTATCTGTTGGTATGAAGTGCCATAAGAACACTGATTCATCCTTATTCCTGATAAAGGATATTTGGCCTGTATCTTTAGGATGTAGGCTTATCTTTTATCAGTCTGTATCCTTCCTGGTGTAATCAGAGTGAAGGATCTAAAGTTTTGGGGAGTAATAATGACATCTGAGCTAGCAGAGGATGGGCTGAACAGTGTGTCCACTTTGAGAACAATTTTAGCAATAGACAAATCAGATATGAGTGTCTCAGCAGCCCTAGGGTCTGTAAAGTCTTTGCAATATTTCCAAGTGAGTAATGGATTTCAGTTTTACTGTCTTCCTGTTTAAAAATATGTCAGATTCTGTTGACTGCTCCCAACCCCTTCTTTTCAACTGCATGCAGATGAACCCTAGTACTATGTAAAAGCAAGTCTGGGCTTAATATGTTCAACAAAAATGTGTCTGCACTAGAGAAATACTGCCAAGCAAACCAACCTCCCTTTTAATGGGTTTAAAAGTAGATTGGCTGCTAGTGCAGATGTTCATTTCATCATCCCAGGTGATCTACAATATTCTTCCTGCAAGTGTGATAACAAGCCAATTGTCTTCAACACAAGTGCTGTGCAAGAGGAGGAAGAGCAGTCAAAATAGTGTTTTTCCTTCTTTGTACCAACAATACAGGAAACTGTATTTCCAACAGGCTGTGACATGAACTGTCTAGCGTTGTTATTGTATGCAGAAGTTGCAGTAGGCAGGCTAACTCCCTTAGCACTCAGGCCATGGGCTCGTTGTGATACGGGTAAGACCAAAGTAGGTCAGGGCAGGAGGATTTGCACCCCTGGTGTGTCCAGCTTTGGGATGCATGAGGGGTTGGGTAGAAGGAAAACAGGGGGGTTTTTGCTGAGCCTGGTCAGTCTGAACCTGCTCTCTCGGGCATTTCCAAGAGGTTCCTCTTGCTCTCCAGTCTTGTCTTCTGGAGCCTGGAAATGTAAAAGTGTCCAGGAGTAAGAAGAGAAATGTCAGAGTGGGAAGGTCATTCTGGGAAAGAGGATCTGTTTGGAGGAACGCTAAAGCTCTGTTGTCCCAGATAAGTTCAAGGCCAGGTTTGGGTTGCAGAGTTTTGTGGTGTCTCACTAGAACATGCCAAGTGAATCCACGTAAATGCTTTAGCCAATGAACTTCTTGCATAATGTCATGGTGAGCACGATGCAAATATTTGACCAACAGTGATAGGGGGATTCAGTCATGGAGAGTAAGTCATTCTACTTGGTGTATTTCCAAGTCAGAATTATTTATTATGTAGTTTCCCTGAGTAGTCTTTGGCCTGTGACTTATTCACAAGTGGTTCCTGGTATCAGATTAGGCATAGTATAGCCAGACCTTCAACAAAAACTGCTTTAAGTGTCCTTGAGGACACTCCTGGCATATCTGAGCATGGCTGATCTTTGGCACTAGGCTCACATGTGCCTCCAAAATACCACTTCACATCCTTGGATGGCCTCAGAAGCTTTCAGTCTGCCTCCCAAAGAGGGATCAGAGAGGGCCTGGGGAAATGCTAGGGCTGTGTCTGTGGTAGGGATGAGGTTCAGTGTTAATGAAGCAGGTCGCTAGTGGCAATCCTGTGGATTTTGACTTGTCCATCATTAGCACTGTGTTATTCTTATATAGCAAATAGTTATGTTCTGTATTTCCAAAGATGAATATCTAAAAGGAGGAGCAGCTGAGAAGTATTTTATTTAATAAAAATGTGCATTTGAAATGCAAGAGTCCTATATCACCCTTCAAAGGTGGGATTTCATTAATGAATGAAACTGTAAAGCAATGTCTCTTAACTTTGCACTATGATTGTTTACTTTCTCACTTGTTTTTCTAAAATGTAAGTGTTCATCCTTACTGTTCACGTTGCATGTGTATTTTTAAGCACAGATGAAAAATGATAGCGTTTTCTTGTGTAACACCTATGCTTTCTGCTAAATGATATCTCTGGCAGAATCCCTGTGAGTCATTATTTGTGCTAGTAATAATTTTTTCACACAGGTCAGTATTGAGATGCATGAAAATGTTCTTAGTCTTTGTCCTGAAAGCAATCAAACTTTGTCTGAGCTCTCAAAGCAGCGAGGAGAGGGACCATCCAGTGTGCACAGAGGCAAGGGACTTGCAAGGAACAGAGCTACTCAGCAAACCATGTATCCTACTCTGTGTGGCTCTAGAAGTGGGCTCTTCAGGTTACCCTGACCACTTCAGATGAGCTGTCTTCCCTCTGAATAGCAAACCTTGTGCTCTTCAGTTAGCTAGAAAGAATGATTTCCCCCCGCTCAATTGAAAATATCTTTTTGCATTGAGTATCTTATGCCCCCATTGCTGGAGAGCTGGAATTGTAATAAGGAACTAGGAGGCAGAATTGGAATAATTTCAAGCTTAAAATAAAGTGAATTATATTATAAAAAGATTTAATTAACACCTGACAATTAAACCTCTAAACTGAAAAGAACAGAGGAAGTCCTGGGCATCTCCAGGTATAATGGTCTAATCTAAGATTTGAGCTCCCTGCAGTTCTTGTGGGAAGCTGGATTTTAGTTTAGCTAAGTTTCACTTCTAGAGTCATATATCAAAAAAGACACTCATTTTAGGAGAAGCACTTTTGTTTTTTTATGAGCAAAAGACACAGCTATTTATCTCCCACAAATTTCTACTTGATAGCAAAAGGAGAAGTCGTTTCTGTTTGTAGTTGCTTCCCGCGCGCAATCTAGGAGAGCTTCTAAGGAGAGATAGAAGTAAAATGTCATGGGATGCCAGGAAAGCTGCAAGCTGGATTGTGCCTACAGGGTCTCACACGTGCTGCTGTTGAAGAAGGCTCACTGAAATCAGCTGAAACAAAATATGATTTTGCCCCTTAAAAGGTCAAGTAAACCAGTCAGGAAATGTAGTAAGTTCAATGATTTTTGTAAGAGAAGAGGTGCCTTGATTCTGCCTTGGGATTTCCCAAGTGTCAGCGTTGTGCACTGACGAGTGCACAAGTGCTGGGGAACCTACACGGATGCAGAGCATGGCACAGCTGGATGAGCAACATCTGGGGCAGCGGGAAAGGAGAAGAGCAGCTGCCTCCTGCTCCCACACAGGAACCGAGAGTGAGGGTGAATGGATGGGCGAGAGGGAGCAGTCTCTTGGTTGGAGAAAATGCTGATTACGTCTTTCCAAGGAGTCCGTCCCCCAGTAATCTCTCTGCAGCAAATATCCTTGTTTTGATGAGTCTACTCCTTTTGACCAGCTGAAGGAACTTGCTCATCACATTCGGTGGCGGCCGCGGTGCTCTTGCAACAGTCCTCAAGGACGCTGGTGTGTTTCGCAACCCGTGACAAAGTGGTGTCCTATGCACAAGGCAGCGACTGAAAGGCGTATGGTCGCGGGAGACCACTCCCTGGGTAATCATCCTCTGCCTGCTCGTGCCCAGGCGTTGTGACGTTTCGGTTGTACCGGCAGCCTGAAGGCACATTAAGGGCAGAAGAAGCTGAGTTAATGGCAACACTGCCCAAAAAGATCAGCTTCCTTAGTGGCATTATTGCAGAAATAATTCATGAAAAGCTACAGCTTCAATGGTCAGGAAGGAATGATGTGGTGTAGAACACATGAGCTAGGTAGAAAGAGGGAGCAAAAAGGACTTAAACCAAAATATATCATAATTTCCAGTCAGTGACTTGAGTGAAGATAAGACTTCTAGTCACTGGCTGTGCCCTGAAGATAGACACACAAATGTATGATCCCGTTTTTTTTTTCCTCTGGAGTTTTTGAGGTATTTTGTCCTTTGATTGGTGCCACTTGCCAGCTAATCAGGCAGAAAAGCACCAGACTGACTCATTGTTACTGCAGGATATGGGAAAAGGACAATGATGTTTTAAAGAGCGTTTGAAGAATATGCTTCTTCCATTGGGTTTATGGGGCAAAAGAAGAAAGGGGTCAGTTTTTCCTGCTTTGGATTGTGTGTAAAGTGTGAACTCTATTGTGTGCAGTGAGATAGACCTAAGGCATGTAGTCCAAGGGACTCACTGGAAAGCATCACACAAGTGCTGTACGGTGCTGTAAAACTTGATCTATGTTCTTAGTCTGTGACTTGCAAATTCAACCCGACCCAAACATTTTCCTGCCCCAGAAAGTGGTCATAACTACAAAATGATCTAGTCTATCATATTTTTAACGTGTCCACCGCAACTGTTTCCTCACTTGGTAGTTTCGGATAAAATAATCTTTGTTGGCAAGAAATAAGCTCTAAGTGTAAATGATAAAAGCTCTCCTGGCTCTTGCTGAGGATGTCGCTAGCATGCTGCCCTGACAGCAGAGCCCTGGACCTCCCTTGCTCCTGGCCACGGTCAGCGGTGCTGCAGCTCTTTGTGGTAACCTTGGCAGTTAAACTTTTCAGGTTAAAAAAAAAAAATGCAGTAAATAACATCAACTCAGGTAAAGCCATTTCATTATAAGGCTTTTTATTATAAGACATATACAAATGCTAGGATAATATCTTCCTGTGGTTTATGGGTTAAGCCTAATTCAGTCAGACAGATAAACATATATTTAACTTTAAGAAGACGTATAAGAGCTGCTGAGTTACCATGCAGCTGTGTCCCCAGAGATGACTGCTATTTCGATCAGAAGACCAGGAAATTGGGTGCGGGTGTGATGTGTGCTGTAAGTGAGCGTTCAGCTCCATGCATTTCCTCGGACGCGGGCCCAGGCGCAGGCCAGGCGTCTCATTACTAATGAGAGGCAATTTATAACAGCCATTACACCGAGGGGTTAAGTGCATCACACAGTTTTACTAGGCCTTTTCAAAATCCGTTGCTTAACCACTTAGTGATTTTTTTTTATTATTATTTATTGGCAATAATTTCTTCTGAATGTGAATATTCTCCCACAGCTCAAACATACAGGAATTTGGTCTTTAGTAAAATTGTCTAAATGTCTAACTTAATAATGGTCTTTAGTAAAAATCTCAGTAATAGTATGAATGAAGGACTTAGGATTTATCTCACTGGGGTTTGTTATTGGGCTTTGACTTTTAATTGCTCAGTCTAAAGCACCCTACAAGATGTTGCCATTTTGTTGAAGATTATGTTTTGCGACAACATGCTTTGCCGTCAAAAACACATCGCTGTAGAAAATATGGTTGGTGTTAACATCATTATGTAGGTTATGCTTTGGTACATAGCTGAGCATAATTCAAGGTAAAACTCCCTGCAAGCTTTTGCTTGTAGGATGCATTGTGGTATGTGTCTGTACTTTCTTTTTCTAACCTGGCACTGAAGGAGTCTGACGGCTCCTGCGGAGTTAACACGTGGGACCCCCACGCCTCAGCCCCACGAGGGCCAGGACGGTCCCTTGGGAAAGGACCTGCTACAAGCTCGCCTGGCTGCCGTGCTCTTCCCTGGGTATCTGCAGCTGGTCACTGTCAGGATTCAAACTGGGGTAAATGGACTGCTTCAGTCCCCATAGTAAAATCCATCAGGGTAAAGCGCACAGAATAATTGGGTAAATTACCCTTCTTAGATTTCCCCTTAGGACTTTGAAAAAGTCAATTTATTTTTCAATTGAGTTCTGCCAAGATTAGAAAATTCAGCCTAGTTTTCATGAAACCCACCCTGTTCTCATCCCAGGCAGTGCCAGGAGATGTATTGTGCAAATACCGTCCGTGCAAAGCATAAAACCTGCTGCTGCGCGCAGCGCCGTGCCTCCTGCGTCTGAGGCGCAGCACTTGTGCGCCTCGGGGTCTGCCCTCGACATGGGCATCACCACTGGGCTGCTCCCTCGCAGTTCTTTTGCAGCTGTAGAATGAGGGTTAAGCAGATGCTGGGGAGAGGAAGGCGGCTGAATCTTGCGTACTGCTTCTCAGCTAGGTCCTTTGACGGAGTGCCATGTGCCCTCAGGGCATCACATGTATAATGCATAAGGTAGAAAACAACCCCATCATCCATTGTCAGGCCCATAATCCTGAATTTGCACTTCTCTGTGAAAACTGTTTTGTATTCATGAAATCCCATCTTCAGTCCCGTTGTTTTCCTGTGTGCAGCCTGCAGTTTCCTTGCAGGCCTATTTCTGACACCTTGATAAGGGAGAAAGAATATAAGTTGATCACCTGAACAACTTTTTTTTATCTGAATGTCCAATCCATTTCTTACAGTTACTTGAATAAAATCTCTAGTCCATGTGAACAGGAAACTTTTCTCTCCTTTTTCAACAACATGGTCATAACATGTGTACAGCCATGTTCATTTTTCTGAAGTTGGTGTATGGAAAAAAAAGCCTCCAAACCCTAATTATTAAGGCAATGAGACAATAAAGCAGATGTGTCACACTTGGTGAAAATTATTGTTGGATTTTAGCATTTCCTCTGTAAAAAGCCTTTCTGGTTCCAGCAGATGGCATGCACTCATCAAAGCTTGCTGTGTGCGATCATAAGCACTGCTCCAAGGAACAGCTGTCAGGAAGGATAGAACAGCACATGCTAAACTTTAGGAGCTAAAATAATTTGTCACAAGAGATTCTATTATGCTACGCCTGATTTCTGTAATTTCTTTAACATATCATAGGAAGTTAGTGTTTCTTCAAAGTGAAGTTTCTTTGCTTTTTCAGGGCACACCCCAAGTGATTTTTGTGTTTTATTGCAAATTTTCTCAATAAGGAAAATGAACAGAGTTTGGCCGAATCCAAACTGTTGGAGCAATAGCTGTGATTGAAGCAATCTGAATATCTGGCATATAAAGTGCATTGGCATAACAAGAAAAGCTGAGACTCTGGAAAAAAAATGAGTAGGAGAAAAGAAAGACTAGAAGTTTCTTGAACAGGATGTATTTTAAGATGGAATATGCTACATGATGACAGAAAAAGCTTAAATTGTATTTCTATTTCTCTACTTGTGAAATAAATGATTGCAGTGTACTGATGAACAGATGAACAGATATGGTCCATCTATAATAGTACAGCCCAGGACTTCTGCACTTCAATGGAGGTTTTTGGCACTCAGTAATTTCAGTGATAAATTAGCTTGATATTCGTTTAAAATTTCTGTTAAGAGAGATTTTGGAGAACAGTTGAGAAACACCATTATCTATAATCTACGCAGAATTAACATCTGTTAGGGTATGTAGAACCAAATCAGGATTTTCAGTTTCCATACTCTAATCCGAATTCTGACATTTTCTCTGTAGAAGTTTAACTGTTTTCCTGTAGTCTCCTTAGTAGTTGCTCTTTGTACAAACAGTTTCTGACTCTATCCACAGAAGAGAAATTTCCCACACAGGAAGCATTGAGAAATGTTTTATAACAGAATATACAAGGCTGTGCTTTAAATTAGTGCTGGACTCAATGTTGTGTGCTGGCTCCTTGACAAACATCCCATGCAACAGAATACATTTTTTAAGGAACCGGTTTCTGCTTATTAAATCTATCTGAAATGTAGCCAGACTTGAATCTATTTGTGACCTTTGCAGGGCTTAAAGCAAAATACTGGAAAAGTGAAAGGTCGGCTATCTTGAACTTTTACCACAGCAAGTCAGAGAGGAGCTTTGATTTTTTTTTTTTTTTTCCTGCTGAATTTTTCTATCTTTCCTAGTCAGCTGTACATAGCAAACCCAGCATTATTCAGTTACATCTCAGGATACCTTTATAAACTAAAAGCTGTTTTGTTAGTGTTTTGAGAAGAAATTGGCTCCTTATGTGGCTTCTCAAAGCACAGTGGAAAAGAAAGGTGACACTTTACTGAGAGAGGGGACTTCTGTTTGCTGGTTAAAGCAGCATCGCCTGCGGACAGTATTTTTAGTTGAAAGATACTTGGAGCTATTTCTTTTCCATGCTAGTGAAATCACTTGCAAATTTACAATACTTCAGCATTACAGAGACTGCCAGCGCATCGTATCAGTACTTCCATGCTGCTACGAAGGCTATAGGGAACTTTTAACATGTGTACAAAGAATGATAGTCATTAGCATAGAAGAAAGGAGAGTTTTCCCGATATTTTGTAGTTTTTTTCTACCCATTGGCATGTGTCATACTTTTGGCAATAAATTGTTAGCCAATATATTTGATAAGGAAAAAAATAAGCAACTGAGATTGGGTCCTTTTATCCCTAAAAGTGTCTAGATACATGCTAATAATTCTATTCAGATTTGGTTAGAGCTTTATTAATTGTAGAGCACTGAGGCTCCAGTTCAGCCACGGGGCTTCCATGGCCATGAGAAACTTGCTGTGTTTCTGTGGTGCCTCCTAAAATCACTGGGATAACTGCTTTTGCTGACAAACCTCTGAGAACTTGCCACAGTGAAAGGTGGTTCAGGAGCCACCACCAAGAGGGGAGCTCTCCTTTGGTATCCTATTGTCCTGACAAAATTATTTCTTACCACCAATGCCCATCTGAGCTCCTTGTTCAGTGTGCCTGTCTGTGAGCTTGGCTGAATGCTACCAAAATAACCCGCACTTGCACGTCTTTCTGTCCCTAGCCAGCACGTCTATGAGCTGCCTCTTTTCTGAACTTCTCACATTCTCAGTGCCCTAAAAATCTTTGCTCAGTACTCTTGAAAACTATGTTAATCCCAGATCATTTCATAGCCTTTTTCTTTGTGCTACCTGGCACACCCCAGGTAGAAGCAAAGGCAAGATCATGATTTTACTTGTCTCTGAGTTTCTGAGCGTGTAAGTAGATAATTTTGCACAAAGCACATTATTATTATATCCTTTGCCATAATAACAATATGATTCACTCTTAATTCTATTACTCCCCATCTCTACAGCAGTGCATAGTCCTTAGGCAGTGAAGCATACATGTGCTTCCAAGTTGTTACACCTTTATATACCCCTGTCAGAAATTTGTAATTTAAAAAGATACTCCACATGTGCATCATTAAATAAATACATGAGCATTGTTAGGGTAGTTATTATACTGTATAACTTGAAATACACTTTTGTTCTTTTGACTCCAGATGATGGATAGAATACAGTCCCTGTAGATCACCTTATACCAAACAAGAAACAAGCCAGCGACCCTGCTTTCACTAAGAACTGATACTCACTTTAAGATCTGAATCTTTGCTATGTCGTGTCAGGATTTTCTTTTTTAGGTTGCTTTGATCTGAAATTCAGAATCAACAAAGTGGAGATAATAAGCTGACAGAGCCAGAGTTTCGCATAAATATGTCAGTGCCAAGCTTAAAGATTTGTAAAAAAAGAAATACATATAGATCCTCAGCAGGTGTGACTTGGTCAATAGGGAAAATTTCAGAAGGCTTTTCTGTTCCTACGAAAGCGTGGAATGTAGTGCAAGGTCTGTCTTCCTAACAGCAGCAGCCAAGGTAAGGTTTTGTTCACTCATGCCCACTTGCAGACTGGTTGACACGCCGACCCAGCAGGCACCTCTGGGGAGTCCTGCAACAGGTGGATTTTCCATCACTAGAACACCTGTCCTGGTAAGGGCAGGTCCTGGTCCAAGGGACCTTGGAAGTGCTTCAGATGCCCATCTCCCGTTACTTCTGAATAGTCACCTTGGCCTGTTTCTTAGAAACTGCTGCTTTCTGCCTTTCTATCAGGCTTTGCCATGCTGCTAATTTAGAAAGCCGCTTGACATTAAAGTGCACAGGCAGAGGCGCCGCGACACACGCTCTCTTGGAGGTGTTGACGCCGCGTTTTCCCACCCCTCGGAAGGACACGCACAGAGGCTGAGCTCCGCAATGGCCACTGCAAGGATGTCCCCAAAGCTTGCGGTGCCTCCTGCTCCTCAGGCTCGCCCAGTGACTAAGTGTCGAGGCTGTGTGCGCCACACGTCTCCTTTCTGCAGTTTCCTGCAGCTTCCATCTCTCTTCCTTTAAAAAAACAGCCTCGAGATTATCTTGATTTTTTGTTCTCCTACCTACCTGACACTCCCAAAGGGAAGGCTAAAGTCAGGATTTCACTTGCTTTTGTGTTTCTAGGTATGCAGTTACATAACTACTTGTGCAAAATACATTTATTTCCTTTCTAACAAAAATGTTTTGATCCACTGTGATCGAGTTCTTTGTGTCAAGTATGTCACAAGGTGTACAGTGGTTTGTGGTGCAAGTTTCCAGGTAGTTCACAACCTCCGCCCAGAGACTTTTTTTTGATTTCCAAATAGTGTGCCATAAAATACAATATAAAAGCTAGAGTACCACTTGATAGGAAGAATATTGAACAAGAGACTCCCTGCAGTACCATATATCTAAAGAGATCAGTCGGTGTCATGCGCATAGACATATACATAGTGCATGTGACTGTTTTTGAGCAGAGAAGATAATTCATTCTCACCAGGTGGATTTATGACCTTCTTTCAAGACCATGTGCTTGTAAATGAACTGTGGGCTTTTCTAGGTGCCAGGTTGCCATGCAGACAGCTCTGCTCTGCACTCTGGGCATTATGCTGCTCGTTCCTGTTGCTGGTTTCTACTCGTGGCCATGGGTTTCCCCCTTGGGGGTCCCAGCATATCCCTCCTTCGGGCCAAGAGCTCTTGGCTGCCCTAGCAATCAGATAGTCCTGCTATATACTTCATTCCCCTTGGCCCCTGCCTTCAAATGGCCTTGAAATTGCCCTTTACCCATTGAGTGTTGTGCTTCCTGAGCCAAATCCAAAAGGTGGAGAAATTGTCCAAAGAGGTATTACTCAGCAGAAACCTCCCGCCAATTCTAACAGAGTTAAGAAAAAAGCAAACAAACTGAGCGTAAATTCAAAGTCTGCTAACTTACGATGAGTAGGTGATGAAGAGTTGGCTTCCTGTATGACCCCCTGAATAATGTTAAGAACAGATTGGAAGAAAGGGAGAGAGGGTGCTAACCAATTTGGAGGCAAGAGTGGTGTCACCCAGACCAGCCTTCCCCCAGGCTCGCTATGGGTGCTGCTCGTCGGCTGTTGAAACATGATGTGCTAACTTGCACAATGTATACTAAGCACCAGCTCAGAGGAAAGAACATGTCTGTGAAATAAGCCCAGGGAGTAAAGTCTCACTATGGAAAATGGTGCCAAGGGTGCAACGCGCGATCCGTATCACCAGGCATGGTTGCAGCATCTCTCCTATGCTCTGGCCAGAGGGGAGGAGCTGCAAACCTGATCGAAGTTGTGCTGCTAACCAGCTTCCTTCAGGTCAGGTTAAGTTCTCACTTGCTCCCGTGCAATTCCCTTGATGGCTAGAGTGAGCTGAGTCAGTGAGGATCCATCAAGATTAATACACACCAAACTTCAGGAAACCTTTCTAGCATGATATTTGAGGCTGTGTGCTCATCTGAACCACCTGTCAGAGTGGTAGATGGGCAGTTGGCAAAGGAAATA
>VZSV01000001.1:5224920-5252839 GCA_013398735.1 Nothocercus julius | reverse complement strand
GCAAACCAAAGAAGATATGTTGCCAAACCCATTTTTAACTGTTCCTAAATGAAATGGCACGATAACTGGAGCTGTGGTTTAGGCCAGAGAATAGGATGAAGAGAGTGGTGGGTATGATGAGGGGTGGAGGAATGGAGGGCAACCAAAGCTGCCGAAACAAGGACTTGAATTTCTTCACTCCTTCCACAGACTTTTACATAAAAATACATAGTCCTTGGGGGTTTAAAGAGAGAACATTCTCAATATTTCCAAATCATCATGGGAATGGCAGTCATGTGGTCACACTGTGGTTGGCTGAGCACCACATGTAATGTGAAATGTGTTCTCACAAAACTGAATGTGTGTGGGGGGAGCAGGGCACTTGTGTTTGTGTTTCCTTTCCCTAATTTAAATTATAGAAGCAAGAAGAATTACATTTTTGTTTTGCTGAAAGTGGTTGAATCTATAGACAAAGAGACAGAAAGTTGGAGGAAGGAAGAACTTAAGGTACTGATGTCTAATGGTCTTCTCAAGAGCTTTTGAAGCCACTGCCACAAGAACACCTTTCCTTTGTTCATTTAAGTCACCCCTTTCTGAAAAGACCTTGTACTGCCTAGTAGCACTTACCCCTCACTAAGGGAGTTGAAATTTACTTATCTCTCTCTTTATTTACAAGGAAAATTACCGTCTTTTCATGTTGTAGTTTCTCTTCCTACATTCATACAGAGTCTCCTATGAGCATTCAGTGTTTCCAAGTTGCCTCAGGAGGAGGCAATTTTTGCACAATTCCTGCCAAGAATGATTTTGAAGTATGCCCAGCAGTGGTACTGCGCAGCAGCCTTCCACGTGGGCGGCTCGCGTACCTTCCCTTGCTGCCAGGCAGAGCGAGGAAGGGACTCAGCTGTCAGTTAGGTACAGCTTGCTTGGAAACGGAGCTCACAACTTTATGGCATTTCTGTATCTCTTGAATTTTTCCATGGTGCCCAAAAAAAGAAAAATGCTTTATTTGTAATGAAAACTGCTGTTCCAGCAGAGAATTGTGGTCTTATGAGGCATGAAATAGAACTAAATATGTGATACAGGATAATGACTGTGACTCAAAGGCTCTTCTGACCTCAGATGGAGTTATCAGCCTAAACTTTATGTTAGGCTCAACATTTGCTGTGACTTATACAAAGAAGTGTCGGGGACCTCCAGCTTAGCTGACTGCGGTAGCATTTGCGAGTGCTCAGAATCTCATGCTTTGCCTTTATTTCTGTGGCTCATATGAAAAATAACATGCTGACAACAGTCCCCCCTGATAAAATTTAACTCAGGAAAAAGTAAATGTAGAGAAATGTTGGCTGGTTTCAAGACTACTGAAGAGTTTCTCATACAGTATCTTTTTTCTTTTCTTTTTGGCTACATACCTTTCATTCTGTAAATTCAGACTGCAGGTTTTCTTGTTTGTTTGTTTTACTGGTTTTCCCACCATGGCAGTAAAACCAAGCCCACTTCTCCCACTACCATTCTCTCCTAGCTTTCCCTGACTTGCTTGTGTCAGGAGTGGTCCAGATCTATTCATACATTGATCTCCCCTTTCCTAAAGTGGCAATATTTGATTTAGTAAGTATCTGTCAGCTTAGATAGTTCTTCCGTTATCTGTCACTCAAAATATTTTAGTTAGAGACCTCAGAAACCTGTGAGTTTTCCTTTTTGACCTCTCTCAAACAATCACTAACTGAAATGTTGGAAATGTCATAAGTTTCTTATTGAAGTTAACTGTCAAACTCTGATTGCTTGAGCCGGACAGACCAGCCTGAATAATAAGGCTTGTGATAGAGTTGCTGCTGGGACTGATCTTAGAAATGCTTGCTTTTCGGTGATAAATAAATTATATCTATGTATGAAATACAATCAGTGAAGTGCCATTTGTAAAGCATTTGGACAAAAGGGCCAACTCTCTGTAAAATGTTAAATACATGGTAGTGGTAAAGAACAAGTGTGTGCCATAGTTTTCACAGCAGTGTTGTCAGAAAGACTCCCATGACTTTGTGACACTTGGAACTATTGAAAAACAAATTTATTTTTGGAAGTGGCGATAAGAAGGGTTGTGGAATGCATGCCTAATCTTTTAAAAAGATCTTTCCCTGGGATTTCAAGTGAAGACTTTTTCTTATTATTTCCTGATCTCCCGTACGGATAACATTCAGTCTGATTCCATTCCTGTCCTTCCTTTCTGTTGCCTTCAGATCCAAACTGTCACCAAGAAAGTGCTGGTGCCGCCACCAATTGAAGAACCATCTAATGTCACAGACACTGCTTTTGCTCTGATAAATGAGACAATGCGGGAAGCACCAGAAGCCCAGATGGTCATTAAGAAAGGACTTGAATTTAAGGATGGCATGAATGTCCTGGGTAGGGAAACTTTTTGCTTGTCAAATATGTACATCATATATATATGATATAGCTCTTGTCTGTGACTAGATAGCCAGTGTGTAGCCAGTGTTTTCTGGTCTGCTCTTCCATGCAGATTTAGCCCTCGCAAATAATCATCAAATTTTATCACCTACTAGCTGCCCAGGGGTCTCAGAGATGAAAAACTTATTATCTTAGTAGAAATATGACTAGATCAGAGAAACACTCAAGTGAATTATCTTGGATTGGCAGCTCTGCAGGTATTTTTTGGAGTAAAATAGGGAAGCATGTAGGAGGCAACCAAAATATCCTTTCATGCTTGAAGTAGCCTACCTAGACTAGTAGTAAGGCATAGTGGCAAAGCAGCAGGGGGTAAAGCTTCAAGAGCCAGTGTTTTGCCCTCCCCTGTTGAATTTGAGCTCAGTTGTTTCCTGTAGGTTTCTTGGGCATGCTGAACTAGAATTTGGCTTGAGGCACAGCCTGAAGCGCTAGGTGGGGTGTGAACCGCACCACCCAGGAAAAATCCCCGAGGCTTGACACATCTCTGAGTCACAACTCCCTCCCTGTTTCATCTTGGCGGCTGACCTCTGCCAGCTGCAAATTGCAAGCAACCACCATCATGCCATCTTGCCTATACAAGCCAGCCCATGGGGGTGATACAGAGAAAGTTTGCCCATCTTTCACCCCTTCTCAAAGCACCTGTCCTAATGGGGGAAGACTGGGCTTGAAGGGCCACCACACCCCTCCTATTTTCTGCTGCATACCTAACCTCACAGTTTGGTCAGGCAGAAAAGCATACTCCTTCACCTTCTTACTTCCAGGACGTGGGTGAGGTTGGTCACAAATTAGCCCTCAATTTGTAACACTCATCTGCACACCTACACTTGGACACATACAAGTGGTCTGACAGAGGGCTGAGGCTTGCCCTGGTGTGTATTTATAGATGCTGTCTTCAGAGTGGGACAGTATGTGGCAATACCTAAACCACTGCTTTAGCCAGTGAAAACCACCAGGCCATCACTTGTTATGGGCAAATAGCCCTTTGCACCCTACTTAGAGCTGCTCCCATGGAGTAAGTGGCTGCTGGGCCTGCAGAGCTTCTCCAGCTGCTGGTGAGTCAATCAGCAGTGGCTGCTCTGCCTAGACATGGAGAAGATACCATCAGAAAGCTGTTCAGAGATAGTTTGTTTCTCTGTGAAACAGCTTGCTGAGCAAGAGTGGGGAACCGCTATATTTTGCCTAACTCAATGACATTTAATTCCAATAAACATCAGTGGGCAGAGGAGTCACTTTCTTGCCAAGGTGCAAACTGGCATTTTGCACTCTGAGTGAGGCAGTAGCACATTGCTCATACTGTTACCCTCACCTCTTTTTTCTCTCACTTGGAGCTCTGCTTACTGTCTTAAATAGAAATAGTATTTATAATGTATGAGATGCATCCAGTGCTGGAATTGTGCTGACCTTGTCATGGATAAGAAAAGAGCTGGAAGGACTGCATAGAATTCCTAGAATAAGTAAACATATAGCGTTAAATGTATAGTGTAGATAGCAGAATTGTTTAAGTGTTTTGAGCATGATTCTCAAATGTTGTTCAAAAGAAGAAGTGAAAATGGTGGGGAATTGCCATCCAGCTTGTATAAACTGTAGAAGCCAGGCAAATTCCTGCAAATATGAACCAGCTTTACTGCTATGACTAATATAGCAGCTAGTTTGGAATTAACGGCACAAAACCACCTACTAACATTTTCTGATGCACAGCCTAAATTCCAGGAAGTTACATGATCTTTGACTGAAAAGCTTTTCATCATTTCTCCATGCTCTGCAGCACACATATATGTACTTCCCTTCCCAATTTAAGTGACTCCACAATGATGGCTTGGTGAGAGGGTGATTTTATATCCAAGAGTGTGTAAAAATATTGCTTGTTGTTGAACTCAGTGTGAGGATATGGAACAGTCTTTTCCCAGGGTACTGGTAGCTGAAATTCCCTTCTCTTCCTGCTTTTATATCCTAATGGGATTTTCCTGGGGAATTTCCAAGCTGAGTTCAGGCATTTTTTAAGTACTGAACTCACATTGCATCTCAAAGTTGAACCTCAAATTGCTGCTTCAGACCATCTATCAGTATTGTTTGATAATCCTACTCTGGACACTTAGAGTTACTGGATAGTAAAGCCTAGTATTAGGAACACAGCTCTAAAGTAATACTTCACAGGTGCACTCAGTTGGTCTATCATACTGGGTGTCTCAATACTCAGGAGTTTTATATTTTAATAATTTAAATTTAGGAGTCTGGTCTTACTCATATTGATTTCTCTGACTATATATCCCCAGTGTTAGTGAAGTTAAACTTTTTAAGGTGAGTTCCCTACTTTAGTTTAAAGGACAGCACACACCCTGTCTTCCCACCCCTCTGTTGTTCATCTAACTGGGATACACCTGGCCTACAAATGGTATTTTCTTGGGCTGCTTTTGTCTTTCTCTATATTCTAGGGCTAGTCAGTAGGTTGAATCTGTCAAGAGGTTTTCTTGAAGCTTTCCAAAAACAGTCTTGGTCTCTGTAGAATCATCTTGAAAACTGCATAAAGTAGGTAGTATCAAGAGGTTGACTAGGCACAAGGACTTACTAACAGGCATCGTTTCACTTACTTTTCTTTGTGCTATGACTTTTTTTCCCAATAGGTTTGATAGGATTCTTTATTGCTTTTGGCATTGCTATGGGGAAGATGGGAGAGCAGGCCAAGATGATGGTGGATTTCTTCAATATCCTGAATGAGATTGTGATGAAGCTAGTAACTATGATCATGTGGTAAGTCTGAAGTCCTAACTTCTGGCACACAACCAGATTTTTAAATTTTCACAAACCCTTAATATTGTGTATAGTGAATACACTTTATTAGTAATCTATATAATGCAATAATGAAATAATTCAGCTGTTAAAGCCTTAACAGGGGTGTTAGAATCAGAACAGCATTATTTTATATTTGATGAGGATTGTTTAGGACCCATTTTGAAATATTTCTGAAGATGGTAGGTTGTGTCTTCTGTTAACTAAAATCTAAGACATATAGCTACCAGGAAGGACCCTTAGGTGCTGCGTTTATTGTGAAAGTTCATTACCTAAGGAGGAACACCTTAGCAGGACACCTAAGCAGTCTAGCAAACCCCACATAAGAACATCCAAATCTTCCTGGGAGGTGAGCATAATCCCAGGGTATTAGCTAGGAGGCATGATTATAAAGAAGCCTGGAGACAGACTTTGTTAACTGTCTTCTGTAAAAAAAAAAAAAATTGGCTTACCACTACATAAAATTCCAGTGTTTGTCAGAGATTTATAGCCTTCCGCCTGCTTAGTTTCTGCAGAATCTGTCTCCTAGAAGCTCATGACAGTCAGGACACTGGAGTTTAGCCTCTGGCTTTTGAAGTGTGCCCATTCACAGTGCCAAGGCCTGGCTTGCCTTCACCAGAATGACTTCATGCTGTCAGGACTGAACCCTTTATTGCATTTCCAGAGGGGGATTCACTCTTTCTTTGAGAGGATTCTTCCAAATGCTTCCCTGGAACTGTTTGCACACAGTATCAAATACTGCCATATCACAAAAAAAAAAAAAAAAAAAAAAAAAAAAAAAGGCAGTTTTTCAGAACGTAGCAATGCATGGCAACATTTGTCACAGTGCTGCTAGATTGATGCTAGTCTGGGTATCTCCTAGGTCCTACACTAGTCAACTCGGTCAATCAGCTAAGGCAATGTCATTTTTCTTGCTAGCACAAACTAAGCAGACTGATTGTACACCACTGTTTCTCCAACACTTAGTGTCCCAGACTGACGTGACTGCACTGCAGTTTAAATTAGGATTAGTCCCAGGTGTTTAACGAGCAGACTACTGTTAGCAGTGAGTTCCAAGAGCAGAAATAGCCACTCCGATATAATACATCTGTTAGGACCCATTGCTCCCACAATTGCCAGATGTCCCTGGAAATGCAATTTCCTGAGCCACAGGGCTGCACTTTGTCTCTCCTCTGAGGTTCTTGATGAACAGTTTAATCTTGCTCCCAGAAACAGGAGAAAGGTGCCCCAAGCACGAGCCCTCAGCATTAGGAGCGTTTCAGAGGAAAATGCATTATGCAAGAGTGATATGCATAGCCACAGCTATGTGGAAATGTATAGAACAAAAGTTAAAGAACCGCCATGCATTCCTGTTATGCTTCTTCTTTTCAATAGGGGATCTTGCCAAATAAAAATGTAAGTGTTTTTATTCATAAAGCCCTGTTGTTTTCGCTATTGTAATCTGCTGCTCTTGACCACAGAGAAAGAAACCATGACTATGCTCTCAAAACACTCTAAGAGCTAGGATTTACTCTGATTTCACCCAAGACATAATATGTAACTGAAGTTACAAAGTTTCTCTAGTAGTCAGTGTTGCAATGACAGGAAACTGTTCCAGTTTCAACATATCCCTGCAAATGTTTATTTTTACTTATGTGCTTTTTTGTTTCTCTTTCCTTGAGAAAGGAAATTAAGTGATGCTGGGAGTTTCACTTATTCATCACTGCCTACAACAATTAGAGAGCTCCTGTGGCCAGAACACTCTTTTGTGGGTATTTATAAAGACAAATGCATTTCTTCTTTAAGCAGAATTGCATTCTGTTTGGTTTATGATTTCTCTGCCCAGCAGGCTGTAACTCCTGTGTCAGCTCCAGTAGTTTATGAGACTCAGGGGCACAGCATCGCTACAGGAACATAAAACAAGTCTGACCTCTGACTCTGACACCATATAATTCATTAGAAGGAATATGCTTCATCAAGCTTACTGAAACACCGACTGTGTGATAACATTTGGCCTTGCAATTTAAGTGACTGATGACTTAGGGCTCCCCAGTTTTGGGGCATGCCGCTTGAGAGAACATGAGATTTCTTCTCCAGTGGGTCAATAAATGTTATCTTCTATACATGCACGTTCAGGCATTTTCACTATGAATGATTTTAAAAATATCCATTTATTTCAAATCTGTTTATGGGATGGCACAGTTCTCCTATTTAAAAGTTGCAGTTAAAAGGTGCTCCCATGAGGGGAGCACCTGACTGAGGTGACCAATAACCTATCATAAACAGCACATAACTGAAGCACATAAATGAAGGGAATCCGTAGACTAAAAAGCATTTGTCTAAATGATTAGAAGAAAGTAATAGAGACATTTGCAGCATTCAAGAGAAAAGAAAGGCAATTCATTTCAACAAGTATTTTAACTGAAGCAAATAATACAACTCCCTGAAACTAGATGAGCTGTTTGAGCTATAAGAGTTGCATATTGGGAACAAATACTGCACTGTTTTTCATAATAGTCCTAAGCAGTTGCATGTGTAATATTATTATATTCTTGTAGGATGTTATTCCAGAATTAAAGTGAAGTAAATGTGGAATTTGCAGGAATGGCCTTCATTTTTAAAAAGATGTCAAAGCTATTCATCAAATTTCTGTCCCTTCCTGATCTTCAACTCAGTGTTGAGTGCCCTGTCTCTTTTGCTAGTCTATATTCTGCAAAGTTTGTGATTGCGTGCTCTGAGGATCCTTCTGTCTCTGCTTGTTCCCTTCCTGTAGGTATTCCCCTTTGGGCATCGCTTGCCTCATCTGTGGGAAAATCATTGCAATCAAGGACTTAGAAGTAGTTGCTAGGCAGCTCGGCATGTACATGGTAACCGTGATCGTGGGCCTGGTCATCCACGGGGGGATCTTCTTGCCTCTGCTCTACTTTGTGATAACCAGGAAAAGCCCCTTCTCCTTCCTTGCTGGGATTTTCCAGGCGTGGATCACAGCACTAGGCACCGCTTCCAGGTACACTTGAGAAATAACAGCTTTATTTACTTTTTAGCAGATGATTAGCTGCTGTTTAGAGATAATACATCTGCTGTTCTGACCTTCACTGCAAGATCATTTAATGCCATTGAATAAAAGCTTTTTGTTACTCAGACTTGCTGGGAAAAAACAATTGCCATTTGCCCTGGTGATTTTTTGAGAGAGGTCACACAGGCAGCTGAAGGGATCTGGGAGCCCCGGTTCCTATTTTCTTCTCCGGTATTGGCCCTGTGACTTGTGCAAATTATGTTACCTCTGGGCTGGTCTCCTCCACTAGGAAACGCTGATAATTCTGTTTGCTCACCTTTTGAAAGTGTGTTAGTGGGAAGTGGTATGAGCACTTTCAAGCCATTATTAATGCAGCAAGCTATAAGGAATGAGAATTTTAATCTAGCCCTTGTCAAGTATTCACCTTGCTGCGTCAGAAGGAAAGAGGTGTGCTAGGCTCCAAGGGAGAAATAAAGGAGATGCAGGGAAATGTCCCATGGCTGCCAGTCACATCCGCCCTTTAAGGATGGTGGCAAAAGGGAGTGGAGGCTGTTGTAAATGGAGAGCTAGAGTGCTCCAGGATTTGTCCATATCCGCTGCTCTCGCTGAGGATTTCAGTATACCCAGGCCTTTTCTGTGCTCTCCTGTGAGGCCAGGGAGCCCTCTGCAAAATTACACTTGTATACTATACACTTCACTAATGGCAGCAGAGTTGCTAAAAAGCGTCGTTTTTCCTCTTTTATCCTTTTGACAGAGTAAGGGGACCACAGGGTAGAGCTGAGCATTTTAGACATGGAGTTAATGCCCAAATCAGGCTCAGCAAAGTGTACAGGAGACTGTCTCAGCTCTGTGTAATAAGTTGTGATGCTTTGCAAGTGGGCAGTCACAGATTTGTGTTGAAACTATTTTCTGTGGAAAACTGTATTTTATAGTAATTGTTTTTCTTTTAAAAATGCTTAAATTCTGAATAAAATGTAATCTTCCTTTTCTTTTTTTAATTAAAAAGGAAAAACAAAAAAGCCTAATTCAAAAATGACCATCAGAAAACTGAGCATTCTTGATTTCAGGAGTGCCTTAAGAGAACTGGATTTTATATGCCCCTTTCTGGGGCAAAACCACTCTCTTGGAAAACTTTTCCCCTGATGAACGAGAATGAGAGAAATAATGGTAATAACTGTGGGAGATAGAGCTTGGCCATGACCTTGAATAAAATATAATTTCCTTAAAAGGCTTTTCTGCGCTGAAAAGTTCAAGTTTCCACCCAGGTTTTGAATTAAAAATGTCCAGGGTTCATACACAACATTTGCTGTTCTTTTAGCACAGAGTCATGTTCCTTTTTTTTTTTTTTTTTTTTTTTTTTTTTTTTTTTTTTAATGCAGGATGAAAGTTGAAAGAGGTAGGGAGTTCCTAAATGGTTCCAGCCTATGGGTTTCTGTGGGTGGTGCCTTTACCACCGGACTGCTCTTCAGGTCTGAGCAACCAGCTGGACAGACCTGGACCAGTCTGTAGCTCCGGAGGCAAGTTGCAACAGGCACCATCATACAATCTAATCTGGTGCCTCCGGGTGGTACAAATGCTTCCTCTTGGGTCAGACTGAGTTAGGCACCTATTTACTGCTCTTTTAACAAACAAATCTTGTGTGCCCACCTACCCTTGCTGACAGAGGTACAGCTGGCTCATACACACTGTGTGGTGATGACCTGATTTGTGAGAACAAATGTTAGGTGGGTTTTGTCTGTTTGGAGGAAAAACAACCTTGTCTATCAGGTTTCAATGTGCATCAGTGAACTACATTTTTTATTTTTGTTGTTCCTTTAATAAGATGGAGGAATATTGTTACCATATAAGGCAAGACAATAAGACTTAAAAACTGGTTAGTAATTATTGGTTAGTGACTCACTACATCTTTTCAGCTACCTGCTATAAATATAGGCACTACAGTAACTTATGAGAAAATAGTACATTGTTTTTACAAGGTGGGAATTATCTCTGTTTTGACTAGAAACATGGAATAATATAAATATGATTACCTTTGATTAAACACATAACAAAACAAACTGTAATTGCATACATTTATAAAGGTGCCAGAACACAAATGATTAATGTTATGCATCTAGTTTATTAAGATCTGTCTGAAAAATCACCTCAGTGAACAAAAGAGCGGCCTAGATGTTTGAGCACGAGGTAGAGGTCTGAGAGTTTCTGACTTCTGAGTCAGGTTGCCGTAGGTGCAGGATCCAAAGAGTCATTTAGGAAGTGACTCAGGTGTCAAGCAGTGCAGAAGGGTTTGGGGTACACATAGATCCTGTGTGTTAAATATCCACCTCATGTGGTTGTCCCAGATAACCTAGGACATTTAATACGGTATTATATTCTGTTGGTTAGGAACTTCAATCATGCCTTAATCTCCCTTTTCCTTGCTTTGATTATCTGTAAAATGGAAGGATTACATTTTTTTTACCCAATAGTGTCTCTGTGCTAATGAATGAATGAATGAGTTGGAAAGACTCTGAAGTTGCAAGGCACTAGAAACAATATGCTGTAAGTATTTATTTGAGAACCATTGGTGAGTTTAGTCCTTTACTCTTTTCATTATAAGCAAATTAGTATTTTTGTAGGGGGCAATGACTCTAGCATTAACAGTGATGCAATAGCCAAGGTCATTGAGAATATCGACTAGGTCATCTGGAGAAAAGCAAATAAACTAGAGCAGATGCGCCCCAGCTGATTCAGTCCTGAAACACAGATTTAAAGGAATTCGCCTAGGTCAGCTTTCTCTTTTCAGAGCAGCTTCTCAGGCATCAATAAATTTCACTTAGTGGTGGACCTGGCTTCAGAGATACCACAAAAAATTAAGGAACCCAAACATGCTTCTGTGAAGGTTTTGTGCCTGTAGCAGCAAGTCCTTTTCCTAAGCAGGCAGACCTGCTAGGGAAGGGGAGAAGTAGCAGATATCTGCATCCACAGGGGTAAAGATTAAGGTCTGTTATCAACTGTATTTTTAGATGAAGGTGTTTTGCTTTGAGTTAGTGAATGCAATAGCCTGAACTGTTCCCACAAATGCAAGGCACTGTGGACAAGGAGTCCCTTTTCCATTCATGCTTCACATCCTTTCCTATCCTGCAGCCATGTGTCATATCCTTTACTGTTTCTGAGCTCTGAGAAGCCTAAGCGCTATTCTGTTCTTGGCCGCAGTCCCTTCTCCAGCTAAATGTAGTCTAAATTGAAAAATTGTCCAAAAAGTTTTGAATCACAGCAGGAATTGCTAATAGAAAATGTAAACAATGATATCAGAATTTCTGACTTTTCTCCCTCATGTATGTATATTATTTTCTAATTGTGTCTCTTGTCCTTATTTGCTTTCTCTCGTCCAGTGCTGGAACGTTACCTGTTACATTCCGATGTCTCGAAGAAAATTTAGGCATTGATAAGCGCGTAACAAGGTTCGTTCTTCCTGTTGGAGCAACTATTAACATGGATGGAACGGCCCTTTATGAAGCTGTGGCTGCTATCTTCATTGCACAAATGAATGGCATTGAGCTGGATGGAGGGCAGATAGTTACCGTGAGGTAAGTTCAAAGTACTTCTGGACTGTGTTTTTGAAGACTGTAAAATAGGAAGCTTTGGTTTGGGTGTCTTCTCTAGTGGCTGTGGGATCCACTGCAAAATTCATGGATTTTTAATAATGACGTGCAAAAGAATGCTGTATAGGTTGTTTCTAGTGACTTGTCCTTTCTGTGAGTATTTGCCACTTTAGTACATTCTGGTAGTGTTTTTTACAGGTCTGTAGTTGGCATTATGAGGTGAAAGTCAATATTTTTCTCTGTCTTGTATGATAATTCACATAGTGTAGAGGGTTCCTAGAAGTGGTGTGTGGGGCATTAACTTTGTAGAGTATACCCATTTATATTCATCGGCAAAAAAAGAATGAAAGAAAGAAATGGAAAGGAAGAAGGAAGGAAAGGAGGAAGGAAGGAAAGAAATCCACCACATTTAGCAGCAAAACCAGTGGACTGAGCATAAGGCATCCTCTGGATGAGGTTACCTGTAGCACAGTCAAAGTACTCTCAGATTTTTTTATCTCTAACTCAGAAAAATATTAGCTCTATTTTTTTTCGTATCAAGTAGTCATAATTAGTACTCAGCTGAATATCTGGAAGGTCAGAGGAAAGCACACATTTAAAATGGGTAGGAATAATTCAAGACTGTTTACTGCAATCCAGTTTTAAGAGTCATTAGATATGATGACTAATGAAAAAGAATGTCAGAGTTATGACTGCTACAGCTAAAGTTAATTTATGGTGGAAAACTTGATGAAGACACCAGGACTAACATTTTGAATAGTTAAAATGTAAACCACAAGTGAAAGCTGCCAAGGCTGCCTTCTTCCTGCAGATTTCACGCACCCACCTTTCTTTTAACACTAAAGAAACACCTGCATAGCAGTGCTTAATTCTGTGTTTGTTACCCAGCTTTATTACCAGCACATTTTCCATTCCTTTGTCTCCTTGCCCTAACCCCTAAAATAGTTAAAAAAAACCAAACAAACCAAAAAGGCCTTCTAGAGAAAGCGAGATGCTAGACCTGAGTGGTGCAGTTTTGTTGCTGAAAATGGGAGCAGTCATTTCAGAGAAGGCACATATTAGGCTAAATTGAGTCCCGGGAAATTCAAGGCAGGGCTCAGCAGTTGGTCAAGACGTTTGGTAGGCTTGAACCCGCCTTCCTCCACTTGCACTCTCTTTGAGGGATTGACTCATTAGCACTGTCTGGTCTCAGTGCTTTAAGGCTGGCCTAGGCAACTTTGTGACTCACATTGACTAAGCAGTGGGCGCCTTTGGGCTATCTGTAGAAAAAACACTGGTTCCCCTCCTTCCTGCAGTATAGCATTTTTGCTGCAACAGTGTAGAGTCAGCTGTGCCTTGAGGTGGCAGTGCAAGTGAAGGGAGAGTTATTTCATATTATTTCATGCCTGCCAAACTGAGCTTGTGGAGCTGGGGATAGTGAAATGACCAGAACATAAATTCACAAAGAGTTTTGTCTGCTTAAGATTAATACTTAATTAGCTCTAGTTACTTCTCACTGGTCACGCAGATACTCTGATTTCCTGTCTTCTACCAGAGACCCTGATCTTGGAAATGGTGGCTAAGCCAGGCTGTGTTTGGACCTGAACAGCTCCTTTGCCCTCCAGCCCTGTAAGCGTTGCAGCAGGAAGGCTGGCAGGAGCTTGGGAATGCTCCCTCACCAGTCGAGGCTGGAAGTGCCTGAGGAGCTGGCATGATGCTTGGAGTCTGGCAGTGGAGCCGAGCATCCTGCCCACGTACCTGCTGGACGTAGCTGGGGCTTTAGGAAGCCAGGCTGTGCTCTAACCCAGACACCTGGCCAGCTCCGCAGCCTGCAGCGTCTGGGCCAAACCTGCCATCTGGCAGGTCGAAATCAGGCTAACATCCCCACGGAGCAGTTGTGTGGCTACCAGCCGAGGATTTCCCCCTTCCCCTACTTCTGTGCTGGAAGCATTTTGGGATTTTCTGGTTACACCCCCAGAAAAGGGCTGAAGCTTTTTCTTCCCCTTCATCCTTTCCTTCTCCCTCTTCTCTCTTCCCTTACTTTTTTTTTTTTTTTTTTTTTTTTTTTTAAAACCTCCCATTTACTTACTCTGACAAATTATTTTCCAGTCTGCATAGGATTTCCCAGCAATGCTAATGCTTGCTGTGGTTTGAACTGTGTTCTTACAACCTTCAGCATCTGGAGCTCTGAAACACAGATGATCACTCTAGTGGTCTTAAACAAAACAAACAAACAAACAAAAACAAACAAACAAATGAACACAAAAAAAGAGAGAGACAGAAAGCAAAGATAAGTTTGGATTTGTGACACAATCAAATGAATTTTGGTTTCGGATATAGGGTGATTTTTAGCTAGGCATGGTACACCACTGGTGTGAGTTTTGGATACCAAGACTTTTACCTTTCTCTCCTTGGTAATAACCATTTTCTCTAAACCATTAACTCCCAGTTCAGTCTGCAAGTCCCATAAGTAAACAGAAATGAACCATCTTGGAAATTCAACCCCTGGACATCAAACTTCAGCAAGTCTGGATGATAAAAGCTGTATTGATAGAGCTAGGGAAATGCTACTAGCCCCAAGAGTTTAGTGTTATAATCTATCTTAGTTTTATAACTCTCAGAACAAACCCTGTTGATCTGGCCACTATTAAATAAGTATCTTTGGGGGAACACAAAACTTGTCTTGAACTTGCCGTGTTTTATCATACCCTCCTTGGTTTTCTGGGAAGAACTTATTAGAAGTAAGACCTTCCAAATGATCACATGAGTGTGCGATGAAATTATATTCCGCTTCCTGCTACTCCCACTTGTTTTTGTTTTTTTGCAGTTTGACCGCCACCCTCGCAAGCGTTGGGGCTGCCAGTATCCCCAGCGCGGGCCTTGTTACTATGCTGCTCATCCTGACTGCCGTGGGTCTCCCCACTCAGGACATCAGTTTGCTTGTTGCTGTTGACTGGCTTTTGTAAGTTGTGCTCCGTTGCATGATGCCTCCCCATCACAGACCTAGTTAAACCATAGTTTTTCTCGTTTCTGCTGCTGTATTTCTATTTCTTATTGTTCTGATCTAAAATTAAGGATGGATGCTGCATAGGGTGGTCAGAATGCTGTCAGCAGGTTACAGTGGGATTTGGGCATTCGTCATATGAAAAGTTTTATACTCATAATGAAGAAAGTTGGTTTCTTTTTGTTCCTAAGGAAGTAAAGTGCTTTTAAGAGACAAACTGTAGGATAACTGTCCCGGAGTGGGATATAAATGAAAGAACATTATAAAACAAACGACAAGATAGAAGGCCATTCCCTAGCCAGATTTTTGTGACAGATTGAAAAATATGAAGGAACTATATTCATTTTCAAGAACTTGAGGTCAAAGTCCTTCAGGGACAGGGAAGGTGTTTGCAAACAAGAAACAGCAAACTTGAGGATAATTTTCCAAGACCTTTGTTCCTCAATACCTGGATGCAGAAGCTATGAATATAGACAGGATATATGCCAAGTCACATCCTTTCTTATGTTGCCATTTGGCAGTGTTAACATCTTTTTGTCACCTTCACAGGAGCTGATGGGACCTCCTTACTCTTTTAAGTTGCACTGGCCTCTGCGGGCTTTTCTATGGTCCTCTGGTGCCATAGCAGAGTATATTCTGGCCAACCACTATCTTTTGCCCTAATATTCTTTTACGTAGTAGGCTCTTGTGCCAGCTATGGCACCCGCCTGGGGGATGAGAGGGAATGTTGGACACTCTGGACTGTTCGTGCATTTCCTCCTGCCACTGGTGGCCTCCGCTGTCTGCTTGTGGCAGCTTTCAGTCCCAGGTATACTACTAAAGTTGTGCAAGAAAGAAAAGCAGTGATAAGAATGTCAAGATAAAATATGAAATGACTTACTGTCACTTATCTTTTGCTTACTGAGAAGAATTCAAGATCTTGGTCCATCCTCTGACACGTCCTTTGGGCCTACTGCTATACTATATCTGTCATGTCACTAAGAGTTGTGAAGAATAGCTTCCAGCTCAGATTTCTGAAGAAGGAGATTTCAGTTTCGGGAAGTAGAGGAAGAAATAACTTACATATTTTATATAAAACTGAATACCATGCTATGACTCAGAATGGTGAAATAAGGCAGAGTTCAGCTGTCAAGAGTACAGGATAGGGAAAAATATGACATTCTGTGGGTTTATTATATTTATGAAATCATGGTTCAAAACAGGAAAACAGTGTAGGAATCTGCAGCTGGGAGGAGGAGAGCAGAAGGGAGGTGCACACTTATTTTAAATATATGTTTTTCCTGGCTCTTAAAGTGAAGGCAAATAGGTAGGTTGCTGCAGCTGGTAGGATGATGTGCAAATGGAGCCTGTGGTTTGTTTGTTTTTTTAGGGAAATGTCATTTAAAAATATTCCTGTGGACTGAGAAGCTCTGCCCACACTAGCAAACCTCAGAGCTGTAAATTTACCAGCAGTTCCACTCTACTAGTTGATGCTATGTTTTAGTCTTGACTCCAGCATTTTTACCTCTGGGTCATCCAACAGTGCTTAGAGAAATAGAAGTGTCTGTACTGTGGCCCTGTAGCAGTGATGAATGTAAGTACAGAAAAGATAGATTCAGAGACAGTACTTCTGAAAGAAGCATTTCAAGATATCTTTCCTAAGTCAAAAGAGCAAAAGAGCCAAGAGCTCTTTTCCAGGCAAAAGAGGCTTTCAGCCCCCTTGGTTGGCTTTGGATCCTTCAGGCCTGACAATCAGCAACGCAATTCCGGAGTGATTTAAGACTGAAAGAGAGGGAAAAGACAAAAAATAAAATAAAAAAGGAAATACCTGTGTCATGTCAGTAGTGCTGGTAAGACCAAGTTTGTAGTTGGAGGTGCCATGCCAGTTAATCTACGCCATAGCAAATAGCATCATTTTCTACCTTCTTGTGGTGGTGGTGTGGCCATCATGGTCTAAGAAGATAAGCAAAAGGTTGTTGCTGGCATTGCAGATGCTAGAAAAGAGCACACAAGCCAACTCAGATATAACCTATATCAGCTGGTTTTGCAATACCACCATCATCTGAAACTGCATTCTAACCAAACCCAGCTTTGAATGTTTTGAGTACAAGGTTTAACACAAAGCTGAGCTTTCACATGAACTTGACACAATCTCCTTCAAACTGGAGCCAAAAAAGTTTCTGTATCAATATCTTAAGCCACTTCAAAATCTAGAGATCAGATGGCTAGACCTTTCTCCCACCCCCGTACACATACACAGACTGAGTTTTCACCAGGCATGTTTCTCAAGCTTTCACAACTCTCACGGTTTCTCAGTTCAAAATTAAGCACAACACAGCAGTGACATTTAATAGGACAGTAATTATATGCCAGCAGCTGGAGTGAGTCCAGCTTCTTTTGCGCTAGCCAGGAGCTGGCTGCTTTCCAAATGTGAGGCTGACAAGCCTAGCAAATATCACAGCACAGCCTCATGTACGGTGCTGTTTTGCAGTGAGGAAAGAAGAATTAGAGAAAATGAGCTTGGGCAGCTGATCCAATATTTAGAGCACCTACTTTCATTCAGAAACTCAGATAGAAAAAGAGCACTTGATTTCTGACTCCTTTTCCTTGCCTTAGATCTAAATTCAGAACATTCAGGCCTAGTCAACATCTTAGTGTTACAGACAGGGCTGCATATAAATTGAATTAAGCTGTAGGAAACAGGAGAATGGCAATGAGGTAAGACAAATTAAACATGTTCCTTGCTTTTTGCTTTAGCAAGAGATGTTAAGATTTTAATCTCCTTTCTAAAATCCAGTAGGGTTGTTGCTCACGCTTTTAAGTTCCCAGGAAATAAGAATGCCTTTTTGCATACTAGCATACTATGGGTAAAGCTTTAATATTAATACTGATAATAATAAGACTCTAAGGGTCTGACTCAGTTTCTCTCTCTTCTTTTCCTCTCCTCAAGGTTTTTAAGCTTCCAAGTCTTGTGATTTATGTCAGTTTGAGGAAATGCACTTACCCTCATCAGAATTTAAAGGGTCACCTTCCAGTGATTCCAAAGCCCTGAATTTTGAATTGATTTTTGAGACAGAACTTTGACTTTCCTTCTTATTATTCCTCCCAGCCAAGGTTTTGTCCTTTTCCTGAAGGAAACTCCTTGTTCCCTTCAGTGTAGTGTGCTCTGCACCACTGTGCAGTTTGTACCAGTGCATCTCTTGGCTACAAGCACATGAATGTGGGCTGTAGCGTCTCCTCAAATGACCCTTTCAGAATATGAAGTATGCCTAAATTATATTTATGTATTCTTCTTTCCACCTCCTTTTTTTGGCACCATATACTGTCCCTCCCCTAGTCTGACATCAATGAATCCTTTCAAAATTCATTTTTACTTATGCAAATAAAAATTAAGCAGGTGTACTTTAATATTCTTATGGCATGGTAGCACAGAAGTACATTTGATAGTCTTCATCAAGGATTTACCTCAGCGAGTTGTATTTTCCTACAGTGCCACTCTAGCTATATTTAAAACAATCTTTGTAGGCTTAGGATGATAACTATGTAAAACATTTCATTCAAGTGAAGCAAAGCTGGAAGAACCTATTTTGCCTATGGGTTGTTGGTTTGTTTGGGTTTTGGCGGTATTACTGGAGACTTTTTTTCCTTCTGGGTATTCTTTTGAAGATAGAAATGGGCTGATTCAGGTAAGAAATTATGCTACAAATTCCAAACGTGTAGGCAAGATAATGAAGAAAAGGAGAAACTTGAAAGGAAATACAGTTCCATAGGTGGGAAAGGCAGATTTACAGATGTTTAGGGCAAAGATGTTAAAAAGTTCTCAAAAGATTTTGTGGACATAAATAGCCATGAATAATCGGTGTCTATCACTTGAGTTTTTTGTTTTGTTTTGTTCTGTTTGCTCAGTGTTGTACAGGAAACAGAGATGTCACCTAAGTCTAATGTCAGCAGTAGTAGGAAGAGTGTTTTCAAATTAATCACCTCGTGGGGGAGAGAGAGGTCCTACACGTGGGCTTTTCTGTCAGTCAGCAAAAATCCGCACTGTGCTCTCCATTAGGTGTTAATGAGTCTTTGTGGATGCTCCTCAGATGCACTTTGGAGAGTTGAGGTGAGGTGGATGTACCTTAGGGAGTTAATCGCTGTAATCACTTCTCTGATCCCTTTGACAAAGGTAAACTTAAGGCTGCAGTAGCTTTAAATTGCAACTAACAGAAGTTTTTCAGGAGTCTTACGTAGAGGCAAATCAGATCACTGGCTCCTGGCACCTATTTGGCAAGTGCAAAAGATTTCATACTGTGTAATACGGCTTATCTGCCATAGGAAAGAATGTGAGCTCATGGTCCTGCAGTTGTCTCTATGACCATCTCCCCCTTTGCGAGGTTTTGGGACAGGATGAGGGAAAATCCACGGTTATGGGTTGAGTGCTGACAGATTGAGTCACAGTGTAAAAGCAAGGCAGAGGAAAGGCAGATTGTCTGTCCAATGGCATCATATTCAGGAGGTGCCAGCAAGCAGGTTTCTTTGTAGGGAAGCATGTGGGCCTCTGCTGGCACCTTCTTGCAGCTAGGGGCAACTTGTTACTGAGCTGCTGTCATGGGCTCATCATTTTGTAGGCCACGACCTCTGTTTGGCTGGCTCCTGTGCTGAGTGCTGGCATGCAGTAAGTGAATGGGCATGGTGCCACACTGACAGATGGTCAGATCTGTGAAGATAGTGCCAACAGAGGGGCATTTATTGGGAGCTTTGAAGGCCTGAGCCTTATGGAGACATGTAGGGCATTTTTTTTTTTTCTCATATTTTTCTCACTTAAACTAATGTTAAGATCCAAAGATCCTCACAGATCCAAAGCTGTTTTCCCTTGCTTCATTAAGTAAGTTCAGTGCCTCCATGAATTCAGATTAACCCAAGGAAGGTGATGCACGCCAGGTGACTTGGGATGAAACTTGCAGTTCCAGAAGCAGCACCGGGGAGGTCTCGGTGAAGCACAGCTCTGCAGTTTGGCTCTGTTTCTAGGGCAAGTTATTTGCCAAGAGCAGTGAGTATGAGCAGCTGTGACATGGGGGTTTGCACATTCTTTTTGCCTGGGCAAGTCCCCTGGAAAACTGAACTGTTTTGCCTGAAAGCTACGATCCTTCCTGTTGTAAAGATGCCATAACCTTTCTGAAAAAAATGCAGGACCTGTAACACTAAATCATCCTTTCAGGCTCTACCTTTTCTTCCTTGCATGACATTCAACCTCTGCCTTTTGCTTCTTTTGTAGGGACCGGATGAGGACCTCAGTCAATGTCGTGGGGGATTCTTTCGGTGCTGGCATTGTTTACCACCTTTCCAAGGCTGAACTTGACAGTATTGACTCTCATCATAAAGGGCACGAAGATATTGAAATGACCAAGACTCAATCAATCTATGACGACATGAAAAATCATAGGGAAAACAACTCAAACCAGTGCGTTTATGCAGCTCACAATTCAGTCATAGTAGATGAGTGCAAGGTACCTTTCACATTTATGGATATTGAGACGTGTATATAGTACTGTATGTTTTGTTCTATTTTCTTTTTTTTTTAAACGTGCATGTGTTTTTCAAATCGTTCCACAAATAGCAATGTGTGAACAAGCTCTGTGAACCCCAGACATTTTGAATGAGTTTGAGCAGTTCAAAAGAAGTTTCTTTGCACTCTCCTTAAAAGATGTCATTTGATGTGAAAAATCATGTATGTTGTTTACATATCAAAAGGCAAGATGCAGTGTGTTATGGAAATATGCCAAGACACAGAAAATATGGCATCACCTTCTGCGGACATTTACCTGATTTTCTTTGGCAACAGAGAACTTAATTGCCAACTCAGATGAAGGATAGCTGCAAAGGGCATACTGGTGTTGTCATTTGCTGACTGCCTTCCATGATATGCTGTCCAGAGAGGCACATGCTGAATGCACTTTGCCATCGGAACGCTCCTGCGCTCACCCAGCATGCTTACGCTTCGCTTCCATCGCCACTCCTGCGTCGCTGAGACACAAACTTCATCTTTTCTCTCTAATCCCTGCTGTAACTAACATGAGCTAATAATAGTAATGATAATGTCTTTGCCAGAGCAAGGTGAGCTTGTGAAACCCCACCAGCTGAACACTTGGGGTGGTTGGTGGCTCAAAGTTTGCCTTGCACCCACGGTTGGGACCAGACTGTCTAAAATCAGGAGAGAAGTTTTAATTGAAAAGGAGGAGAGAGAAAGACTGAAACAACCACCTGGAAACTTTCATTTCAGAGTCAGTTATTTTAATTAATTTTCTGGTCTGCTCCTGTGCACATTACCTCTGACAGACGGGTTTGCCAGTGAGTCGACCTGAGTTATTTATCCAAGCAGATAGACGCTGCCCCAGCTGCAGCAACTAACTGAATGCCTGCTTTCTTTCCATTAGCAAAGCAGCACATACAGCGGAAATATAAGTTGTGTATTACTGCTTTCACACATCCCTGCCTGGCTGGAACTGTTCTTTACAGTAGCTTTTTTAACTAATGCTTAGTGCTAGCTAATGTCAGGCCATGCCTGAATTTTCAGGGGAAAAATGCTGAATTTGAGAAAGAAAAGCTTTCATCTTATTAATTTTTCACGGAATCTTTCAAGTTTTTGATAAGATGACTTTTTTTTTTTTTTTTTGTAAATAAGAACGGGCATTTTGTTCTGACTTATTTTTCTCATGGAAAATGAGTAAGAGATAAGCATTTGGGAAATAAAACAATTAATTTTTACACAAGTGCTTGAGTTTAGCCTTGTCAAAGAGATCAGAGAAGTGATTACAGTGATTAACAAGTACAAGTACCCCACTCCAAGTACTTCTTGACTAACCTTATACTTCTTTTGGAAATCTATTTTTCAGTGAAAGGAAATGTTAACGTTCTAGTGGGTTCAGGACAAATTCAACTACTGTGTGAGTCTGAGTCAGTTCCATGAACTTCTCAAAACTTTCCTTCCAGTCTCAGATTTGCACAGAGATCCAAGCCTATCTAGAAAGCAGCCCTTTGATACTCTTTTTCCTGTACATTTTTCTTCAGTTTCTCAAGTCATTCCTATCAGCTGAGTCATTAGATTACCTCAGGAACATGTAATAATGTACTACATCATCCTAAGCCCATCCTTTAGTGAAATCTTAGGAACAAAAATGGATGAACTAGCAGAATTTCACTTTTTTTTTTTTTTTTTTTTTTTTTTTTAAGATTTGCTCGGCTTTGGATCCCACTTTGTACTTTTAAACTTACAGAAGGAGCCAGGGTTTCATTGCATGATTTACAAGCCTGATTTTGAGCAGGTTGCTTGTCTGTCTGTAAGCTGCCAAAAGGATGTAATATTGCTATCTACCTTATGAGCCATGAGTAGACACTGATATTTGCAAAGCACTTGGATCATGTCAGAGTGGTTGTCATCTCCTAAGTGCTTAGAGTAGCAAGAGATTTTGGCATTTAAAATATCCAGATGTTAAATCTGAAGAGATGTCTCTTCATCCTGTAGAGTGCACTGGTGGGGTGAAAAGCTCACTGCAGTTCTGGTCAAAATTTTGGAAAGCTAATCTACTAACATGTCCCTTGTCATACTTTGTGTAATATATTCCATGTATAATCCTAGTTGTTTATAATTTTGCATGGTCAATGTATATTTTTAATAGGCACTCTCACTTTATATTGGGATAGAGTGGTGGTTATTGCATGATATTTTTGTATTTTTTTTATTATGACATTTCACATGACTCTATGTGATTTTCATTTCTGAATAAGCTGTTCATTCCTGTAATTGCATGTTTTACCATTTCAATTCTCCAAGAAAAATGCTTGACTTTATTTCAAAAATCAGTTCATTTTGTCATATGTCCATGTCCCGAAGCTTCCATGAATGCAGTTTATTCAGCATGGGGAATTTCAGCTTTGTTTTTAAGTTTTCATTTGAAATTAATGCTGCAAGCATTTAAGGTAAGTTAGGAAAAAAGTAAGCCATTCTTTTAGAATTAAATGAAAGGTACCCTTTCTATTATAGAGATCTAGACCATTTTTGTAAAGGTAAATTAACGTTTTACCTTTTTAAAAAAATAATTAGTTTGGCTAGAAATATTTCCTTTGAAGCATGGCTTTATCGATGCTGATTTTTGGGATGCAACATGCTGGTTAGTATTTCCCATAAGTTGTTAGATCACTATAGGTCTTCTATCAGTCATACTCATAAACTAATAATGATGCACAGCACTTTATGTGGAACAGTGACATTTTGTTATTATGCTCTATATGAGACAAACAGAGCATTACTATGATTTTTGGTCTGAGAATAGCCAAAAGCTTTCACTAGGTGATAAAAACTAATTATACAATGAACAATATTTTCACAAAATGTCTTTACCTCCATTTCTTTAAAGCTGTTGGAATTGCAGGTAAGTATTTTTGTCTGTGTATATAAATATATCTATATATGTAAAATGTTATTCTGGCCTTGCACATTTTTCATGCCCTGGCATCATCTATCTTGCTTTGCCAAGGAATTATACTGACGAAATGATATTTTCTGTATTAAAAAAAAATCTATAGGAGATAGGGCAGGAATAGAATTCTGAAAGAGTTATTAAAAACAAAACTACAGCAAAGGCTAAGAAAATACATTTGGGACTTTTTTTCTACTGCTAATATTTTATAGTCCATATTAAAAATGAATAGTATTTGGGAGTGTTGTGAATTCTGAATAAATATCTTATGTATGTATGCTAACACATGGTACATAATTCCTGTAAATATCATCATCTTCCATATAAAACTCATGATTTTGCTTATCAGAGTGCCTTGGTCTTTAAGTCAGTGTGTTGATGATAATTACTTGCAGGTCACGCTGGCAACCAACGGCAAATCTGCAGACTTCAGTGTTGTTGAAGAAGAGCCTTGGAAACGTGAGAACTAAGGGAAGAGATTCCCAGCTCCATCTTTAATAAGTCCTGAAGCTCTCTTCTGGTAAAACCTATCATGATTAAGGAAGACTCCTCTTTTTTTTTTCTTTTTTTTTTTTAATTTAACATCTACAGTTTGTGCTTACTTAATTTAACTGAAACTTAGCAAAGAGCTCGTAAAGTCACTGTAGTGTCTTTGCCAAATAACGGTCCCTCACCATCTGGCTCCCTTGTGTTGCTGTCTGAGTGGATGCAGCTGGAGACTCCTCCGTGTGCTGAGATGTGCTCTCACCCGCCTCCCCTGCCGTTCAAGACACAGCGAATGTAGGTGCTGCACGACGGAACGATCCAAGGGCCAGTATGGCTCTCTGCAGGGCCGCAAAGACATAGCGCCAGATACACCCGACATCCTGCCAGCCTTCGAGCGTCTCGGTGACTCTTGCGGCATACCTGTGAATCATTTGCACGGTGGATGTTTGGTCTAGTTAGCACTGTGTGGCTGGAATATCTTTGGGAAATGTCTATAAAGATTTACTCTTGTTTAAATAATAATCAGCACCTGGCATGGGAAGCACAGAAACGTTGTGCCTAACTGCACTTCAGACTGAACTTGGAGCCAGTGGCAAGATTAACGGACAGAAGTTGATAAATTACCCCAGACATTTTGTTGCATCAGTACTACTAACATTTGATATCAAGGCAAGATCTTACATTTGAGTGCACGTGATGTATTTTTTTCAGCTGTCACAGGGCAGATACAGCCTTCATCTTATTATGGGGCTGTGCTGCTCAGGGACCGCAGTGCATTGCACGATACAAGGTAGTATTAATGCAGGAGTGGCTGCTAGTTCCCTCACTGAATCTATGGCTGATTTAGAAACTGCAGGATACCATGGCCTCTCTTATGCAAACCTCAACTGAAGTAGGTAGCACCTTACTACTGCTCACCCTGCTGCACTGATTTCGGTGGGATTTCTTATGTGGAAGAGACAGCACAACTAAGCTATTACTAGGTGTAAGCAAGGATGTCATGCTTGGGTGCATGGTATTTCTTTGTAAAACAGATCCTGGATGCTTTACACTAAATAACTGAGAGTTTCTGAAGGTAATCTTTAGTAACATCTAATTTGAGGTGAAAGATTCTTTCAAGTATGTGTCCTGTTTCAGAGAATGGCTAAAACCTGAACATTGTTAGTAAGCCAAATTCCATAAATTTGACAGAATTGAGCCAGAATTAGAACAGAATGAAGAATAGAGCAGAATTTCAGGATTTAGACCAATACATTGAGCATACATCACTCTCTCTGGGAGAGTAGTGGTTCATACAAATCTCTAATGTCAGACAAAAGATTCCTAGGGTGTATGGCATCTCCATTAAGAAGATGGTGTTTTGTCAGCATAGTATGGCTGACTCATTCTGTCAGAAGAGATTAGAGTTACACTAATCATCCTGTTAAATGTTGTTAAAGGTGCTTGTTAAAACTTGGCAATTCTAAGACACTGGTGACTGCTGTTATAATATTAGCAATGGTCTGTAGCAAAGCTGAGCTGAGCGTCCCTGGGAAGCTCTATCCACCGGAGCAGCCCTGGGCAACGTTTGGGGAGCTTTTAGAGGTTCCCAGAGTGAACTAGAATAGAAGAAAAGGAAGTTGAAAATGGCAGAAAACAGAATTGAAATATTTTTAGACGTAGGCTGGCTAGTGTCTGTGCTCAGATCTGTCACAGGTGTAAACGGGAATAGCGTGCTTAACTGTAGAGTGGTGCTTGGCTCTGTAGAAGCTAGTAAAATAAAAATATGACCTGCTCTTGCTCATCTGCATTCATATGAAGATCTCCAGAAATGCACATGGACTTGAGCCAATGAAGGTTGCTTGCATAAATTAATGATATTAAGATTGAGTCCCTGGCCAGGGTATTCCTCATTCAAGCATTTGTTGGCATGGAATATTTTTCTTGCCTTCCTCTCTTTGTTCTCTCATGGCATTTCTACCAGCCTAAACAAAATGGCCTGTATAATTTAGTAAATATTGAACCACTGTGAATTCTATGAGTCTCTCACATACGTTAGAGGTAGAGACCCTTCCTACAGGTGCAGGTCTCGCCTTGAAGACTTTTTATGAAGGCTGGAACTATAAGAATCTGTAAAAGTGATGGATAGGCAGTATTCTCTTCAGTCGTTCTTATTGGAATATCCAGAGTCCGACCTTCCCCCAAAACACAGGGGAACAAACCCACCTATTTTCTTATTAAAGCGCATTTGTAATAAGAAAAACAAAAGTCACAGATTTTTGTACTTTAGTTATTGCATTGAAAGAGCATGTAGAAGTTAAGAGCATCGCAGGATCAGGGACCGGGTCTGCATTTGAAGAAATTTCTTCTTCTGAGTGATGTGCCAGCAACGTGCCTGTGAGGGTGCGTAGGTGCTCTGCGAGGTGCCTACAGTGTACGCTACGCTCTCCCTTCGGAGGGTGCTGGCTCCCATCAAGGGAAATTTACTGCCACTTGAATGGCAGACGTATCCAAGAGTAACACGCAGTGTGTAGCCTGGCTTCTCAAAGCATGTCGGAGCACAGCCCATCAATTAATACATGGCTGTCCAGGCTGTTCATCTTAGCAGTTTCTTAGAAGGAGCTACATCAATTGCTTGTCCTGAAAATAGCTTTAGAAAGCAGGTCTGTATAAGCCTAGCTGCCTTTTGAAGCTGTTTAATAGCTGGAGCAAACAGGACTGCCAGCAACGTGCGTCTAGTCAGTGCCGCAAAATTCCTTATTGAGAAAGGCTCGGAATATGCTTACACTTATCCGCGTGGGACATGCTGTCCTTTGAAGAGCGATTCTTCAGATGGAGACTAGGGAGGAAGGAAGGAATGGGATGCTACAGAAACTCCACCCACATGAGAGAGTAATTTGGGTCTTTCGATAGGACAAGAATAGCAGACTGTGATTTAAAATAGCAATTCTTTAGATACAGTAACTCAGGGAAGTTTCAAAAGGTAATTACAGTGGCATTTCTCTACTTAAATGTGGATGTGAGTGAGGGAGAAATGTTGGTTTTGGTAAGTTTCTCTGCTTTTACCCTGGCTGAATTCTTAATATAGTGTTACTCCAACACAACACTGTATTTAACCATCAAAAAGCTTTCCATTTCTCTGGGAAAATATAACTCATTCTTGGCTTGCATTTCTCAATTTGCTCATTCCACATGAGACTGGGTTGCTACTTAACTGAATAAACACAAAATAACCCAGGAGCTGGCCACTCAAGCTAACGCACAGTTCACATTTAAGTAGATGATGCTGGTTACTGATGACTCTCTTTTTATTTCACCAGCAGTGTTAATTAATGTATTAATTTGCTTCTGGCAAAGGTTATGTATTTGTTTCTAGTACCTGGGTAGCAAAGTTAAAAGTGTAGTGAAGTGGTGTCTGTGTACTTCAGAAGGAATTAATATTTCTTTCTGCTTTCTTTTTGTTTTTGGGGTGTGTGTTCCTCCCTTGGTCTTTGCAACTGCAATATCCTTTGCCCTTCTGATTGCTGCATCACTGGCACATGGAAAAATCTAACCCAGGCAAAGACTCAGTTAATGCTTAATTAAGCATGCTTGAAGTACGTACGTAGGCATTTACTTTATGCATTTATTGCTGAAGCAGGGTCAGCATTCTCCTACTATCTATTAATTAAAACTAGGGAGCACTGTACATTAAAGAAGAGAAGAAGCACTTTGTAACTGAATTTTCTTCATTACTTCCTTTAGAGGAAGGCACCAGCACTCTAGGAGACAAGCGTGGGACTTGCACAGGGAAATGCGTCAAATAGCTGCGGCTGCGTTATGGTACATGCTCCTTCCATTTGAACCACCAAGAAACTGTTTTCTCCAAAAAACTACTTTTTGCTGTAGTGAAACCTGTGCCTGCACTGTCCTGCCCACCTGAACTCCCCCCGAGACCCGTGGGTGTCTTGGGCTTCCTGGAAAGCCGAGTCTCTTCCTGTCTCCCTTAAGTAATAAGATGTTTCACAATGCAGTCCTAGGGCAGAGTCACCGTCTGGTGTTTAAGATGAAAGCGATTCTCACACCCAAAACGCTTTTGCCAAGATGCTGCAAAAGCAAACGACTTCTATGCCACAAGTCCAGCAAGGAGTTTAAAACTCCACATAGAAACTACAACACTGTTGCTACAGTTTTGAACTGTTTCTTCCCTGAGATCCAGCTAATCTCCTTTTTTTTTTTTTTTTTTTTT
>VZSV01000001.1:5204991-5223595 GCA_013398735.1 Nothocercus julius | reverse complement strand
CAGTTAAAGTAGGTCTCTATAGCCTGAGTGGGAGCTACCCCATGAGCTAAGGAAGGACTTTGGGAGGCAGGAAGACTTGTGAGACTCCTCATGTCACCCAACTATTTGCTGTACACTTCCGTTTTCATTTCCAACTACCTTTTGCAGCAGCCCCATTACTGATCGGTGCTGGAATAGCCAGTTCTTCTAGTCTGGTTTCCCAAATTCAAGAATTTCGCAAGTGTTTTTAATGATGCTCTGTGGCAAGCACCACAGTGCAAAGGGAGACTGTTGCAGGCAGCATCACGCAACCTGGATTGTCTGGTGTCTGTATATTGCTTTGTACATAAATAGAATAGTTTGCAGGGATTTTTGTATTGTTCTTTTCTATTTTTTTCTACAGTTTTTTCAAAGGTGGTAAGCAGATTGTGTTTACAAATTGATTTTGCAGTCAAAATCGTATATTGTAGCATTTCCATTTTGCTGTTTTGTGCGTGCTTGTGAGTTCTGGTGTGGTACAGGTTGTCCTGCCTTCTTAAAGATGATTGCACACACTTTCACCCAACATGTCCTGCTCCTTTCTTAAATAGATCCCACTTCCCATGATCTGGTGTGAACTATAGTTTGTAGAATGCATGAGAAAATGTTGCATATGTATTTATATTGTTAAATATGATACGCTCAACAACAATTTAGCTATTAACACAGGTTTTATGGGTTTTTACTTCTCTGGAAACTACAGTGTAGACTAAACTAAATTACCTAGTATCTGTAATTTACAGACACACAAATATTTTCTTATAATATTTTCTATATGACCGTATAAGATAGGGAAATAATCCTTCCAAGGGGATGTGTACCGTAGAACAAAAGCAGTTTTCTTACAACATTTAAAATCAATTAAAGTTTCTGTGTTATGTTTAATGAACTAAGAACACATGTTTAGGGAGAATTATAAACAAAGCACAAAATGCAGGAAGCAAATAGGAATTTCAAGATGTCCTTAAATGCTGCAGTTCATTATGGAACAATGTTATTATAACCTGAACAATCTTCTGGATTGACTGTCTTGGGCGATTGTCCCTCGTATTTTTCATTTTCCCTAGTGTTACCTGTGCCAAGTTCTGCAACTCTTTCTTAGGATGTGCTCATGTATGACTGACTGGCTCAGAATGCTGCATAAAGAAAGCTGGAGATTTGGGTAGGCAAAAAAGCAGGTACGTAGCACGTACCTAGCCCATGTTGCTAGGCTAAAACGTGCATGAGTTCAGACTTCACGGCTTGGCCTCTCTTGCGCCGCCTTGAAAGGGGACCAACAGAACAACCATGGGACCAATTGAACCGGGTAGCATCTGTACAAATACCTCCTCCTTTCCTACGTATTTTAAAGAACACAAACACTATATTTTTTTTGACCAAGACAAGTGAGCGTTGCTTCTTTTTTATGGTCTTATGTTCCCACTAGGCAAATACCTCTTGGCATTAAGGCCATGGCTATATAAAATTGTATTTAATTAACATGGAACTTTTTTAAAGGAATAAATATATTGATAGCAAACAGTTATATAAGAGAAAAAAATTCCTGTTGTAGACAACTAGCTCCATGAGTGTGATTCAAAGAAGGAAAACAAAGGAGACACTGAATGGCAAATATTGCCATCCCAGTGTGACTGACACTGGGCATCTCTCCACCTATTTAGAATTCTATAGGACTGTTAAATTCTCCTTAGATTTTGGAGTCTAAATATCCAATCAATATACATATAGGAAGTGTGTTGATGTACCCTTGTATTTTAATCTTTCTTGTATTTTAAATCAGATGTACCAGGTATTACCTTAATTGGAACTGTGGATAGAATAGTGCTACGTGCGTTACTAGTAGCAGTAGATCCTTCCTGATCCCAGGTTTGACATTTTGTTGAAGCATGATGTCCAGTGCCTCTCTGCACTTAGTGTAGATAATGTAGCTATCATTGTGTAATTTCAGTGAAATGGTGTATACAGTATGGATAGAAATGCTTTAATTTAATTGATTGCTGTGCATTTAGCTATAGTAGAAAATCAGACTGTCTTTTAAAATTTTGTTCTAGTTTGGGGAATCTTTGCTTTTATTGGGGTTTATTTTCCTTTTGGCCATTTAACTGAATAAGCTCTGTAGCTTAATAGCTGCTTTCTCTGTCTATTATGGAGTATCTTGTTCTGATAACATTCAGAATCATATATGCAACCAACTTCTTACTGTAAATAGATTATTTTTAGTTTACAACTACCTAACCAGCATGGTGCATGTTAGTACCTGCATGTGTTTGTTTCCTTGGCAGTGAGAGGCAGCAACCCCAGTATAGCTCTGCTGCCTTGTGAATGCACTTAGTGATTGCGTTAAGCATTAATAGACACAGAAAACAGTTAGTTTATGGTCTGCTTTCTTCTTGTTTGCCTGACACATTGGAATGCTGTCACCGTAACTGTAGCGAGTTCAAACTAGCATGAGCATCGAGGGAAAAGCCCATTGTAGCTGCGCTTGTCCTTTGGACCACCCCCCCCCCCCAATTTCCTTTCAACTCTGTGTGCACTGTGCAATGGGCTGTCAGCCCACACGTGTTGTAGGATCCCCCTGAACCTCTTCCAGGTCCTCGCTGACTCCAGCCTCCTTCAAGGAGTTCGTCCAGGCTGCTGTGGTTTTGCCATAGCAAGGGGCTTGGAGAAACATTACTAATAGACTCACAGGCAAAAGTCCCCTGCTACTTCCGTACTTAAAATAATAAAAGCATATTAGTAGTTATTGGAAGTTAAAGAATACCAAGCTAAATGCCTCGTGAGCTACTGTGTCTGATGTCCATGATGTCTGTGATTTCCAAAAAAATGCTGTTCTCAGCACACACACATAGGACTTCTGTACTCAGCAAAGTAAGTTATGGTGAATTCCAGACTGAGCTGTGAGAGAACAGGGAAAGCAGCTTCTGTGGGGGGTGTAAGCTGGAGGCGCTACCAACTGTCATGGATACTGGAAGATTTTTGGGAGACTTTGGGCGAGAGGAAGGGCAGGCGCTGAGTCACTGCTGGGTACCGGGGCCTGGCTCCCCTCCCAGCTCAAACACCTCCTTCCAAGTGGGGAGAGAGGAAAACGCGGCCGCAAGGCATGGGACGTGGGAAGCATGGTGCGGCCGGGGATGGGGTTTCCTTGCCTTTGGGTGGCCGCCACAGTGCCCCGCACTACCCGGGCCTCGCCGTGGCCTCCCACGGGTGACCAGTCACGAGGTGGCCTCTGCTGAGCTATTTCACATTAAAAAGAATCCAAACCAAGCAGGAATTGGGGGTGGGGGGGATTGTCTTTTCCTTCCGTTCAGGAAGCACCCTGGATTTTGAAATGGCGTTGTACAGTAGCTATAGCACAGCTTGTTTGACAACTAATGACTGCAGGTGGTATCAAATATCTCCCCGCTCCAGGCTTTGTTGTGGCATCCTCTAGCCTCATAGACCAAGTCTTCCTTTTGTAGCCCAAACCCTTTGCTCCTCCAGCTTTCCAGAGCCATTCCCTCCTAACGCTTTCTTACGGTGTGAACCGATTTCTGTAACTTTCATGTATAAAAAAAGTTGACATTCTTGCTAGACTGGAAATAATCATGAATATAACATTTCACTAAATGTTATACCTCTTATGTACATATCATCAATAAATGTTGGTTCATAATTTTCATGGCGTCTATGTGTGCATATTACTGCAAACTGGGGCTTGACACTGAACAGTTTCAGATGAGCGTTTGGCTAGACCAGCGATCTGAGTGGCTCCCTGTCCTGAAAAACTGCAAGACCCATGAAAGGTGGCATTGAATTAAGTGCTCGCACTCTCACCCCCGAGGGATGTAGTCTGAATACAGCAAATACTGCAGGCGCTGGCTGCCCCTGCGTTTGTTGTCATGAAGCCCAAGAGGCAAAGCACACACTTCTTGGCCTGGAGGGCTAGGGCTGGCCGTGATGCTCCATTTCACATGTGGCCTGAAATACTAGTGGTAGGGACGTAGGAAGAAATGGTAGAAGTGTAGGAAGCTAAAATGGAACAGTTGCAATAGCTTTATAAGTTGGCCCATCCCACAGGCTGATGCTGCAAGGCTGATGAAGCCCGTCTTTCTTCTAGTCCTCTGCTTCAGGGGAAAAAAAAGAAATGTTCCTGTACTGTCCTTATGGCTAGACAGGGCCCACCACCATGACAAAGTGCAGTGCTAGAGCAGACGGCAAGCCAGGCGTCTCGGCTGCATACTGAGGGGCATTGCTATATGAGCGGAAAGCAGAGAGAAGGGTTCGGGGCCTCTAAGCCCTGCAGACAACCCTCTGCTTTGTAGCAGACTGCACGTGTAATGAGGGCCAGGCCATGAAAGCAGCAGGTGGCCCCAACGTACGTTCCTCGGGAGGAAAGCACTGCTAAAAACAGCCGCTGACCCAGGTTCATCTGTTGTGCATTTGCACACCAAGGGCTGGTGCATCTGGTGGCCCTTTCAAGCTTTCTTCAAATGCATGAAAGCCATTAGCTAGGAAACAAACCACAAGATGGCTCCTGATAACATTAATTTTAATTTTTTTTCTTTCCCACGATTTACGAATCCCACGATTCATAAATACCAGAAAATGATGCCGGTAAAAATTTTTTACCAATAAAACCAACTTGATGTTCTGCCACCCCGCAATACATACAAACAGGCCATGTGTAGACACAGGTTACCGCTCTGTGAAAGAAGGCCAACATTGCTTGTAGCTTGGAAAAGCAGAAATAACCCAAGCTGCTGCTCTAGAGCTTTGCTGTGAGGCTTCTATTATTCAGAGGTTTTTGTCCAAAGCAGGAAGCATTTTTCTCTCCTGTGCCAAAGAGCTGAGGAGTCATGTTTTTGTCCACAGGGATCACTGGGCCTCAGCTATGGGGTGAAATCTCTCTCTCGCTCTCTGGCATGGCTGCAGAAAGGGCCCAGGTTATTAAAAAGAAAAAAAAAAAATAACCCCATTATTGTCATCATCAGCCCTCAACAAGATGCTTATCACTAGAAAGAGAAGGCAGGCAAGAAGTGGTATACTCAAATTTAAATTCAGCTCATATGGCAAAAACATATTCAGTTTATTACTGTGTGTTCTGCGTAAAAGGAGAGCGCAGAGTCTTGGTTCATGCAAGGAAAATGTGGTCATTGAAAATGATCTAAGCTTTTCTTTAAATTAAGCCAGGAAAAAAAAAAAAAAAAAAAAAAAAAAAAAAAAAAAAAAAAAAAAAACAGTGCCAGCAGTGAGCCGTACCCCAACGACTGCAAGTGGCTTTAGCTCTAGGGCTGCAACGCTGCCTGCAAGCAGAGCACGCCCGCACGGCAGCGCAGGCCTGGCACCCAGCTAGTGGCGGGCACCCCGCGTAACGCAGAGGCCCAAGGGCCTCCCAGGCGCCAGCGACAAAAGCTGCAGCCCCTGGAAAGGAGGCGGGGAGGAGTGAAATGCTGCTATTGCTTCTAAGCATTTTATTTTAGCCTGAAGGGAAATTTCACTTATGTGTTAGGCAGGATGAATCTTCCAAAAAACATAGCTCTGCACAATTATGTCTCCTGCCTGAGCTATTAAAACTAATTTAAACTGTGCCTTTTTCTGGAAACAAAAATTGTTCATCGTCTCATTTGACAGTCTTTGATCCAAATTGTCATCATTTTCACTTTTTTTTTTTTAAATGAAAGACAACACAAACCCGGCGACACACACATTGGCATTCAGTGTGCAGATTTCCACGGGGGAGAATTAATTAAAATGAGTTTCACCCATCCATCCATTCATCTGCAAAGCCCTTGCCTGTAGAGAAAGAGGTTTTAATAGACAGCTGGAGAACACTTACGTTAGGCAAAAAACTCTATTTGTCAGAACCGTTGAGACAAAGCGGAAAGAAGGCTGAGCTGGAAGCATATGAGAGGCTTTCACTCCCTCCGCTTTGCGTGTCCCTTCAGAATAATCACCTCCCTTGAGGGCAGGAGATCGTCCCTGGCGGCTCAGCCACCTTAATTTCAGCTTTTCTTCAAGCTGTGCTGCAGCACAGTCGGCCAAGCCCTGCACCTCAAAAACAGGAAGATGAGCAAGACCAGGAACGCGCCCGAAACCTTGTTGGTGTCAAGGCATTTGGCTCACCCGGCGCCCAGCGGGTGAGATAGGGAGGTGGAAAGTACAGCCCGTATGCTGCATAAAAGCCACCGTTACTCATCTGTGTCGGATTTGCCCTTTGCTGCTCCTTTCTCATAGTCAAGCCAGTTGCAGAGTAATAGTGAGAAGCTGACTGCCGGGGAGAAATCGCTCAAAGTCGGCTTGCAAATGGGTGCTGCATGTGGAGGTGACCCGGAGGTGGGGGCTTCACAGGGAAAGGCCGGGTTTCCTCTCCTTTCCTTAGAGCTGTGCAACTTTCGAGTGCCGGCATCGTGGGGATGCTGGCGGGACTTTCCCAGCGAGCAGCACGCCCTCCCAGCGGCTGCAGCCGGAGCCCACAGGTTTCCCACCCTCTGCGCGCCCTTGCATCGTTCCTGCCCACTGGCAGAAGCGCGCGGGTGTCGCACGCCCGTGCAGCTGGAGCAGCACCCGGGAGCAGCGCTCTGCGGGCCCTCTCCTTCCAGCCTCCACCTTCCTCCTCTCCCCGGAGGGAAACTTGTCAACACCTAGTGTTATCCATGGGGTCTCTTTTCTTCAAGTAACCAAACCTCTCGGCTAGAGCAGTTGGAGCCTTGAAATGTTTAATAAGGCTGAGAAACCAGTGCCGGATGCAATATTGAACACTTTGTCCTAAAGGCCAAATATAATATAAAATAACTGCCAAAACTGCTGGCTTTCTAAGCATCCTGGCTTCGCCTTTGTCTACAGAAAGAGTAATTATGCCCAGCCTGAACCAGGATCATATATTAACTCTGCCTCCGTCCGGCACCACCAGTATGTGCTGAAAGGAGGCAGGGGAGTCACCTCCTGATGGTCTCGCAGCCAATGCACTTCAGCCTGTTCAGTGCAAAAAGGAGAAATGACACACCAAAGTCACCCCGTGATGCGCAGAAATATCCCCGGCAGGAGCAGGGAGGCTGGCGTAGTGCAGAGGGTCACACACATCCTGCTATGTCTGGTGCAGAGCTTGCAGGTGTAAAATCCCCTCTCCGGCCCACCGGCCTGAGAAAGGACTGTCCTGCTGAACAGCTCTTCTCGCCCACTAGTAACACCAATGTCGGTTTGTACCCTCAATGTGGAATCAAGTTTATTTTTGGAAGCTCATTTTACAGTTCAACTTTTTTTTTTTTTTTTTAGCAATACTATTTCTAGTTACAATTTAGAGATAATATTTTCTTTCATCCTGATTAATTTGTTAAATAAATATGCAAATATATCAAGTGCTCTCTATAAAAAAAACCCACATACACAAGGAACAACCCGTCAAGCAACAAATCTGTGCTTTAGACAAATACTTACTATATTACATGTATGAAATGGCCATGTAGTTTTGAAACTGTAATGAAATCTGATTGAAGATAAATCACATGACATAATCTAAAAGGAATCAGCATATACAAAATAAGGCCACTGCCTCTGTAAAGAGAAATTGAGTATTTCCCTATTTAAAAATATAAAGCCCAAGAATATCGCCCATGTTTATATATATATCACATAAATTAGGAAGGTAGTTTTCTCCATTAAACATCTGAATAGGAAGATGAATAACATGCTGCAATCTTCTTCTAGAAAGATTTAACCTTCAAGACAGGGAGTTAACTCCTTTTAATAGAGTTAAATTAGGAATTAAAGAAAGGAATAATCCCTATTCTGAACCTCTATACTTAGCAGAATGAGTATATAATGCCAGTTTTAACACAGCCAGCACTCAACAGTTCCTTTTGATTTATAGTGATGAATATAAAAGCTTGCTTAAAAATATTACAAGAATGAAATAAAATTCAATACAAATTCAACAGAATTCCCCCAGCACAGTTCAATATTAAAATACGTGTTAGGGCTGAGAAGTCTGACCATGGACGACACATACGGAGAAAGTAAATAGCTGTGAACCCTACTGCCTTCAACTTGTCATCTACAGATCATGAGCTATGTAACTGTTCATAAATGCAACATATTGGCATATAGCAAATTAAAAAGCATTCTCTGTGTCCCTTAGCACTGCAGCTTGTCTTGGGTCCTATTGCCCAGGCATAGACGTCCCCCAGGGAAATCTGCCTGGAGGTACCAGGGCGCAGAGCAACTTATAAAACACACGGAAAACTGCCGAAGGGCTGTAACCGAGAAATATAATCAGAACAATCTCGTGCTTTATGATCCAAAAAGGATCAGTTCAAGCTAATGTTAGCATTTTGCCAGCTGAGTACTCATCTTCCAATTAGCTTGAATGAAGAACATAAAATAGCTGGCTTTAATAGAACAATTTCAAACAAAGATGATATGAGCAGTGAACAGGAATATCTCAATAACCCAGCTACAGAATATTCCCCACCCCACCACTAATAGAGACCTTACTGTTTGCAATTGTCTTAAATTGTTTTTCTTACTTTTTTTTGAGGCAGCCCAGTTAAAAGCTGTCAGTCTCCCTCAACTCCAAAACGCTTTCTTAAAAATGGGACAGACTACTGGGAGCAAATAATTTTCTTTCTGATAATCCATATCAATAATGCACAGCATCATAGTTTAATAAAAATACTTTTTCAAAACAGACATACAAAGACACAATAAAAGCATATGACAATGTGGCTGCAGCTATTTTACTATATTACATTGCTGGGAGAGTTTCCTTTAATTTTCTTTGATTTTTTTTGTAGAATTTCAACTTCTGGTACCAATAAGTAAGCTATATTTCTGCTGGTATTTTTAAAAAGCAGAAAAAAATAAGCTGGGCAAAACAGAGTTCTTCAGAAGTGACCAAGACCATACAAAGGTGAGTTTTAAAATATCAGCAGACTGGGGTAACACAAGGGTTATAAGGAAAACAAGCCTTGCTAGGCTCAACATAAGGAAGTCTGGAAGCAGAGGAAGATGGAACCCTATTCTTCAGAAAATAAAATACTGCCATCACATTTGATGATTTCCAATTTTTTGATTTATACATGTGTGATTAAGCCTGGGATCATTCTATTTTATTTATTAGCATAACTAACCATCTCATTAAAAACACACACAAAGAATGACCAAAGAAGGAGGGAGAGGGAACAGCAACGAACACCTCCAAAACTCAAGGATAACTGTACAGATTAAGATAATAAAGTATAGAAGTTTATTATGTATCAGCTCATGTTTTCGTGTCTTTATTCCCCCTCCCAAGAAGACCTATTGTATGCCCACAGACATTTAAAAATAGAGATAAATAAACATCCTTCTGGGTTTTTCTCATTACAGATCAAGTCACAAATCCTTATAAAATGCCACTTTCTGCCTATTTTGAATGCATATACCACTCTTCCTGTCTGGAAGGCATTTCTGAAGGGTTCTGAAGTTTTAGAGATTGTGAGGAGGCTTTCATGTTTCTAGCTTCATTTTCACTCTTGACATTTGTTCCTCACTTATTCTTGTACCATGGCAAGTTTAGTACCTTAAGTGCCTGTAAGGTGGAGTGACTGGATACTCCTGCAGCTCCGCACAGCGAAGATACCACATCTGGGGAACAATGATACAAACTTGTGTCCCTCCTAACAGCAAAGACACAGTAAGTGCTGTCCATGTAGGAATTGGGAAATGATAAATGTATGCAACTCTTGGGGGCTTATTTCAGGAAGCAAATATCAATTTTGCAACTTGGACACAATTTTAAAATAATTAAAAATGAAGAAAACTTATGTTTAATTACGTCCAAAAGGGATCAGTAGCACAGTGCATCTGTGAATTCCTGTCCAAGTTCCTTGCGATTTCGATTTCCCCAGCTCTGATCTACTTGACGTCTTGGTGCCATTACACTCCACTCTTCATATCAAGCTCCTGATGATTTTGCGTTTCATCAAGGGTCAGGAATTCATCACATGCTCCTGTTCGGTCATTTGACTGTTCTTTATGAACCAAGTGCACCATTTCTTGCGATTTGCTGGCTTCTCCATTTAATCCACCCGTCTTCCTGTCTTCCACTGCCCCTTTGCCATTGTTAATCACTAGCTTTTTCTTCTGCCCACATCTAGTAAGAAACAAAAAGAAAGTAAGCACCAGAAATGGAGACTAACAGAAATAAAAAATAAAAATTCTAGTCAATGCTGAGGAAAAGATGCTTAGCCACAACAGTTGTCTCTGCCGTGCAAGGTGGGACGTTTCTCTGGGCTGCATATTTCTTTGCCAGATGAAGCCACCATTGAACACAGTTACCACAATTTTAGCAGAAGCCCACTGATGTGATCACCAACTATCTCTACGACAAATAGGACTAGCATGCATGATTGAAAGAGAAAAGGACCAGCATGGAACTACAGAAAGAAATGATTTGCTAATATTTGAGGATTTTCATATTTATGTACTTTGTATATATGCCACTCTAAGGACAAGGGCATGCTAAATCAAATGTTGGGCCAGACCTCTGAAATTTTTTTCACATGTCTGGAAGTTTGGGTCAAGGGACCAAGATGTTGCCTAGTTATAAAAGACAATGTTTTCCTTCTTTGCAACAGCATGTCAGGCCCAGAATGCTGCCAACAGCCAGGGAATAAGGCAGGATTAAACTTGCTAATATCAACAGCTTAGATCATTAAGAAGACATTAAGGTAGAGAATAGCTACTGTGCTTTTAAAGTTGCACACACTCCAGTGCTTCCCAATAAACTCTATATTTAAACCCTATGGAAGAACATAAAATAAATCTTTAACTATTAGTAGCTAAAAAAAAAAAAAAAAGAAGAGGCAGTTGCATAGCTGTCAGCTGTGCCTCACACTGTTAAGATGGTTCTCTGGGTATATACTGTGCTGAATATTTAAATAGCCTGGTGTAAACTGAATACATAAAACACAGCTCTCTTCAGAGGGACACTGCCTTTCTGAAGTCATACTGACTTTGTCTGAAAGACTAATTTTGCAGTTTAATTATACTGTTATCCTTCTGAAGTATTTTTTTCCTGTGTTTACAGACTGACATGTGACAGTTATTTTAGCCAAAGTAGCTCAATTTGCCATGCTCATATTATACAACACTTGGGAGCATTTCCTGTGAAATGCTAAAAGAGGGAAGAGCGAGTGGAGGTGAATCTGCGCTGCCTCCCTGAGAAGCAGCCCATGTTTTCTTTCCTGACGCGCAAGCTGAGCTGAGCTGCACTTTGTGTCGGTCTCTGGAAGGAGACCTGGCACCAGACTGAGGAGCGATCTTCTTTGCAACAAGAGAGATGAGTAAATAAATAAACAAAGAAATCAGAGCACACTGAGCCTTGGGCCATTTAATTTTTACAGAAAAATTTAAAACCATAGCTATTAAAAAAAAAAAAAGGAAATATTAAAGCCAAGTAATTTGCTATTCACTGAGAAGAGCTGATTGCTTGGTTGAAATTCCTTAAGTCTCCCATGACGTGCTGACCTCGTACTGAGAAAGGCTAAATCTGCTGTGTTCTGAATCAAGGCATTAAGTGGCTTGAAGCTAAAGCCTGTTCTGCCTTGGCTCCTTCAGGCTGCCAGAATGAGGAGGAAAGTGAAAAAGCTGCAGTTAACAGAAAGTCAAAACACGGATAATTCTCATTTTTTAAATAAATGAATGCTTAAAATATTCTCTATTTACTGCTCAGCTAACACTAAAATGCTCAATTATCCTCTTTTTCCAACTTCAAATTCTGCTGTAGGACAGTTATACTGTTAGTTTCATATGCATACTGTTAACTGCACAGCAACTACCTTGCTATGAATTTCAGCGTATTAACATTAATAGATCAGAATAGATGAATGCAGTGTCCTTGATTTATCCATGCTATCCTGTATCAAATCATGTTAAAGCGAAATGTAGAAAACCATTTGTTTCAAATATATCAGATTATGTCCCTGCTTCAAAATATTCTCCCCGCAGTGACTAGTACATATTATCAGGGTCTTATCCGGAAATCTGTACACATACAGACACCCGCACACACCTTCTCTCTTTTGGTCTCCCAGCTGCATGTAAGTGCTAAGTAAAGAACAGATTTTCCATTAATGATATCTAGCGTATAATTTATAGCTCTGAGCTCGCTTCATTTCTCATCAGGTGCTATCTGTACTCAGCCGTGCCAGCCCTGCTTGGCTGTTTCCATGGCAATGCTGGGCTGAGAGGGAAGAAACGAGACAGTCTCTGCTTTTGTAGACAGAGTAGCACGTCAATCAACGAGCCATGCTACTCACACGGTGCCTTTCCAGAGTCACTCAACAGAAAGAAAGCTGTAGTTTATGCTGCCTCGCCATGTGCTTGATATCTCATTTTAGCATGTCTCTGATAGCGCTGTCAGAGGAGCATAGATGTTGTAGACACAGTTGCAGGGACAACATGCCTGGTGGCATCTCACTGCCTCCTTCAACAAGACTGTGCCAGTTTACTCCATCTGACAAGCCTCACTCAGCTGGGACTTCCTTGCCTCAGAGCAGCTTTCTGTGGTGCAGACTGGGGTGCTCCCTCACTACTGCAAGGGATTCAGTCCAGCAGGCACATCACACCCTGGAGCACCCCGACCCTCTCTCACAGAAGCATTCATGTGGGATTTCCTGCAACCCGCAGGCACGTAGTTCATTTCCTCAAGAAGTAGCGAACAAAATTATCCACAGAGAATGTACTTTGGGAACGAGTTCAAGTTTAACATTCAAGTTGCAATAAGCTGTTTCTGACAACCAAGAAGTGACATCAGACCAGCCACTGGAGAAGGGAAAGCGTGCTCAAAACCTCCCCTTTAGGCTACTTTCCTGCAGATTTCTGGCTAACCTTGCACAGCTCACTGCACCTTCCCATTCCTCAAGTCTCTCCAGTGCACTACAGCAACCACTGTCAGCAAAACCCCTTGCTACCTGCAGCTGAGCTCACTCCCCGCAGCCGCCCAGCCCTGCAGTTCCTACCCCTACGATGGCCACCTGTGCTACTCCCTATGGTTTGAAGGAACAAATGAATCCTACACCTGCAATTCTCTGATACAGCCCTCGCACAGTACCTCTGCCCCTGGGGTAGGATCCCTCGTGGTTAGTGGCACAGGATTAAATTCAGCTCATCCATATAACATATTTTTCATTCTCAGTGACTAGTACCTGACTATGAATAAGTAATAGTGAATAAATAATTCTCTCTGACCTGTCCACATTCTCTTTCCATCTACAAATAAAGACCAAAACATTTCTTTACACAAATACTGCTTCAAGCTTTGAGTTACAGATCTCTGCAGTGGAAGCTCTTCCCTGGTTTATACTGCTCTAGTCTTGCATGATGCTTTGAAGCCTCTCAAGGAGGAAAGTAATGGAGCAATGTGTTCTGAAAAAGTAAAGGACTTGCTTACCTTCTCCGACTGTTAACAGCAATGCAGACTGCAAGAATCAAAGCCAGTGCCACAAGAGCAGCAACTACAATCAACCATTCTGTGGATGGGGTTAACAGAAGGGAAGGACACCTGTTAATATCTCATATGATTTTGTCATTTTGCAGCACTGCAAGCACACAAACCCTTTTGCATTCATTTATACTGCCATCTTTTTTCACCTAACTTGCATGATTGTTCATTTTACAAAGTGCTTCTGTATATAGCAAACACTTTATCATCAGTCACACTGAATACTCTATTAAAAAAAGCATTCAGCTGCAGGCAGGCCAACGCAGATGAAATACCTGATCACTCTTAACGCTTCCAAGTACTGCACTTTGGTCAGCGTAGGTGAAAAAGAATTATATCACTGATTTACTCCAAGCTAGGGCAGGCTCAGTACAGAGATATCTGTAATCCTGAATTCAAAAGTAGGGTGACTTTAACATAAAGTGACATGTCTACCTTCATTTTTATAAAGTCTTGTTTTAGACTTGAGAGCAATTTCTGAAAAATAAGAATTATAAAATCATAATAAAGAATTAAAACTGGAAGAGACCTAAGAAGCCACATCACTTATTTTTCTTTCCAGTGAAACGGGATCACTGAGAATATCCTTGAGAAATGTTTCATTTGCTCTTAAATTTTTGAATAAAAGATCTTCCCAGTAGTCTATTCCTTAGACTTTACTACCATGATAGACAGAGGCCTTCTCTTAATAGCTAACCCCATTTTCTTTTTCGTTTGAAATAAGTCTCATTGCACAAGTCTTCCGTATTTCATAGGAAACAAATTTCCTCTTTTAATTGTTCAATTACTGTTATTCCATGGTAAAAACTGGTATGCATTTTTTTGGTAGCATAGTCATCTCACATCTACTCTTAGTAGCTTTACTAAAGTTAGCTTTATGGCCTCTTCTACTTTTCCTATTTCATTAATGAAAGGCAGAGTTTTGAAATGAACACAGTACTTCAGCCCCAGACTTACCAGGCCTAAGAAAAGTGTGTCTTACAAACGGCACTACTGCTAATATATCCCTGGTTATTTATTTATTTATTTATTTATTTATTGTAATAGCATCATGAGTTTGGGCTATTTCTATTCCATTTTAAACTGCAGATTTTGTTCTGTAATACTGGTGTCTCAGCTATTATTTTCACCAAATATTCTCACACATATGATACTTCCCATATATCTTTACTGAATTTCATCTAATTGATTTCAGATCAATTTATCAAAATTATTTAATTCTTAATACTTTTCTTCAAAAAAGTCTCTTCTCTTTCATCTTCACATATGTGGAAAATTTTATGAGTTACAATCCGCTCCATTCTTAAGATTACTAGTGAAAATTTACATTTGACCTACATTTTCATCTCTTGCTTCAGTTCGTATTACCATTATTCTATGTTTAAGTCATAAAAAGGAACGAAAAGCTGGAAAAAAAAGAAAAATTTTACTTACCTGGTACCTTGGGTGATCTTGGTTGTGAAACTATTGTGGTTGTGGTCTGTCCAGGGAAAGGAGTGGTTTCATGATCTCCCATATGTGGTCCTTTATTACCGTATATACTGGATGTAGATCCTAAAGAACAAAAATATCCATTAGGCCCAATATGTCTAATGAGTACTGAACAGTGAGGTACATAGAGTATAACTTAAAGAATTTAAAATATCATTAAATAACAAAAAATATTTATAGGAAGTTCACACTGAGGTCATTAGCAAGAATTTTAATGAAAACTTTTGCATATACTACATTCATCATACTCATACTATCGTTAGCTTTAGCACTTTGAATAGCAAAATTAATTGTTTTCCCCTCTCCTATATTTCATTTTTAGCAATGATATAATGTGACCAGATCACCAAAATGTGATTAGAACTGCCTAGAAGTTTTGCAAGGACATCTGAAATTTGGCAGATGTTTTTTTAAAGAACTTTTTCATATATGTGGTCAAATGTCTTGCCTTTGCATGCGAGGTGGAGAACAGAGAAAAAACAGGGAGAGACAGAGAGAGAGAGAGAGAGACAAGAAAATTTTTTGAAACCTAGAAAATATCAGAGAATTTTTAAATTTTAATTCTGTTACTTCACAAGATAAAGCCAAATTTCTAAAACTTCAATGTGCTCATAAGAAAAAAAAAAAAGTGCAGCTCTTTCGATGGTTTTAAATTTGATAGCCATGTACATGAAACAGATTTTGAAAAAATCAAAATATGATTTCTAACAGCAAAAAGTACTCCCTGTAAACTTGCATGTGGATCCCTCTTCCTTTATTAATGTGTTGTGTAACTCGGTTCTGGGTCTAAAATCTTAAATCCAAATGCACACTTCCAGTCTCAGTTTTCTGCTATGATGGCCATACCCCTTGAACTTCAGTGTGATTACTGTAATATTTCTGGGCCACTCTGCTCCCATGCAGATATTCTGGATCCCAAGTGAAACTACTAAGATTATCTTTATTGCCATTACAGAAAGCATATTGCAGTTTTCCATCTCTCTGAATTCTTCCAGAGTCTGATAGGGTAAATTAAGTACTTACTTCACTCAAAAGCAATGTTCTTTTTCTTGTTCTTTAACACACATTGCAACTCTAGTCTGCACCTCTGAACTCATTTCCTAATAGCAGCTGGCAAATAGAGAATTAAGCAGCACATTTTTCCTGCTGCTAAAGTTAGTCAACAAGTAGTTCAGAATCTTCCAGATGTTATCATTTTTTTATTAACAAGAAACATACTGACTGATGAGTTGTTTTGTGTTATCTCACCACTAATTTCAGCAACTGAGCGGTCTGAGCTGGACTCTGAGGCCCCTAAGAAAGCTGACCAAGATGAAAATACTGACTTGTCTATCCCACACATGAACGCATTTTTTAAGGTGCTTTACACCATCCTTGAGAAATGACAGAGCTTCTCCAGCTGCAAATCCCCTTAGATAGTTACGTAGATGCTGATTAACAATCCTCACGCTAACACAAGAGCCGTCTCCTCACTCTCCTCCCCTTTGCTGAGACAGGACACACTTGTGTCCCTTCATGCTCTTAGCTGGGGGATGTGTTTGCAGGAGGCAACAAGGGACCCTAAGAAACTCTCAAAATTTCATTTTGAAGATACGTTGTTGTTTTTTTTTTGTTTTTCACAGTTACATTTTGGGTTCCTTCAGTGGATCCATTCATTATCCTACTGGGATACTTGGGCAGATCAGTCATTAGTGTGTTGTCAGACCACAGCTTAAGCGCTACTGTACAGAAAAAGCAAGTGAAAGAAAGAAGTTTACTACAGCAAGTGATTCATCTGTTCAGAGAAGGCCTTTAACTATAGCCTGACAACACACTAGTGCATCTCTCACATTACATTAGAACACATTCACATCACAAAAGAAAAGATCCCTCAATAAACAAATACTTTCTGTCATGATGGTGTTGTCCTAGACATTTCCTTGTATAGTGATTTTAAAAATCCCCAACAGAAGATAAATGAAAAACATGGAAGCCTTATGAGCCTTTGCCAGGGCATTGACAATGCAGAGATTCTACACAGATATTCACCTTGAAAAAGATCTTCTAACCAGTTCTTACACGTTTTATATGTTTAAAAGAGAAAGGCAACTAACATTTTTTCATAGTGTGTAATGTCTACAGAGTAAATTAGGGAGACTGCTTGGACTCATTAAGTGGGTAGGGGAATGAAAGTCAATAAACGAGCTTGTTGTAGCAAGAAACAATTGTTAAAATAGATTGAACTTTGCAATAAAATTGTATCAATTTATGCATTTGATGCAAATGCAAAATGCATTTATATTGCTGTGTCTACATTAAAATACTGCAACTCATGCATTTTGATTTGGTTTATTGATTTATATAAAATTACAAAGTAAAATGTAGACCAAATTCTACCTTATGATGTGTGAGCTAACATTAATAAATGTTAATTAAAAGAGAATCCACCAAATTTAGTGGAGCTGTGCCAAGATGAAAGTGAAAAGGAAATGTAGACAAGTAGAGAAATATTTCTTCACTGTGACAACAAATCTCCCTTTTTACTTAACTCTGTCAAAAGTAATGTGATCAATGGATACAAATTGTAATTCCTAACTAATAATAATAATAATGAAAGAATGATATTTAAAGTGTTTGCTGTGTAATGTTATAAATACAAAGATATTTATAACAAAAAAGAACAAAAAAACAAGCAAACAAAAAACAAACAAACAAACAAAAAAACAGAGCCTTGACAAAAATCGGCATAATTCCACTAACTTCCAGGAAAGTGCATAAAAATATGGAAAAAAAAAAAATACTGTTGGGAAGATGATTTGTACAAAAATACCCATTTAGAAATAAGGGAATGTCCCTTCATTTCCCATATTATTAACTTGTGACCACAAGGAAGCAGGACATTGTAGTGTGATAAATAAGCATTATTACTTCTAGCTATACTAACTTCATCAAAAATATTAAAGTACTCTTCACAAAAAGAGGCTGTTCATAAATGTCAGTGACAGACCAGTAAAAATAGCTATCATTAATCACTGGCAAGATGCCAGCAGCAAATATACCTAGAGAAAAGGGGCCATAAAGAGAATTACCTTCTGTGCTATATGTTTACCTATAAGATACAGATGAAATGTGCATGGGGGAAAAAGTGACATTAAATGTAACATAGCTGGCATTTGTGACCATCAAAAAGAAAGATTAAGTCCTAAGATGTCTTGGAGGACAAAGTTTAGAAGAATTTTCTAAGTTTCTGGTAGTGTAATATAATAAACATAATATTAATACATAAACATAAGAGAATCTAGGAAGAGGTTATTCACAAAATACCACTTTTCAGTCTTTCGACTAAAGTTCACTCTGGACAGGGAAAAGCTTAGCTCAAAAGGCATCTAAGAATCACATGCATATACATATATAGAAATGCCAAGAAGAAAAACTAAACAGTAATATATAACATGAGTCTAACTGAAAAAAAAATATATATATAGTTTCTGAGTACCACCACACATATTATAAATCAAAAAAAACCCTAAATGATCAAAAAAAGACTGCTTGCAAGTCTTCATTCTTACTGGTAGGAGGAGGGGTGTGTAATCGGTTAAGATGATCCTGAGTATCTGGAAAAACTCCAGGTATGAAATTGAGATGGGAATCATCCGT
>VZSV01000001.1:5185486-5200031 GCA_013398735.1 Nothocercus julius | reverse complement strand
CTGCAGTGCCCTGTCCTTGTTCATTATCTGAAGGCAGAGGTGGATGAGTTGGGTCTTCTTGAGGGGCACCATGAGGAGACGTAACTGCTGTTATGATGATGATTTAATCAGTTTTGTGTTGAACTCATTTGCTACCAACACCCTCCCATTCCATTCCTGTCATATTCAGGTCTTTGGTTGCCCTTAAAAGAGGATACTTTTCACTATCGCTCTTTTCTCATCACCAAAGGAGAAAAAAACAGGGACTTCCCAGCCACCACACATCATCACTGCTTAACTTTTTATTTAGCTACTTTATTTCGCTATTTTCATTCACTTTGTGTCTTAATCCACAAGATTTCCAAGGTAAGAGGATACAGAAAAAGGACATTAAGAGACCAGTTAGGGGAGTTCCCTGATCTGTATCACAGACTGACCACAAATACTCAACTTCAGAAGAATACTTTCTTACTTTTTCAGAATCAGCTAATATTGTATAATGGTAGGAACAATGACGACACAAAAAAGATGATCAAAGCAGTACATGAAAACTGTACAAGAGATTTGACATTGTAGAGAGTTGACTCACAATGTCCTAAGGTCTAACAGACTTTCTGAGTAGCAGCTCCATATTAAAGTATTATAGTTCCCTCTTATTTTAGCACAAAAAAACTAACATGTTTCTCATATCATGATTTAAGAACATCATCGTCACAAAAGGCATATGCTATGCTAGACTACATTGTGGATGCCTGGTAGAATTAAATACTGTTAATTTTGTAAATTCCTCTCTCTTACCATGCTAACAGTGATTCTGAACAAGGGATTAAGTGGTTTGAAATACATGAAAAGAACACTCCTTTCAAATTTTTTACGGATTAAAAGCTTAAGCTTATTATTGTACGAAGTCATGCAGGATTGTTCTAAAACAAACCATCATTAAATAGATAAACTGATATTACTTGTACCTGTACTGGAAGACTGTTTTTCATGATCATTCTCTCTGGAAGAAATAATTCTATCCGTAACAGTTGGTTGTACGGAATAAACATCTCCCTCTTCCCAACCTGGATACACCAATGGGTCTTGTGTTGAGTCATTCTGTTTGGCCCCGTAATTGGAGGCCAAAGCTGTTATGATGATGGTGAAGCAATTATGAGTTCAGTATATAAAGATCCATTTCTCATATTATTCTCCTCTTCGGTTCTTGTCTCTATGACAGGGCTTGCTCACATGTCTACTACATTTAATGGTAAAGAGAAGTAAAGCAGATTTGCTTCTCATTCTGGTTTATAATTAGAAAAGTTGTGTACTGTCACCAGTAGGACTGAATTCTTACTCAAACTTTTTCAGAACCAAATTAGCTATTGGTTTTCAAAAGCATTTCCCCAAATCCAGCTGATTTTCATGACTTTGTATCAGTTGCATATTGCACCCTGTAAGTTTTAATCATAGAATTTGAGCATATTGACTATATCTTTTTTTTTCTCCTCACAATATCACCACCTGATTGGTTACAGCCTCTTTATGAAAACAAATAAAGATGTTTGGCAGAAGAGAGGGCTATCACATGCATCAGATTTGTGAACAGTGCAAACAATGTATGAGGCAGCACTTATGTGAGAATATATGACAGTGCAATTATTTAGAAAAACAAAATATTGCTCATATCAATCATTTGCTCATATCTACCATTCTGTAGAGAGTAGAGAGTGACCAAGTCTTTTGAATAACATAGCCTTAACATTTCTCCATCTTCTCTGGGTATTAATTTAAAAACAAAACAAAATTAACTAAACTAAAACAGACAAAAAAACCCACCAATCCAAGCAGAAATACCCCCCCCAAAATGCTACCCCCCACCAAGAAATTTACCACAACATGTTGATATTTTAATTGTAGTATAGTTTAGTATTTATATGTATCAGTAATACACTGTACTGTATCATCACATTTTAAAGCCTCAGAGAAATGCAGACTTAGGACCTTCTAAAGCAGTGAGCTACCCAATACCTCTGCTAATAAGACCACATTTAGTTGAGTGAATAGATTCATATAATACACTATCTCAAATAATGTTTATGATATATATGCCTTCAGTGCCCTGTGTTTGATAAACAGCAAGAGCTGGCAATGACTGTTTAAAATTCACTGTTGGCAGCACTTAGACGAGCACATCAGTCACTAATAGGTAAACATAAAAACCACTCATAAGACCAGCATTTTTTAATTATATTATAGTATAGACTTGTATTAATATTTAGTTGTTGCTTTTATAGCAAAATTTCATCTTTTACATTTCAACTTCTTTGACTAATGGAGAAGTTTTTCTTTTATTCTACACTATGACACTATGTTTTGTTTTCTGCACTTCTTCACCAGTATCGTCTTGTTATAGTCCAGAGTTGGAGGAAATAGGTATTTTTGGAATCTTATTTTTACTTAAAATTTTCATATTAACAAAATCTGTAGAAAACAGGTGCAGCAATGACTTCACTTGCAATAGTGGTGTGATCACAGCTCACAAAAATATGAAGACATTATTATTTTTCATATTAAAATTTAAATGTTTACTGTTTCCTACAGATATAACCCTGTTATACAGCCTCATAAACCTTGTGGCTGCGTGACACGGAACAGAGTATGTAAGAGGTGGTTACAGAATTAATGCTCTATAGGTCTAGGCACACGGTCCAAATGAGGGAAAAAAAAACAAATATCCCGAACTGAGCCTAATGAAGAGAATAAGTTGTAAAATATATAATACAAGCTCCAGATCTGCATTACTCAGGTTTATTCATAGAACCTCTATTATGGCCTCAAAGGGCAAATGTGTTATTAAAAGAAACCCTCCAACTAAATCATGAGCTTTCATATTACCTGTATGAGAAGATTCTGTTTCAATATCATTTTCACCTAGAAGAGTAAATTCATGTTCTTCAGTACTCCCAGCGGTACTTGCAGGACTTTGTTCTTGACGGATCCGTCCAGGATGAACACTGTGTAATAGTGGATGTTGGGTTGGTCCTTCGTGTTTTTCATTTTCGTTTGTGACTAGTGCTGATAAGATGATGACTGAATCAATAATGATGATAATATCTGACCCCAGACATATTAATCACATCTTCATTTTTGCAGTCTACACAACAAGAGTTTGTTGGGGTTTAGTGTTTTGTTTTGTTTTCTTCTTTTAGTTGTTACATTTGATGTGAAATGAAAAATGAGAGAAGCCATGGCTACTTTGGAATTTCTACCCTGCAAAGCTATTGCCATGAGCAGAAGAAGAAAGTTTGCTAGAAGGTGTCCCGCTTACGAATGGCAGAAAAAGGCTACTAGAAAAGTAGTGGAAGAATGCACAGAAACAACAGCTTGCACCTCTAGTTCATAATTATTAAACTAATTTAGCTTTTTAGTCTGTGTCTTCTGGATTTGTAAAAGAAAAATATACAATGAACTTTCTCTTTGGAGATAATATGTCTTTGCACAATTCAAGGCTGGTTCCAAGGAAAATGCCATTGCTTCTGGTAACGGTTGAATATTTGGTTGGATGAATGAAATAAATAGATTCTTATATCAGAAGCTGAAAACATGTACTTGTTTTGATATTCAGTAGTGATTAGAGCTCTCACTGATAAAATAAATTCACTGTTCACTGTTTAATTGGCTGTTGTTTACATGCCAGAAGATGAAGTCAGAAAGCACTTGAAGTACCACCACCATAAGAGATTTCCTAATGAACATAAAAAGTCTTTGAAAAGATACACCGGGGGGAAGAAATGCCTGTAACACTGCAATAAGCATCAGAATTCTATTTAAAAAATATTTGCATATTTGCAAACTTCACTGCTCCCAGCCTTTCAGAACCATGAAAGAACTGTTTCAAGCTGTTGGAGACAGACCCCATAAAGTCCAGAAATTACCAAAGAATCCCGATTATTTTTTTTGTTTGTATTTTCAGAGGGATAAGAAAGCTTTCCTGAAGTCCCACTAAAATATCTTCCTTTTCAATATAATCTAATTTTATGCAATTACTGGGCTGACTTCAAATCTAGCTGCACATAGCTGTGCCTCTAGCTGTTCAGTTTTACCCTGCTCTTTAAAAGGGTGAAGAAACACCCTTAAAAAAAAGCTCATATTTCACTATTTTTTTTTTTTTAAATTTTAAATCTGGAAATTATTTACATACATATCAAAAATAGCTGGTGAATGCATTGGTCTCTCCTTCAAGCCTTTTGGCTTGAAGAACATTAAAACATTTTCAGCATCTCACTGGGATGTCAACACTAATATGAGCAGGAAAGTGTTGAAATGTTCACATTCGTCTGGAGGTAGCATGGTGTCCTTTGTAGTACAATTGAGAAGGTTATATTTACTATTCCTTTCAAAATGAAGGCCAAATCATAAGAGTTCCTAGATTGCGTGTTCTCTGTAAGACAACTGTTCAACATTGGTTGGATACATTTTAACCTAACTTTTGCAAAATTACTAAAACCACTATTCTAACTTCACTTTTGGTCTCTAATGTAGTCTGTGAAACCAATTGTGTATAAGGTCATCTTTATTGTCCAATAAAAGTCTGTTTTAACCATCAAACTTCAGAATTCTGCTTATGGGCAGTTGCCCTGATAGACTAATTAACTCACAACAAATAAGGCAACAGAAAAAGCATCCTGTTTTCTATTAAGCATGCCATTCTGAACTCCTGCCGAGCAAGAACTGGAAAAGTCCTTAAGTGACCAAACCATAACCAACAGGAATGGAAAGGCAAGTTCAGTAAGATTGGAGAAGATAAGACTTACTGAAATAAAGTCATTGTGTTAATTCTAGAACAAGAAATTAACTTTGGAGAGCTAATAATAAGGTTAGCAGGGCTCTCCAATTATATAAGAAATAGGAATCAAACCTAGGAAAAGAAAAGACCAAGTCATGTCAAATTGCGCCGGAGAAACACAAGCAACAAAAACAGATTTCACCAGATAAAATGTCAAATGAAGTAATTTTTAAAATCCTGCAAATACTATATATTTATATATTTTTTTGTGTTTCTAGATGTTTTCTCCTCATAGAGTCTCTGATTTTTTCTTTCCCACAATAAAGAACCTATCCAAATCAATATGAACTTTGTATCGGCCCACTTGCCACCTACCTAATTCTCAACTATTCCCTGAATGTTTCTGAAAGTAGACCTATAGTTTTGCATGTGTACTAAGCAATGGAAAGAGTAGGAGGTTACTATTAAGTTTTGTCATATCCCTAACCAAGAAGACTTTGTTGTTCCAGATACTCAGTCTAACTGAAAAATTATACATCCATTTATGCATTTGAATCACTATCTCCCTTTTTTGTCTTCAGATTTTACAGTAGATACTAGGAGTAGTAAAAAGGGGGAAGTTTTTTTTCCTCAACAAGCTGGGTCACCAAAATGTTTCACATTACAATATGCTCAGTTAGATTACACTACTGGAGATGCAGGTTTAAAGATCCTAGTGATAAGGAGAAGAGTGCCAAGTAATGGAGAGTGCACAAAAAAAGATATACAGCTGAATGTTACAGATGACCCCTCTGACAGAGCTGTCATGACAGCTACAGCATAACTAATTCAAAGGTATTATATTGAACGGAGACTAGTGGTAAAAGTATTACAATCAGTTTCATCATAACAGCATTGTATTTCACTGAATTATGTCACAAATATGAATATTATTTGAATTATTTAAATTGCTTTACCCCTGCCAGAAGTGCTAGAGTACCACTCTTCTTCATCTGTATAGGATGGGTTCCAATGATCTTGCGTGGAGATTTCCTGCAGTGTTTCATGTTGAGAGCCCACAGCTGTTAGGACAACGGAGGATGCAATGGTGGTCATGTTCTACTGCTATTACTGCACTGTCAATATGTGCCCATACAAATGAAGGAGAATAAGAATGCATGCCCAGCTTGACCTTAGTCTCACTAATTTCCTTATCAGATCCCTTTACATCCAGAAGAAGCAAAACTCTGATGTGAACTTTCCCAAAGATACTGAGGAAAACAAGAAACAGAAGAACAGCATATAGCAGAAGTAGCGCAAAACCATTACAGCCAATACAAAATACCACACCTGAAGCTCAAAGAATAATGCTGAAGTTAAAGAATATGGTAGGAGTCTGAGTACATGTAAAACATGCTTCCTAAGTACTCAGTAAGTACTCAGATTCATTCTAGAATATCCACCACTAAGCTCAAAAGCAATAGTCAGAAAAAAAAATAAAAACACTGTGACTGCCACCACAAAGTCAGTATTAGTTAATAAAGATATAACTGAATAGATTAAAAAAAAAAAAAAAAGTCCACAAGAGTCTGATAAGAGACAGTATAGATTCACACTCATGGTGCATGCAAATGTATATAGCTCACAGAAGGCAGCTGGAATTTGATGCACCAGGTGGAAAAAGTCATGAGTGCAGAGAGTCAAATCTAAATAAATTAACTTAGAAGCACCTAAAACACAGGCAAATGTAAAAGAACAAAAATCTCAAAGCAAGCATAATTTCTCACTCTTTTTTCTCACTGTTTTCAGAGCACTGCTGAAAACAACAAACACTGAAATCTTTCCCAAGCACTTCACAACACTCAGAAACAAAATATTAAGTGTTTGTAAACACTAATTTATATGTGCTTCAGAGTACACAGGTAAACAGACAAAGACATGCCTGTTTAAGCTGTGCTTAAATTAAACAAAAAATAGAACAAAGGAAGCAATTACTATCTTTAAAAAAGGAAATTCCTTACTAGTACTTGGAGAATATTCTTTCTTGGCCACAGTCACGTCCCAGCCTGGAAACACTGTTGAATAAAATGTCTCCTCTGAAGAGTCTTCGTCGTCTGAACCATTGCCACTCGAAGTCACATCTGCTGTGATGATGTTAAATCGGCAATGAAGCCCTAACCTGCAGGGCCGCCATCTGACAGCATCTACACCTTTCTCTTTCACCTACAACGCCTGCAGCCCAAAGCCACACACAAAAGTGAGCAGTGCCTTATGTCCCATGACTCCATTACTCCTCATTCTTCTGCCCCACAAGGGATTCACCATGACGCCACGGCCCTGTTACCTGCCCCGAGGTACCTGTTATCTACATTTCAGTGACATTAGACACTGCTGTAGACCAAACCAGGCTCCCTTTCAGTGGGTGAAGGTAGGATTCAGCCTTGAAATTTGTTATTCCTTTTTCTTCTAAGGACACTTCACTGGGATAATCTACTTCTAAATTTCTTCCAAAGAGGAAAAAAGAAAAAACAAACTAGATTGTTTACAAACTTGACTCACATATTCATCTCTTCTGTCTATATGTACAAACATATATATTTACATATACTTCCACAGTAATGAAAGAATGCAGTCAAGTGCTCCATGGCTACCAGTGTACCATGTACAGCGAGTGGAGAGATTCTAATCCTTTCTAAACCTTTACTTTTCCCATGTCAAACAAATCAAAACAAAAAGCAGCAACAAATACCACACTGCCAAGGCCCCTCCACTTAGAGGTTCTGAAACTTGCTGCTTTCCTGCGGCAAGGAGACTCAGTCCCTAAACAAATCACCCCTCTTAGCATGACATTCTTTACCCCTTGCTGCTTGTGTTGGGTCTTGTGCCTTGTCTCCGGGGTTTGACCACCACCAGTGGTGCAAGAAAGGATTCCACGGAGCCTGCGTGGTGGTTTTCTCCAGGTCATCACGATGAGGCTCCAGAGCTGTTAGGACATGGTTTGTTCAACCGAGAACTTGTTATTTCTTGAGAGGTGCTTTTCCTCTAGCAAAGTCAAGTCCACCAGCACCGACACCCTCAGCATGCTCATGCCACTGAGATGGAAGTGAGCGGAAAGTGAATGTATGAACCCTGTGGTATCAGTACATTCCTCAAATACTTAGCCAGAGAAAGGCACTAGTGGCCATTCCAAGAAACACCTCATCCATAGGGAGGAGTTTTCAAAAAGCTCTACAGGTCTTGGTAAGACATTGAGGTCCACGAAGGTTAATGAATTCCGCATACGCCAGCAGGAAAGAGAGTAGGTAGCCTCAAACAGCCTCCAGAACATCCAATAAGTCTTGATATAAAAACACACACAAAAGGTGAAAGAAGGATCCACACTAGGCAGAAAAGACACCCAGAAACAAGCACACCCATTAGTTTAGATTTCTCCTCTGCCAACGATATCAAGCCAGCGCTACTGAAAACCTCAGAACAACGGCCATTCTGCTTGGAAGACACATGCACTCCCCCGACCAGATGTTCTCAGCAAAACCCACACCAGAAACATTTTTGAGTTAGGCGCAGGCACATTATGGAAAGAAAGACACAGCTCTACTTCTATCATATCCCTTCCCCTGCACAGTATTTTTTCATAACATTGCATTTCAAGTAGTATGACCCATAGGTTGTCACAGATGTTTAAGGATGGAAATAGCTTTTCATTTAGAGAAGCTAAAAGAAACAACATCCATTTCCTCCATTGTGATAGGCAAGCTAAACAGGTATTTGCATGCAAACAGATTTAACTGTGCCACATGTACACAAGTTGGAAGACCCCTCCAGAAAGGATTTGTTACTTGGGAGACAACATCCTGCTTAGGAAGCCCACACAACAACTATACACAGAACCAGGACATCAATTCTAACAGCAGTAGAAGTTCCTTCTAAGAATAGGAACCTCAAAAGATCTGAATATGCAATTTTCCCCAAAGCATGACAAGACTTTCTGAAGCAACATCTTCAGAAGAGCCACCACTCTTTCCTCAATAGGGGTGTGGAAAAGGAGGAAGAAAGTCAGGTAGAGCAAGGAGAAAAAAATAGGATAAAAAAATAAAGGCAATTCCTTACTAGTACTTGCAGAATACTGTTTCTTGGCCACAGTTATGTCCCAGCCTGGAAACACTGTTGGGTAAAACGTCTCCTCTGAAGTGTCTTCGTCATCTGAACCATTGCCACTTGAAGTCACATCTGCTGTGATGATGTTAAATTGGCAATGAGCCCTAACCTCCAAGGCTGCCATTTGACAGCATCTACGCTTTCCTCTCTTTCCCCTACAGTGCCTGCAGCCCCAAGTCACACACAAAAGTGTGATCCTTGCTTCCCACGACTCCATTTCTCCTCTGTTTCTTCAGTCCCATACGGGATTCACCACGATGCCATGGCCCTGTTACCTACTGCAAGGTGCCTGTTATCCATATTTCAATGCTCAAAACACAGCCACAGCATTGACCAAGCCCTTCTCCCTTATAGCTGAGTTATGGAAAAGCAATTAAGGTCATTTACATACTCTTAAATGATGGGGAAGATCTAGGATGATGTGTCTATTTTTAGAATTAAAAGAAACTTTTGTAATCCCTCTTTTTTTTCCCCTCACGTCTTTCATTGTTATGGTATATTGAATGCTATTTCCAATACAAATACACACTCTTCTTTAAGAGAAGAAAACTGAAAGAAATCAGACATACATCTTACTACTTCCCTTTTTTTTTTCAGATCTTTCTCACTGATTGATTTAAGCTAAGCAAATAAAAAGGTAGGTGGTTTATGAAAGGCTATTCATTCGTTTTCCACTTTATAGCCCATACAGAAGATTTTCTCTGACTTATAAATCAGAGGAAAGACTTTTTGCATTTCTGTCACAGGTGGGATTTACATGACTGTTATAGAAGGGTTTTTTTTTTTTTTTCCCCGCAGTGGAGAACCTCCTCAGGAGATGTGTCATTTCCAGGCTAAATTAGGGGCTCCATGGCTATCAGATGTGAAATCTGCAGTGAGTGGAGAGATTCTAACCCCATCAAACAAATCAAAACAAAAAGCAGCAACAAATACCACACTGCCAAGGCCCCTCCACTTAGAGGTTCTGAAACTTGCTGCTTTCCTGCGGCAAGGAGACTCAGTCCCTAAACAAATCACCCCTCTTAGCATGACATTCTTTACCCCTTGCTGCTTGTGTTGGGTCTTGTGCCTTGTCTCCGGGGTTTGACCACCACCAGTGGTGCAAGAAAGGATTCCACGGAGCCTGCGTGGTGGTTTTCTCCAGGTCATCACGATGAGGCTCCAGAGCTGTTAGGACATGGTTTGTTCAACCGAGAACTTGTTATTTCTTGAGAGGTGCTTTTCCTCTAGCAAAGTCAAGTCCACCAGCACCGACACCCTCAGCATGCTCATGCCACTGAGATGGAAGTGAGCGGAAAGTGAATGTATGAACCCTGTGGTATCAGTACATTCCTCAAAGAACATAAAAACCCAATGGTTTCAGTGACCATCAAGTTTGAAACACCCTACTGAAGTATAGGATCGTGTTATCAGCTCTGAAAGTCCAGTAAAGTCAATGATTTCTGCAGAGATTTTATAGCTGCGAAAGATAGAATGTGAAATATGAAATATCCCCCACTTTTTTTTCTAGATACAGCACACAAGTCTAATAGAAGCATGCGCACCATAGAAAATGAAATCCCTCAGGCAGGCCACCTTGATAGCTTAACGGCTCTCTCTGCTAAGAACCTTATGAAGCATTGACACTAAAAAGTAGAGCTTGCAACAAAAGCTGTGTTGCAAGTCATTCACCAAAAAATAGGCAAAATCTCCTTCAAAATGTCTTTCTGGAAATATTTATATCTGAGCAATACTTCACAAACAATATTTTTATCAGCATTTAAAAACACGTTCTATATTTTGAAGAGGAAGAAATATATGCACTCTTTCTTAATTCGGTAGAACAGTCTTCAAAAATTCATTCAGAAAAAAACCTTCAAGATTGACTTCTACAACAATTTGTTTTTTTTTAATCATTTTTTGTGTAATGCATTAGAGCATTAGAAATTGCAGGACCTAGAAATCAATGTTCAAAAAAACAAACAGGACAAATTGGTTTTCTTGGTTTTCAGTTTGCAGTACTTATTTTTTCTTACCTATAAACTGCAAAGTGCATCATATTAAACTCAGAACTGCATTTTTTCCAAGAAGTGGTCACTTTTGCAGCAAAGCCTAACAAATCTTTTATTCTCTGAAAAGCAGCTTGACTGAATAGGCATAGTATCATCCAATGATCACTTGTTATTCCTTAGATTTAGTACTACTCCTACTCTTTGCTACTCAGAAATAGAGGGTTACAGTAGTCAATGTCCAAAATTAAAATAAAATGACGGATAATGCATTAAAAAAAGAAAATTCTTAGGAATATTGAGACACATGTTTTTGACATATAGATATGCTCTGGTTGAATATTCACTGTGGTCAGTAGAAGAGACTTAATAAATGCCATCATTTTATTTGTGAATACACACACACACACACACACAAACACACACTCACACATGTATACAATTCGTATTTTATAGATATGTAATTACACATAATTACATAAAACATCCCACTGATTCTTCTGCCAAGACTTAAGTCTTTGGTAAAAAAAGAAATGTAAGACTTTCACAAATGCTTCCAGGAGTTTGACTAATGAGAAGGTTTATTACTGAATGCACATGCACCAGCTACATATAGTTCGAAAGTGTATCCCGTTGGACTATCTAACATTGTGTTATCTCCTTTACATGAATTTTCTGCGTTTCTCATATTGAAGAAGACTAGATAATATATGATGAGCACTGAAGCCAAACGTGACAGATATACCTTGCTAGTAATGCAGTATCTGAAACCCTCTCTCCCTATATGTAGAAAAAAAAAGATGAATATATCTAAGTGTAAGATGATTTTAAAAGTTTTTTTTTTTTTTCTATTTATTTGTTGCAGCTGCTGTGCACCAGATAGTAGATACAAATATGGGAGTTTGCCACTCAGCACAGCTTTTTAAGAGCAAGTGGAGAAAGCAGCTAATAGTTAAACACTATTAACTATTTGAGACTATGTTGAAACCTCAAAGACTCTAGTCATTAAGCCCAGAATTTTCTTGTACCTCTTGCCACCAACATGGTCAAAGTTCATTTTTTGCAGAGCACAAGTGGGCTGGCTACTGGAGCTGCCACTTAAAGCCACTTAAAGCACAACAAAGCCATGATTTTTACCTGGAATTATCCACCTTCACAACTGTAAACAAATCAGAATGACAAACAGATGTACATTCAACAAAACTGAGAAAAATATCCTTTCTACTTCTGTTCAAGTGGTAACTGGTTGCATTGATTTGTGATGCCTCATAGAGTAAATAGATGTGATTAAAAGGCAATGGGAAATATAGGATAAGTAAATCAACAATACTTAACTCCTGTATAAACATTAAAATAACAGTAAATGCTTTGGCTCCCCTTGTCCCTTGAATAAATGACTGTCACCAGACAGTACGGTTTATTTCTGATTCAACCACTCCAGAAAGCAATTTCCTTCGACGTTTTTGCAATATTGGAGATAATACATATCTCCCCACTTACCAGAATGCCCTGCTAGAAGAAGCAAGCAGCTTTAACACCATATGTATGAGTTAGTTATTATAATACATAAATCTTACTAGTACTTGCAGGCTGCTGTCCATCTCCTTTTTCAGGGAAATCATCAGTTATTGGCACCAAAGGGATGTCAGCTGATACTGTAGAAAGTTCATAATCTGTATGAAAGTGGATGAACTGTTACTATTTCATTAGCTGAGTTACAACTCAGTATACTCACAACTACTGTTATTCTCTATTGCAGTCCCCCATTTCTGCATTTACTGGTCCAATTGAAGAGAAAGATATGGAGCAGGTTCTTCATACAAGTTCAGTCCCATATATCCTTGTTTTACTAACAGAGTATATTTATCACAAAATTAGATTATTTCAAGAAAATTTTATTTTATAGTGATAGTGAAAACTCTGGCAACAGTTTGTTCACGTGATACAAGTTCCTATTGCACGTGTGTACCTTTTGGACATGGAATTCAGAGCACTGAATGAAGCTATTTGTACTCTTTTTTTTTTATTGAGATACACTCTGAGCTAGTCCAAGAAAAAAAGCTATGCATGTAAACAGAGGTAGCAAGAATTCTCACAGCAAGTACTTGAAGTACATGGCATATACTTTGGGGAGTGGCTCTTATACTAATTCCTCCGGAAGAAAATGCTAGCATTTGTCTGTCACGGTATTCATTGCACAGGAGAAAAAAAAAAAAAAACAAGCACAAAGTGCCAGGAATGCACCAACAGTGACATTCACCTCCACAGTGACCTGACAGTCACCTCCACAAGAAAGGAAAATACAGACAAGGTACTCTAATAGTACAATTGGATACATCCTCCAAAATGCCCTAGGAAAGACTATGGAATTTGTATTTGTAAGGGCTTCATGGGAATAGAACTGAGCTTTTTACCTGGAGGAGGAACCTACTAACAATATGTTTATTTGTCATTTTAACCTCTACCTTCTGTAGCATGCTGTATTAAGAACATATGCTAAAAAAACCCACTACATTTGTACAAAGAAAAAATTACTTGTACTGAAAACAACTCTTTCTTTTTATTACTTAATTCAAGCCAAATTCATTCAATTAGAAAACAGATAATATATTATCCTTATCTCTAGGTTCTGCCTCCCTAACCTGTGTTCTTTACTAGACTTGTTTTTGATCTTTCTAGTGAAATCAATATCAGTATTTTAAGAACAAGAGCAATTGTTTAGAACCAATCATTATCATCACACTGGAAAGGTTTATGTGGGAGTCTGTACTAACATCAGTTGCTCTGCACTCTCAGGCAAACAAGAAAAGTCCTTAGAAATTTGGAATGCTTCTTTTTTCCAAAGCTACAGCCTTTACTCTTTAATACACAGGGCTACAATTCAGAGACTCTGATTCTCAGTCACATGAGATCATTTAGCTAGCAACGTAATTCTCCATTGAATTCTTTTAAAGAGGATACAGCTGCAAACTACTAGTCTTACCAGGACTTATTGAAGGAAATTCCTTTTCACCCCCTCCAGAAGAATGATCTGGTAACTGTGAAATTGGGGTGGTGTGTTCAAAATAAGAGGTACTGGAGGATCTTCTGACGCTGGTATCCATTGCAGTTGTGTCATGGGTTGAGCCACTACCTACACTTTCATCATCTACACCAGAGGTTGAGGAATCTCCACTATGACGTGTGCCATCTGCGTTATAACGTGAGCCGTCTTCATTATCAATGACTGTTGGAAGGAGAAATTAAACAGCTGTTAATATCTAGGAGCTACGTAGATATATTTCACTGTGATAGATGGCTGAAGTCCTATAATAAAGAAAATTAAAGAAAAACAGTTGTGAATTAATTTAGAACTGGGACTAGTCATTCATCATGAGAGTCTTCTTTCACTTCCAGTTGCTCTGCTCACCAACAATTTAAACAGGACAGAGCAGAGCTGCCATATTAAGAGAAGTCTTATATGTCAAAGAAAGGTCAGCCGCCCCAAGTTTTGTCAAACTGTCAAATACCTATACAAAAACAACAACAACAACAAGGCTCTGTTAGTAGTACCTTGAGGCAAGCTAAGTTCCAAGGGATGATGACTGATTAATTGCTTTAATTGCAGTACAACACCCCTAAACCTGTTTTTCTTATGTTTGGCTTGATTTTTAAAAATAATAATCACATA
>VZSV01000001.1:5120006-5185231 GCA_013398735.1 Nothocercus julius | reverse complement strand
ATAAACATTTATAAAACCATATTAATTATCTTCAAAGATTTATTGGTATAATAAATATAAATATATATATATAAATAAATATATATAGAAAATTTTCATGATATACCTAAAAATCACATTGCCTTTCCAAGCATTAGCTTAGAACTTCTGGTTAATATTGGAGATGATAATGTTTGCTTTGATCCCATATGGTAGCCCAGAAAACTTCCCAGAAAACTTCCAGAATTTACATAACCACAAAATAATATCTTAAAAGGTGAACAATAATAATATATATGTATAAAAAATCCAAATCAAAACTCATTTGCTAATCTACCTATGTCTCCTTTTTGCTTTTCCCCTGATGGGGCACTCCAATATTGCTCTGCCAGCTAACTAGATTTTTCCTTTCCATAATCCTTTTAGAAAACCAACCCAGTCAACATCAGTTAAAAAAGCTTTAATAACTCATTTTCGATGCGGACAGCCCCAGTGTCACAGCAGCAGTGGCAGCCTGACATCCTTCCAGATGTGCGAACGCCCTGCCCTTGGTTGAGGTCTGCTGCAGAGGACACATTTCCAGTCGTTAAATTCTGCTTGCTCTGGCTTGGTGCTATCGTGTGTGTCATCTGCTCATAGCGCAGGAAGGAAATAAGACTCAGAAGAGGCTAAAAGCTCCGTTGGGAACAGATGCGCCTACACGCAAGGGAAGGGGCACCCCTGCGTGACAGATTTACTGCCTTCCTGAAACCGTCTATGAATTGTTCTTGACTGAGTTCTCTGGAGCAACGTTACGCTCAGTAATGCTACGATTTTTAATGATGTGTCCACTGTGAACAAAATTCTGAACTATCAGTGCCATTCAGATCATCACAGGATTTTGCCTAGAGCTTTCTGTAGGATCTGGTTTTTTTTCCCACTGTGAATGCAATAATCTGCTGAAATCCAAGACATTGGAAGTTAGTACAGTTTTTATCTTCAAATGCCATCTGTATTTAGCATCTGCCACAACTTTACTTACAGTTTCCTAATAATTTAGCAAGATATTTCCAAACTCAAACAGAGTTCTGCTTCTGAGCTACATCACTATGTAACTGCCAAATGTCTGAACGTAGGTTTAGGGGAGGCATCACGGACACTGAAAATGAAAGCCAAGATCCTCTCAGGCTCCCAAGCTTCAGATTTTACACATCATTATTAGTTATAGAAGTTAACTGTGTGCATGAATGGAAGAAGTGGATGCCATTACTTGCAACAGTTACATCCTTTGGATTCATGGCTGTGGTGTTTCACTACTCAAATTAAACCGTTCCAAAGCTACTAAGTCCCCAACTAAGAAGATTGTAAACTCCCAAACACAGTAATGACAGAACAGGTCAAACTTGTTGCTGGCATTATAGATACTGGTAAAACATATTTCTTCTCAGCTGCAAAACAGATGATATTGTAATATAGAAGCCTCTGTTCCAGTATCCTAACTAGATCACCCATATTACTATTAGTTAATCTATATCTAAAATACACAATAAAAACATATACGTACCTGTTGCATTGTAACAGTATGCATCATAACGACCAGTTGTGTTTGCTGAAAGTTTGTAAATGCCAGTATGGTTTGCTGCACAAAGATGATAGGGATTGATTCGTGGGATAACAATATGCCCCAATATAAAACCGTACCTGTGAAGAAACAGAGGAATACATACCGTATTATATGTTATAGTAGAAGAGATAAATATTCTAGATATCTCAAACATGAAGAAACTATGAAGAAGCTTTTCATCTTACGTACACTTTTAAAAAATGTTCATGAATTATGCATAATTTTGTATATGAAGATTGCTCCTCTTGCACATGCAGCTAATCTCATCAGTCTCCAACTGCTCAACACTACTTTGCATGCAATTTCCAGAGCTAAACCTATTTTAATTGAGTATCTTGTTAGCTAAGATGACAGGCACCAGATCAAGGCAGTGAAGTAAGGGGTTGCAAGGCTAAGTGCACTTCTTATTCAGTAGAAAGTTGCATTACCTGACACTAAGTCACATTTTCATTACCTTAAGCATAACACATTGCTAAGTGTTATTGCACAGAGAAATATTTGGGAATCAGTTTACAGTACAAATTTAGAGAAAGATTGCAAGTCACATCCCTTTTCGTAAAATAGGAGGCTTAATAAAATGTTCAGACACAATAGTCATCCATCCATGAATTCTTACCATTTATTTCAATCAAACAGTACTGCCATGGTGTACAGAGTTCACACATTGCAGTGGAGAGAGCTACATAACGCACAATGCATTATACTATTTTGCAACTCTGGAGCATCTAATTAATTCCAACGTATTTAGCTGGGAGGGGTGATACAATGGTAACAAGAATTGGGGTTTGGCTGGTTTTTGTTTTGCTTTTTAAGACTTACTATTAACAGGGAGGAGTAAATCTCATAGCTTTGCAGGGTTTTTTTTTTATCCTTGAGCGCCATTCCAGTTATATGTCTACCAAGCAGATACTTGCATTTCTAAGTCTCTCTTGTAGGTGGAATAATAAATTGTTATTGACATTTACAGCTGAGCCTATGATTTTGACACTATATAATCTATTAATCACTTGTATTGCAGTCAGTTGATTAATCTCACTCACTGTCTCCATCCCACATGCATTTTGAGTATTATATGCAGTATATTTTTTCTCTCCTACTCAAGCTTGGCCTTACTGACACGGACTTCTAACACAGGATCATCAAAAGCAGAAGGGTGGAAGGGAGGAAGGAGTTGTTTCTATATGCTTTATATGTCCATTTCTGCCCTCTGCTAAGTTATAAATTAAAGATAATTGTATTGCTAATGACAAACTACAGTTCCCTACTCTGAAATATATTTCCTTCTACTTCTTCTTCAATTATTCCTCCATTTTGACTTCAGGAAAGACTTTCCACATTGCAGAATTCTCATAACGGCTAAACACTAGAAATTCCTGCCATTAAACATTTAGTCAGAATTCAGTGCAGTCTCCACATCTAGTGCAGTGCTGGACAATTCAGAGGGCTCGTTATGTTCATATGCCAATGTTAGGGAAAGAACTTGCATACTCTGTCATTCAGGAATTTTCCCTCACTGTGAAGAATTGCCTCTAATCTTTATTTGGCAGTATTTTAAACAATGCTAGCACTTCTTGTGGAAGATTGTTCTAGCACACTCATCACCAGGATGTTTCTGTTCATTGTACCCTGATTTATGGATAGCCTCTTTCTCCACTGTGCAAGGAATAACATGGTTGAAAATGAATGTGCCATAAGCTGTCATCAATAACAGTGCTTGGCATTTATATACATTAAAACAATATTTTCAAAGCATTGCACACTTCTTTCCACAGTAACCAAACAAGCTACTTAATACAGCTATTAGTTTGAAAGAAGCATTTATTCAGTTCTCAAGAGTTTGCAAACCAATGGGAATGAACATTCATGCATTTATTAATAAAATACCACTGACTAAATTGATACTTACTCTCACCATCATGTGAAATAGTTGCAAGTAGTATTGATATTAGGACTACTCTCAGTCGAATGTAAATTCAAGAAAAAAGTTTCAGTTTTGGAGAAATGTCTACTGAACTTTTCTACTTCAGTGAATTATAAAACCAATTCCATTTTCCCCACATTTGCTTTTTATTTTAGCTTTTACTACAGCTGAAAATCTACTGAAATTTATTCACCTCAGAAGCATTTCACTAATATGAATCTTTCTTACTAGATTAAGGAAAAAAAAAATAAATAAATAAACCCTTCATGCTTATAGCTTCTGAATGCGGTCCCTCTTCTACATCTAAATGTTTAGGATAACTTGCATAATGTGTCATTTTGCATAGCAAGATACCATTCTCATCTACTCTGACCCACTTCAGGACCATAGAACTGTCCCATATTGACTCCTGTTTGAACTAGAGTATATTCTTTAGAAAAATATTCAATCCTCACAAAATTTTAATGTGGAAAAGAATCTACTATAACACTTACAAGTTGTTTCAACCAGTAATTGTTATCTTAGCACTTTTTATAGCACTGTCCTTGTACATTTGGTTGCACTAGTGCTTACTTAATTTTTTGAGTCCCCAACTGTCTATTTTCAACTTCCAGTCAATTGATCCTGTTATATTTTGCTAGAATGAAGAGTTCATATTCCCCATATTAGTTTCCATATAAGTCATAAATTACAGAGGGTGACTAAGTCACTTGACAAAAGGATTTTGCAAGTTTTATTATTTTTATGAACCTCTTCTGAAATTTCTCTATTCATTTATTATAGAGATGCATTAATAATCTGGCCAGTTTTTCACTGCAAAGCAAGCAGTTCATTTCTCACAGCTCCATTTGCTACTTTTTAATATTGATTGACAAGGGGCAATTCCCTATCCTCAAGGTACAAACTGCAGTCTTTGACCCTACATTAGGTCATTGAAAATTATGCATACTTCGCACCTGCTTGTCACTATGAATTAGTCAGTGATATAGTATGGTCTGAACTTCTTCCTTATTAATTTATTATACTCCCTATCAGTTGCAGTCTTTCAACATTATCTGCAAGTGATATGACTTCTTCAAGATAATTGATAAAAAGAACAGGCAGTCAAGGATCTGTTTATTACAGTTCTCAGAGAAAATATATATGCAGAAAGATTCCTTACATATCACCTAAATAATGTAACTTACTTAAGGAATCATATGGCCATCTAATTCATAACTGTATAAAAGCAACTATAATTATTACACTATATATTACACAATACATGGATGGACCTATCATTATATATTATATTCCCTACAAATTTTAAATTACCTGCAAGTTTCAAATCCAAGTTTATGAGCTCTTCTCATCTGCTCTAGCGTTGGCAAGGTACTATTCAGAGCTTTGCAGAGTTCAACCGCTTCACTTCGTGTCAGGCTGTAGCGACCATCTTTTTCAACATGAAAAACTCCTGCATATCTGCAACTTACATTGAATTCTGTTATTTAAAAAGAAGAAAGAGAAAATAAAAATAAATGATTACAAAAGACTGGACTTTCTGGTTCACTGAAGACCTGGCAAGGTTCATTTTCAAGTTTAGCATTTTTAAAGCAATACAGCAACAAGTTATCAGGTACCAATTCATTCAGAAAGAGAACTAGCACTTCAAAGCACCTTCTCCATAATATTTGGGCTCAGACACAACAGAGATCTTCAGCCTTTCCAAAAAAAGCAACACTGTATTTTTGGAGCTTTCTACCACTTTTAACATATCATTAACAGTAACAGTGAAGAAGATACAAATATGTTGTGCAAGTCTTTGAAGCCACATTACTGAAAAACTAACTGAATATTTAAATTTTAAAACAAAATATTTCATTCATAACAGAACATTTTAAAGACGAAATGTATGTATAACCAAAGCTTTTATGATTACAAGGCTCCTTAATTATCACATTGTGATCCTTTCACAGTTTCGACCTTTTAATTGAATATACATGCCAATCCACCATTTCAGAACAGGAATGTGCCCTGTTATTATTTAGACAAAAGCAGAATACCTGCATTAGTCCAGTATTATACAAGCCACCTGATACAAAAACTAAGAGAGCTGAACAAATGTGTCATACTGGAACCACATTACAGTGCTAAAAACTGCTTGAAAGCCATGCTTCAAGCTCGTCTCACTCAGCCAGCTAGGACTGGTAGAGAATCACCAAATATACATTGTATAAGAAGACACATGAATGAACTTCCTACTTCCTGTGTTCTACGTTGGACTATATTTCACTCCATTTTGAAAGGCTTTCTCTCGCTGCACTCTGAATTCACTTTCACTCATGTCACTGAATTTTGACATGTACTGCAGTAGATTTCTTTAATGTTAAAGGATGTCTTAAGGCAATTTTAATGTAATAGCACTGTAAAAGTTGGCGTATGGAAGCACTTTTAAACAACAAACAATACAAAGATAAAAATAAGGAAGTAAAAAAAAAAAAAACAAAAACAAACTTGGAGCCAGTTATATTGCAGCTTTAATAAAGTCTTGACCAGGTTTGTACAACTTATTTTCTGGCCTTCAGCCTGGGAACCCTAAACCAGTTGTACATGCAAAGCCTGTGGTAGGGGAGCACCTCATACTCTTCAATATAGACATGGAATAAAAGGCTTAAAGCCTGGGAGAGATCACACTCCCTTCAGCTTTACATTGGAAAGATACTTACTATGCAGCACAGCAGGTACAGTGGGAAAGACAGTATAACCAGGGTAAAATCTGTGCCTGAGTAAAACAAGGGGGAAAAAGCACATCTCCTTACTGTCTTTTTTTTTTTTTTTTTTTTTTTTTTTTTTTTTTTTTTTTTTTCTTTCATAAAAACAGGAACAGCTAAGAAACAGTTAATAATAATGTGTGCACAGAAAATGAGGAAACTTCAGGCCACTTCAAAGCAATGTGAATTAACTTTGCTTTGCTCCACCTTTCCCTCCAGAGAAAAACATGGTTGCAACTCCAGACTAGAATGACAAGTGCAAAGCACACTTAATTTAAGTAGCCTGTTATTCATAGTGAAGAGAGGAGGATGACTCATATTTATCTTGATATAAGTACCACGTGCAAGAAGAGGAAACACAGACAAATCTGTTCCAAATGTTATATTGGGGTGTCTAGCCCATCTGAGACAAAAAGTGACAAGTAATAACTACTTTCTTAAAAGACTTGGAATGCAATTCATCAACATTCACACTAACACATTGCATATGAATACAAAGCCAGCTTTCTCCACATCATTTTTGCTTGAATCAATGTTCTTCTATAGGATAAATGTCAAAGCAAATGATAGTAATCAGGATATGCATGCCTCCTTCAGCTGCTTTTGTTCACTGGTAAACTGAGGTTATTTTATCTACAGTGTCTCTGCGCAATGCTCCTATATATCCACCACAATTGTAAACTGCAAGGAATGTTTCTTTCCACAGGTAACAGGAGACAATCAAGGAGATAAAATAATAAATAATAATCAGACCACATGGTGTGTGACAACACAGTCAATATTTATAGGATAGGTCCAATAGTGCTAAGAAATATTTGTCCGAAAGACCAAAATCAGTTTTACGTATGTCTTACGTGCACATCTATTATCTTAAGGATAATAGAACTAATCCTTACGCCTACTTGCAATACATTTTTATAGAAAGCATGCCCCAAATTTCTCTTTCCCCCCCCCCCAGTAGGCTGACAAAAATATTTAATTTTGATAGAACTGATTTATACTGCTTTAGCTGTTTATAAGTTTTGTGGATTGCAGTTCATAATAGTCTTGTTATCAACTGTTATCAAAATACCAGGAGGCTGCATTTTTAAAAAAAATTTGGCAAGACTATCATATTTCCTCAAAATGCCTTTATTTTGACACAACTGCTTTCTTCCAGGGAAAACAGTCCTATCAAAATTTCTCTGACGACAGTCACATCACAAGGGGCTTTAAGCAAGGAGCCTGTACATGATACAGAAGGAAGAGGATGCTAATAAATACACTTTTATTTCCTTGAGAACTTAATATCTAGAAATAAGATCAAGCTGCAGTCTGAAGAGCAATGCCAGTCTCCGCAAGTGCTTCCACACACAATTCAGAAATAGTTGCAGTACCTCCACAAGTGCAAGACACAGATTTTTCCACCATTGGCCTGGGGATAGCTGATGGAGTAGCCAAGTTCTGCTCCCGCCCAACTCACTGAATAGTACAACACGATCGAAAGAGCATTGAAACATGTACCTACAAGCCATAAATGTAGTCAACAAAGGCTCAGATCCCTCATTTGAGATCTCAGCAGGTGTCCTATGACAATGCAACTAATAGCTTATTCTTCACAAAAAAATGGGTCCCACCACTTTTGCTATGGAATGGAGCTTCCCTCACATGTGCCATTGTTTTGTTTTGGATCTGAATGGTCCAGATTTAAAGTCTAATTCTATTTTGGAAGTTAATTAGTCAGTCCTTTCTCTCCCCTACACAATAAGACAGGCCTAAATTTCTTAATAATTAACCAATCAAGACAATCTTAAATTCAGGGATCACAAAGATTTATTAGCGGAACCAAAAGTACTAAGTCCAGTGATTCTGGAACTAGATTTGCTTAGAACATCAACATCTCCTCCAGTAACTTAGGTTCATTTCTGGAGAAATTTCACAGTGCAAGCAGGGACCATATCCACTTGCTTTGCATTGCATTTTAATTTTGCAACTCATCCCATACGCACTGAAATATTAAGTGAAGTTCACTAGAGTGAGTCTGACTCAGCTGTCATCAGATCTCAACTCATTTATGATTTTAACATACTATTATAAGTTCCAGTACCACCCAGAGAACCATTCACAGCTGCAGTCCCATTTGTTAGGTAAGTAATTCCTTAAACTCTAGCTGTTAGAATAAATACACTTATTTATACAAACAAACTTACTGGAGCTGCTTGGGGGCTAGAGCAATGTGTGCACATATGCGCATTTTCCCAGGACGTGCTTCGCCTGTTGCCGCAGCGCACATGCTGCGCGCCGGGACACTTCAGGACTTAGCGCACACGTGCTGACCATCCGCGCTGCGCACGCGCTCAAGGGCCAGAGCTGCCAGGAGCCCCACTCGTGCAGGGCACTAAATCACGTGCTTGTTCAGGAAACACCAGGGAGAAACACAGCAACCCTATGCAAAACTGGTTTTGAGGGTATTCAGTTGTTTAGCACTTCACCTAAAGTTACGTCAAAACAGTGCATTTTGTCTTTATTTTGACAGCAAATTTGTCTTCATTTTCACGCCTACAATTAGAAGTGTGAGATGTGAGAGAATGACTGCAGTAGTACCTAAAACTCACACATGTTCTACAGGCTTTGAAAGCTACCTGACCAGACATCTCTTCTGTGAAGGCAATAGCTGCTAGATTTCAGAAATGGCAAAATACAGCTGCAGTGTATATTGCCTTAAGCTATGCAGTCAGTCACAAAACCCAAAACCAGAACTTTGGAGTTCATAATTTAAGGTCCTATATTTTAATCTCCAAACCATATGAACTGATTTAATGAAATGTTGCAAGTCATATCAATACAAAATCTATTACAAATAAGAGACAAGGTCTAATCTATATTAATATCTTTAATTCTTTCTTATGCACTGAGGACTGTTGCCTAACTTGGAGATAAGGAAGAAACAGGATTGCAGATCCAAACAGAAACGGATCCAAATTTAAGCACAGATTCGATCTTTTCCAGCAGTGTAGTCCGTTACTTTTTGTCGGCTTTTTCTATTAGCATACCTCAGCTGGCTTCAACATAGTTATGTAAAAGACTTCTTTTTCTCCATTTCGACAGCCAGGGCAACACACAACCTTGTACTAAACAACTTGTTTGACATTTCGAAGGGTCTGATTCTAAGTAGACTCACAGTAGAGTCAGAGTCAGCACCCAAATGTTTCCTGCTTTTCATAGCTGACAGAAAGCAGGGGTTGGCAGGGCCATGATGTTTCCTTGACATCCATGTGATGCACTCTAGCTCAAAGGCAATATTGTTTAATAATAGTTAAAACAGCCAAACAGTATTAAGCATGCCTGAACTGTCATCATCCTTAATCGCATCCAGACCATGAGACCTTGGTGACTCAACCCAAAGCCATGGAATGCCCTTGGGCCATCCTTCAGCGTGACGAGCATGGAAGGCATTAACTTTCACACGGGCCACCTTTCCCCGCCTTTCCGGGGATTACTGGCACGCTGCCTCTCTCCCAGCCCTCCTGCTTTCCATCTTCCATAGGTGTTCAGAAAGCAGCTCCTTGTTCTTCTTTGGCAAGCTCTCCTCTGCTATCGCCCTTTTTCCTGTACCTAAACCTGTCTGTCACCAGTGACATCTTGTGAGGAGAACGTGCATTTGATTCAACTTCAAACCTTGCACCTACTTGCACCTACTCGGGATCAGAGCTCTTCAGGCAAAATTACTGCTTCCAGTTCCACAGATGCTCTGCTCCCCAGACTCTAGTGTGATATAATTAGCAGAGCCAGACTAAAGAGCACTGTACTATCATGAAAGGATGACTTGCACTCAGATTATTAGCAGCAGAGACTTGTTAGAAGCTGTTGCAGTAAGAAGCCTGGTGCAATCTCCCTTTCTCCCCCGGGCTCTACCACCCTTACTCATAAAGAGTACTGCTGACTCAAGCAAATTCTTCCTTTTGGAGTCACTTTTCCATAGGGATTTTCGATCCACTCCATGAGGGTGTTAGGTACTGCTCTCTGCTCCTCCTTGTTTTCAAGACACAATACCTAGCGGTTTCATTTTCAAGGAGCGTACAGCCTCATATTCAAAACCACCTTATTTTAATAACTGCAAAGATACATCAAAGCAACCAAAGTGGAAGATTTTGTCCTACTTTGCAGAAAGCCTGTTAAAAGGGTACACAGACACAAGGTTGTTAACAGACTTCTTGGTAAAACCGCACTGTGCATTGCATGGAAAGCAGGAAGTGTCAGTGTGCTGTTCTCGTGGGGATTTTCCTTTCTGGTTTGCGGTTCAAGATGATTGATAGGTAACCAGGATGTGATGAATGAGGCCTGAAAACAGCAACAGAACTAGGATCTTGAAGGTGCAGATATTTTTCATTCTCTGCTTTAATGTAATTTAGATTTTACTTCTGGTTGATAAATTTAGAGCAAAGCTCTTAGAATAAAAAGGATTTTAAGCCCCAGACAGGTATACATGGATAATATGCTTCCTCATAAACCTGGCTTAGCATTGCTATCTAGCTTTAGTATATTATCACATTTTAAAAGATGGTAGTGATGAAAGAGAGAAAAGTGATGTTCTGGAACCGGATTCAAAGTTATTTAATGGGTCTCTGGTAACCCTTGCCAAATCTAGAAATTGGGCCATGTGATTCCTAGCTTTTCCTGGGGTTTGGACATTTCAGGTCTTGGCTCTTCATTAGGCACTATCTCCAATGGATGTTTCTATCAAAAATTCTTAGAAAAATGACTTCATGGCTAAATAAGAATACATATTCCATTGCTGAGTAGTGGAAATGTCCTCTGCACACAAAATCTTACTGCCATTTTCACATGTGGGATAACCGGCATATACAAAAAATAATAATCATTAACATAACATGCTACAATACACACTGATTTGGATGGCATTACTATTTCCTGAATATTCCTCTCTTTCTTTAGAGTATATTAGTAAAACCATTCACTAGAGAAATTCAGAGCTCAGCCAACTGTAATAGGATACAGAGGCTTCCACCTTTATGTCAGAAGTTGGACTAAAGCCCAGGTCAGTAGTGACGAAAACCACCAGATAGCTGTTAGCTCCGTTATGTAAAGTGATTCATTAGTCCCAATCCCGGTAGTAGACACGTGTCAACATCATTTAAACACGCCTATTCGGGAATCCCTCAGGGCTGGATGGGGAAAGGAAGGCATACTGGGAAAATCTGAGTCTAAACTGAGATGACTACGTACTGATCAAAATTTAGAAATCAAATTCTGCAGGCTCCAAGAGGGTTGAGCAAGCATGTGTGTGTGAATCTGCAGTCCTTCACCGTTCTCAACAAAAAAGTACCCGTGACCAAGCAATGTGTGCAGTGATTCAGTGCGTCTGGGTGATGTTTTCCTTCCCTCTAATGATGATATTCTGGCCCTGTGAGTCACCATTCTCGACAGAAAGCTGAGACTTTAACAAGCCTGGAAATCAGCCACCTACTCGATAAACAAAGGTCTCTTCAGATAATGGCTGGCATGCAGGGAAAGTCTTTTACAAATTTTGGGGAGTTGTCAGATGAAATACTTTGATTTGGCTAGTGCCAAATTTTGAAAGCTAAAGTGATTTATAGGATATATGCTTCCATATTCAGTGGGAATAGCTCCTTTTTTTTCTGAGTATCCCTTGTGGATATTTTCACAAAACACAAACTTTGCTTTTCAGCTTGAAACTGCCTTTCATTTTGCTTTTCAGTTTGAAACTGCCTTTCATTTTGAAATTTAGTTTATTGCCTTACCTGCATGCTGCAAGGAGTGCCTGCTAAAATAGAGGTATTAAAAAAAAATGTTAAATTAAAATGTTTACAGGGTTGCAAAAAAAGTAGATGGGTTTAAGGCACATAGTCCAAATTTTTCCTGTAAAAAGCTTTTATATTTCAGATTTCATTTCAATTTGGCTTAGAAAAATGTTTCTAAGCTTTTAAAAATTGCATGAGAAAGAAAAACCGTAACTACATCTATAAAAAGATTGCTGCTCAGCAACAACAACAACAACAGAAAAAAAAGTTTCAGCACACCTGGCTTTTTAAAGGCTCTCTAATACTAGACACACTCTAGTAGAAGGATATTCTTTCTCCACCACATGATGCTATTTATTCCTTACATTTCTGTGCTATTTTTAGACTCTGTGTACCCTCTTCTCCCGTAAGCGCACACTGGAAAAAGGCTGTGGAACAAAGTTTAAGCAGTTAACTTTCTTATAAACTGTTTTTCTTAACAAATCTGTTCACTGGCCACCAAAGCCATTGTCTCTGTACGTGTTTGCTAACAGGCAAAAATATTAGGCCTCAGTCCAGAAGTTTTCCTGGCTGCTCATTTATTTTTATTAAAAGGGTGAGGGGCACTTCATTAAGCATGCAAAGAGCCACTAAAAACGCAAGGAGGTACAAGAATTGTGTTTCATTCCTCAGCAGTTGCCGCAGGAAGAAAAGAAATCTGCTAATGCATCTTCTAAACATGCTTTATCTGCTTGGCAACTATTGCTCTGGTAAACATCCTGAGTGAGCCTATACAGTGTCATCACTTCTAATAAACTTCCTCAGTGCTGACATGAATATTATTCTCTTTGTAACAGTTTCCCCCAAAACAGGGATGGGAGCTTGCAGGCTGTATCAGAACATGGCACAGCTGGAATCACTGCAGGCAGTGAAATCACAGTCCTGGAATCAGGCAGTTGTCAGCTTTGCCCCCCAGAGATGATGAAAACAATCATCACCATCGATATCCGGAAAGTTTCAGGCTGTGTAATGAGTTGTCTTGCCCCCAGGACCGACTAACAGGAATTGCGAAGAAAATCCTTTGGGACCAGTTCCATGCAATCCAGGTGAAGAAATGTACATGAAACTAAAGGTGGTGAATAGTTGGAGTCTGCTCTTCAGTGGTTGAATGTGGAAGTAAATTAGTCATTTGGGATGAAAGCAGGTGGGACAGTGTTGCTCAGTAGGTTCCCCTGCTCCTTACTGACCTGCCGATATAACCTGGGTAAGATTCATCTCTTTAACTCAGTTTACAGCCCATCTCCTTAATAAAAGCAATTTAAAATCTACTTCTAAAAAAGTCATAAGAGTAAAAAACTATTATATTGTTATTACATTTTCCTCTGGCAACTTTTGCACTGAAGCTCTATCTTTGTGAAGTCATGGGAAACCCGAATAAATTCAAATAAAATAATGGCATAAAGCCAACAAGTCCAATTAAATGACAGATTTTGAATTCTAATTAATAGCATAAGGTGTTATTTGAAACAATTTTTCAGATGACATAGAAAAAAAAATTGATTTCATGTTAAAAAAAAAAAGTTCTAAACTGAAAGAAGAAAAGCAAGAAGGAAAGCAAGAAGGAAAGAATTAATTCCCGGGATGAATGACTGTTAGCTCTCAGGAATATAGCTCTTAGATGTGTATTCATTAAAACATTGTTTGGTAGTCCATTGTATATGCCAAAGAAACAGCTGGAGCATCAAACTGCAGAACTAAAATCTCTGATTTAATGTGTGATTCAATGATTAATATTATGTTCAGCAGAATTTCTCAGATTAAAAATATAGATGTAACTTTGCATGTGTTGGACTTAAGCAGACAGTTCATATCATCAGGATTTTTTGGAAGTTCAGGTGTATGTAAATCTAGAATCCTTTTATATTTATGACTTAGCTGTTTTAAATATAAAACACTATTTCCAATACTTGTGATTTTCACATGCCAAAAAAAAAAAAAAAAAGGCAGAATAAGTTGTAGCATCATCTGCATATCCAAAATCTGGAGAAGAGGCAAAACGAATAAACACTGATGTTTGCATTCAGTAGAACAAGCACAGTCTTAACAAGTAAATATTGGATTAGTTTGGCCAACCATCTACATAACCCAAACACCAAAAAGAAAAAAAAGGGGGAGAGAGGAAGGCATCGAAATATTCTTCCCTCAGTGTTTCACTCCTTAAGAGCTTTAAAAAAAAGTACTTAAAAACCTTTCCTTCTCTCTCTCTCTCTCTCTCTCTCTCTCTCTCTCTCTCTCTTTCTTTCTTTCTCCATGTCTTCTAGTCAACTAGGATAATCAAGGCTGCCACATCTGTTGATTGACTTATTTCTAATCATTTTCTTGAATGTATCATATTATTTTCACGTTGTTTGTTATAGCCAGTGGACTGGCTATATAAACCGTCACACATGGTGGTTTGTTATTATTGGTTTCATAATGGATCACAGACTTGCAGTTGTTGATAGCTTGTTACTCGTAGGCTGTTTATGATAACCTGACCTTGCACACCGGCTTCTAATGGCAGGGACTACCCCAAATATGTGATTGAGGCATGTAGATATTAGCTGAATATGCTGAATGAATGAATGAATATAACTATATCATGAATGAAAACTGAAGAGAACTATTCACTAGCCTCAATTTGTCAGAAAAAGCAGCTGACTGGCTTTGCGACCATACATTGAAGCCCTGCCCTCATGACATTAGGGGATTTTGAATAAAGTTCTGCTAACTGTGCTGCATAGTTATTGCTATTCACAGGGCCTTCCAAATGATATGACTTGAAGAGCTCAGAAAAGCTGAATATGAGGGAGAAAGTAAAGAAATAGCCTTGGGAGCAAGAGAGCATTCTCTCAGCAACAGATCATGAAACCAGTTTGAGGCCTCAACAAAGCTGAATTCCAAGACAATAATGTAAGATCTCAGAAAAAAAATGAGTTGCATATCGAGGTGTGTGTACAAGCTACTGCATTTTCAGAGGCAGAGAGTGGGCTGATAGCAATTTGCTCTTTTCCATAATAACCCAGAAAACACCAAGGCACGAGTACATTCCCAACAGAGACGGAAGACACCGGAGGGCAAAGCATTATTGCTTGAATACAACAACCCACAAACGGTGAAGCACTGTTATCTCACGGAAGTGCTGGAATCATTGTGGAGCCAAATGATTTTGCTGTGCTGCTTGTAATCTTTTATTTGAATGAGATATAGCTGATTCTTTTGCAAAGATCCAGAATTAAACCAGTGATTGAATAAGTGATTAGATATAGTAACAGGCCTCAGTTTAACTAATATGTGCTTTTTGACACCAGAAAGCACTATGAAATCCGATCACAGTTAGAAAGAGCCAAATCAAGTAGCAAATCAAGCATGAGCCCTTGTCATAAAGAGTAATTCCTAGAAAAACAGTATTTTCTTATTGATAATGTACCAGAAGGTTTTTTTGCAATAAAAGTTGCTTACATCTTTGAAGCAAAATTCACTGAAGGTATCAGTACATACAGTAGTCAAAACAAGTGATCTCATGTGACCAGTTATTACCACTTGATGATAAATATTAATACTGTCCTACACTACAAAGGATGAATTGAGACCAGGAAGCCTACATCAGAGCTGGAAAGGAAAGCAGTAGAAGACTCTGAACACAGAAGTGACAAGATGACTTTCTTGCAAAAGGTAAAAAGGGAAGTTCTTTACAGAAAGCAGCGTTCTCTGTCAGGAACTGCAGAAGCAGCTGGTGCACAATGAAACCACTCACCCAGAGGATCTGCAACCTGGCATTGTAAATAGATCCCACTCCTCCTCCCAGAACAGTCTCAAAGTGTCTTAGATACACCTTACCATATCAATGCCTGAAAACTGGCTAGTTCACCTGACTCTTTAATCTATATGTTCTGAAAGGATCGGGTACACTGAGCATCAAGTAATCAACTCCAGATACCTACCTAGGGTGACAAAAAGCAAATGACAGGCTCATATTAGGACATGAATGAGTTGCTATGGTTATCACTGTTTATGGATTTATTTGTATCACATGAGGATTTTCTCAGTGGGAAAAAAAAAAAAAGAAAAGATGTTAATATGCTGTCTTGCAGTTGCTGTGCCTGAATTTCCTGTGAGTCAACAGTAATATGATTGTGACTAGTTATGTTGATAAAACGATATGACCTGAGCAATCAGAATATGAGCAATAAAGTTAGGTAAAGTATCTGACTGGTACTGTTAATAAATTCAGCACTGCTCTGCAAACATTGGATTGCATAGGTGTTTCAAAAACTAAGGAAATACTTAGCTGTTGCTCATAGAGAAGTATGGGCAAGATTATTTTCTCACATACATTGCCCAACTGAAGTAAGTGTTGCACAGCCAGGTTCAATGGCAGATTTCTTAACCGCTAGTAACTGAGGAGTTTCTGGGACCCTGTGCTAATCTGAGTTTTTAAGGGACCAGCATCCTAGAGAAGACTCCAATCCTCTGCACGGCTGTTCACTTACGCACCAGGAGAAGAATATTTGCACAAAGACTTTTTTTCTTATGACTAATAATAACCCTTAATCCAGTTGAAATAGCTCTCAATGAAATCATAGCTTTTCTCTGAAATTCAAGCACAAGAGGCTCTGACCTTGTTGATGGAGCACCAGAGTGAGTCTTGGCAGAAAATGTTCTAACCGTTGTAACGTTTTTTAAGTGTGTCTAGGTTGCTGGGTGACTTATTTCCCCCACTTGCCCCTTGTTTCCCTCTGTTTACTCTGTGAACTCAGAATAAAATCACTGACTTCTCAGTTACCCCTTCCAGACCAAACACTGTAACACACAAACCTCATGTAACGCAAGAAAAAGAATATATTCAAAGAACAAAATTTCATGAGGGTATGACCTATTTCATTGGCAGAGCATAAGGCTTCAAATTCTTTTTCAAGAAGAACCTAAGTTTTTCTTCTCTGACACCATGAAGATCCACCAGATGGCAGCTGGAAGAAGTGTATCTCAGACATCTCTGTTGATGGCCAGTTAAAACTCTTAAGGTGCTAAAGGATATTTTGAGGTGGGAACAACTGCATTTGGCCCAGCTTGAACTTTGGAAGATGTGTTTATTCTCTGTAGGCTATAAAATGGATGCATTACTTTCTCACAAATATAGGTTTTAGAGTTTGGTAGCTCAATATGAATTTTCATGCAAAACATTTGTGTTTTCTGTGCTAGAGGAGTTTTATGCTTTTGCTCCACCCAAGAATGCAAAATGACACTTGCTATTGCAGGAGAAGGTGATATTTTTTTATTAGAGCTACTCTTCTAAAGTCACTGTTCCTGCCCTATTGGTGTAATGTTGAACACAATGGCAGCAAGTCAGACTTGTCAGCACAGGAGGCTGAAATCAAAAGAAAAACACAAAAACATAAACAGGAGAATCTTCTTGTCTTTCTAGTTTTCTCTGAGGCCTGGCTCTTAGGAAAACTTGGTGTCTATATTTCATTTTACTTACAGATGACTAAGGTGCTGAGTAAAAACTTTACGGCATACACTGGATTTAACCGTATATCAGGGACACTGACTAGTGCAAGGCTACCAAATGCTTCATTCACAAGCCACACAAAGATGGCCATGGACTAATGGGGGAAAAAAAAAGTGAAGGAAATGTAAAAAAAAAAAAAAAAACAAACCAGCTACAGCAGCTGACTACAAAGTCATTGTACCAACTCTTTTAGCACTGATCAATCAATAAAGAAGAATAGCAAAGTTGTTCAAGAGAAGTCATGGACATTTAAAAGATGCACCTGGCTACCAGGTGGAAACACACAGCTGCTGCACAGTGACAACTTGAAACTTCTCTGGACTTTCGAGCTGCTAAGGAGGCCATGTGGCTGATGGCCAGGCTTCAGGCTAAGACTGGAGGCCCTGCTTCCATTCCGGGCTCCTCCGACTCCTTGGGTCACCTTGAGCAAGCCGTTTTACATCTCTTAGCACTGAGTTGAGTTTTCCCTAGGTATCAAACCTTTCTGTACAAATATCTCCAAATGCTTCTGATCTCAAGTAGATCAACATTGATTATCACTAGAAGTCTCACTTAAACCAGGAAAGAAACAAAGAAACCTGGCTAATATGAACATATCATTCTACAGATGGTTATAAGATTCATTTAAGATGTTCTTGAATCAAAAGGAGTGTTCAGTATCACAGTAGCATTAAAGATTCTGGTCAGTTCTCATTTGCAAAACAGTTTCCCCAATTACAAGAAAGATCAGTCCTGAATAAGAACTTCAGAAAATCATACTTTGCACGCACAGTTGTCTAACAGGAACCAAGCACTATTGAATGGAAAATAGCTGCCAATCTTCAGCATTTTTGTAGATACATCACATAGTGAAACAGAATGGAATTGCCAGAGATACAAAAAAAAAAAAAGATCTATTTTTTTAAGACTGATACTGAATACATTGATTTCAACAGAATATATATTATTCATGAGTTTAAAGTGTTCCTATCTGTCAAATTTAGGCATAAGCAATATTCAGCAGCACTGGATGATAAACTGCATTTATAAATCCAAAGACTCATTAGAAAAAGTTGCTTTTTTCTACACTTGCATGGCTGGGTAAATGATGGAAAAGGGAAAGGATATGAAAATTAGAGGACATCCAACTAAGCAGGAGGAAGAAGAATAGGGAAGTTAGTGAAAGCAAAACCTGAAGATGAGTTCAGGCCTCGCCCTCAGTGTCTTCATTATAAAGAAACATGATTCATTAATAATTGGCAAAAAGTACTTTCCCATAACCTGCCCAGCTAACCATTTGTATTGCACACGCAGAGGCTTCCCCCAGAGCATAAGCATGGACTCTGGAAGATCTGACTGCCTCCAGCTTTAATACGGACCTACTCTACCACTTCCTTAATCTCCTCACTCCAGGATAGGGATATCGATTCTTATCTGTCCATAAGATACATGCTGGCAGATGAAGGATAGGTAAATGCTACTCATTACCATTAGAGTAATTCTTCAGGCACTGTTGAACGACCACAACTACATGCTATGGAAAGTGCAGATGCAAACTTACTTGGACTGTGTTTTGAGTGGGCATGTGAGCTCTGCGTGCTCTCTGTAAACATCAAACGTCATGTTGTGTCTATGGCAAGCAGGATACCTGTCCCAAGCTGATAAGCCTCCTTGGCAGTGAGGTAGATCTCAGGCTGGCTGCCCCCGAGGGTGCCACCTACACTGGTGCAGCAACGTTTTGCCTGCAGCCTGCGCCGAGGCGCTCGCAGCTGTGCGCAGGGCGCTGCACGGCTCCTGCGCCGAGCCACCGCCGCACGTCTGCATGGGAACGCTGCGAGAAACTGCTCATCACCTCTGCCCACACACGCCACTCCCTGCAGCTCTGCCGGCACCTATCTGTTAGCAAAAATAACAATAAAAGAGCCCCCTAGGGAAATATACTTCTGAGAACTTGTTTCGCTGCGGGCCGCTCCAACCCACGGCAATGGTGAGACGCACCTAGTCAGCCAAGCCGGTGTCGCAGCCGCCTGTTACTGTTCTACGCTCTGACAAGGGCAGCTCGTATTTACAAAGGCAGATATTAACTGTGTAGTTGGGGATCACTGGTTTTAGTATTCATTTCCTACTCAGCTGTCAGCTGGTACCCTGGCAACCTCTTTTACAACCATCTCATGTTGCTTTAGGACCAGTATCATTAGCAGAAATGGAGACGGAAGTTTTACCACAGCTGCTGCATGTCTGATAGATATATATATATATATATATATTTTTTTTTTTTCCCAAANATATATATATATATATATATATTTTTTTTTTTTCCCAAAGGCACAACACAACATCTCAGAGCTTCCAACTACTGAGTGTTGAGTGTAGTTCAGTCAGCACTAGAGGGAAAGAAAAAGTACTCTATTTTTCCAATTGTAAATGTAAGTAAAATTCAGGTCTTCCCTGTGATTCTCTGAATTGGTGTGGTTCCTTGAGTTCCCATGTATGCAATCATTAAAATTATAGACTACTCCGCAACTTCGTTCGGTCTTGTTTTCTGCTTGTGACATGGAGGTTGAAGCTTACTGCACAAAAATAAAATAACTGCGTTAGAAAACACAGTCAGTGTTGTCACGTAGAGTAACTGGAAAGTCCCGAAGCCAGTGTGTACAAAAGAGAGCTCAATTACATTCTTAATTGCATGCACAGACTCCAGAAAGGACTGCAGGCTTCATCAGCCAGGAAACAGTCATGGCAGTTTGAACTTTAAATTGCAATTAGCTGAGTCTTTGGGCTGGCTGAAACGCTTTTCCGAGGAAAACCCCTCTGTGTGTCATGTGCTGCTTCATGTTACTGTCTGCAAATTCATTCATACCCTGAACTTCTCCTTCTTGCCTTGGGTGGGGTCAGCTCCAGCAGCAGCAGCACAGAGGAAAATCACAGCCAGCTGCTACTGATACTACCGCTGATGCCTCTGCAAAGAGGCCTGTGATTTGACGGGTAGGAGACAGATAAACACTGAGAGCTGACACAATCTGCTCTGCCAATGGTATTAAGAGCAGTCACACTGGTTGCCAATAACTGCAATGTCTGTAGGCCTGGCTTTGAAATGGTTTTTACCTCCTGGGAGTGACAGACACTGTGCTATAACAGCCAGTGGATTTCTAGCCTAGGCTGCAACATGGCTAGCTGTGAATATCAGTTGTTGACAATCTATGCAAAATGATCCAAACCACAAGATTTATCACAAAAAATCCCTTGCAGGTAAAAGTAAAAATAAGCAAGTGGGCTGAAGATATGAGTTTTATTCAGCATCAGCCACGGCACAGTTAGTAGAGAGGTACTGATGACAAACTCCCCAACCTCTGCCTTGCTTCCCTCCCTTTGCTAACCTTAAATTGGAAGCTTAATCTAGACTTGTAGTCTAATAATTAAATTTAGCGCTGACAAGTGAAATTTCATTAATGCATGCTCTAGGTTACATGCTGATGCTAAGAAATTATGAGTTTTGAACGCCATGAATTAGGCTAGTATGACGTATTATTTTTAAAGCCATCAAGATGGGTGCAATTGGTTCTGTTTGTTTCATAATTATCTTTTTTGCAAAAATTACAATTCACAGGCAATCGTGTGTGTTTAGTCCTGGTCTTAAGAAAAGCAACTTCAGAGGAGACTTTAGTGGAACACCTTTTCTAGGTCTCTCATTTATAATCCCTTCTTAAAAAACTCTATGTTTTTACAAAAAAATAAGGAAAACCTATGTTATGAAGCTGTGAATTGTCTTCTCCTATCTTTACTGTACTTTCCAACACTTATCCATTAGTGCCAGAGTAGAAATGCAAGGCAAGGAGAAGAGAGAGCAAATGGAGAAGCCTTGTTATAGCATCTCTACAATTCCCCAAAACTTTCAAATTCTTGGGCTAAGGTATCATTTCTTCTTCCCATATTACGGTTTAGGAAACACTACATCTCTTCTCACCAGCTTCTCTGTAGTGTATTCCACCACCAGTCAACTACATTCAGAACCAAAATTACGCTTCGATCAAAGAAAAAGTAGTTTCCAGAGATCTTCTACTCCATCTTATTGCTCAGTAGCCCCAATGGCAGTACCCAAGCTGTGCGTTAAAGGTGTTTATCTAATAAAAACAACATCTCTTAGCAACCTATTTCCAAACCTAATTACCGCTACTGTCTAGCCGCTCTCTCTGTACACCGCCTCCTTTCCGGTAACAACATTGCCACATTGTGTTGTTTGCCTTCTGCTTTTTAACCTACCCATATGCCACAGGGCTCACCTTTTTCCTCCAGCATGTTCACCATGGTCATGCATTTTTTTTTTCTCACTTTTCACATATCTATAGGCTCTATTCCTACTGTATATTAACTTAACTGCTGCTGCCTCTTTTTATTCCTTCATACCCTTGTGGTATATACATGTCTCTCATCATCTCAAGTCACCTTATCCTTCTGGTAGCTTCTTGCTGTGGCAGAACTGAGTGTATGAGTGAGTGGTAGTTAAACCGCAGCTTCAGTGCTGCCTCCCTGTCCTGGCCTGTAACAGTCATGGGAACAGTTTTGGAAGGAGACGCATGAAGCACAGGGGAACATTTAATTTAACCTTGACTAGAACTACCAGTGGTTTTAAAAACACTTAGTTTAAAAAGTTTGTCTTCACTTCTTGCGTGCTGCCTTTCCTCATCACCTGTTCGCAAGGTAATGCTGCTGCTCCGTGGGGAACCCCAGTGACCAAAGCAGCGGGAAACATTTCTCCAAAGACTGTCATCCCCTGCCACGATGTGTTGGCTCTGTCTGGGAGAGCGGTCCAAGGGCAGATATATAACCTTTCCATTAAATGATGACGGCAGTTCAACTGAACTTTAATAAAGTCTAGTTGCTTTACAGCTTTGGGAAAATAGCCAAAATACACACTGTGAGGATTATGTGAAAATAAACTAGCACAAAGAGCTTCTTCAAGCTGCTTTATTTACAAATTTACATGACAGATATATAAGCTGAAAGGCAGAAAAGCCTCCCTCTTCTGTGACTAATAGCTATAGTGGCCTTCTTCACACCTAATACACCTTGTGGTGATCCCACGGTCCCATTCTCCCCCTTTTTAAACTTTCTTCCTTTTATTTGTCTCCCTCAGAAACCCCATTGTTAAATGTCAGCATCTATATTTTTCCTAGACTCTGAAATGTTGTCCAGATCCCTTAAGCACCAAAACGTATGTCAATACCGTGAGTATCCCCCACACAGGTATCAGCAATAGTGTGGTCACAGCAGCATAGAACTCAGGACAGTCTAAATCATTATTTTTTTTAGCAGCTTCCTAGAGGAAGGACCGGACCTAGAAATCACATTAACAATAAATCCAGGACCTTCTGATTTTACCAAATTCTGTTACAAAAGAATCAAAATTCAGGAACAGATCTGAATTTTGCTCTTCAAGCAATGTGTGTTCCAGAAGAAATGGTCAGGGTGCTGCGATGCACAGTGAACTTATTCATTTAAGAAAGAAAATAAAACCACCATCAGCCACTGTTTTGAAGTCATTACTGACTACAAAGTCGCGCTGGAATGCACCACATACCAGCTAAAATATATTGTAGCTCTAATCTAATACCTTGCTAAGCCATTAAAGAAACTTCCCTGTGGGGCATAAGCTTGACATGTTTTTTGTAACTGTGTTGAGTACTAGATTATGGGGTTTTCTTTTATGCCTTACTGTAAAAATGTATTATTCCAGAGCAGACCTTGCTTTTTTAAGAACACTTCTTGCAACTTTAAAAAAAAAAAAAAAAAAAAGTTAAGCAAGTGCTAAGCAAATGGTTATAAACCTCATGCAGTACACAGACTATGTCAAAGTTTTAAACACATCTTATATATACTTTATGTGCCTACAGTCCCCCCTCCCTTTCTCTTTATCCATAGAGCTGCTTTTAGCAAGAGCCTTTGGGCATCCCCGGGAGCCCATTCCGCAGGGAAGCGGCGAGCCCAGATGTGCTCCTCCCGACACACCCATTCCCGGCTCCGCGGGACCGGCACAGGACTACTTGCTGCTGCGCCCCCTAAGCGCTATACGTTTATCATACACATGCGCAACACACAGAGCCCTTGGGCGGCAATAGCAATGAAAAATGTATTCTGGTCAACTCCGGGAACTGCGAGTGGAAAAATAATGCAGAAGGATAATTGTCCCCCCGACCACAAAGTGCCTCGCGGCAGCTGCTGCCACAACGTGGGTTTGTTAAAAGCAGCGCTATTTCCCCCAGCCCCGCAGAGCCTGCACCATGTCACACTGCACGAGCGTTTGGTCATTTGGACATATGGGTTTTATTGCCCGCCCCCCATTAACACGTTTCATTTTTAAATACAAATATTTGAAGTAAATTACTGCAGAAAGCTCACTGATGAACAACTGAATCCTGTGGCTGTTTCTAAACCCTTTGGTCCAAAGTATTAGCAGTCAACCCCCCAAAAACTTGAACAAGTCAGAAGCAGGCACGCCTGGCATAAAAGCTCTCCAAATTTCAGTCATGTATCACAGCAGTTTTCTTTTCTGCTCCAAACCTGGTACGTATTAGCTGCCAGTTCAGCCCATGTGAACTCAAGAATACAGTTATTGTACGCAGGAGCGAGGGGGAAGCCTTTTCCCACCCTCCCTTTTCTCTGCTCTCTAAAACAGAGCCAGGAGAGCAAACTACACATACAACAGCACTCACATGGCTGAACTGAGCTTTACCAGAGCTATTCTAAATTCCCTAACGCACTTCTGTTCTTAGTTTAAGCCTAGCTTTAATGATGCACAATCCACATTTTATAGATCTGGAATTACCCTTTATAGGCAATTCGCAGCTTTGCTTGATTGTACAGCCAAGGTCGTAGTTCTAAAGCATCTCTGATAACTCTGAACAAATAACAAAACTATACAAAGATAGGCACGAGGAAGCTGTTAGCTGTCTGGCTGAATCGCTGCTGCGGCTGCTGTCTGAAGGCAAAAGCTTAGAAGCAGTCATAAGAGTTTCAATTCATACAAAACTTACGTGTGTCTGTTAGACAAAGCTTCAGCAAACATAATCCAAAAGTTGCCCAGAAGAACTTGGCCATTTTTGTCTCAGAATTGTTTTTGCAAAAAACAGAGATCCTTGCAAGATGCAGAGGGGAGTGGCGGCGCCTGTGAAGTCTGCAGTCAATGAGCCTGAAGTTTGCTGCACTTTTTATTCTGATTCAAAGGCACTGAAGTAATGACATAACTGGGAGGGGGAAGCTCCATCAAAAGTCACACCCATATTGCAACAAAAGTGACTGAGCGGTGGAAGAAAGGAGGGGGAGGCTGCTACTCGCGGCGGGGCAGCCACACGCGAGATTTAAAGAGGCACCCAGCCTCTTCCACTCACACAAGCATCGCATCCAAAGCGCTCGCAGGAAGATTTGTGTAACCTCGCATGAGCTGGAGTCTCAGTCCTTCTCAGCCTTTCTGATCAGTTCCCACTCCCACATTTTAAAATCTCCTTAGTATTGCAAAACAGGCAAAGAGAAAGCACCACAGTTTCTGAACCCCAGCAAAGCATCTACGAGTGCCTGAATGCTTCCCAAAAGTGTTTTATTTAATCCTATACCTCTATTTCTTGCTTTTCTCCAGTACAATTTAGGGCAAGCAAAAGTTCTGCTCTGCAATGAACCTTTCTAACATTTCTTTTTTTTCCCCTTGAAACTGGAGGTAGGTAAGCCAAGGTAGTTCAGTCTCCACAGCTCATTCAGCCCTTGACTTCTCTGCATAGGCTGCTCCAGGGGAAGCAATCACTGCTGCCAGTGCCAGCAGTAACACTGTGGTAACTAGGGCCTGGTTGCTTGTGTTTATAGTGAGACACAGGAGGAGTTTTTATTCCTAATTCCCCAAACGAAGAAGCAGGAGAACATACAGCAGTGTATGTTCAGACAAGTTCCTGAAGGCCACGTGTTTACAGGTTTTGTGCGAGTCTGGAGCTAACAGAAGATGCCACGCAAAATCCCTGGTGAGAACCTGAAAGCCTGCGCAGGGCAGGGGAAGGTGGGCGGGTTGCGTGCCCACGGGGATGTCTCATCACCCAGCCTCTCTTCTGAGCCCTGGGATTACAGCAGTGGTTTGTGTGCGCTGGAATTAGGGGTTGGTCAGGGATCACCAAGCTTTTTACATTTCACCTTTAGCAGCCAGCGCGTGGCGATGATTGGCAGTCAGTAATGCCCTGCTTCCAGTTTCGGTCAGCAGCGTGGAAAGGAAAAGCGCTGTATCATATTACCATTGTGTCGGTCCTCCCCCTTTAAAGATTTTTTTCATTAATTTTTAATCTCTTTTAACACAAACAAGGGAAAAGTACTGACAGGTTCTCCCAGCCACAAGAACTCTACACAATGGGGATTTCAGGACTTTGGCTTTTCTTTAACTTTTGTCTTAAAGATGGCAGGTTATCCTTTCCTCAGTCAGGCACATTTTTAGCAACAGGTTCCAACAGGCTTTTCCTACAGGTTAGAATATCTGATGGGACAAGGTTAAAGTGAAAATCTTTCCTTAAAACACAGGGAATCTTTTTATTAAGAAGCTTAAAATTTTGACTATATAGATTAAACCTGTTTTATTTGGTGGATAAGTTAGTTTTTCTTTTGAAACAAAGGGCTTTAAGAGCAAAGAAAAAATTGTCTATATATATGACTTGCTGTTTATAGTAGAGCAAAAAAAATAGCTCAGTGTATTCCTGCACTTTTAGAGCATGGCTTTTTAGGTGTATAAGTATATGAATAAAGCCTAGAGGCTAGATTTTAAAAAGCTTATGCACAGTTAATACTTATTGTGAGTTTACAAAGCATATCATTTTCTTCAGTTGCTAAATTACTCTTAAAGCTCACTCCCACATAAGACAGAAAAGAATGGAATATTCAATTAAAATATGGATATCTTTGATTATGGCTTTTTTTTTTTTTTTTGTGAACAACCAAAAAAATGAGGAATATAAAATCCTGTATTCAGAATTAAATGGAATGAAAATGGAAGTCTGTTTTCTTTGACCTAGGTAAATGGAGATATCAACCATTTCAAGGAGGTAAGCAACTGTTGGGGAGGCAAAAGTCTAACTTCACCAGGAGTGGAAATTCCTATTCACTCTATAGTCTAAATCTCCCGTATTATAGCCCTTAAGGCATCAGATTATGAATGGGTTGTTTTCTCAATACTGAATATTATTTAGTGTGCATCGTGAACATATCACCACTTCTGTTTGGGGGGGGATTCCACACTGGGGTGGAGACGGGTTGGAAAATATTTCTATTGTTCACTGTCCTAGAAAGCTGTACAGACAGGAGGCATCTCTGGAGGAAGTACATGGATGAGTTAGTGCCTAATGCAAGAGAGACAGAGGTACACAAGAAAAATAATCCATCATAGCGTGCCACTTTGTGTGACAAGCCACAGACCTAAGTAATGAATTGTATATGTAGAACATGTAAGTTTGCCGGCCATTTCCTGTGCCATCTGCCTCGGTAGTTGAGGATATGCAGTAACATTCCCATCTACTGAGCACTTCAAAGAGATGCTTTTTAAAAAAATTGTCACAGAATCACAGGACAGTTGAGGTTGGAAGGGACCTATGGAGATCATCTAGTCCAACCCCACCCCTCCGGTAGGGACATGTAGAGCACGTGGCACAGAGTTGCATCCAGGCAGGTTTGGAAGATCTCCAGAGAAGGAGACTCCACGACCTCTCTGGGCAGCCTGTGCTGGGGCTCTGTCACCCTCACAGTAAGGAAGTTCTTCCTCACATGGTGATGGGACTGCCTGTGTTTCAACTTGCACCCATTTATTTACCCAAGTAAATAAAAAAGCTGACACAAAAGTATTTCCTTCTTTCCCACCCAAACACAGAATTTCTTCCCTAAAATATGATGGCCCAAGGTAGACAGTAATACAAATTTAGCCTTGGAGTTATGCCTGATGCTGCCTAGAAAATTTAGTCAAAAGATGCGTACAGCTGTGGGAGAGGGGTACCATGTTTGTGTGTGCTTATGAAGAGTATGCAACTAACTTTTCTCTTAAAATAATCTTAGAATATAGAAACACATCTTAAAGTAAGTCTTTAGCAAAGAAAATACAACAGAGCCCCATTTTAAGTTGAGCCCATTGGTTCATTCCATTATGGCTTTGCTCCCATGGTTATCAATACAGGTGAAATCTTAAAGCTTTGGGAATTTGCTTACTCCCTGGGCAATAGCAATTAAACGGGTGGCAATGTAAACTAACAGATGAAACTAAAGGAATTTGATTTTCATAATAGAATGAAATAACACAACTAGAATATTAAAAAAAGCATCATTTTTAGAATGATTTTTCATGAAGCCTCTGATACAGCAACTATAGAATTTGTGATGGTGTAATGTTAGCCCATGAGCACCAAAATATCTCATTTGTGATTTTATCATATATGTGAACTCTAGCCAGCACCAATTAATTTTGATAAAAATCCTATTAGGGAGTGCACGTGTTGGAGTCCTAGTAAAGGAACTTACGTGGCTTACAGCAATATAGTTATTTTTTGCTGGGATTCCCTTAGAGGATGAAATTCTGGACTAGCTGAGCCAAAACTTAGAATTCTACTGACTTCAGTACTGACTTCAGTACTGCAGCATCTCTCTACAATGTATACTTGTGTGGATTTTATTGTATGTACAGACAACTGAATGTATCTAAAATTAGGATTAAAAAAAAAATACATCAATGGAGAATGGTTTCATTATCAAATGTAATCAATATTTAAGGGGGAGGGGAAGAGTGGATTTTTTTCTGTCAAAACTGCCTTTTTTTCCTTCCCTAAAAACAACTACTTGGAAAAAACGTGATTCCTAGTTCAAAAAAAAAAAATACTTTTTCAGCAGGAATATAAATATTATAATAAAAAAAAAATTCCTTCCAAGCCCTTTTTTTTTTTTTTTTTTTTTTTTTTTTTTAAATTTTGAGTTGTTTATGTGGAGCTGTAGAACATAATCTTAGTGAAAATACAAAGCACATGTTTCCTTAGGTAATGCTGATAGCTACAGCGTGCATTCTGCGTCGACTACAGCTGGTCTGTGAGACTGACTGTATGACAGTTTCAGGGAAGGAGGAAGATTTTATAGGCATAGAATTGCAATCTCAATAAGATATGGTATTTTTAATCAAATTTTCTCCTGTGTCCCTAGACTACAATCTTGTTTTCTACAGTTCAGACTGGATTTAATTTTCGTGATCAAACCTGAAACCAGATTTTGTAATGGAAATGTTCATAAATGCTGCAGTGTAGCAAATCCTGTCCTGCACACTTTTTGCGGGCTCTAATTGCTGATGGGAAACCATAAAAAGAGTCTATGCCGGCTGGAGCCAGAAAAGCTACTCCGCTGGCTGGAGGGCAAAGCGCTCCTTGGGAAGTTGGGCACCCGGTTCTTCTCCCATCAACCTTTTGTTCTCAGCCATAATTTAGAGCCCGTGTCCTGCAGAGAGCCGGGAGGATGCACAATGGCTCCTATTTGTTTACTTCTGGAAAGGGCAGCAACCCGGATTGGCAACTACCACATGGATTCCTCAGCCTGTTTTACTGGTTTGCCCTAGATCCCTAAACAATTCACTAATCTAACACAGTTTTAAAAAAAATAAAAAATAAATAAAAAAAAATGCTTTGCAGCCAGATTCATTCAAATATGCTGTAAGAAACTCTTTGCAACAAGGTCCTCTTCTCATGCAGATCATGTGGCCCCATCAGCTTTCTTATTCCTAGTGAGCAGCCCAAAGCATTTGGTCCCTGGTGGGCCCACGTGTGTGGTGCAGAGTACCCACGGGAGACTGCCATGCAGGTCAATTTTCACACCACGTGCATGTATACGCGTCTAGTTTTATTAGAGCATTGCCCAGGACGGGGCAGGAAGCCTGCACAGAGCACACAGCAGCTGCAACCCAAAAGCCAGGCGACCAAGCACGGGGGCGCAGACGCATCGGATGCGTTAGTGACTAATAGAGCCCAAAGCAGTTGCATACCAGGCTCGGTGTGGGAGGCAGGACAAGGGGAACTGAAGGGAAGAAAAGGGAGATACACTGGAACCACCTACAAAGAAAGTCTCTCTCCTCCCTCTTCCCCTCTTCTTCCCAGCACACACTGTGGCATAAGTACTTGGAGGTCTATACATTAGAGCCCGACTGCCTTCTTTGTGCTAATCTTTCAGTTCTTCTGCTTTCATGACTTTCATCTGCAGTTTACCGATAGGTAAATCAAGTTTGGGCCCTCTGTGTTTCTCTTCCGTCTCACTCCTCGCTCTCTTTCTATTGTCTTCCTTTTGATTCTGCTTCTTGACTTTTTCTACCTCCCTTTCTGTCTTCCACCTCCACTCATTTCTTCCTTTATTTTCCTCCTGCATTTTCTTGTCTGCTCCACAGTGTGTAGTAATAATAAAGTCAAAGTAAAGATGCAGAAGAGCAGGTGAGCATTAGAAAATGCAAACATTCACTCCTGCTACTCAGGAAACACTTAGCATTTGCATAAGCAAACTGTTAATTGCACCTACAGCAAAACTCTTGGGGGCTCTGATGCCTCGTATTGGACCTAACTGGAGACCTTTAAAGTCAAAGGAAGCTTTCTGCTGCTTTTTGAATCAAGACATGTGGTGAATAGCATTTGTTTTAGTTCCAGTATCTATATTATGGTAACATTGCATAATGTGTTACACTCTTTGCTGTGTGTATACAGTCTATAAGGATAGGGATTACATCAGATTTACAGCCCCTGATAACACATTCTCCTATCTAGCTAAATAAAAAAAAAAAAAAGAAAAATCTATTTGGGTTCATCCATGGAACAACTTCTGTCCACAAAGAGCCTGTTTGTGCCAGCCTTGTCGTAGCCATATATAGTATAGCCACATTTAGGCTGTACCCTAAACATAGCAGTAAGGAAAGGACTAGTCAAGCCTCTCCTTTGCAGCTTCAAAGGACACTAAACGCAGACCTGGTCTATACATAAACAGAAACACTGAACGTCAGCAGTCTCACTCTAAGCAGTTTATGACCCCTGTGAAAGATGGAAGGGAAGGAAAAGTGTCCTAATTTTAGACTGTAATGGGCCTGTTTGTTTCCAGAGCAGGAGATAATAGCAAGTTGCGGCTCGGGGAGAGAAGGTGCAGGCGAGCGCACGCCGGGCAGCGAGCAGGGCGAGGAGGCTGCGCGGGCACAGCTAAACCTGCCGGGCGACGCGCCCGGCCTGCCCTGCGTGCACCTCTGTAGAAACGGCCTCTTCTACCCCAGAAACACTCCTTTTACCTCATTAGGCCTACAAACAGCAGCAGCACTATTGTGTCCTCCCCCCGCCCCTTCTGGAAATTTAAACCCTGTTAGTCTTGTAGGGTAAATATAGCCAATACGGAATAAACCTGGCCCATCCCGGTGCAACAGCAGCAGCATGTTTACCAAGATTTAATCCCTTCCACCTGTGCAAACCCCACCAGAGCCAACACAGCTGCTTCCCTGTGCCCATCTGGAACACGGGGAGCCTGAAGAGCTGCCTCAGGTCCAAACGGGCTTTGAGAGTGGCTACGGGGATGAGGAATATGCAGGGAATAAGAAACCCCCCAGTTTGCTTCTGGGTGTGCAGAGGTGGCAGCCTGGAAAATATTTTTCACTTCTGAGCTCTGCGCAACTTATGTGGGAATTGTCAGGGAAAATAAACAGTGACTTCTGGGGGAAATTGCTCTCTGTCTGGATAAGCAAAAGACTATAACTCTGGGTGTATCTGCAGGCAGGGTTAGCACAAGGCAGGGAGAGAGGCATAGAAAATACATTTGATAAAATTGCTCAGAGGGGAAATTTTGATTTTGCACATTTTCACGTTGTCTGAATTTCTGGTAGAGGAATAGATATGGGAAGAGAGGAATGTGATACAATATACAATAGCGAATTAATCTTAGAAATAGAAATCGTCATGCTAGAACACACATCCATTCTCTACTTCAATGCCTTGGCTTAAGCAATACTGAACGTCAGTATTTTAGGAAAGAAAATTATCACTTATTTGGAATAACATAACACATTTAGTAAGAGTTAGTTATATTATGAAGCTATATATGAAGCTATTCAATAGATAGCTGAAGTAACACAGCTGCATTCAAGAAACACTGAAGCACTGTTGTGTGACAATAACTTATTGTAGCTTGGCTATTAATTTTGGACCTCCATAACATCTATCCATTAAGTGGAAGTGGCTGTACAATCCTGCCACAATGGCCTAAACAGAGATCCAGAGGATATAATACCATTCCTAGTCTGAGTACTAGGGCCTTCTGTCTCAGTTCTATCCATAGGAATTCTAGGCATGGCCAACTAAAGAACAAAGAATAAAACCATTACCTTTGGTGTGATTCTGAAAAAGTGCTTGTATGCAGTTACGGTTGCAATCTTTTCAGGGTGGCTTTGAGAGACATTTGATCTGACATGGTCTACCAGCAGGAGATTTACGAGAGAGATTCTACCTTCAAAAAAAAAAAAAAAAAAAAAAATCAGTGTTTTACACAACTGTAAATCACAAAGTTTGTACTATATTGGTTTGCTCAACGCATAACACACCATGCATTATCATTGCTACTTTCCCCATGTAGTTTTTTTTGAGTTTGCACATTGGAGTTTTTCAGTCATTTGTGGTCCATCAAGAAAAAAAAAATGCTAAGAAATTTAGAAGGTTTTTCCAAATAATGCATGACTAAAATATTTGCCCTGCATTCACAAATTTTTAATTTATAGAAAAGTACAACTGGTAATAGATAAAGTATTATGTTATTTGTTCGGTTCTGAAAACACTACTTACTTATGTTAACTGTTTTACTGAGGTGCTGGAAGGATTAAGCAGGTCATGTCTGAACAGTATTTTGAACAAGTCAGATCTAGAAAGCTATTAAGGCTCCTTGAGATGTTAAAGTTTCAGCCAACTTGCACTGAATTTACAAGAAATGATCCACATCTGAATCATCAGCATTTCAAAAATATATGAGAGCAAATTCAATGATACACAAATGGATATGAGAACCAGCCAGAGAGTCTGCTTTTCCTCTGCTGTCCATTTTACCTCAAGCCTCATCTGTCAAAAGCCCTTCTTCCTATCTTTTGCAAGATACACTAAGATAAGGATGTTTATATACATAAAGATTTAGCTGGGACTCATACTCCCTTCTTTCCCTTATATAGGAGGCAAGTCACTGTTTGGTCTTCTCTAGCCTAAGAAGGCTAGAGCCAGATCAACATCAGCTCTTACAAATGTATTACTCTCTAAGTAACGAATTATACAAGGCATATCTCAAGGGACATAGATGTGAGATAGACTATGAGTGTTCAACAGCCTGGTTCAAATAAAGATACTAAAGCTTATCTCAACTATTTAAGGATTCCTTTTTAACTTCTCTCTCCCATATTCAAATTCTCTGTTCTCCAACCCCCGTCTAGCTAGTTTTTCCTCTCTTCTTAATCACACATTCTACAGGCAGATATCTGTAACTCACATGTTCACATGGCCCAGTCTCTGCAGAACTTAGCAAATGCCAGAATACATTGCTCTTTCTCTAAGGCAAATTTCTTCTCTTGGGAAGAAGCCACAGCAAAACAAAACAAACAAACAAAAAAAGTTAAAAGCTCACTACTAACTCTCTGATGATTAGCTAGCCAGGAAGAAGAGCAGAAATAGCACAAATCATTTCATGGCTATGGCAAGGGGAATGTGGAGTCAGTACAAACACAACACACACTGCCAGTCACATGCGGACAGAAAATTACTGAATGTTTGAGGAATCTTCCAAAATACAGGGGCATCATTTATAGAGCACTGCAGCTCCCTCATACAAAGTTAAGCATGAGAATTTTAGAAAATAGAAATATCAGTTTTCTCTGACTGCAAATATAGGTCACAGTCTTAATTATTCAGAGCGCAATTATCTGAATTAGAGGGCAGCCAAGATTATGTGACTAAATACACATCCACAAATGACTAAACAAGAGCATTTCATTGCATTTTTCTTTTTTCACCTGGGATTCAAAAGGCACAGATTGAAGTCCCTTACCTGCTATGACTGGTTCAGACATAGCTTCCATCTCCCACAAACTTGCATTACCAAGTGGGCTGTTTAATATCTCCAAGTTAGGCCTCTATCAACTCATGTTGAACTTGCCTCAAAGTACTTAGACAGTTAGGGAAATACTAGGCTGAAGAGACAGAAGCTGAACCTATGGCTGGACTACTTAGCTGGACAGCGTTCAGGGAGAATCAGAGTCCTGTTCCTTTCCCAGAGCAGAGTCAGTTTGGTATGTGTATGCCCGGCTGCACAGCAGAGAAAGCCCTAAGCTGCTGTCAGCTGCGCCTGCTTCACAGCTGAAAGCGCTGTACCCCCACAGGGTTTCAGAGTCAGCTGATATGGATTTAGGCTGAAATTACGTTCAGTAATAGATTTTGACCTTGCCAGGTAATAAGTCCTTCTCCAAGGACCAGGAAGAAATCTCCCAGAGGTGTAAAGACTAAAATGCAGACAGGAAAAAAAAAAAAAAAATCAGGCTGAGTAGTAGGAAGGTCCTGCTTTGATATCAGTTAGATATTGGAATAGCTTCCGGGAACACGTTCATCCTTACTCAGAGACAACTAAGATGACTATATCTTTTTAGCAATGAGACTATGACTCATTTAAGAGCATCCCACATCTCAAGTACCATAGAGCTGAAACTTGAAACACCTGAGCAATCACCAGAATTAGCACTAGGCATTAATCACGTCGTGGTGGGTTATGCTGCTTATCAGAGACTACACTGCGAAAAATGACTGCTTGGCAAAATTCAGCTCCTCGCTTTCTTGAAATTCTGCTATACAATTTTACTTTATAAGAAAGCACTTTTGTATTTTAACCTGTCATATTATTGATCATCTCGCAAACATCCTGGATTTTTATGTTCATCGAGAATCTATATCATGATTCCTCAAGGATATGAGACAATCAGTAGATGACCAATTACTAGGTGAAAAACAAAGAATACTCTGAATTTGAATTTATTAGATTTGTTCTTAATGGTCTCTTAATTTGTGTTCAAACATTGGGAGAAAAAGACCACCATTTATGTGTACTTTCCTCCAATTGGTGTCCCTGTCATGCAAAGATAGAACCATGTTCAAGTCTGTGAAATGCAAGTTGCCCTTTGCAGGATCAAGATCTTAGAATAACTTCTACTGTGCCCTATAAACTGCTTCACAGATTCAGTAACTGATTTTAACATGAACAAGAGAAAACACATCATCTGAAGCTTCACTGAATTCTCCCTTTAGCTACAGGCATTGTAAATAAGCAAAACTGTAGAAAATGGACTTCTCTATAGAAGACATATAGTGGCCTGCAGGGTCAAGTACAATCTCAGTGCTAGTACACGTTCATCAGTGCTTTCCAGACGAAGCTCCTACATTGAAAATAATGGTCAGTCTTTTGCATGGGACATAATACCAGGGAATATTGGAAATGTTAACAAGCGTGGAGCCCTAATTCTTTTCAGAAATTCTTATGACTGGTGTGGTATAATGGGAAAGAGACCATAGAAAAAAAGGCCGCCAGATTTGAAACATGCTTGCCAGGATTGGGCTAATCACAATCTTTTCGGTTGGCATTATTTTCATGTAGCTGGTGAATCATTTTGTGCCTGCTGCAGCTAGGAAACATAAGATACATAATGACTTCTTGTTAAAAATATAGTAGATGAGTAATGAAGAGCTATAGGATATGCTGGGATATATGTTGTTTGCTACCCAAATATCAGCTCTGAAGGGACAAATAGATCTCAAGAAAAACGTGTGCTTGTCCTTCAGATGACTCTTTAACAATGCTCATACACATGCACAAGGCTTAGCCATGCAGTGCTGACCATACATGCAAGCAATGCAAAATACCTTCAAGGATGTGAGAGCCCCGAGACATGTCTCACTGAAAGCTGGGGAAAAAGAGGGGAGTTTCGCAGTTGGTTCACATGACGATGGCTCCTTCTCCTTTTCAGGGCAGAGTTGAGTTGGTGGGCTGGATACATAGGACATCTTCTTCCCATCTTGAGGCAGAGACTCAAATTCACCAGAAGCTTTAGTCCTAGCCGAGGCTCTTATATTCTCCTTTGCTAAAGTAGTCACAGAATGAAGCCACGTAAGGTTCATGAGCTATAGTTTGATCTTGTATGTATTTTGTTTTCTGGTCCTTTGTCTTTAATATTAAAACTGTAAGTTGGAGTTGTCCTCTTAGAGGAGAAAAAGTAGGTTTTTTTCATTTGACTAGACGTTCTTTTTCAATACCAGTAGAAAAATACCCTTTCCGAAGGAAAACTTGGTATGGAAATTAATGTTAAAACATAAAGGTTAAAATATCATAAAGGTTAAAATATTCTGCTGAGAATGGCAGTATGAATGGCACAGGAGCCTTTATTTCTGCCAGTCTGAACCATATCACCATTTCCAGTTTCAAGCAGTGCCTCTCAGACAGTTTGATAGTTTGTGTGGATGGGAATCTGAATTCAGATATTCAGCCCATCTTCAGACAAATTCTAACCAATGTACAACCCAAACAGCACTCACTTGTATCTTTCAGTGACTCCAAGCACGACCTTATAACGAAAGGAGACTACAAAATAAAGTTGTAGAAAGTTGGCCTATTCCATATTCAAAGTATTAAAATCAAGGAGCTTGATTTCCCCCTTTTGGTTATAAAATTTATCTTTGGGATGCAATCAAAGACTCTGCCTGAAGCTGAATGCTTATAAGTGTAGCAGTATTTTCAATAAATCAAAATGCCTCATTGGGTCAAGCACTATGTTTACTCTTCTCCATGTGTATATCCTAAAGACCAGCAGACTATCGGGAGGAAGGAAACTCCATAGTCCCAAGAATTTCTAGAACCTCAGCTTGCCTTGCCTGTTAAATTGAGGACACACAGGAATTTGCATCTCTGATGAATCCTGTGAGGTGGAAAGAGGTTCAAACAGTAGAGAAGAGGTAAACCTGAAGAAAAAACAGATTTAGAAACATGCTTTAAGCCATAGTTTCTATTTAAACACAAACCTGAGAAAGGCCCATGAGCCTTGTTATGGACAGAGCACTAATTTTGACCCAGCAATTAAGACTGCAGTGTCTCAATCCATAACCATTTTCACATAATCAGCACTTACTTGCACTCATTCTGGCTAAACAGAAATTCACTTAAATTTATTTTCTAATGTAACAAACACATTTGTTTAATGTGTTTAAGTTTTTGAAACGGAATTGGAAGCCGACTATGAAGTTTATAAATAAACTCCATTTTCCAGATGAACAAACCCATTTTTTTCAACATCTACCTTAGTCCAACCACTTCTTTCTTCTGCAAGTGCCTACAAGTGAAGGAAAAATAAATAACCTTGCCAAGCATTTGGCAATGAAATTGCTCTGTTATAGTCATGAAACTGTACAACAGATGAGAAGATGCAAAACTTAATTAAAAAGAAACACAGTAACAAATTTTGTTACTTTGATTTTTTTTTTATTTTTTAGATACAATTATTTTAATCTTGCACAAACCCTCAACATCATCTTAAAAGGAATAAAGGTCCCAGCAAAATAGAGTATAGCAAGTACCAGACCAGCATTCACACTGGCTTTTTGTAAATATTCTTCTGTATTTCTCTGCTATTAGCAGTTACTCTGCTATTTAGGTTCTCATGCAACTATTAATGTTGGTTTCTGTTGAGGGAAGGTGTTTTTAAAAAAAAATAAAAATAAAGGAGAGAAACTGTGGCAGAAATAAAATATTGTTTCTGATTTGGTCATAAACATTTTGGTTCTCCTAAGTATACTTTTAAAAAGAAGAAGGAAACTTTAGGGATGATATCAGGTATTTTTAATGTATCTATTTCTATTTTGACATGCAAATGAAGAATGAGACTCTCTGCAGTAGCATTTGGTTATCCAAAGGTGCTTGGCTTATATTTTGAAAATATAGGTATGTGTGTGTGTATGTGTATGTGTACACATAAGTGTGCATGTATGGGCAAAACAAGAAACTTTATGAACTACCCAGCCCATTAAAAGAACAAAACCACGAAAATATGTCAAGAGGGGATTCCTGGAGGACTTCACTGGAATTCAGCTATAACATTAACCTAAATCAGGCCTCTTCTGCATAACCCTCTTCAATAACTTGGTTAATTTTGTTAGTAATTTCCTTGAGAATCTTAATCCTGATCAGGTTGAGATATGATAGGGCTTAAAACTGATTAGCTCTTTAAAGACAAGGGAAATTCCAGACATGCAAAAAGTCACTATTGTTATTACTGACTACGTTTTAAAAGAAAACTGTCTGATTTTCTCTCTTTGCCATGGGAGTGGGGGAGTAGTTATTTATTCTTCCAGATACATATTAACTTGTGATGCTAAACACCTACTTTCAAGTAAGTTTTCAGGACTATAATGTGTGTATTATCCAACCTCAAACATTGTGTGATTCTGTAATTAAATATTTGTAAGGAAGCATTTTATAAGCCTGAGCAGTCTATCTAAACCTCAGAGAAATATGAGATTTCAGAAACAGCCCTACCCCTCTCCTCAGCACTTTTTATCCTAACTGTAAGAGATGCCTCATGTAGATCCCATTTTGAGATAGAAGACTCTTCTTGTGCACCGTATTGGGCACTAACACTAGTGCACTAATAATTTAAGGTTCTGGTTTCCATTTGGGGAGCTAGAGAGCTAACATATCTAATTATTAGATATTCAAATACTTCACTGTATCTACTCTAAAAAAAGTATAATAATGTCCGTGATTTCAATGGGAGTGATTTCAGTGATTTTGAGTGATTTCAATGGGAGCATTTTCAGGTTGAAATTTTCAAGTAAGTTTCAGTATTTTGCTGAATGAGACCTTTCATTTAATTTGCTAACTGATCATCAACAGACGTGGAAGCCTCTTCCTCTCTCTCTTCTTCCGTGCAAAATTTCTGTAAAATGCTGCCATTTTTTTCTGAATATTACTGGACACTGCTTTAAATCCTTCTATTGGTGACTTGAGTTGCAAGGCAGTGGCAAAACAAGTTTTCTGTACTTTTTCCTGAATTCTGTAATTTAAGTCTGTCAAGGCAAATCACACTGTACACTGTAAGTGTAAGATATGAAACTGATATGTAAGATTGAAATAATGAATTAAAACAAAATTAAATTAAAATTTCTTTCATGCTTTGCTGGATCATTCTTTGATTTCTAACATCTTGTAAGTGGAATGAAAAGTTGATGTTTTGAGCTCATTTTAGATCTGCTTAGCTCAGGAAGTGCAGTCAAGAAACTAGGCCTCTATTCCTGCAGATGACTCAGAACAGGGTAAAATTAGTTTCCCTTTGCAACCCTACATAATTGCATTTTCCTGCAGTCGAAACCTGAGTATTTTGAACCGGTGGAAGCATGGAGAACACACTTTTTTTTTTTAGGCAAATAGCAGAGAGATTGTAGCAACTGAGTGGTGGTGAGCTGAGCTGGGAGGCAGCAAGGCAAACTGATGTTAAAGGAAACAGGAAATAAGGAAAGGCAAATTAAAGTGTAATTTCAGGTACGCATTTCAAAATACAGAGTTCCCTTCCAGCCTGTGAAGAAGCAAGAGAGCTGAATTTCTGAGACAGACGCAGAGATCTCAGGGCCTTGTCTCTGTCTCACTAAAATCTGTAATGTCACAATCATGATAGTAACTACAGCAGCAGCATGTGTTCGGGGTTTTTTTTATTGCACAAGATCTAAAACCTGCATCCTTCTGCAATGTCTCCTCAGACTAACTCACTGAGGAAATTTCTGTCAGCATAATATTTTAGTATTTCAACTTCCCCTTTTAACAGTCCTCCAAAAAGCCCTGCTTCCCTTCCGCTGCCAGTAATCTCACCTCTTCCATCATAAAAAATACCCAACATTTTTACCTAAATTTAAGGTAAAAAATTACCTATAGGTAATTCCTATTTTTAAAATCTTTAACAAGGTGTTACAAAATTCTTGTGAAAAACAATTTTTTTCCTGAGCTGGATGCTAAGCCAAAAAAGACTCTCTCAAATTTTAAACGGAAGGGGTATATGATGGTGTCCCACCCATGTTCCTTCATTTTCAGGCCTCAGGCAGCCTGGCTTCATGGTGTGGCAATTCTCAGGAGAGCTACAGTGACTGACAGCACCTGGTTGAGGGTGTTGGATATACTGACATGTTCCATCACATTCCCTCTCAATGCAAGGCCGTGTCACTGTACAGTCATCAGTAGCTCATGATACCGGCTCATCAAGTATCTAATTTCTATTCTGGACAGTTTCAATGATTTCTAACTGCTGTACATGAAACTGTCAGTGACTGCACATTTTGTTCAATAAAAAGAGCTCAGGACATCAATTAATTCCAAAGAGAAAGGCAATTACTTATTTGCTAATGGTTCTCTGAAGTGTAACTCTTTATTATCTTCTACAACACCAACTAGTACAAAAACTGTTCATCTGTATTTCTGTTCTCTCACCCAAGGGCTGATTTTTTGTTTTTAGTTATTCTCTTTTACTCACTGGACTAGAGAGAATTATGTCAAAAGAGAACACACAAAAGAAGATGAAGTAACATTCTAGTTCAGAGAAATTGCTGTTTAACTATGTTTCCCTTTCATCTTTTTGATTAGATAAACAACAAAACCAGGAACATTCTTATATCCACACACTTTTTTTTTTTTTTCCCTAAAGGTATTCACAGGAGTGAATTCCTTCCTGATTCCTGTAAATAGCATTACATACGATGAAATGAGATTAAATCCCTCCTTTATTACCACGCTCCAATTCATTTTTTTAGCAAGACAATTTTCCCCACTCCACTTTCTCACTTCACTCCACTGCATACACACACTGTCTTTATGTAGAATATATGTGTAAAGAGTTACTTCTGCTTCTGACACTTTTCTTCCATAAATACTTAGCAGATTGTAAGAGGCTTGCTCCCAAAGCAGCAACTACTGTCAGTTCTTCCACCACCAATGAGATCACAACTAGAATTAAAGAATTTTTTATTCCATTGCACATGATGTTCTTTATTTTTATTTGATCTCTTCCCCAATCCTCCTGGCCTAAAACACAAAAACTGAACATAATTTATCTTCCCTAGGCACATTAAGCAACGTGATTAGCATCCCTCCCACTTCAGAACATTTTAAAGAACTTTGTGATTCCGACTTAGCAATTAAGGTGATTGCATGTTGATAATAAAGTATGTTTTTCTTTATGTTCTCGTTTATGCAAATTCAGCTCTTAATGGAAGTATTTATTAGATTAAGCAAGAAAGAGAAGCAGTTCCAATCAGTGCAGAAATATTTTTGTTGAAACTAATTGTTTCTCCTTCAGAGTGTCAGACTGGATATTCATCTGTGGAGTCCTCCAAAATGGATTTTCTTATTTGAAGAGATTAAGTTAAAATATGTACTAGTCAATTATCTCTTATTATTTTGTCTAGGGAAAGCAATTGGCATTTTGCTGCAATTAGAAATTAGAAATGAAGAGGTCAGTCCTGCAAATATCACTCTCAGTTCCCTTTTATCGCAGCCCTTTTTAGAGAGAAGAACAAAGAAATGATTTTGCACTCTGTATTGAGGTTTGTGGTCCCACTGGCTGGAGAGGGAATACACACAGGGAAAGTGATCAGAATTTTGCAGCAAATGAGAAAATTTCATAATAATGAAGCCTGCTTTCCCATAGAATCATCTCCCCATGGGAAATGACACAAGGTATATGAGCCCACCAAAGCAGTGGATAATGCAGAATATTGAAAATCTTCTTCTTTGCTAGGGCCAACAGACTAATGTTTATGCCGCATTGCTTTGGACATATACAGATATGTACATTCCAGAAAGTCTGCTTAAATATTTTGCACTGTTCTGCTGAGAGGTTCTGGTGACGCAGTGGAGTACCAATGGAATTTTGTTTGGCTTTTGCATAATTACCTCCATGGTAATTTATAAATACATTTGGACAGAGTCAGAGGAGAGCAGACAATGCACTACCTAAGAAAATACTTACTCCATTAACAGAGCCACTTTGACAATCTTCATGCACTTTTCCCACCATCCTGTGTTCAGCAGAGCCCTAAATTAATCCAGCAACCAAAAACTCAGACATTATTTATAAATATCTGTTGAACAAACCTAGTACTTCCACAATAAAATGTACTTGGAGTTGGATGAGATTTTTTCTAAATAATAGCAGAGTAAAAAATGACTCAAAGCTTCAGTACTTTGTTCCCTGATGCCCTTGAGAGCCTTGCTTATGTTCATTTCATGAGGAACAATAGACTGGCTGGGAAAAACTTGCCTACGTCCATGTTAGGCATGGTTCCCCAGGGAAACATGATGTAATGCACCAGCTTCCACTAATTCCATCACATTTTTGTGATCTCAGAAATAAAGTGGTCACCATTCACAGCTCCTTTCTAATATATACTTTCATACGGCCTCTTGAATCCCAGAATCAAAGTTTCATATGGTTTTAATCACAAGGCATTTAAGTTACCTGGAAGGGCAGGAGCAGCAGAATTACAGCCTCAAAATAGCCAACATAGTTTGCATGACTGTATTTCTGGGTTTCTACTGTTCTGGTAATAGTTTAGTACAAGCATTCCCCTATTCAGCTAAAAAGTATTTTGCTTGATACTGATACAGTTTTCCAGAAAATAATTAATGTTGCAAGTTTAATCCATACTAGTAATTACATCATTTTTTTTCCAAGAAAAATGAAAAGTCATTTTAAAGAACTCTTTAGCAACAACAAACCCAAAGATAACACATAAGACTCTCTTTAATTATACTACCAGCAGATTTCAAAGGATACTTAGACTCTATCTATTTGAATTTAAAGAAAATGTGGATGACAATAATCTCTATTTACAAGTTTGTTTTCAGGTTTTCTGTATTTCTCTTTCAGATGAAGCTATTCTACCTTAGGCATTATTTTAACATACCTTGTTGCAAAATAGATGCATAATATATTGCTCCTGGGTCTTGATACAAAGATGCTGATTTCAGTCCACCATTAATTATATCTGTTGGACTGACAAAATATATTATGTTAGCTTTCAAAACTTGTTCAACTTTAATTACCATTTAATTAAATGCTGGGGAAGGGAATCATTTTTCATAAAACCAAGCCCACTAAAAGCAGTTGCTCTGATTGACTTTTTACATGACAAGAACAAACCTTTTTTGTAAAAGCAATTAAACCTTCCCTTTGATGTTTACAAATCAAACATTGCAGAACAGACTGAAAAAGAAATTGGCTAAAGCTCAGTAAAATGCAAAAGTGAACATAGGCTATCATCATTTTCCATGCTAAGTAAAATGCAGGAAGCAAAGAAACAGAAGGAACTGTGAAAGGCAAAACTGTTTTTCTACCAGAACATCTCCTGATCTCCAGTAGTTAAAAGCTGATATCTATAATACAGCTGTAGATTCTTCATTTTATGTATAAAATGGACACCAATTTTGTATTTTTGGTCCCAAATTCTGTTAATAATGAAATGCACTTTACAGGCACACTCAGTGTGACACTCAGTCTGAACTTAATTGAAGTTCACACTGATGATATTGTCAGCAACAGCAGTGAGGGTGGAAAAAAAATAAGTCCTCAGCAGCCTCTCAGAAGAGGAAGAGAAGCCACTGCAAATAAACAGCGCAGGAAGATTACTGTATATTACTGAACCTTACTGGAAGACCAATCAGTTTAATAAATGAACTCAGTATCACTCCCTTGGTTCTGGGCACACAGGGTGAAAAGCACACGGACACTATTAGTTACTCTCAAACAGTTATATGGAGAAAAACACATATTGAGGCCTATGCTTAACCAATAGGACTGAATAAAGAGGGAAAGCAAATACAGCAAAGAGAAGACCATGGCTTTTTGAAGACCATTCAATGTGAAGACAAAAACAAAAAGAATAATGCTTTGTGTTGTATCTCCTTACGTCTGCCTACTACAGACACATCCCTATAGCGATGCCTGCCCATTAACCCGACAGCTGGATATCCGCACAGCATGCCAGGGCAGGAGTGCTCAGCACTGCACGAAAAACCCATTTACGAGGCTGGGTGAGGTTTCAGGTGAGGTTATGAGCCAAAGTTCTAATCCGTGCTGTCATGGCTGAATCCCCATCAGTCCCCCAACCAAATATTTTACATTTAACATTGGAACATCTACACAACCTTTTTTAGCCATACTTTTAATAGTAGCATAATCACGGGCTTTTCCACCACACTACACATTTGTTGCACAAGTTCTGGAAGAAAAACGCTGGTGACTGCATCTGCAGCAATGAAAAGCGGAAGGCTCCCTGAGCTGGAGGTTCAGAACGCCTAACTCCGTGCCTGACCTACTCAGCTAGATCATGCTGCATGCACTGCAGTTACAGTACAAAGTGCAGCAGCTGGTGAGCGTAAGCTTGACGCCTCCAGCAAAGTCACTTGCAACTGCAGATTCCAAGCAGTTTGCCAGACTCTTGAATTCAGGCCTGAATATGTCTTTGAAAGTAATAATATGGTTCTCATTTGCAGTTAGGATAGGGGGACCATCACTGACCATTCAGTATTTACAGTTTGCCTTTTCTCTTTTTAGTTGCCAGCGAAAATGTTTCTCAATATAAAGGCCTGCTTAATTCCATTTGGACTGTCAATCAGTGTACCAAGTATATACAGTCATCAGTAGCAGAGAGCCTTGCATCAAAAATTATCAAGAATTTGGTCTTGCATCTGCACAAGCTACCAAGAGAAAGCAACTTTAATGCCTCAGTCCTAGTGATGGCAAGTGATAGCCTAAGTGGTGATTTTACATTGGAAGCAAAGATAATACTTAATCAAGAAAGACCTTGAGCAAATGAAATGGCTTAATTTGTTTGGAAAAAATAAAATTAGATGGAAGAAAAAAGAAGATTTACAGCTGGAAGGACAAAACAGAACATGTCATTGTGCGATTTTTGGTTTTATACTTCTGTTATTGAATTAATAACAGCAAAATCTAGAAAAGAGAAAAACAGCTCAGATGTACATTTGCTCAGATAATACCCTGTGTGTATCAGAACTGCATTTCCGCTCAGTTATTGATGACTAAAAAAACAGAACAAATGCACAATGCTGTTTGCTCATTCTGGGGTTCAGTTTCCTGCCTAGTAAACCATTCTTTGTCCACAGTTGTAATACTTTATATACTGTATTAAAATGCAAGGTCCAGGCCAATGATGTAAACTAGACTGCTGTGGATATCTGATCTGTCTGGCCATTTTTAATGCTCTTCTAGGTTTTTTATAAATATATTGGAAATTATTTTTGTTGTTTTATTGATCAAATATGTTAAGTAGCTTGTGGACCAAGAAAACAAAAATCCCCCTGGAAACATGTTACAATTTAACATAATGAATCCCTGTTTACACTTACTTTTTCAGATCTCTCGGCCAGATATTTTTAACTTTCTTATGCAACACTGAGTGAACATGAGTTTAAAATTTGAGTTAGGGTACTCACGCATGCAAAAAAAAATGCATGCACTGCATTTAAGGGTGAAATCTCCTCTGTTCAGTTTCTCCTTTGTGCTTCCAATTTTTGCTAAATAGTTCCTACAGATTCGCAACTCTTTAATACTTTTATGCTTTTCCTGATCTTGTTAAAACTCAATACCAGCTACTAACACAAGACCAGCAGGCCAGACTCAGACCCTGCTTTTCCCCAGCCAACTCAGCACATATTCATAAAAGACACAGCAGATTCTTCTGCTCTGAAGGCCTGTGGTCAAGTGTTTGCTCCAAGAAAGCTCACTTCTATTGCACAAGCAAGAAGCTGGCACGAGGTTCAAGTTTTATATCCTTCCGCAGCTCTGGTGGTAGTGCTGTACTGACACTGATACTATTTACACAGAATTTTCTCAAGATTAGAGAGTAACTTTATGAATTAAAGTTGCGGATCCAATCAATGCAGATGAACTCTAACGTTTGCAGTGCTTTTTTAGTCAAGTATATAAAGCATGATGCTTTTGAACTCTCATATCACAACATACTTACATTATAAAATCAGAAAAAGGAAAAAGCTCATACATCATACAGGATTTAACTATTTATATCATTCCCATTGCTAATTCAATTGTATATTCTTTGAAAAAGATTAGCAAAGGTTGTATCAATATTTTAACAAAGGGATATGGGAGATCAATTTTCAAATTGAAACTGGCATTTTATTATAGTATCACATAGCATTCTGCATTAAAAGCAATTTCAAAATATTTTTGACTTTTTTATACTCCTAGGCATACACCAAGTTTTCAGCTAAATTGTCCCAACTGTTATTTAAATGAAGGTCAACTTTTTCCTACCTACTATTAAAGCAAGCATATGTAGCAAGCCACTTTATTCATATAATTCATCCATTCAGCTGTAACAGATTATTTAACTAAAACTTTTCCTTTGGCACTTTTTTTTTTTTTTTTTGGTTTCAGTTCCTCTCTCTTTCCTTCCCCTTTTTAACTTGTTCTCTTCAATTTTGCATCCACTGAAAGTTTCTTGCAAGAAATGTCAGGCTTACTTTGTGATGCATTTGAGGAGATAATTCAGATGCTTTGCACTGTGTATTTATGTTTAATATGATCTCACAAAGAACTCTCTTATCTTGGACAAAGAACTCTCAGATTTTGAACTTTCCATTTGTTTAGCTGAAGATTTCTGTGGTTTATAAGGCTGGAGAGAAAGAATGAAGTAAAAGGACATGAATTTACTTAAGGACAATGTGCTCTTATTGTAAAGGAATCCAAGACAGGTAGGGAAAAAAATCCATGAGGTTTCCCTCAAGTAATCTACTTTATGATAGCTACCAACCTGAGGCCTTTTAGAGCTAGCATGAAAAGGCCAGTCTTCCCTGATTCTTAGAAATTTGGGTTATAGCTCCAACCATAGTCAGTCCTCCCCTGCCTCCACACAAAAACAGCCTTGGTGTTCATGCTGCGGTTGGTTCAGATGCTTATATTTGCTTACCACATGCAGAACGATACTAACACACCTGAACAGCAACTTCTTCCTCTGAGATTTCCAAGGAGAAATGCAGTTGATGTGTAGGCTGGGGTCAGAAGTATATCACTGTGCTTTTTCCCATCCTCAGAACTAAAAAGTCCCTCTTACAAAAAATAAAATATAACAAAACAAAACAAAACAAAATAAAATAAAATAAAATAAAATAAAATAAAATAAAATAAAATAAAATAAAATAAAATAAGGAAAGCTCCAGCATTCAAGCTAGTCGTATTCTGTGCATGCTTGAAAGGGCTGTCCAATGTACCAGGTGCCAAGGAGCAAAGTAATAAATGTTTTTGATCTCTCAGTGGTTTGAGACAATAATGTTTATGCTAAATCGCCCCCTCACTACACCTCTTTCCTTCCACATGCTACATAAACCTCCAGTCTTCAGTCTTTTTAAATTTACGCATTTAGTTCAGAAAGAAGGTGTTTTATTAAATACAGCTTCTCTTCCAGAACAGAGAAGGACTGCAGAAGTGGGTCCTAGTTAGAAGTAACTAGTTAAAAATACTAGAAATATAACTAGAAGCTGCCTTGGTCTCATAGTTAAATTGCTTTGTATTAACCAGATTATAATGGTCATGCTAGTGTACTCCTGCAACTATGAACGATTTACCCCAAAACATACAAACATATATAACCTGAAGAACGGCTACCCTCGAGAGGAACACACTAAAATTCTGGCACCGGATTGGGAGTTCTTCACCATGGTCACATTAAAAACAAAAAAAATCCCCCACTGTCCAAAATGCTACCCAGAAAAAACAAAGGGCCAAGTGCTGAATTGTTAGTGTGTGTTAATTGTTTGCTGAGTCAATTTGGCTAGTGGGAAAATGCTCAAAATTCAGATGTGCTTTAGATTCCAAGTAAAGTAGCATTCCAAATTGTGCTTTTAGAAACCATGGCAACTACCAAAACTTGTTTACTGGCTCGTGCATGTCGTCTAAAGGCTCTCATTTTAGCAGCTATGAAGGAGCGTGGCCTGGACACTACTCTCACTTCCGGCCCAGTCCACTGTTGAATATTTTGAGTTGCTCTGGGCTGATCTCAGACTTGTGAGCAGCAAAATTTGGCCCAGGTTTTAGATTTAACAACCCCTTCTGCTGTACACTGCAGGGGATTTCTACACCATCAGTTTCTTTCAAGGATTCTGTTCCCTTTATCTTCCGTAGCACATGTGCTCCATTACTTCCAGGACATCTTTCAAAGCCCAGCTGTGTCTCGTGCCGGATGATCCCAGGCCTTGTGACCGGGAAAAGAGACACTGCCCGTAATGGAGCAGACCAAAGGCACACGAGCATAATCACTCATCAGAGAGAAAGCATTTTAACCAGGACTGGTTTAAACATGGATTTAGAAACAGGTTCATGCGACATGGATGGGCCAGGATAGAGATCAGATAAATTCCATCTAAAAAAAAAAATTCCACCAAATCATCTCCTGGACCTAAGGAAGTAACTAAAGGTCAAAACAACTCTTTACTTGTACTACAGGGAACTAAAGCAACCACATTTAAAACAAAACCAGCAAGCATTGTCTTGTCTGAGTGCAACAGCTGTAAGCATGACTGAATCCTCCTGCTATGCAGAATCACGCAAAAAACTTCAGCACTATTTATAAATGTAAAACCGCTGAAATTCACGTTGTTACAACTCACATGTTCACAAGAAGAATATTTAATTTATTTTTGTGTCCCTTCACACATATGGTCCAACTACTTGCTCTCAATGAAACTTACTTGCATAACTATTAAAAGCAACTGAGTTGAGGTGGAGTTCCAGAAGAGGAACTGAAATGTTTGATGAAGAGTAATATATAATGAACAGACTGGAATTTTTTTTACTGCTTCAAATCTCTAAATCTCACTTAAAAAAAAAACCCAGTCAGCCAGATGTGTGCATCTGCAAGTCTTCCGTTTTCCATTCCTCACTTTGTTGCCACACCTCTATGGAACAACCATCCGGTCGCACTGCCAGAGCCACAATCAGAGACAAAACAAAAAAAAAAAAGGGAGAGAGAGAAAATACTGTTTTCTCTGAACAGCCATTTTTTCCTTTGTCCACCAAAAATATCATCATAGATCATAAAATTGCCCCAAGAAATACCATCATTATAGGACTTTATACCTATAAAGAAAAATAACTTGTGAAAAAATATTTTCCAGTTTTTACACGTAGAATTTTTTATATTGGTTTAGGACAAGACCTATAGCATTTTAGCTGATATTATGTTACGGGAAAGTTTCCCTTGAGCAAAAAATTGATGGCTAAGATGTATTATTCAGAACCCTTAAAATGGTCATATTTTGAGAAGAGTGCCTAGTATTTTCCAGAATTTTTTCAGTAGCTGCATGAAAAACTATTCAATTTTCAGTATAGCTTTTCTGTTTTCATAGACATCAATTCAAATTGCTCCTCTTGTATGAAATTGACTTAGATGCTAGGATTGGAAAACTGTCTCTAAGTGATGATGTACATACTTATGAGAGACAAGATAATTGCATCAAAGAGATGGTAAATAGCTGGGTAAATAGTGGTGGAAAAATGGTAAATAGCTGGGTAAATAGTGGTGGAAAAATGTTTAAAGTAGAATTTCTGCAGAATCCCTCAAAACATTTATGGTGAGTTTGTATGGCATGGGAAAGTCAGCAAAGAGCAAAATTTTTTAAGTTGAGTAATGATTTTTTTAAATTTTTTTAAAAAGATAATAAATTAAATACCTGTTTAATGTCTGAAAATAGTCTGTTTTGCTTGTAATTCAAATAAAACATCTTCATGTCATCTGCCTTTTCTCAAACTTTCAGCAGTGCGATTTCTCAGATGTATCTGACCAGCAGCTCACTAAATTTCTAGTATTTTGTTGGTTAATATTATCTAAAATGATGAAAGCACATTTTAACATTTAATCTTACCCCCTAAATAAAGAAAAAGGGAAGATTTTTACTTGTTAGTTCCTCCCACAATGGTAGAGGTGAGAAGAGTATTTTTTTTTCTGCTGCAGGAAATTCTACTTAAATCTCACTTGTGGTAAAGCTCGCGGCTGTGTTCAGAAAGATAAGCTTTGGGAAGTGTTTACTGAAAAGTGTGTTTATATAGAAGAGGTAAGTAGTTTCTGCCTTGTAGAGTAAGGGAGCTGGATAGACGAACCAGGCTTACTGTTAAAAGACCTAATATACTTTTAGAATGTGAGTTTAGAAAGTTCTTACAAGGCGACCCAGGGCCGTTCCCTGTTCAAACACATACCTAGTCACAAAAGCCAATTCAGATTATTTTGCTCTCTGTCTTAAAAGTCCCATGAATACTTTGCACCTCTTCCGGTTTTAACCAGTTCTTCACACATATACCACCACTATTAGAAATACTGTGACCAATATCTCTCAAGACATTTTTTTTTTTCCCCAGTGGGTGTATCCAATTGTCAGTTTACAGCTGGTCATTCTCTCACCCAAATTCATCCCATTTCTAGCTACTCCGCCTCGTAGCAGGCCCAGCTCAGAGTAGTTTTGTGATTACTCTCCCCATGTAAGTCTTTTTCTTGCTGTACTACTAAACTTCAGCTCATGCCTATCATAGCAGTCTTCAAACCATTCAGATCTTCCTGGGTGATGACCCAGTTCTGTCACATAAAGACGAGATTACCTGTGTCATCATCCATCCAAACCTCCATACCCAAAATGCTTGTTTCTTTCTCCTTAACCAGACACTCTTCCCTTTGTAATTCTTGCACTCATCTACTTCTTGATTAATAAGTTGTAATATTGCCTTATATATGATGTATTTAAATTCAGATTAACGAGTCTTTCTGCATTGCCAAATAATTATCTGATTTTCTGGACAAAGAAACAAGAGATTTAAGTGGCACAACATGCTATTGGTAAAATTGTGTCCTTATTTCAATTTGCTGCTATGATTATAAGTAATCCTGTCCTTCTGATTTGCTATAATGGCCTCCTCCTCTTCGAGGTTGAACTAATGGGCCTACATATATATGCAGATTCATCCCACCCTCTGTAAGTGCTGATAAAATATTTTCTCTTCTTCAAGAACGTCTCACCAATCTTAATCTGAGCAACTTTATAATAAATAGATGCAACTTGGCCCTAAAATTTTTCATAAGCTATTTAGCTTGAAAATCTGGAAGAGATTGCTATACATTTAGGTTTTGAATCATAGCAGATAAATATCTTTAATCTGGATCATATCCTCACTGCATTTTATTTTCCTTCCTTGTTCCTTTTCTGTTTATGTGGCTAAAGGACCTCCTAAAATGTGTTTTTAATGTTCTTGGCAAAGCCAGACTGAACAAGGTTTCTATTGATTGTTACTGTACCTATGTGCTTTTTCATGTTCAATACAGGTTTTTATTTAATCAGGCATTTTCCATTCATTCCTTGCTTTCTATTTATTCTAATATCCCTTCTAGGGATAGTTATTATCCATTTAGGCAGAGGTCCCTAGAGAAAGTTTCCCCTTGCTTGAGATGGAAATTCCTGAGAGTTTCGTAGCATTCTAATTAAGCAAATTTCAGGGCTGTCTACATGCCAGCCTCTCAATTCTCCTGCCCAAGTTACTTCACGGACCAGTTCCCATCATCCTTTATACAGAGAAATTATTTGGCTTCCCTCTCTTGAAACTGAAGGCCTCCTGCACAAATATGCTTTTGCTTATCCTTTCTGTAACTTAGAGTGGATCATATGCCATCATTCAAGTCACGGATATTTTCTATGGCCAACTTTTCTAAAGTGTTTTTATAGGCTTTTTTACTACACACCCAAAGCAAATTAAATAACGTCACCCCTAGGTGACACCCATGGAGAATATGAAAAAAATGTGTTAGCTATCAAATCTTGGAACATCTAAGATTCACCACTGTAAGTTATGTTTGCTTTGTAACTTATATTGAGAAGTTAAAATTTCACAGCCATACAATTCCCCATAGTATTCTCTAACACATTTCACAGAAATGTGAAAAAATCCATACAAATTCCAGAGTCCAGCAATATATTATTTGGCTATTCTTATCTACATTACCTCTTGCTCCAAACCGCTTCCACTTAAGCCATGCCAACCATTTATTTTTTGTATCTGACCATCCTCTGAGCGTGTTCCCGTATCCAGCTGCCTTTAAACACCGGCTGGGAGGTGTCCTGAACATCGCATGCTTCTCGTTACCTACATCACCTCCTTACTCCACCACATTTCTGCTGTCCCCGCTCTGTCTAGTTTCACATCCTCCAGCAGCGCGAGTTCCCGCGCTGCGTTGCCAGGCTGCAGTAGCAGGGGGTAAATATTTGATTTTTCACAGACCACACCCAGTCTCCCCGATGCGGCACATTCCCTGCAGGAGCTACGAGGATCCTTCCTGACTTCCCGCCATTCCTAGCACTGTCTTTCTATCCAGGGATGTTCCTTCATCTTCTATTGTATCCTTATTTATCTGATCTTCTTTTCCTTTGGTGAGCAAAAACTAAGTCTGGAAATCATACAAGTGACTTCCCAAATCCTTCCCTTGTTCCCTAGTTTAAAATTCTTACAAGTCAAAATTCTTACAAGTGTCGTTATCATTCCAGAGATTTGTCTGGGTAATGGGAGAATATGATTTGAAGTCACCCATTAGGTGGTCATGCTTTTTACACATCCTGCTGTAGCAAAGGTCATAATCAATGAAAACAGGCAGACAACCAAAAACAGCCCAGAAAGGCAAGACTCCTGCTCCACACGAATACCAAGGTTACAGGCAGGAAAAAAAAAGAAAGAAAGAAAGAAAAGCTGTGGTGGTGGCAGGTCTACACGGCTCTGGGTATAACAGCAGATTGTTCTGCTCAGATTTTCAGACTGGCTCCTATGCTGTATTTTTCAGGTATTTTGCCTGTCTTATTTCTATTTCTATTTTTAAACATTTTGCAATCTCATGGACATGCTTCCTCCCATTTTTTCAGCTCACTAGTGTTTGTAGAGCCTCCCTTGCACTGCAGTAAATTCCTCCCCTTTGGCATTCACATGGTACAGCATTTGCAGACTGTTATCACAACTCCCTCTGAGTTATTGTTTTATGTTTTCCTCTTAAATCAGTCTTTCCAGACTGTAGACATTTTACTGCCTTGTTCTAGAATTCGTGCAATTTATCAAATTTTTTAAGTGAGTCCTAGACTTATGCAGAATATTCATCCTCTTTTACCAAACAGCATTATCTAAAAATAACACTGACATTTTTTCCACCATCATATCTATGATTTACAACATCATTGAATTAAGTTTCACAGTTACAATACTTTTCATGCTGACAAGTAATTTAATTGTTGCTTGATTGCTCCTTGTGGCCTTAGTCATATTTTGTTTCTCATGTGCAGTTCATTTCTAGGGGAAGAAGAAACATCTTCTTTCTATGCATCTGTGGAGCAGATAAAAGGATACCTTGAAACATGAGTGGCATCACAAATCTTAACTACAAAAGAAAATACAATGCCTTCAGCATAGTATGTTTTATGAATGTAGTGGACCAAATACTTAAAAAAAAAAAAAAAAAAAAAAAAAACACCAAAAAATCCTCAGTATAACTGGAAAAAAAAAGTTGCACAGGTAACTTTTTATCTGCAGGAACTACAGTTTATTTCTTTACAATCATGTAAAGTTTCTAAATTTGCCCATCCAAACTCAGGTCTGGTAAAGTTGTGCGTTCCGGAGCACCAAGTTTTGCTCCTAAACTTATTCTTGGCATAAAAGCAAGTATAATTTTCATTGCGAAGGCTCACACACAAATACGGGGTATGTGAATGAAAGTCCCTCACCACTGTTGTGAGAGAATTGCTGTCAGCAACGCTTGACAAGGACCATTAGGCTTAAAACAGTGGGTCTGTGCTCTTACATTAACGACCAGTTGTTGGGTTGATTTACAGGGAGATCATTCCAAGTTTCTTGGCCTCCAAAAGCAGACTACAGAGGGCAATAAATTTTCCCTCCCAGGGACACTGGAAGAGAGAGCAGGAGAGCTCTAGAAAGGGTCTCTTTGTCCTTTTCTCACATAGTGCTGGATGTTAAGAATTTCCTTGCAGTTTTATTACAGGGCACCTAGACCCGGAAAGGCAGATCCTGACATACCCACCATGAATTGTGTGGTCATCAGCTGTGAAAATACAAAATGTAGCATTGCTAATTTATTTCCCCCAAACAAGTCCAATCTTTCCTTCATGTGTATGCAAACATATTTGGCATGGGTCTCCGTGAGAATGTGATGGAAGGGAATATAAACCTTTCAAGAGCTCATAGGATCTTTATTTCTCTCTCTTTTTTTTCCCCCTCTCTCCTTATTAACAAAGAGGCAGCCGTCTGCCTTGATTGCAAAAAATGGCTTAGTAATGTGACAACCTAAGTCATGGTGTGAGTAATAAAAATGAGCTGAGGAGAGGAAGTGAAGAGTTTTTGATGAGAAAGAAAGAAAAACAAAAGGGAGAAATGAATGAAAAGGGAAAGAAAAACACAAAGGAAAAAAAGGGGGATACAAGATTGTCCCAGCTAGTGCCATAAGGGGCATACATGTGTGTGCGCAAATAACTGCAGTAAATACTAGATTTCTAGCACTACTGTCTATTTGACTTTTCTTGTTGTAAGAGCACACAGCTCCGTCTTGAAATTACTTCAGGCAATTCAAAGGAAACATTGGCAGCTCACAGAAATCCTAAAACAATTTGGAGAAGTTTCAAGGCTTTTTTTTTTTTTTTTTTTGTCTTTGTCTGCCATTTTGAAACAAAATCTACAGAAGGAGAGTGAAATCTAGCTCAGTTCCTCTGCTTGTACACTCCCGAGCTCTGCAACCATTTTTTCTTCATCCATTCTGAGATCTAGCCCAGGTTTCATGAAACAATTTTGGGTAATGTAAAACAAAGGGAAAAAAAAAAAGAAAGAACACTCAGAAAATGCCAAAGCATTATTAGAAGAGAATGGAAAAAAAATATGCAATTTTTAGCTAGTAGTTTTTTAGCTAGTAGTCCCAGTATGTTCCCTAGTTCTTCTTAACAGAATGTCAGACAGGGATCACATTCGTTTCAATATACCAGATGAGGAAAGTTATTTTATTATATGCAGGGAGAGGGAGAAAAAAGGGGAGAGACCAACTGTGTAGGGAAAGCCCTTCTATGCAGAAAAGAAGAAACTTAAAAAAAAAAAAATTAATTAAAACCTCTGAGATTGAAAACAGAATTCAGAGCCCTGTAACTTGAGGTTGCTGCTTGGATCCATGATAGAAGTCTCTTTATATCCATAAAAACTATTTGCTGGCGGATTGTGTAGCTCCTATTTCTTATTCCATCTATTAAAATCATGTAAAAACACCCATTTTAAAAAATCCTATTTTAAAGCTCTGCTAAATTTTGAACCAAAAATTTTCTGTATGTCTGCTGTGCTAAATTAATTTAGCTGAAATGAAAAATGGCAACCAGAATAGTTTGGTAATTTCTGAACACAAAAATGGAATACATTGTTTTACTCAAATCTCCAGAATTCTGACACTTCCTTCCTTCTTCTAACACCCACATTCCTTAGCTCCTCCTTAGCTCCTTAGCTCCATGGGAGTGGTTGTTGCATCAGGAGCATGCCATATCCCAACCCTCTGAGCACTGCTAGAATTGTAAGAGTAATAACTGCATCTCATATACACCCAGGGATTCTTTGCAGCTATGATTATATTCCACCTCCACAGGACATGCCCAGGCATGGGGCTCAGCACAACTTCCCTTCAAATTGCCAAATTCCAGATAGCCTCAGATAAAACCTGGAGAAATAAAGAAGCTATCAGAGTAAGCAAGCAGAGGTCAACAGCTGACCCATATATAACTGGACTGTGAAAATGAACCTGGTCAAAACCTGGCAAGGAGAGAAACAAAGCAAAGCAAAGCAAACCAAAAAAAAAACCAAAAACAACCAGCTTTATGTTGCAAGAAATAAAGAAATAAAAATGTCAGCCATGTCCACACTCATATAATTTTGCTTAAAACATGCCCCTTGTGCTGCCCAGAAGGACTGTCAAGCTGAATGCACAGTAAGTGGACTCCAGAAATAGAGACACTACTCCAAAGCCTCGTGGTCGGCCACTGTTCTCTTCTTTTCCCCTCTAGCAATGGTTGGTACAGAAGCCTTAGTCTAATACAGATAACTATCACTGGCAGCTGAAGCAGAGACTATGATTATAACACAGTTAGAGACAGTTCTACAAGGGATACTTCTGGTGGCTTTTTCTTTTTTTCTTTGCCTTCTGAAATCCTAGAAAATTGCATAGAACATACTTAAACCAAATCTTTCACATGTGATGAATTTCTGGGTGTCTGACCCGAAGATCCAGCTACAGAAAATTCAGTGGTTCATAGCTGCAACTAAAGTTAGAGAGAGATGAACTTTGAATGCATGAAGTTCAGTTTACTCCTACATACCGTAAAGAAAATCCTTCCTGCATGTCTCAGTTCTGTGCTAACAAATTTAGAATTACATTATCTCAAACTAGGTGCCCAAGTGAGTCACTGACCATAAGCCCCATGTGTCCCTCCTGGAAGTAATGTGATTTTTCTTAGGGAGTTTTGTGAAGACAAATTACTGCTTGTGAAGCATACAGGCACTGTAGTGATGAATCATAAAAAAGCACGAGGATTTCTTGGTCATCAGACAGTGGCCCCAAATGCCAAACATAGAATAAAGAGGTAGAAACAAAACCCTGAAATGATGCTTAGTGAGCACTGTCTATGTCATGAACTGAGAGAGTCTGGGGTCCCAGGAAGGTGGGGAAAGGAGGAAGACCATGCTTTGAAGAAAGCACTGTAACCACATGTGTAAAGAAGCCAAAACCAGACAGACCTACTGGTATTTCCTACCTTTGGATTGTCCACTACATGAAGGCAGAGCAGTTGTGTTACGCATTGGTAACAACCTACTCAAGATATAAACTGGTGAAGAATCCTATCATTCAGCCATACCAGGGCTTTCAGATAAAATCCTGCAAGACAGCTTGAAACTTTTAAAGGAATTCCCTAGGCTAGTCCAGGGGAATATTCTACCCTTGAGTGAGAAAGACATGATATTAAATGTCATAAATGCCATAATAATAATGGCAAATTAAAGGTCAGAGAGGAAACATGGGGACCATGTAGTCTTTCAAATGCTAAAATGCAACAAGCTATTTATCTAGTCTGCCTAAAGATCTCAAGGAAACTTATCTAGGCCATTTCTCATGTGTTTTTCAAGTGAGCCTTCCCCTTCTAAGCTGCCAGCTGAGCAATATTTGCAGGAAACTTAATTAACATATTGGCCTTTTTTATTGGAGTTTGCTTTTCTATTAAGCTTTCTCTCCATGTTGTCAACATTTCATTTTTTTATTTCCTGACCACTGTGTGCCAAGTACCATGAATTTTGACTTTTTAAGGGACAGAAAGAATTCATATGATTTTCTTGTTATCTTTAGATTGGCACAAAACAAATGATCTCATGATGCTGTTTGGCATTTGTACCAGATAAAGTGTATAATTTGCATCTCAACTGTAAAACTACCATAGGAAAATTCAAAATAGACCAATTTCATTTTCTCCACCCACCAACTTTACAAGGCAATATCTAGTTAATATTCATAATGTGGATATTTGTAATGGGTAACAATTGCTACTTATTTAGCAATACATCATGATTTGACTCTAACTGCAGACTGTATTTAAGGATAATTGTCACTGAAATTTAGCAATTGGTTGAAACTATACTGTTTTGACAAATGTTCATTCCAGATGAATATATGGGAGAATTCAAGGAAGAAGAACACAGTGATATATTTAGCAGTATAACTAAAGCAAGGTAGTTGCCAGACCTGTCTATGCATCAGTTTATTGTTAACTAAAGACAAATTCACAAGCAGATGGGAAGAAAAAAAAAAAAAAAAAAAAAAAAAAGCCCTTCTCAGTCAGTTACAGGTTGAGAGAATAAAACTACATCCTTTGTTAGCCAACTGCCCCCTAAAATCCTATTACCAGTTAACCAACAGCTCCTTATTGGGGGGGGATGTGTGTGTGTCGGGGGGTATGATTACAATAGCATGAATCTGCTCTTCTCAGCCCTCAGCTCTTTCTCCTGCCATCTTGTTTTCCAATAATACTGCTTCTTTAGTACATTCCTATAATTATTATTTATTTCAGGCTACTCTCATTTTTCTTCAGAAAAAAAAATACCTATACACATAAAAAAAATAAAAGGGATATAGGAAACAATTGATGTTCTCTACAAGTGCTCAAGATCCTAGCTGGTCATTTTCTTGAGGTAAAGAAGAGAATGCCTCATTTTCTTGAGGCATTGGATAGTAAAGTTTGTTTTGCCCCCAGAAACATACATACAGAGTTTGGGACCTGATGTTCCTTTACCTCCCTATCCTACACTTTTCTCAGCTGCTTCTGTCTCCTAATGTAGACTTGCACATCTCTTTTTTGCTGGCAGCAGAAATCAGCAGTGCTGAAGATGTGGGCTCTATTTAGTATCCTCCTCAGGACCAAATCCATAGTGATGTATCTCTAACTTTGCTCTCGCAATAGCTTTGTGCCCAGATCCTAGCCAAGATCCTAGATTTTTCCCTAGAAAAATAGAATCTTTAATGGCAATTTGAATGCATATTCCTTTGAAGAGAATGGGCATAACAAAAGAAATAAGTGGGGGGAGAAAATTCAATGCAGAGAATAAATAGCAGATGTGCCTTTCACATACAGTTGGAGAACACAGGAGACAAGGTTTGGCACCAAAGTATACAACTGGTGAATTTGTGATTTCAAAAGCTGCTGGTTGGCAAAACAGAGTGCAGGTATTAATTAGGACATCTGTGCCTTGACATACCTGCAGTGCAACGCCAGGTCTATACCAAATAACTAGCTGCTGTTGAAATTACTATTCTAGTTTGCAGAGGTGTTTGGTTTGTCTCATTTTGCCTAAAAGCAAACAGAGAACAGTTAATAAAAACGTGAAAGTGTCCTAGAACAGGGACTCTCTGTCTTTACAGCTCTTATTCTATGTCACTCTCTCTCCAAACATCTCATTATAAAATGTATCTGAGTATTTTGTAATTAATCTAAAGCCCAGAATGCTCCTGTTGGCTGAAGCAGGCGAGAGCTGCATTTGCAAGCAGGAAAGCAAAACTAAAGGCAACCCAGCGAGCTGAGACTTGCTCATTTCTTACTGGTTGGTAACAGTGACCCCATAAGAGTAGAATAATAACCAAGCAGTTATTAATTCAGCTGCCTCTGCCTGCTGCGACGCTGGCTGTACCTCCTACTTTGCTGCATTCCACTCATGTCACAGGAATGCTGGCTGGACTGGTAGACTACACATAAGGGCAGCACTGGCTTGCTGGGCTTCAGGCTTGCATAACCTGGTTTTTCAGAAATAAGGGAGATGGTTAAGCAATTTTAATAAAGGCATCCAGCATTTCTAAGTTAGCAAGCAGCAAGCCTGGGAAATCCCTGCTGTTCAGTTTACATCAAGTAACTCTCACTAGTTGGAAGACAGTAAGAGCTATTGCATAAATACCTGCACTGAAATTCACCCGGAGTAGGGAGCTAGGACAAGCTACTCCTGTTCCTCCTCAGCACTGTATACCTACAGTAAACACATAGAAATCACAATTTTTTGCAGAATAATTATGCTAGTGTAACAACAAAGCCAACAACAGTATTTACAAGCTAGCACCTGTGTTTTACTAAAAGCCATTTTAACATTTGATTTTTTGATAAACCTGACTCTGCTTAGCCCTAATTTTTATATCTTCAAGTGTCAAGGGTATGGTATCATTCAGTTACACTCAGGCTGTACAGACAATATACAGGCAGCATTTTTTCCCACTTACCCAGAAGGCTTTTTTCCTTCTGGTTCATATCAAGTGGCTACTACAGACCTGGCTTTTCATAAACAAGAAATTCTGTCTTTTCTATTAAGTAGCACACACATTTATATGCTCTCTCACATAGACACAACTTTCCATTATAATTCTGCCAAATAAAATTATATATAAATAAGGGGAGATATAATCCTGATTTCTTCTGATGACTTCAGTTAAAAATCTCTAGTTTCTAGGAATTCAGTGACAACACTTAGAACCATATGGTCTAAACAAAAATGATGTGAAAATAAATAGGCAACATGAAACCTCTCATATTTTTCAAAGACAATTACTACAGCAATATTTGAAGTCCTCTGAAATGTTATGATGTATGACTTCTGAATTGTGATTACAAATGCTTTTTCTTAAAGTGCAGTCTACATGCAACAGAATTTGGGGGGTTATTTATGAAGTTATTCTGTCCTGATTTTTGGATAGTTCTGTAATCTTCCTTGATGTGCATTCTTCAGTTTATTGTCAAAAGAAATATTTACCGATTTGTTAAGGTGCCATCTTGCTTAGACGGTATGTGCCTGACTAACACAGGCACGCTATAGATGCTCCAGTTGAATAAGCGGTATCTCTGCCCTTGGACAGACAGGCCCACCAACAGTCATTCAGCCTCACATCCTGAGAGCTTATTCAGAAGATAATCGGGCACACTTGGAAAAGCGAAGGCAGTTAACTGACTCAGTGAAAATGATGAGATTTCCAAAAATGTCCCAGCAATGTAATAAAAATGTCCTTAAAAGAACAAATGAGTCATGTTGCTATAGCAGGACAACGTTTGCATGCTCTGTAACTATGCAGTACAACCACAGAAAACTCTGCGACAAGGGGATAAATCATGCTCATGTAATTCGTGCCTACAGGGAGTATCGGTATCTCAGCCTACCTCGCCCCTGCTCAGGACTTCCCCCGGTTTCACTTGCTATGACCCACAGTACACGGCAAATTCCTTTACTGGCATGTGTCTTATCTCTGGCCATGATGATTTTACCTAGAAAGAAGGTAGCGGAGCCAAAGTGATTCCCTTGGTGCTTTCAGATTTTAATTTGTCTGCTGTTACAAAGGGAACACCTGCAGAAATTGTCACCAATCGTTTAAAGGGCAGCACTTTTACCATTTCCCACTAAGTGTTAGTGCCTTAGAGGAATAAAACAAGATAGTTGCACCTATCATTTACAGGAGACATCACTTCCCCTTCAGGAGATGCTACAGGCGCTGCGGCTATGTCTGCTTCCACCGATAGCACTTCCTTTCTCTGAAACTTGAAAAGGCAGAGTATTGATTCACTGGGAGACAAGCAAACAAGAAATGGATGCCTGCAGAGAACCAGATCCAAAAACATGCTCTGCTATACTTCCAGTGCAAACCAAGAGCCAGGAAATATTTGGGAGTCTAAGTTCAAAACATGTGATCCTCATCAGTCTTATCCAACTCTTTTGATACCCTGTAAAGCTCTGGTTTTCGCCAACAAAATGGCTTTATTTTCTGCTATTAAACATGCTCAAAGAGCCCAAGTGCAAAATTCACAGGAGTTGCAAAAGCTACGAAGTATGACTGGATTTCTTGTCACTGATGGGCGATCCTAACACTCAACAGTTAGATGATCCCTAATTACGGTAGGTGAAATTTAAGATGCAGAGAATCGTCTGTCCAGAATGTCCCTCCAGGTTCTCCTCCCTTACTGACTGCCTTTGCTTTTGAAGATGTTGATTTTGACTATACAGTGGCTTCCTTTAACAAGGATAGGTAATGAGGCCCCAGTTTATTCTCCAGGCTATCTATGGCCTTTTCCCTGGAAGGGGAAAAAACCACTTCTTCCACTTTCTGAGCAGCTCTAGGTGTTAGTGTGTTTTCAGAGGATTGAAGGGTAAAAATCCCACAACAACAGAGACAGGACCTTGACAGAAAGGACAAATTGAGCTCAGCTCTAGAAGGGAGTTTCTCACTGGCAATTCCAGAAGAGCACATATACCAAGTCAAGTCTAGAGCACAACTCCAAGCCCAGGAAAAAGGCCAGGGTTCTGAATGATTTTCCCGGTACAAATTTCCATGTATTGTAAGGCAACTAACATGCTTAAAGTCATGTTTTAACTGAAATAATAATACAATTAACTTTTAAACTTTTCTGAATTTGAACAGTCGAAGAGACTCAGAAATCCCAGGGCCTGAATAAATAGGTCAAACACCGGGGCTGCTGTATGTAAAAGATGTTAATAAAGACAACATGAGGACAAAAATAAATAAATGAAACACACACTGATGCATCTCTCTCCCTTCTGTTCTGACAGGGAATTGGACTGCCCTACTTGATTTCCCATGCTCTCAAAATCTATAAGATGTTACAAGTTAGGAGAGGCCTCCTTTGCCTCTTCACAATAGTCAGATGCTGGCGGCAAAGGGAAAGTTACTTATGAATTCAAAATTCATTGTACAAGGCTGTTTCAATAATAATAAAACCTGCCGAACACACGTACTCTCTAAAGACATACCACTAACATTTGCTTCACAGGATTTTGCTGGAATGAGAAATCTCCTCGAATGCATCTCTGATCTTACAGTCTGGGAAGCCTCATATCCTGCTCTCCTTACGAGGGCTGAGCAGTTCCCTGCAATGTCTTTGGGAAGGCAAAACACAGCACAAGAACTTCTGAGGTTCCCCAGCTCCTATAAAACCACACTAGCAGCTTCAGGCAAACATATCGGATAACGGCAGTAGATAACGGTAACGCAATTATTCCATGACAGATCTATTATGGAAGCAGAAAATGCAACACACATCAGAGATACCTAATTCAGCAGCTGGTGCATTACTCTCCATGGCTAGCCAGTAGTTCAGTTGGGGCAGCATTTTTCATCCTAGAAATATTAGAGTTCCATTCCTCTGAATGTAGTAAGCCCAGCTCAACATTAAGCCAACGGAAGAGGTAATTTTAGCTGTGTTAATAGGAGCAGCAGTGAGCATTTCAAGTAGTTATTTTCAACAAAGGAGTCAAAACACATGTGTAACGAGAAATTATTAATGTTCTACTTTCTTTGACAATAGCAGAACTTACAGGTTTCACGCAGCTTTTCTTCCTACCTATCCTCCCTGCAATTCTTGCGCTTTGCTTTCAGAAAGTGCTAGAGTTCAAAAAGTTACCAAAATTTTGGTAACTAGTTAGAAATATGTGTCCCAATAAACAAAGTAAATACCAAAGCAGTCTGAGACTACCCAACTTGCGGAGCTCAGGGTTGCTTACTGATGATCCATTTGGTGTACAGAACTACAGATAATCTAGACCATTTTTCATGTGCTGAGCCATGAAAACCCAAAAACAAACTTAGATGAAAGCCCAGATAATTTCTGGACAAAAGGGACACAGCAGTGTTCAAGATTCTCTGTAAGTTGTGCTAATTCAGTCTTTTCTTGCCAGAGATTTACCTAGTTAAATTACGGAACAAGCTGTCACATCTGAATGGTCTCGCTCTAAAAAGACATGCAAAGTATCTTTAAAGGATTTTATGGCATGGCCTGAAATGTGAGCTAGTAACTGCACAAGGTATTTCTGGGAAATGAAAAATCTCCTGTAGCGGATGCAACAATCGGAACATCTGAGATTGAAAACTCATTTGTTACACATGTAGTTGGATTCTCAGAGCCAGCTGCATTTAGGAAAGCATGACGTTATTCACCTTTGGAAGAAAATTATATGAAAAACTCCCTAAAGTGGAAAGAAAGTTGCACACCTCCCCAGAACTAATCAGGGGAGTTAGCTATGCAAACAGATTACATTAGTTATCGAATATTTTGGATAATTAAGTCTCATGGGCCAGGGTGTAATAACTGGAAAATTCCCACCCTCTTCTCCCCATCTCTCTGTGCAAGTTTGAATAGATTCCTCAGTGTGTTACGTCTTATTCTTCTTCATCAACCGTATAACACTACCAAAAACAGGATGCAGAGGTGAATTACTCTCTCCCACTTAAAGTGTTAGACTGTAAAGAAGAAACCGAAGCTAATGTCCCAGTGAGCTGGTACTCCAAGTGCCTGAATATTTTTGAGCCCTTAAAAGACTTAAAAGATCAATCAACTTAATTTTATATTCAGAGGCTGAGAAGTATAAGAGAATCTAGAGAGAATATTGACCTAGTGGTGTGTAAGTAAATACAACCCACAGCTTTGATCAGTCTACAGACTGCTAGCAGATAAGTAGACAGGTTGTATCAGGCTTTTAACTCAGACCATGGGCTAGCTGCAATTCAGCAGAAGGCTGCTAACCATTTCATGTGGGTCAGAATTACAGAAACATTGCTTTGAACCAGGAAGGAGCAGGGATTTGGGAGCTCCGGAAGCATATCCAGTTGTCAGGAGCCAAGGACAGGTGGTAGAAAACAAGGTCATGGAGAAAAGCTTAGAACAAAAACCACAGACTTACATGATCGGCCAGATAGGGAAGCAACTGAAGATGCTGTAGGGTTACTGCGGCTAACTACAAGGCAGCTGCTTCCACACCAAGCTGAAAAGACTTGTTCTTCTTGCGCCTGTTAACGGGCTCAAGAAAAAGGGAACGTAGGCCCAGGTTTTGGGAGTTTGCCATTACCACATTTATGCTTTAAAATCTGTAATTAGGAAGAAACTCTGAAACACTTACCTTTGTAAAAATACGCCTCAACAATAAAGACAATCATTGTAGTAGAGGAAACACCTTGCTCTGACTTGTAGTGCTAGGTGAATAATATGCATTGAGAGTGCATAAAAATATTCCCCTCAAAACAAACAAACAAACTTGCTCTAAAATAAGTTCTGATGAATGAACATTACAATGAAATCATTAACAATTGTAAAGTAGCTGCACTACTAGCAACATTTTCTCCTAAGCACACTTGTAATATTACATTGCTACCCACAGATCTTGGCAGGGGTAGAGTGGACAATTCAACCCTAGCAGTGGTCTTTACAAGGGGGAAAAGAGCAATAGAGCAATACCTATGTGAAACATAGATAACAAAAAAAAAAAAATCTTATCTCACCATTAATAAATCTCCCAATGAACACTGAGGAAAAAATAGACACTCTTAGGCTGAGAATTTGTACAGAATTTGTACAATATCTAAGAAAAATCAGAGCCAAACATACGTTCCTTCTATTTTACTTGACTTGATTAATAACAAATTAAGAAAAATTACATGGCAAAAATAAGCATCTTTGACACGATGGGCTTGTTTCTATTATGCAAATCCATATTACAATAACTCTGGTATACCATACAGATATGATTGATATTTGCATCCTACAACTAGTGTATTGCAATCAACATGTTCCTTATCCCTTCGCTACACTAGTGCCTACAGCATGTCCCCATGGTAAACAGACTTTGTGACTTGCAGTTAATTTGATTCAGGAACTGATGGTTCTGCATGAAGCAGCTCAGACTTTCAAGCTCTACAGAGGAGCCTTATAAAGGAATATCCTGCCTGGGGAAACACAGTATTTTTTTCTAATGGCAGCTGCCACTGAGTCATCAAAAGTGGTTAAGTAGAATCTCTTTCCCAATGTCTTGAATTTCAATGAATCAAAGATACCAAGTGGATAACATGCTGCTTCCTTTTTAAAAGATAACCACAAAGCCCAAAGAACAATATTAAAAGAAATAATGTAGCTAGAAAACTGTATCTAGGGGTGACAAACCAGACAGACTTGTGATGGACCAGCTGGTGCATGAAAAAAAAAA
>VZSV01000001.1:5060310-5116990 GCA_013398735.1 Nothocercus julius | reverse complement strand
CCATCTTCTCAGTGAATAAGCCATGCTGGATGCAAGATAAGCATGGGAAAAAGTGGTGTTGAGGAGAGATACCAGGGTGCAAGTGTGGTGTGAATGTGGAGATAAGGTACATGATTTTAAAAAGTTGACAGTAAAACTGGCCCATTCATATAAAGTTTGTGCTCTCTGCTATACTTATAAGGATGAAGTGAAGAGACATCCAGTTTCATTATCCAAAAATGCAAAACATTAGATAAAATTCATTATGTAACACATAAAAAGGCTTTTACCTCTCCCCGCCCAATCTTGAATTTCATAGAAACAGAAAGTCAGATATTATTTTATTTTAGAGGGAAAGAGAAAAAAATCAAAATAAAAGATTTTAAGCTTGAACTAGGTACCTTTTCTTCAGCATGAGAAATATCTAGGAGACATAAAAGAAACAGGGGTTAAGAAAAGTGAATTATCAGAGATGAAAAAAAATCTGTAAAACATGAGCTGAAAGGCTGGCATTCTGCTCAGAAAACTTATTTTTTCAAAAGATGATGATTAATCTTAGGTAAAAATTGAGATAAGATTGAATAAACAAAGCTAAGAACAGAGGCTGCTAAAAGTCTGCCACTAAAAGAAGTTAGTTGGAATTCCAGATATATTTTCAGCTTCCTAAAGCAGCAGCACAGGCAGCCAAACCTGGAAGCCCCAGTGGTTTGAGTTCTTTAAAACTCAAAAATCTGCTTCAAGACTTGGGAACACGGACCAAACACACTAGGCAGAGCCAGGGCTGCTAGCAGGTCCATCCACAGCCGCAGACAAGGCAAACGATGAACCAAGTCCAGAGCTTCTCCAGTCAGGAGCAAAAGGAGACCAGGCCAGAGACAAGGCCCCAGGGTATGCTAAAGGCACGGGAAACGTGGCATTTTATTTTCTGGGGGCTTTGTTCTAGACTGAGCCATTGATAGCAGAGAATATTAAGCATATCTGCTCAAGAGCAAGCATATTTTGGAGACTCAGTTGGCACCAAGTGGCATTTGGGGGAAATCCAATACTTGGGAGTTAAAACAAATAAAAAACAATACATTTTGCAGCTGTGCATTCATGACTTCGGTATTGTGTTAACATCAGCCACCTGCTCTTTTCCAGCTCAGTTAACACTAATGCTTGAGGCAACCTAAACCTGACTTGTACAACTTAAAAAAAATAAGATTTATGATTCATTTTGGCTTTTTCTTTTTCCTTTCTGTTAACAGAAATGTCTTATTGCAACCTGAAGATGACACCTGAAGATCTCCAGTATCTCTCTGATACTCAAAACCTGAGACTCAGAAAAGTTAAGTTCTATGTTTTTGGTACTCCTATTTCTTTTTTACTGGCCTAAAAAAGAAAGAACAGTTAGTTATTACACAGGTTGTGCTCTCAAGAATGATGTCAAATCATTTCAGGTCAAGCCTTTTGTTCTTGCATCTCAGAAAATTCAGGATTTGGTCAATCCCGCTCAAATTAGCAATTCCAAAAATCCAATAGCAAAACTTAATTTTGCAAATTTGGTGGTAAGGTGATTTCTGAGAGTCATTTATTTTCTGAAGTCACTAAACTATACCAAGGGGAACCTTCATAATGAATGTTTTCTTCTATGCTCTATCTAATAAAATCAAAAGGCTGTTCATACAAACACAGGTAATTTTGAATTTTTCTTGCCATATACAGACTTTGTTCCAAATAACTTCCCCATCAGGGTTATTTTATGCATCTTCTCTATATACTCACTTCTCGGTAAACCTGAGGCTGTTCCTGAGGAGCTTATATCCTCAGAAATCTCAGGCAAACGTTTTCCTTAGATGTTCTTTTTGGACCTGATTTCTAAAAATAAGGATACTGTCTTCCTGTAGTCTCCAGTAAGGCCTTCAGCAATATGGTGTTTACTACTTGCCTTAGCTCCTTAGTATGCGCTGTACCATTTGCAGGCATGAAATCCATCCAGCAAAATGCTCATAGATGCCAGAGCACAGGAGGAGGAGGAAACTGCCTGGGTTTGCAAGGTGAGCTGTTGTAGAAACTGCAGCAATAGGTGAAAGGTAGGTTCTGCAAAGCAATCTGCAAAAAAGGCCTTGTGGCTAGTTCCATTCAAATAAAAAATGGATTACCAGGGAATCATTTCTCTGCTCGTCTTGTGCAGAACTATATGCCTTGTTCCACCTTCTTATCCCTGTGCTTGGTGACTCCTGAGTTGGTAGCTCTTGTCTCTTTTTAATTGCAGCTGACAGCCACAATGCTATGGTTGATTGCAATGTGTTTATCTGGCAGACATGGCAAAGCAAGATCCTTTTCTTTCTGTGACATATGTGTGTTTGAGAACCATAAAGGAGAAGATCTTGATCTTTTGGTGTAGTTCGTATTGCAATCGCCTTCCTAAGAATTTGAAATTATTAGCACTCTGCCAAACACTTTGCCATGTCAAAGCAGTCTTGACAATTCTGCTACAGAGCAGCAGCAATATCAGCACCTTCCTTTCTTTTAAGCAAAATGTAAATAATAGTTCAGTGAGATGGAATAATGTTGTAGTAAAACAGAGATGAGGCGTATGAATCACAAAATAAAATTGAACCTTTCTGAAGAAAGAATAGCAACATTTATCCTCTCTAACATTCTTTTATTTTTTCTTTAGCTTGTTCACTGCCACAGAAATAACAGTACGTTAGAGATAATGTTCTGATTTGGCAGTGGATATAAATGTCATGAATTTCCAACACAGACTTTCTCAAATTTTGGAGATAGTAAATGTCTTACCCTTTATGTGGGGAAGGAGAGAGAAAAAAAGAAGAAAAAAAAAAAAACCTATGGAAAATTCTTATCATGGTAAGAGACAAGTTTCTTCCAGATCTAGGGAACAGTTGTATTAGTATTATAGGCCTTGATTCCTGCTTCCTTCTCACGGCACTGAAACCTGAACACTTAAAAGTGATATGTCTAAGACCTACGCCCATATTTGCTTGCAAATGTCTCTAAATTCCAACTGTGCTTTCTTGCGTCTGCAACTTCTGTAACTGTAGTGATTTTTCAGTACACAGTGACCACAGTAAGTGATTTTTTAAAAAAATATCTTTTGTTATCTACAATTCTCCCCCTCTTAGGTCTATCCCCTTCCTTCCTTAGCATAGGGAATTTTAGACTTGTTTTAGTAGGTGCTGTGGAATATCCTACATTCTAAAATCAGAATTGCTAGGACATGGCTGCTTAAAACTCCAGCTGATTCATGACAAACAATGGAAAGTTACAATTGTTTCTAAAGCTCCAAAAAGAACGACTGATACCTCACTAGAGTTTACTCATACTATCTTAGGGATGATGTAAAATAACACGTATTTAGTTAAGATGAAGAAAATCTTTCCTTCTCAATACCCACCCTATGGTTAATAATCCTTGTAAGATCATCTTCTGTGCAAAATCCGTTTGTTTTTCTCCAACTAAAGAGCCATAGCTTTTTCATAAGAGAAGACATCTTACAGGGGATGGATGTCTTGATAACTGGCTTGACTCTCTGCAACATCAAAATTAAAAAAAAAGAAAATGCTAGAGATTCTTACCGCACAGAGTTATTGAACCACAAAAGCACTTACTAGCGCACAGTAGCAAACAATTTTTGATGAAGACCACTAGCAGATAGTACTCCTGTCAAAGGAAATAATCTTAGATGGATTGCTAGCATTTTAGCATTGGCATTAACGTGTGATTGGTGACCAGAAACTCACATAGCTTTAGTAGCTGTTCAAAGTGGCAAGGAAGCAACCAAACTAACCATCATTCAGGTGCCTACAAGTTATTAAAAAGGAGCTCAAGAGACGCTCACCTGGGAGAATCTTCAACGCTTAAGCCTAGCCCAACAGTGTGTCAGAGAAAGCAGTACGACTGACTTACAGGTTTGTCCTCCGCATGTGGTAGGGTGACATCTCATACTCCAGACTACTCAGAGTGGAGTAGATGGCAATAATAATTCTTGCTTAGAGCGTGAGAGAGAAAAACTGAAGAAGATTCTTGTTTCCTTGCTCATCATGTCACATACATATGTGGAGGTTTAAAAAACCTTAGTATTCATGCATCTCTAAAAAGCTTCAATCAAAATACATGAGCAAAGACAAGTCATTCGCCTGTCTGGATCTCTCCAGTATCTCTGAGGCATAAGGGATGTGACCTGTTTCTTCTGGGTTTTTAATCAAAATGCTTTGGAAAATTTTCCTTTCCATTTCCCCAAAGAAACAGGTCCATAAAATCTGGAATGAACGCCATATGTTCATGGCAGGGCTCAGAGAACAAGGTAACTCAGAGAGCTCTCCACTGTTTTCTAGAGGGGATTACCTATTAACCAATATATATGCTTAATGCATTAAACAGAAGGCATCAAAAATGATGAGGTATATCAGCAGCCAGGAAGAGTAATAACAATAATAATAACAACAACAATATGCAAAATAACAAATCATTTGGTTTAGATTGGATATCTGCACTTGCAATTTTTGTCTTTTGAGCCACATCGAACTAATCTCTCCTCTCCTCCTCATAACATCCTACAACGTGACAACAGAGTGCTACAATACTCCCATTTGATGGAGCAGAAAAAGGGGTGCAGAAGCAGAGTCATTTCCTTTGGAAGTGAAATGGTTTTGTTTTTGTTGAGTACATCGTATTCAAGGAGTCGTTGTTTTCCAACAACACAAACTGAAAAAGTGCCTGGCTGGCATCCCAGAGACAAATTGTCCTTGTTGGATACTTGAACTGGGCTAGACAAGCCACTGCATAATTCTATCCCTATCCTGCTGATCACAGACGCGTTCAATAAAAGCCATATAAGGAACCTCAAAGAATTGCTGCTTTATATACTCACAGTGGTTGGAGTGAAGGCAGCTGCATAAATTTTAACTGTTGCTGGGGATAACAACCCAGAATGCAGAAGAGGCCTAGAAGGTAGGCAGGCTGTTCTGGGGCTCAAAACACGTTTCCTGAAACAGAGGCAAGGCTGGCCGAGAACCACTGGACGATGCCCTCCCTCGTCCATTCACCAGATTTGCCCCGCTTGACATGCACGTCTACCCCGACACGAAGCTCTCGTCTTTGACGCTCACGCCTCTTCTTGCGGGCCCTTCGTCATGGCCTCCTCCCGCAACCTCCTGGCTCACCTGCTGGTACCTGCTTCCCCTCTAGCCAATTTATCTGCCCTGGAGCACTGTACGAACTGCATGTTCATCTGTTCTAAAACTCAGGCCTAATTATGGACTTAATTACATGTCTCAATGACTTACAATCATGTTAATTAATTGTTAATTTTTATCCCAAATAATCAGTTGGAACAGACCTGGGAAAAATCTAGCGTAGGGCCTTTTATAGCAATTCATTTGCGTTGATGCTCAAGATCAAAGGCGTTGGTTTGATGAAGTCAGGTTTAGGATGACAAACTTAATGTTGTAATCGGTGTCAACATGTACCAGCATTTCTTGCTCTTTTCTCCCACTATTTTACTACTGTAGTGTCAGCCTACTGTTTATTAAACAAATGCTGTGCTTCTGACCATTCTTGTTTCCTTTTGTACAGGCAGAATATTTAGAAGATGCCTACCAAATTAATCTCGGGTTGTTTCGAAAAGTCATGTATACTGGGGAAAGCCCATATCATTTAAAAAGAGCAAAAAAGATCCATTTAGAGGAAGTAATTATGTTTCATATTAAAATACTATGTAATGTAGTTATCCTGAATGTTTTTATCCACTAAAAGCAGAAAAAGGGAGTACTCAGTGATGATTGTGTGTGCTTGATCTAAAATCAGAATACACTTCTATTATTTGCAAACCTCTTATTAATTTTTGGTGGCAGTTATCTTTTTTTCCATATGCCTCCGTAAATCACTTTGTAATCACCTGCTCAGCAGTCAGTCCTTGGATTTCTGGGGTGAGATTGTATCTGCAATTAGGAGTTTCCTGGGAACCTACAACCCAGCAGTCATCTATAATCATTTAGCTTTGTGCCAGAAACGACGAGATGGGACCTTCCCCCTTGATTCATGTTCCAAATCTCCAAATTTTAGATAACAAGAGTTGATGCTGTATGCTTAAGACTGGATCAGATTTAATCAGAAGTGAAGATTAAAGTGTCTCTTTCCTACTGTTTCTACTTTGCTGAACCTCAGTTCACTTCAATACCCAATCTGAAATCTATCAGAAAGCTTTTCAAACCAAGTCATTCTCCCTCAAGTCCTTCCTTTCCCCCTCTGAGGGCGGCTTGCAAGCTGATTTATGAGCTGTGCTCAAGGCTCCTCTCTGCTGGGAATACACCAGTTCTAAAGGTTTTGTATGTATCCTTACCTTCAGGGACATGCACAGCTACTGCTGTTAGAAACAGCAGTATGATATAAAAGAATATATTTTTTCTTTTTCTTTTTATATCATATATTAGAGAGGAGGTGCAAAACCTGCTGTTGAAAATCAACACTTGATCAAAAATAGTTCAAGTTCATTTTCTAGGAAAAGGTGAAACAGCAAGTCAAAGATTAATGGAAGTTTCTCTCCATGATCACTCAGAGATGCGAGTCAGATGTGTACATGTACCCTCAGGGTTATGAGAGACACCCTCAGGTTTCCCACCTGGCCTCCAGCTGCCAGTAGGGCCGCTATGGTCCCCAGCTGTTTTGGCCTGGGCGCGGGTTATTTGTTTGTTTTGTTTTCCTCTGTTTATTTTTTAATCAGGTCTTCAGAGGCACCACAGCTAGAGACAAACCAAGCAATCACAAAACGCAATTAGAGGAGAAAAAAATTTAAAATGACATAAGAAAATTATAAACTGTGCTAGCTTCAGCAATGGTGTATTTTGCACAGTAACCTGCAGATTATTGAGTAGGTTGGTGAAATTACAGCTACATTGCTCTAAACTCTAAACCACAATATGCGTTCTAAATTAATGAGTCCTGCTTTAGTGAATCTTGGAGAACTAAGACAATTTACAAACGGACAAAGGAGCTCTTTGGAAGGAGTGACAAATCCTGCTGAAATACAAAGGCTAATGAACAGTTTACAATTGAACAATTGAGTAAATAATCTTAATTAAATATTTCTCCTGTCTTTGCAGTTTTTAAGGGAAATTATTTCAAAAGAAGATATTCAATGAGTTTTTGGAAATAGGCAAATGAACTGATATTCAGAGATTTTTACCCAAAGCCTCCACTTATGTATGAAGACAGACAGTTGCTGACATAAGGCTGGTTGCTTCGAGTTTCTTCCCACATGCAAGATCGAAGCAACGTCTGAACTGCTGAACTGGAGAAACTGTTATCTTAAATGCATTGAGATACTTTTGAATCAAGTGGAATGTAAATTTAATTATCCACTAAAATTCCTCTCACCTTTAAAATCAAGAGTCTTTCTAATGTTCTAAGGTGGACGGTTGCTTCAGGCCTTTGCTGTACGGTACCTTCTCTTTTCTTTGTCTTCTCGCAGTTGGACTGCTTGAAAGAGATGTGATGGAGTTCCTGGAGTGCTGAGATGCAAAAGCACAGTAGGGCAAGTGCTTCACTCACTGATATTTCAGTGTCACTAGAAACAGAAGGCAGTGTGAGCCAGAGCCACAACCCTAATCTTTTCAGTCACTCAGCACCTTTGGGAACACTCCCATAGCTTTTTCATTTCATGACTCTTTCATTCCCATTACATCTAAGCAAGAAGAGTTATTGAGGAAAGATAATTTTAAAAAAAATATGTAATTTTTTATTGTTTTTTACTTTTTTAAAAAAAATATGAAAAGTTTAAACTCTTTCCTACACGTTTTTCTAAAGTAATCTTTTAGTCCCAATAGATTTCTACAAAAGTTCAAATTTCCTCTCAAGTAAATGCAAGTGTGATTTCTTTGTATACAAATATATATATATTTTTAATTAGTCTTTTAAAACTTACAGGAGCCTTAAAAATTCTTTTTTGCTTAATGGTTTCAGAGATAACAAATTCTTAGCACCTATGATAAGGTAAGCCAATGCTTTCTTTTTCCTAGAAAGCGTAACTAAGCATTGCCAGATAAGGAATTCCTCAAATGATTTAAACAACAAACACATACATGACCTCTTATTTTAATAGCAACCACTGCTTATTAAAGTAATCTTTCTCTAGACATAATTTATATTTTTATATAAATTTACATCTAAATCAAACTTCTCAAATGCACTTTTTTGAAATATCCATAGCAATTTGTAAAGAATTTTTTTTCAACTATAGGTACATGTCAAAAGATTTGAAAACATGTCACATATTCATAAATAATTTATATACACTATTATATATTGCTTACAAGTTATCAATATATATTTATAAACAAGACCTTTTTTGAAAAATTAGGCCACTAATTCTTTCATTACATGAATAAGTATGCTTAAGAAAAAAAAAAAAAAAAAAAAAAAAAGAGGTTTTTCACACCTTGTTGCAAATCTAGAAAGAGGACATCTTCATATTTCTTACCACAGACGGGATCTACCCCATGAAACAGTTCTAGGGGTGCATACACGAAGCAAACACCTGTTAGAATTGCATTCTATAATTGCTTGATCTGCTCTTCACATATTAAACTCCTGTCAAGCATTCTAGGTAACTGAAATATAACAAATATAATAAAACTGAATAATAGCAAAGCAGATGGAAATTTTTCTGTTCAATATCATAAAACACTGCAGAACCACCTCCTAAAAACTCCAAAATTGAAAAAAATATATTCTAGTCTACAGTTAGAGCTTGTAGTTGATATAAAAAGGAATTTCCTCTCATAAATGCTTCTGCTTGTCAGTTAATAAGAAAAAATAACCATTTCCTGTGTTCATTTAATCTGAAAATCACAAAAAGAAATTAAAAATAAGTGTTCAGATATGCAAGAATCTAGACTACTTAAACTATCTCAGTGGAGTAAGAATTAACCCTCTAACTACTCAGTAGCTTTTCAAAAGCTGGTATTTGCTCTTGTGCGGATGTCCGTCTAGTTCAATTCTGAAATTAAACAGATAGTTATTTTCTGCAAGCAGTGATTTGGATATAATACAGCTTGTAAAGACACCACTGTATTCAGCTACAATATACACATTCAAGCAGGCAACTAAACAGTTTAAAAATTAAATAGATCAACCTTAAACAGTCTAGAAAATGATGGATAAGCCTATGCCAAAATCAGTTCAGTAAAATTTCTAGCATATCCTTTTCTGGATTCTTAAGTTTTTCAGTGCTCTTAATAGGATCATCTATAAAACAGCTGCAGGTTTTGGTTGGTTAGTTGATTTTTTTTCTTTTTTCTTTTTTTTTAATACAACAAGAAATATTGAAAATATTTGTAAAAGTATTTGTACATCAGACCAAAATACTGTAATCTGTATGAGGGGAACCTGCCTTCTCACACAAGGATTGCTTCATAGGTTCATTGGGGTATCTCTCTTTCCCAAGAGTATCTGCTTCTAGCTATTATTTCAATCCTGTCATCACCTGTGTTTGAGCAACAGATGCCATGTTGCAAATATTTTCTTCAAATGTAATCAGGGCAGGGTTTTGCTTCGGCCTCCCTCAATGCTACACCTGTAAACTTATGTTCACATACATACACTGAAGTAGACACGCTGAAGCCTAGGCAGGGTGATTCACAAATCTCTCCAAATTCACCCTGTGGGCCAAGCTGGGGAGGTTTTTGGCAAACATATTTTGGCAGGACATGGTGGAACATCCATCTCTTTGCCAGTCCATCTCAGCTGCTGCAGATATACATGTTGCACACATGCACACATACAATGTATGTGCATAACCTTTAAATAGAGGTTCGGGGAGTAAGCCTCCTTGCCTAAATGTGCTATAAAATATGAAAATTGTGAAGTTACTTTTCCATCAGAATTTACTAAAGACAAAAATAATTTCTAATTTAGTACGTATAAACAGATTAAACAGATCATGTTTATACTTAGTTGTGTTCACTCATTGCTTCAAAAAGGCCAGGCATATCCTGATAATTAATAGAGACCCAGTGCCATACAAAGATAATCAAGAGAAAAAGACAACTTTCTTTTGACTTACTTTCACTTGCTTTTCTGTACACAGTATGAATTGTCTTCCAAAACAAAGGATGTTTTCCTGCAATCACCCAGACACATCCTTTGATGAAAACACTCTCTCTCGGCTCAGGGGAAAACACCACCTAAGATTTCAGACACGTAAGCTGTGTGAATATTATCTAAAGCACTCTTGCTACTTCAACTTAGTTTCATAAATTTTTAGCAGCACCAATGCTATTGTTAATATAAATAAAACAGCTAATCTCCAGGTAGATACAGGTTGGATACCGACAGCTTGGATATTGATCCTGAAGTCAAGGAAGGAAAGCAGTATTCTTTCCTTCTAATACAACCAAGTTTGTTACAGACTAATGATCAATGCAATCATTATGCCAATGTATATTTGATAAAAGCTGTCTTGGTCAAAAAATGAAGAATTTATATGACACTAATCCTATCCTGGTAAAACTACAAATCTTTACATGCAACTTACAGCCACTGAACCTACCCACTTTGTAGCTAAAACCATTGGAATGGGAATTATTATCAAAGATCTTGTGAAAATAATCATATTTCTTCTCCTTTATTAGTACTATTCATTTCTATAAGAGGGCTAAGGACCTGTTGGTGTCTTTCAACCACAGCTGTCAGCGAGGTTGAAACTGTTAGATACGAGGTGTCTTGGAGCGTTGCTTAGGGGGAAGTTGAGCTTTCTGTTCAGCTCCAGCCTGGCAGTCGTGCAGACGCATTAGCCCTGGTTAGGTCTGAGCGCTTGAAGACGATGAAGCCTAGATTAGGTTCAAAATAGGAACAGATAAATAAAGCACTTCTAATCAGTCTGAAAAAGCTGTAGGACTTCTTTGTCTATGGGGAAATGCAAGATGCTTTCATATCTGTTAAGCCCCTATAAGCATGACCACTTAATTTGTAAATTGACTCTGAAAGAAGTCACTAAACAAGTTTTCTCTATAGAAGCGTTAGTAAAAAAAAGTTTACACATTATTTTCATGTGAATCCCTGTATTGCTTTGACTAGTAAGTGAAGTGAAAGTTCCCTAGAATCCTTGTCAAAGCAAACAAATGAGTCAGTGAGGTACTACACATGACGTGGCTGGAAATTTAGCTATAAACTGGAAGTTTTGCACTTCAGACTGTGAGAAGAGTTTCAGAAGAAAGTGTAAGCTTGATCAAGCTGGAGATTCACCCTCGTTCCCCTGTTGCATACAAGGCAGAGGAAACCGTGCTGCTTTCTGCCAAGACCTATAGAAACTCACAGCAAGTTGCTAATGGGCGCAGGGACGTGACACCACAGATGTGGGTGCCCACACAGACAAGTGGCCTCCATGTGTATCTCTGCGCACCGTTTATTTACGCAAGGCTGCAGAATAAAACATAGTTAGGCATATTTTGGAGAGAGACACCTGAAACAGGAATTGGGCGATGACTAGGGCATCAGAGAATATTCCATAAGCTTCTATTGCTTGGATCCCTGCGAGGTGAAGTGAACAGCAAGCTCTAATGAACATTAACTTCAATAATGCAAAAACATGAAAATACAGAACACAGAATATTTACTGGACTAACGATTCATTGCATTTTGCATACAACACTGAACAGAAATAAAAATGCTCACAGCTGCCTTTTCTTGGTATTTAGCTCTAGGCCACGAGAGGAATGCTAAGGTATAAAATACAAAGACTCTTTTGTTGATGTCTATTTTTTAAGGAAATAAGCAATGGTATTTATTGACATAGCATGAATCACCTTCCTTAGCCCAGGTAATGAAGAAACAGAAATGTCATTTTCCGAATAGTCTTTGCTGCTAATGACATAAATGTTTAGTTTGCCAGGTAGGACCATTAATGGGGGGGAGGGGGGGGGAAGAGAAGAATAATATGGCCATTGTATCTGAATAATTCTGCACCACAATACCGTCACATTAAAGCAAAATTGACGTCAAAGGGGAAAAGTCCAACCTAAACTCCAGCAAACTGTGATGGGTCTTCACGGACAGCGGTCAGGCAGACTTTGAAAGCGATCTCAGAAAGAGCAGCTGACCAAGGCTGCAGTAATCTGCACCTCACTTTAACTAACACAGAGGCATTCTACTCAATCTCAGGTTTTTGTGTTTCTTGGGATACTTACTGGTGAGCGGTTTTCTACCAATCTCCACCAGGTTCTTCTAGACATCCTCCTGCTTTACTCAAGCATGACTACAAGGACAGAAATCACAAGAGCTTGTGTTTATGGCTTATGATCAATTAAGGATTTATTCTGAAAGAAATTTTCAACTAAAGTGATTAGCCAATTTTTCCATTTAATCTTTCACAGATTTAATTAATATACTGACATAGAAGAATTTGCTCTATATGCCTTCAATATTTTAGGGGCAAACAGGATACACTATCCAATTCTGAAGGAAACACCTCATGATAACCATGGTTTCTGTTTGACCCTAATTCCAACATATCAACCACATTAGTATTTACTATTCCTTCTTTATTCAAATCAAATGCTTCCTTCACACTTCAAAAAGCACTTCATAAAGCTATAGTTTAAATTCACATACCCTACAATAAAATAACTTCCTACCTGTATTTATGAAGAACTTCAGATGACAGAATGGCAGAAAATTAGACCGTTCAGGCTGCCCTCTGCAGGCCTTCCTTTATTTTCCCTTTAAAGCAATTCTTTTCTTGACTGAGATGATAGCAAAAAAAAAAGTACCATCATCAAGGATTATACCAGGAAAATTCATCAGCAAGAAGTCAGTGCAAGAAGATTTCTGCTTTTCAAGAAGGATTAAATGAACTGCTCTATGTGCAGATATGAATAGGTTATTAGGAGATTAATGTACTTCATTGGAAACTAGTTTTGCATAAACAGGGTTATATTTCTAATTGATGATTTAGAAAAAGCTACAGAACAAAAAAAAACAAAAACAACCTAGGTGACGTATTTTTGCAATGCTCGCTAACACTTCAAACGATAGACTCCCAAGGGATTTGGCCCTGCCTCCTAAAACCAGTAGAGTAACCGTGCCAAGTGACTGAACTAAAAAAGAAAAAAATGTATATAATGTAAAAGTTTCTAGAACTTAACCTTACAACCTAACTCAAAGACTAAAGGTGAAGAATGATGATGTTTAAATTGCTCAGAATGAGCTACTAAAAAATTGTCTCTTTAAATAGACTGTCATTTAGTTAATACTCTGATGCTTAAAGAATAATGGAACATCATGATAACAAACTTACAAACAAGGGTATACACTGAACAACTTTTTTTCCATTTTTAAGCAAATACTTACATAACACTATGTGACTATTCACATGGTATTCAATACTATTTTAAGTTAAAAAGGTAACACAAGCAGCAGCCCACAGATACTGGAGAAAAGGAAATTGTATTTGCTAGGATACTTCTTGACTGATACTTCAGTGCTTATTAACAACATTCAGCGTGCAGAAAATCAACAGGCACTTATTTCTGATATGTGGTGCACAATGGTACCAGATAAGCACCTCTCCTGAACTGGAAAACTTGGGAGAAATATTAAATCAGGTAGGTGGCTAGATAGCTAGTACAGTTTTGTTAGTTTTATGGTATGTCAAGCGGAGAGGGGGAAATTTTAAAGGCCTTGAAAAATCCTCTTCTAATTTCAACAACGACACAAAAGCATGAATCACAGTTAAAGAAATTCAACCATGATTAGGATACAGAAAAACAGTCATTCCACCAAATGGAAATGGTACTAAATATATATTTAAATATTACCTTTATAGAAGGCAATAGAAGTTAGTCGGACCACTAAAATGTTTGATACAATGCTGCAATAAAGAAGCCTCATAACAGTAAAAGTAATCACCAGCATAAATGCACCTTAAAAAAGTAAATAAAGTGAAAATTTATGTGGCCTGATCCTATGAAAAACAATCTCTTGCTGTGCTATGCCTCTGAAAGTCACTTGCATATGATTTGGTCTATTCAAGTCCTCCACATGGTTCAAGTCCTAATATTTCCCTAAAAAGCAAACACACACACACAGAAACTATCTTGCAGTAGCATTCAACGTCAATTTACAATCCTGCGTTCCAATTATACAGGTTCCATCAGCTGTGTAAGATGGAAGATTCAGGTGTCAGTGTGCGGAGGACACCGGCACTACTTGGGTGTTTCCCAGATGGCTTGCTCTTGATGCAGCCCCACGCAGCAGCTTTGTGGCTTGCAGAAAGCGAAGGTCTGGCCGAGCACCAGAAGTGAGCATGTCTCACGGCAGTCAAAATCCCGCGGTATTTTGCAGCTGTAAGGACCGCACAAGGTCTGAAAACAGACGGAGAAGGGTTTTGAACACACAGACATTGCATTCCTTGCTAAAAGTCAGTGATGTGCATTTCTTTGATTTCTTAAGACAATACTTTTTACATTTTAGGAAAGGCAGGGGGAAATCTCATTACCATCAATGCAGGCCCCAGAGACTGAGTTAAAAACAAAGAGAAAAAAAGAATGCAGTCACAAAATCATAGTATGAACTACTAGTTCAATAAGCTATACATCCCGTAGAGTTGTACAGTTTATGGACAAGTATTTGTCAAGGGAACTGCTCCTAATGTGGTTTTCTCCTGCCGGAAGGCTTCACTTTTAAACTCTTCAGCCACCATAGCTCTCAGCCTGAGCTGTCCCCGTTTACCACATTTTTTTTAACTGGGTCTTTTCCTTTGCAAGGCTATTAGTCCCATGCTACAGCTTTTGAAGTTTGGTGAATGCAGTAGTTGTAAACAATACTGAATTATCTGAGGCCAACATTCTCCTCCATACAGGTCTCCAGCCTATGTGACAGAAAAGCAGCTTACAAATAGCTGCTCCTAGTCTTGCTTCTTTTTGGTTAGCAACTGAAATCTTTATCTTTCTTACTCTAACCCATACCTGAAATTGCACGATAATCTGAGTGGCACAGAAAGGACCTTGCAAAAACACCAACCAATCAATCTAGTTGGCATGGGTCATTGTGCAGCTATGACATACTATGCTTTGTTTCTGCTGTTTCCAAACAAACTACAATAAAGCACAACATTTTTTCAGGGGATTTAGGGAGGAAAAAGGTCCTTGCTATGGCCTAACGTAATCCAGACAAAAATTCAGTGAAAAAAAAAAAAAAAACTACTAGGTGATCAAGCCTTAGTCTATTTCTCTATTTTTCCTTCACTTCTGGCCTAAATTATTGCATGTGAAAACACATGTCAAACAAAGACACTTAGTTCCAATGATGCAGAATTTGTTTCTCCTAACTCTGCAATCAAGTGCATCTCTACACAACCAAACATTGCATCTTCCTGGTGCTCAGATTTTGTTTCTTGTATTATCATTATTTGTCACATTTCTGCCTTCCTGATCAATTTTCAAGGTCGGTTGTATTCAACTGGATTAATCATTAGTTGAAACAAAAGAGAACATCCATTCTATTCTGTACACACATAGATGAACGTGTGGCCAAAGCCTCAGGTGAAAATAACACTGTCCATTCACTTCACAGGAGTGGGGTTGCTTCAGGTACAGGTAACTTTAGAGATATTATTTCATAGGAATATAGCACCAAAAACAAAACAAAAAACCCCTAACAACATCCCTGATTCTGAGAGTATAATTCAGGATAGGCAGTTCACAACTTGCCAGCAATCGGCAGGTCTATCGGAAATAAATAGCTACCCTTCTCTTTTTTTTTAATTTTTTTTTTTAATTTAAATGAAGAAAGCAGGTTTCCCAAAACAAATCCTAAATGTAGATATTGCCAGCAGACATTAGCATACTCTTCAAATTATTTTCTTTTTTTTTTTTTTTTTATTCTCCAGGAAGTTTGATGCTGTCATTTACCTCTTGCTTAGGCATTTCAAAAAGATGATGACAGCAAACATTTTAAGGAACAAAACTTGAAAAGATATCTTTACTTTCAAATTTTTACTTTCAGGCAAATTTGCTACACATGAAACAACTATAATCATTTTTACGTTTTTTCTTTTTATCCATTGCCCCCATCTCAAAATGCCAAAATTCTCCAAGAATATATCCAAGGTTTTATTTTAATTTGTATAAACAATTATTTCTTGTCTCATTTCTGCTAAAGGAGATGTTACTGAATGGTACAATTCAGCTTGCAAGCAGGCTGATGTAAAGAAACAGAATTTAAAAATCTGTTTGTTTGTTTAACCTAGAGAAAAAGTTGCAATACCTTCAACTATTTGCATAGAACAGGGATGGTAGAATGGATTAATCCCCACACGAATGAGTTATTAGGATAAATATTCCATACTTACATACAAGAGCACCTTCCAGTGTCTCCCGAAGAAATATGTATAATACACTGACTTGCAATATATATATATTTTGCATATAAAAATATTCATGCAGCCCTTCTCCGTGGCCAACTAAACAGCAGAATTCTGCAGAGCACACAGCAACACTACAGAGTACCAACAGTATATCAGATTTTAAATTACACCAGGAATTTCAATTGTAGATTTAGCTATAAAAACAAATAAGAACTTGTTGCATTATACTATTAAGGACAAAATATATATAGCTTTTTTTTGTTTTTCTCCTTTCAGAGTTATCTGAAATCACTTGACAACTTGGGAAAAAAAAAAATCATGGACAACCACCCAAAACTGTAAATTCTTATGCAAGCAACTTTGAATACAATTTATCAGTGAAAGACAGAAATACAAATACAGAAAGGGTATGAAAGTAATTGCACAGTAAAGCAAACTCCATATTCAAAAGTTTCTTCTCTCACTACTGTATGACTGATGTTTTCTGGAACTTATGACATCAGAGCAAGCCAAAGAAAGATAATTTAGTGAAAACTCTCAACTTAGTATTAGCAGCAGATTTAGCCTTGCAATTTGCATTTTAATTATGGCTGCTGCCATAAACAAATTCCTCTGAACTTAAAATAGTAATAGCAACACAGAGCAGTAACACAAACTCCCAGAATACTACTGGCAATTTATATTCTCACTAGGTCCTGTAAATGCTGTTAATTCCTTACAAGCATATACAATGCACATTTATACACCGNAGCCATTTCTGTTCATCTCAATTTCAGGCACGTAAGCCTCCAACAGAGTTATAATCCAATACACAACTGATGATTAAACACTCTGTACTTACCTTTTAATATTATCCATTCAAAGCACAATATTATTCAACAAATACTCAGCATGCAAGACCTGACCTTTCATACTGGAACCTCTGTGAGATCAAAGCTAGCACTCTCTGCACAATTAACTTCAGCTTTAAGTTATATAAAACCTACCACAGAGGACCTGAAACAATACAAATATTTAATATTCTGTGGCACTGAGAGAGAGAGCTGAGATGGAACAGCTCCTAAGTTTGGAGAAAATTATTGTTAAAAAATTAGAATACCTCTATCTATTGTTATTTCTTATACAAAGAACTTGTTTTTCATTAAACTTTGTTTCAATCGCGAGGCTGATATTTTATCCTATATGGAGGACTTATTTGTTCAGACAAGTTTATACTTCTTTCTGTATTCTCCAGGGCATTAGATTAAGCAGTAATCTTAAAAATTTCAAGGAAAGATAAAAAGAAAACAAAAGAAAAAAGAGATGCATTTGCAGTTTAAACTTATTTTAATGAGATCTAATTTTATGGATAGTCAGATATTTGTCAATACTCTGAGACATTGCATCTTTCTTTAGGATCTAATTTAGTCTATGCAAAAATTTCCTGCCATTTCTTTTCCCCAGTTATCTCCACAGCAATCTTATTCTCCTCACTGCAGCTCATAGAAAAGTCTAAATATAGAATAGTCAAGTCTGTGATGTAACTAAAACCAGACCAAAACTAATTTTGGTTTCTAACTTATTTGGTCTTAAGCTGAAACATTTGAAATCGCCATCAAAATCTCAGTATTATTTCAAACTAATTGAGATGGTACAACATGACAGAAAGTCTTCTGTAAACTGAAAAACTTTCTGTGCTAGCAGTGTAGTTTAGGCACTCAGTGATCTCGATACTGACCACAACTCATAGCAGGTTATAGTACTCGGTTATAGTACTTGCATTCCTCACTAGAACAGCTGTGCTTAAATAAAGCATCTCATTCCCTTTTACATTGAATAAAGTGTTCTTGTACTTTCCCTTACAGAAGGAATTGATTATTCTTTTCAAACATTATGTGCCATAAGTACTATCTATACATATAAAAAACTAGAATACGTTAACCTTCTGTTTAAACATCATCAGTTTCACATATAAAAAAAACAAGAACTGGAAATGACCAAAAAGATGAAAACTAACAGTTTTTCAGCCTACTTCGAATAAATTATTTTAACTGTCCATCTGACACTACTTATTTCCTCTACACATATATGGGGTTGTTTTTCTGTAACAGAATTCTAAACGTTGTCAAAGCAGGAAGCAATCTTCACCGAGTTTAAAACAAGGCAAGTCGCATCGGATTCTCTATGTTGGCTTTTAAGGTCTCCAGAAACTTTGAAGCCAGTTCATCATCTACCACCCGACCATCACTTGACAGAGTCACTGTCATGAGTTGATGCTGCTTAAGTTTTTCATTCCCTTCTTCATCTTCCACAATCTTGAGCTCCGTTCTGGCTCGGCCCACAGCTAGGATGCAGGCCTGTGGAGGGTTTATGACTGCAATGAAGTCACTAATACCAAACATGCCCAGGTTGGAGATACTAAATAGAAAAGAAAAGCATTAGTAATGTCAAAAATACATATTATTACATACATTATATAGCATATTACATATGCTATATAATAATCTATAGCCAGTGACTACTATGGGCTACTTCTGTCTCAAGCCCTGTTAATTATAATAAACCTGAACAGGGCACATTCAAACTCTAAAGTGTCTGGGATTTGGAAGGGATTTTTAAAATTGCAACTTTCTCTCTCTCTCTCTCTCTCTCTCTCTCTCTCTCATTTATTTATTTATTTATTTATTTTAAGAACATTTCAGTTTTTTATAGGACTATATTCTTGCATTGCAGCATAAGGGACACAGGCAGCTGCAGGAATTTGCTATTTTTGAAGAAGTAGTAACATCCATAGACAGATAACTACTGTCTTCCCAAAGAGGCAGTAGACAGATTGCAGGTTACCGGTCAGCTATAGAGAAGATCTCATATGTAATTTCTGTCACTGTAATTATTACCAAAAAATAAAGAAAAACAAACAAACTAGTCACTCCTGCAAATTTCCACAAGCTTCTCTGCTGAAAGGCTTGTGAAAAATAGATTCTTTAGACCATTTTTACTTACTTTATTTTATAAAAAAAGTTATTTACTAAATATATAACCAAATTAATCAGTTGTTGTCTGATTTTAAATGAAGCAAGATTTTACAAGACTGTGCAAGAACACAGAGTGGAATGCCTGAAGATAAGACAGCTATAAACTCATACTGCAAGTATTCAATACTGGTAGAGACTTTTACCTAAATGATCCTCCCTGATATTCCTCCGGTAAGAGTTTCCCATCTCTTGCTTTCTTTGCTAGAGCCTAAGGAAATTAAAAGATGGAAAAGAAGAGAGAAAAGAAATGAAAACATCGTACCAGACTCTCATTCTTTTTACTTCAGTAAAACATCTCAAGTAGCACCCCGCCAGAGCAAAAAGATTTCTGGTTCTTAATCTAGGCAAATGCACTAGCAACAACGCTGCTGTAGTTGCAATGATATGATAGAGGCTAGGGCACATTCTTCCAACTACTGTGGCTGTTTAATAAAACACGTCCTCTCACAGTCTTTGCACCACAAAACAGTTTGTCATTTTTCCCAGGTGTTTGGAAAACAAGAATATCTATGATATACTGATGGGACAAATGCATAATATTCTTCCTAACACACTTGTTTAAAGAACCTGCCACACTCTAGAAGATGGATAGAGAGGGAGTGTAATTTTTCCAGCAAAGCATTAATCTATGTAAAAAAGGCTTTCTAGGAATCTATCTTGCCCCACACAGACATGTGCTTTCTAGAAAAACTTGCCTCTACTTTAAAGGACTTTCACAATTGATTTTAAGGATTTTCGCCCTCTGCTTTCAAAGAAACTCCCTGTCACCTTCCAGGTATTTTCTACAGGCTTTCTAGGACCCTCCTACCCCATATACTTTCTAGTTTTCCATGATACATCCCAAAATTTCACCATCACCACCCCATGTTCTCGAAATTCTTTACTTGCATTTTAGGAAGCCCCACATGCTTGCAAGAAATCCCCATCTGACTTTGAAGAATTCCCCGGCTGATATCCAGGTAATCCCTCCATCTACTTTCAAACATATCACCCTCTGTTATGTTCTGTTATGTAGGAAAATGCGGCTTTTTTTTTTTTTTTTTTTTTTTTTTTTTTCCGTGAAAGGTCTGCCTTGGCCATTTGTCAAGAAAAGTCAGCAAAGTGGTAATATAGCTACAGCTGAGTTCTAAGGACAAAAGGTGCAGAGTAATGACGTCGTAGATGAGTTAAAACCATTAGCGCTTAGATAGAAGTTTTATGTTCAGCAGAACAAATTAGTCTCCAAGACAGTCCACACTGAAAATGTGTAAACCTAGATTAAAATTGTGCTACAAGTATCTTGGGAAATACAATACCTACTTAATTCTTTTGTGGCTAAAAATACTAGTCCAATGAAACCGAGCTTTTTGGTCTCTGTAACATACCTGTAATAATTCTAGCTGTCAAAATATTGTGCTTTTTTTGTGCCATGGTTACTTGAATAGTCTGAGAATATAAACCAAGAATAATCAATTCATTTCACACATGTCAAATTGCCTTGCTTAGTCCATTGATTTAACCAGTGGCTACAAAAAAGCATCACATACGTCCTCAGCTCTTTTCATCAGCCAGTTCCCCTTAAATTATTAAGTATTTTTGTTTCCTTGAAAATTTCTTCTAATATACTTTCTGAATAATGGAGACAGTGACATGTTGAAATAGCTCATAAAGAACTAAGACCTTAATTCATCTATAAATAATTAGCTAACCAGAACGCAAGTCAAGGGAACAGTGTTCATCAACATGATAGGGCCAGTATAAGCGTAATGTGTATGTGCAGTAAAATTGCTGAAATGATGAAAATATAGTGACTGGATACACATGACCTGGAAATAAGTTAGAATTTACATTGAGCAGAAGGGAACATAAAGCAAAGCAGACACAGCAAACATCTGTCAAATGCCTGAGACAGAAAAGCAGATGCAGTTTCATAGCCTATTTACATGTGTGTATATTTAACTCAGTAACTCAGTAGAGAAGTCAAAAACAAAAATTATGCTGGTGTGGACAACTGTCCACACCAGCTATACTATTAAATTCATTTAGACCAGTGCGACCTATGTTACACACATTCTGCTTGAAATGAAAGGGGAATGCTTACCCTAGAGTGGCCCTATTAAATACAAAGCAAGTGTACGTTCTCCCACAGGAAATGTAGGACAGCCTACAAAGAATATTATAAGATAATCTTCTGATAGCTCAGGTTTGTAATACCACATCACAGTAGTACAGATACTGAGGATGAAAGTAAAAGAGTATCTTATCCTTTTAATACTGCTTTTCTTTTTATTCTATTACTAATCACAGAGTATATTTTATATGCCACCTCTAGAGAAAAACAAAAATAAAGAAAAACAGCTTAGGTGGATCTAAAAATAGCATATTACAATCTTGAAGAAATTTTCTTGAAGAAATACAGAAACAGCTTTCGATCCATTCTGAAACTGCTTTTGTTACTATTTGTATGTATCTGGGTCATGCTACATTCGCTGTAACAAGAAGCTACGTAGCTTTTATATTCCTCAACCTACTGTACATTTAAGACCCACCTTTGCAGAGGAAGCAATTTCCTGTATTCCCTTGGCAGCAACATCTTTTATGACTGGTGTAATGAGACCACGGTCTGTTGCCACAGCAATAGAGATGTCAATGGAGTGCAGCTGCCTGGGGCCCTCTCCGCCCCAGGTTACGTTCACATCTGGCAATTGCTGGAAAAGGAGGGGAACAAAAAGACACAGCTGTTAAAAAAGTAATGGTGCAACCAATTACCAAGGAAAAGGAAACTCCTTTAAGATGCATAGCTATACACAGGCATTCGCAGAGTAATTAGTGCATCACAGACTGCTGTTTGCAAATGAAGGCTAAAGAACAGGTCACATCTGTCACTGGGACTGCACTTAGTAAAACAAGAAAAACAATAAAATCACTATGAGAGTCCAAGAATAGATTTGCATGATTAACTTGCATCTACTTACATCTATTTTGTCAAAAAAGTGTGAAAGTATGCTGCCGGAGCAGCCAGAAAGTTTCTTTTAGTGCAACTGGAAAACCAATAAATTAACAGAAGCCACCAAATTCCTTCAGGACTCTCAAATGCCACCTTACAATTCCCCAGTATTCAAGAACTACAAAGCAGTGTCCTTTCCCTTCCCCCAAAAAGCAGCACTGGATATGGATTAAGTTGTTATTTGTTTTTTTGTACAGACTCAGAATTAAAATTCAGATAATATTGATGATAATTTCAACGAGGCCTTTGAGTTTACCATAAAAAGCTGCATCAGCTCAGGGAAGGAAGCCTGCAGGTGAAGTCTCAGGTAACAGATGCAAGGGTAGCTTAATGGTTACAATTCATTTCTGCTCAGCACCGACCTAGTCCTTGCAAGCTGCAGGGCTGCCCTACAGAAAGGGAAGTAGGGGGAGTAGCAACATGTAAGATTGCTGGAGGACATCACCTTGGATGCGGACATGTCAGCTGGCATAAAGATCCTATTTCTATGGACTAATAAATCCAAGATTAATATTCAGTGCATAGGTACATAGACACATAGATCTTTTACACCAATTTTTCTTCTCCAACAGAAGAAAAGGAGTAATATCCTCATTGCTGCCCTGGATACTCATCCCTTCCAATTCAGAACAATACTAAATGAATAAGTGAACAATACATAACACTAACCATTACAAGCTACGCATTTAAGCCTGAACTTCAAATGCTATTAGGAGAGAAAAAGAAAACCTCTGGTTTTGAATCCAAGGAAAAGAAATTGGGAGAAAAAGAAATGAGAGGAGCAAATGTATATTTTTTCCTCTTTTTAAGGTGCTTAGGCTAAAACTGCAGTCTTATTCATACTTGGGAGAGTCTTATGGAAAGCTTTTAAAGATTAAGAGCTTTTTCATAGTGGCTATATCTTACTATTCAAGTGAATATCATTATATATTATTATATAACCACTTCAGCACAAAGTTTGCAAAATGTTAACTACGAAAAGTCTCCAACTTCAAGTTTTCCTTACTTTATCTGGTTCAAATGTAAAACCATCACACATACACAACACGGAACACTATACACTTAACTATACACTTAAATGCTTGAGGAGAGTCTCCAGTAAGTATTGTCAAGATGGTAATAAACTTTTCATTTGTGTGATACTCCTGCAAAGAGTATCCTTTACTTTATGTTTGGTACTGAAGAAAGAAATGGTCCCTTTCCAAAGAGAGGAATTTTTAAGAGAGTGATAAACCGAATCATAAGCCTAAACTTGCTTTACGAAAGGAGGTAAAAATGGATTTTAGATTGATAAAACTTAAATAGTGATAGAATAAAAGCAGAAGAGCATGTACAAAAAATGAATAATCAAGATTTTCATATCAGAAAAGCTATGGCAGAGATTATCCTGCTCTAACTATGGGGGTGGAAGAAAGCAGCTCGGGTTGTTACAGTAACATTTGTCTTAATAAAACTGAAGACCTGCACTAATATTCCAATTGCAAGCTATATAATCCAATGTTGCAATGCTCTGTAATCCAACAAACAATCCTAGAGCTGAAAAGTGAAATCAGAAAATTATTAACTGAAGTGCCTTAAAACAAATGAGAATAATCAATCTTAAAACTGGTTGCCAAAGGTTGTGGCATAGATATCATAATTTAGAATTTTGAAAACCATGGTAGTGAAATGTATTTCTAGAAAAATATATCTATTTCATCTACAATGACTTACACCTCCACCTTTGTTAGGGAGGAGGCTAAATAATCTAGTCTACACATTTATAAACTGGCTTTAACATTTTACTCAACAGAGGCAGAGATTTTTTCATACATAGATCTTTTAAAAACATACACAGAGTACTGTTCATATACAGATAAATTAAGTTTATAATCAACTTGAACTTGATTCTGAATTTCTTTGGATCACATTTATTCAAAGATACCTCGTTATTTTAGATACCTTTAGAGGTAAGGTTTCTCTCTGAAAACAATAGCAAATAAAGAAAACCACAGTATTCAAATCTGAGTATCTGAAACATTATGCCTGAATGAGAGCAACTAGGTCTAAAACATTATGGCAAAAAAAGTTATTTAAAGCAGAAGAGATAGAATTCTACATCATTTTTTACACGCAGAGTAAAAGTTTTTGCAGAAGTATAAATTCTACTGTCATGCTTGTCCTCAGTAACTAAGTAAATATATAGATCAAGTATTAATATTTAGTATAATGCAACAATGTGGTACGAGCAGCTATGAGAAAATGTGTTTACTTTTCAATAATTATTTGAGGTTCTTATCTTCATTTAGTATCTGTTCTACCACTATGCCTATGCAACTCATAAATAACATTTTAGGGTGACATGAAAATTGAAACAGAACTAGGGTTATGCAGAAGTATAGCAGAGCTAAATAACATAAAAAGGTGAAAAGGCCAACTTTAAATAACAGGAAATTCCTTTTCTTTGCCTTTCCTTCTACTATTATCAACAAAATTACATTAAATTACTTGTATATAGAAGATGTCATATGAAATATGTTAAGCAATAGGATACTTATATAAATGGATAGTTAGTTGTTAGCCAGGTGCCATGTTGACTTTAATCAAATTAATGAACCTCTACAAAATTTAAAATTAAAAAAAAAAACAAGGATTTGGTTTATTAGCTTTATTTTTTGCATCAAAAAATATTCCTTTTATTCTTTCATTGCGTTAGTTTGGGATTCAAAGCTATTTCAACCTAACCTCAGCAATGTACCTATGATACATATGATAATCTCTAACTCGACCTAAACTTCCCTAGAGAAAAGTGGTAGACCAGAACTCTCAGGTCCTATTCTTCAACACCAGAATATATGAAAGAAAGGCAATTCTTCTGTCTGCAAGTGACTCGAACTGCAGAGAAGTGCTGCAGTACATCCACAAACACAAAATGTCTTCAAGTGGGTGTTGTGCGATGCCAAGCCATCAGGAAAGTCTAGCTCTTCCAGGCTGTTATATAGCTAGGACATGCAATCACTGAGGAACCAAGAGGGTGTGAGGTAACACAAATGCACAACAATACCAAAACTGCCACAAACTGTGCTGGGAATCTTGAGGATTAAGCATGCTCTTGCCGTTACCCACCAGACCCACAAACCTCATTACATGTCAGAGATCTTTTGAGCTATCGATGTTAATTAAAGAACAGTTATTTTCTCATGAGCTTTGCAAATACTGGCCATCAGCCTGGAAAAAGCTCCTACCTAAAAGTTCTAAAATTAAATGTGAACTGTACTTAAAACCAACATTCCACATCCAAGTCAAACCACCATAGCCCTTTCTTTCTACAATTTGGAAATAAGATGGACTAAGCAATCAATTTTTAAAGTGCATGTATCTGAGACACTGACTATGGAGGAGCAAGTTTCAAAGCATAGGAGTTCTCCTAAAGATTGATCTCTGAAACGTTGCAGTTTCAAAATGCAATTTCAAAAAGCTAACTGGCATGGGGAACATTTTCCAAGCAGAACAATCAACACAAACTGGAAGGCAACTCATCTGCTTCCATCAGAAAATGGGTAAGTAGCTTATGGAGACTGTGTAGCTTCATAACTGTAGATATTCTACATTGCAGACAGTGTGGAGATTTGTACTCATGCTGCAGGTTAACAGAAGAGCTCAAAAACACTGACATCCTGCAATGAAGAATTAGCAGCTCTGCTATGATCTCATTCATATGTCCACATATGCTCAACAAAATACTTCTCAACACCCTAATGGTTTACTATAAAGCATATTCATGATAGTCATTATTTACTCACCTTCAAAGTAACTGCAGTTGCTTTGATAATAAAGTCATTTACAGATACTTTAATGTCATCTGCAAAAAGAAAAAGAAAAAAAATGAAAAAAAAGTCTTATGAGCAGTGATTATCGTCATTGTGCTATGACACAAGATTCCAGTGCTTCAGCAAATCTGCTTCAAAGAAACATTATCAGAAAAAAAAAAAAAATTAAATAGCTGCAGTTACTCATCTTCAAAGGACACTTTTTCTGCCCAGGACAATGAAAGTATCATTCAGCTAAAGTCTCTGGACCACAGACATTCTTCCTATTTTCTTGACATAGGGTGGAAAAGCTTCATGCTTGATGTTGGTCTGATTTTCAGAAAAAAAAAAAAAAAAAAAATCTAAAATTAGTGGAATTGAGCTAATCTTTGTCTCCCAGTTCAAACCCTAACAGAGGTTTCCTGTGGACTCCAACCAAAACAATTTTAACAGTTATGAGACAGAAGTACTGGCATCCAAGAGCTGTTACTGCAGTTGAGTATTTGACAAGGAAATAGTGATACAAAACAGGATGTAGGAGAGGGTAGGTACTCTGGAAAGAATGGAGAGATTAATAAGTATATCTGGGTTTTGATAAGTAACACATTAATAGCAATTCCTTCCAAATCTCCTTCATTATATACAGACACTCCACTCTTCACTCTCCCACTCTACCTTTCCTTCCAAGCACACATTTAGCCTGCAGGAGGAGGCACTTACGTTCCGCTTTCAGATATGAATGGAAACAACAAGAAAAACTCTCAGTCAAAAGAAAACACAACCTTTTCCCTCTGGCTGGCTCCCTAAGAAAATCTACATTCTTCTTCTTGGACGCCACAACAAAAAACACCACCACCACCACGCACACCCCAGTGTTGCTGATGTACTCATTATTACAGACGGGTGATAATTTACTCCACAAAGTGAATACCAGGCAAATATGCACAAAAAGCAGTGCCAGCCTAAAATGAAGACGAACGATGCCAATCACTCTAGACTTCAGAAAATGTATTAAGTCTCACTATCATGACCTACTATCCATTTATTTACATACTTAATTCACATAATTTTCACCATAGAGACATGTAACATACTACACAACTTTTTTTTTTTTTAATATAGCTTAAGAAAATGTATAGAAGAAAAGCTATCTAGCAATTTATAACACAAGCTAGAAAGAAGAGGCTACATTTGTTCTGCACTGTTTTTTAAAAGCTTTAAGAGACTAGAAGGACTAAGTTTAATCAGATGTGGCAGGAGAAGCAAAGTCTACAGATATATTAGAGTAATTTTATACTTTTTACAGCATATTCTGAAAACATATGAGACTTGCACAATAATAAATACATTATTCTCAAAAAATACAACTATATTAGTCTACTGCCATCACAACTATCAGCTTCACACCTCAAGAAGCACAGCTACTTCCTTTTAAAGGATGATTCAGAGTACATCATATACATGTCTTTCAAAATGCTTTTATAAGATAAAATTAATCTGAATTTAGTTCCTGAGTGCAATTTTCTTACATGATCATTAATTCAGAGAAGTGATCCAAGTATCCATTTGTCACAGAACGGACCTGTGATACTTACTATGATTAACAATCTACTTAGGAGGTACACATCAAACAAACCTGTGCCTGTCAAATATATTTGATACACTATAGATTTTTGGTATTTTGATTGGTATATAATATTCCTGCCTTTGGACAAAGGCATCACTGTCCACTAGGCCAAAAAGACAATGAAAACTGTACAGTTACAGTACAATTAAATGGACTATGACTGCTCTATTTTACCCAAATTCATGAATGCTACCTTAAGCCTTCAGGTTATGCATCATCATATAGGAGAGACCATCATCACCTCCATTAACACAATTTTACCAGGACTGTCTCTTCAATTTAATGTTAAGGCATATGACTCTTTTCCACTCCTGCAAGCAAACTTCATAATAATCCACAGCAGCAGCAAAGATGGGTAAAGATTTCTAAGTAAACATTCACAACATAATTTTGTACTTTAATTCTTCTTAAGGCTGCTGACATTCAAATAAAATCATCAGTGTTCTGGTTCCTAGGCCTACAGCATGTGGGGGAGAACTCACTCAGAGAGCAAAGCACATCTGAGAGCAAATCATTATGAAGGGCTTTCACACTCGTGAAGGGCTCACATCTTACACTGTATATATTCCACTACCTGCAGGAGAAACAATACAGCGTAAATTACTGATTTTAGAAAACTCTGAATGCAAGCAAATCTTCTATTATATCAATAAAGAGATGGGTCAGGGAGAGAGAAAGAGTATCAGATTCTTTGCAAGGCAAGCGTGTAACTAGATGAACACTTATTGGTGCCTAAAGTCTACCTGATGTCTCTGCCCACAGAACCAATCAGGTCTCACTTAAGGTAACCTTGAAAATCCTTATCCAGACACATCCGCACGATAAAGCTAAGTTGCCCTTCTACTCTTGTTCCAATACTATCCTCCTCTGAATCATTTAAAAGAAACAAAAACAAACACACACAAAACACCAAAAAGAAAGATAGACAGATAAACAGCTTACCGGCCATGCACTGAAATACCAAGCTGCACTTGGTAGAATAAATGATAGTATTTGATCACTCAACAGCCAGCTCTCATCTTTAAATCAATGAAATATAGATTCCAAAGTCATGAAGGTACTTTTGTCCATTAATACATTATTTTTAAGCAAACTTAAGTTATTTAAATATCACTTTTCTATTATTAATAGTATTTCTTTGTTATTCACACAGTGTTTTGACACTGTCAAATTACTACATGTTCTATACAACAACTACATTCAGAGAATATTATAGCTACAAAAAAACCTACTCTAGTTCAAAGACACCAGGTTTCAAAGCTTCCTATGCTACTTTAACCAGACATTTTTTTCAATAGCTGAAACTATGGTGTGACATTAAGACATCTATTCATAAAACCATGCACTGTTTTATCACTGCTAATTTCATGCTAGAAAAGACAAAAAAAAGAAGAAAAATAAATAGATAAAGCACCTTCCTCCTTTACTCCTTTATTTGACTTCAGTTCAAACTGAATCTTCTAACTCTGGGATTCTCAAAATATCAAGTTGTAGGTGCCCCTAAAGATCATCTGAAGTACTATTTGTATTCATCATTGTTGTAAAAACATCATTTTTTTTATGTCTGTCAGATTCAATTTAATTCACTTCAAGCACTAGCAAAGCCTCAAAATAGAAAAAAAAAAAAGAAAAAGAAAACCACACACATCACACACACTATTTTTCCAAATCAGATTGATTAAAACTCTCTGTTTCTAATTATGTATAGAAACATAAAGTTGAAGTAAGCAAATGAAATTTTAACTATATTTAATATTTTTTCCAGGCTATCAATGAAGTTTTAAGCCGTCACTTTGCTACATCAGCTCGACAGAGACACATCTCAAGGGGACTATCCTTTGCAACATCCCCTACAACTGATTCAGAACCTGCCAATTTCATTCTCCCTAGAGCTACTAGAAGCCCTCTGAGCCTACATCTTTTCCCTTTTTTCAGTCTAATTTCCTTCACATGATTTTCAACAAACACAGCATTGAGACACACATCAAATATGCTGCAATTCATGTTTCCTCCCCCATCATTCTTTTAAGCTCTCTTCCTTGTCAATTTGGATTTGCTTCTTCATCCTCTGAGAGGCTTCACTAAATGCACCCATACTATCACCAATAAGTCAGAGGCCCTTCTCACGCAGGTCCATCTTACTCTTTCTTGACTTTTCAATGCTGTTACCACACTTTATTAATCATAAATAGTATTCTTCTGTACATTCATTCATTGCAAATCATAACTTTTAACTGAACATTTTTCACTAGAGGCTGCATAAGATATAAGTAATACTTACAAGAGATCTAGCATTTAGAGTTATATGGTACTTCCACCATTTATGACAGCTTTACATTAAACTTTAGGGTGCACAGCAATTCTCAGGCCTGAGCCAAATTTGTACAAGCTAAAGTTAGGTCCACATCAGTATAAGCTGGTTTCTCTGTCCTGAATCTGCATTTGCTAACAACTAGAGTGAGTGTCTTTCAGTTCAGCAAACCAGTTAACTTTTGTGGAGTTTCTGTGGCCAGTATGCGATTCAAAATATCTTAATCTTCATATATTTCAACCAAAATAATGAAGAAATAATAATTTCCAGAGAATATTATAAAAATAATGAAGGATTACTCTGATTAGTGGCATCACTATGCATTGGATGGCATGTGCAAAGAACCTGCTCCCTTTTCTAACCAAAGATCAAGTCATACTCATCCAGTATTTGAGAGACTAAATTTGCTGTTCTTTTCCAGTAAATTTGATGAGCAGCCCAGCAAAATTAAATGTCAATATTGTACTGAAAAGGACTGAGCATGAGCCTATTTTTATTTAAAGCTTTCAATCTTTATTCCAATAACTGCAAATTATCCTTACCATGGAGAATTTGAGCTTTCAACTATTGAAAGGCTGCATAGTGTGAAACAGCAGTTCTGTGCAATCTGAAAATTGAACCTGGATAGAATGAAACAAAAACCTAATGAATAATGAATAGCCCTGTGTTAAACTGCAGTGGTCTACACCACTGCATTAGTTGGCAAAGTAACACCTTGGTCCTCCCATCCCTCAATAAGGTGTCAGGGAATTATAGCTTCTAACATACGGAACATCAAAAAAAGATCATTTGAATGTGCTGTGTTCTGCCCCCACAAAATCTATCCTGGACATGTGACGATGTAAACCAAACAAAGTACATACTAGTCCCATGTATTACGGTAAGGTAAAGCAGTTTAATTACCAACCTTTAGCCAAATCTTTCCTCAATTTCAAAATAGCATCAATGTCACAGTCAGCAGCAGCATATGCATGAGGTATAGTAGTTTTAGACTCTGTTAATCTCTTAGCAATAACTCTTCGGATGTTGCTAGCTGGGATTTCTGTGAAAGCACCCTTAAAAAAAAAAAAAAAAAAAAAAGTCAAGTGCTGTATTAGATAGCAAGAGAGAAAACACACTCCTTGATGTGTTAGCAGTGACTCCTGCTGATTTAGAGCAACCCCTAGATATCAAAAAAAACATGTATTTCAACTCCTGAAACTAATACAATTTATATCAGTGAATGTGCAATTCCAGTATATTGTATTCAGATCAATGCAGCAGGTTATATAGAGACAAGACAAGTTTGTTTTACAGTCTAGAATTAATCCAGGCTAGATTTAACACTTCAGAGAAACAAACAAGCTGTATTTACATGCTAGAGCGTGTAAAATAAACTTTGCACTCTCAGCCTCGCTTCTTGACCATTCATCAACGGACATTACCTGCATTGAATGAAAATGAATGAATGAAATGAAAACAAAAACAAAGCAGGATTCATGTCTCTCCAGAGTTTGGAGAAACATACTGATCCTCCAGGAATTAGGGGAAGAGTTGTACTGTTGATTTCCAAACCAGCTGAATCTTCCTCTTTGGGGATTAAAATGAATTGTTGACTTGCCCCTTTCCAGGCAGAAAAGCAATGTAAATTTTTTTACAGCTTCAACTTGCAAATGACACCAAGTATTGAGTAGATTGTAATTCTGAGACTTCTGCAGCTTGAATTTCACTGCTGTAGAATCATTTAAACATGCTAAAAATTGCCAGCATTGGTTTTGGCATTTGTGTGGCCTCAATTTCCTTCCTTTCTCCAGTTCCAGACATCTAACATAGATACCTAGGCAGCAGTGGCAATATTTAGCTGTAAAAAAGTTGAGGACTTAACAGAAATGTTACCGGTGGAGGAGGTTTTCCTGGTGTGGAAACTGGTGGAATTGCTGGCCTTGGATAAGCCGAAGTCCCAGCTGTTGCCGGTGGAGCAGAAGGCACTGCAGTAGGCTGGGGAGGCACTGGCGAAACCACGGGTTTCACTTCACTGGGTTTGCCCTTCTGCTTCTCTTGCAGAAGTTTGAGAGCATCCCTAGTGATTAAACATACAGTGAAATATTGACTAAAAGGCAGCTACTTCAAAAATGCCCAAAGTATTATTTCATCACTAAATAATTAGCAGCTTTGTTACATTTGAACTTCTGTTGTCAAACCAAACATTAAAAAGGTGATTATTTTTAATTGACAATAATTTATGAAAAAAATCAAGATGTCAAGGGAGACATCAAAAAAAATACATGCTAGCAAAAAGCATTTGTGTTAGAGACCGATAATATTCATCATCACCAATTGTCAGAGTCCACGGTAATTTGTGCATTATGTTAACAATTCTCATTAATATCATGGTAAACTTAGTCTATCTCTGAGGCTCAAATAAAAGCAGTGTAATTTATTATTAGTGATCACTTGCATTCATGCAATTAATTAGTTGTGATAGGTTTCCAATGCTATTTTATAAAAAATAGTCAAAGGAAATTGTCATACATTTGTCATTCATGTCTTTACACATTTCTGAAATAAATATGCTCAAATATATCATATAGTATTTAAAAGCTATCAGCAGCTCACTAAAGAACCAAACACAAAAACTGAATAGCACCTGATTCTGTTCCACATATGCCTGAACCTCATCTGCTTTATAAGCATTCTCCAAAGGTCTCCAAGTGCTGAAGTGTTTGTAATAAACTAATAAAAATGTTTATGATAAAATAAGTATTTAATATAACTACTATAATGGGGGGAAATTCCAATTTTCACTAAATGAAAATCATCCCATAGCATTAAAATTTATAGAAAAAAAAAAAAAAAAGCAATTACATGACATATTGCAACATCCCTATTTAACATATTAGAAGCTATGAAAGATTAAGCATTTTAACTTGATAGTAGTGGGACCATCTGTTTGCTGTGTCACATATAATATACACAGAATAAAGTTGTTGGAACTTTTTACATATTTCAAAACAAAGGAAAGGTTTTAAATTACTTCCACATCTAATGCAAATGACAGCAAACAGATGCTCCTACCTACTCCTGACAAGCCAGAATGCTTTAGTAATTTTGGTAGCTTTCACAGTGTTAACTGAAATCCCTAACAGCAACATAGAACTTATTCCTAGATAAGAAGATTCACTTAGTCTTTGAAACTCATGACTGAGTACAAGACACTAAATTTCTTGCAGTGGGTTCCACCTGATTTAGCTGATTAAGCAGAAGAGGCATAACCATGTTAGGTTAGTCACAGGTGCAAGACTGGGAGCCTGCATATAAGCAAAGCTGGAGGATACATCAAAGCATATCAAATTAAACAGATTTCTGTGCAAGTCAAGCAGGTAGATATTGCATTAGAATTCAGAAGGGTTGGCCACATAGTTCCTTTGTAACCACTGTAGAAAAAAATGGTCAATACAGCATAAGAATGGAGAAAGATAGCAAACAAAAAAGAGCAGAGAGCATCCCCTGGTGGCAGCTACTTTTATTAAACTGTCTCCGTCGTCTTCCCCTGAGCACCCCATTGCTCAGTTCAGAGGAGGCTCCCTGGAAGAGAGAGAAGGTGAGCAGACAGCATCAAGCAATAGAAACTCAGCTGCCACTTACTGATTTTCTAGCATCAGTGCACTGAGGAAGAAAGCAGAGAACAGTACTTGTACCTTGGTGAATGAGTGATGGCCTTTGGTGGCACTTTAGAGCCTTGCTAAGCAGCAATACATGAAAACAGAAAAACTACCAGGAGGGGCATTTGGGAACCTGCATACAACCCAAAGACTGTGTTCAGTCAATACTATAAAGTAATGCACTGTGTACAAGTTCTCCTCTCCAAAAGACACATAGTAAGGAAGATGGTAGATAGGTAAATTGTAATAAAGTATTAAAATTACCTTTGGGACGAGTTTTATAAGATACTTCACAGCAGCGGCCCTTCTTAATAAATAAGCTGAATGGAAGTTTGAAAGTCACTCTTGTAAACAAAGAAATTACCAGAGGAATTTAAGGCACTTCTATTTTAAAGATTTTCACAAATTCCCTGAGAATTAAGAGTACTAGAAAGAACCAGGCTGAAAGGAAGATAAGGACCAAGCCATTAGGGACAGACAAGAGTCTTCACTGCCATTAGGAAAGACTGTGCCTGTTACCTGTTACAAAGTTAATATTGCTCAAGCTGAATGAAAAAAATATTTCAAGTGTAACACATAATTTAAAAGCTGTTATCAATCACAAGCAGGGCCTAAAGCACTGAAAATTCCTATCAGGAAACTCAGTTACATTTATAGCCCTATACAATACAGCATAAACAAAAAATAATAGGGATACAAGGTCAAGGCAAGGGTAACTGACGGTGAATGAAAAAAAAAAAAAAATTGTATTCCTAACCTTATTAGGAATGTCAATTTCTAATTTGGATGAGCAACAGATTAATACTCATCCTGAGCACCATGCAAGTCAAATTAAATATTATTCTACTGTTCAAAAATAGCACCTTTTCACTGTGCAAAACTATAAACAGTAATTAATCCATTCAGTAGATATGGAATTCCATACACAATCAAACTTGATCAAACGGGGAACTCCGTAACAGAAACGGCACTCAATAGATCCAGTTTCAAGTAAAGTGCCAAGAAAAGCTTACTTGGTAACATCTAGAGGGATGGCAGGTAGGGCTGGAGGTCAGTAATGGGGTTCTGTACTGAGAAGGCGGTGAACAACTATCTATATTAGCCTTTGGAAAAGATGAGAAATGACAGCATTCAGAGGGCTGAGAGAGAAGAAGGCTCATTACCCACTGCAAGCATATTTGTGATAATTTAAAACGATGAGAGAAGTCACAGATTCAAAAATAAAACTTAGTAAGTCAAATCTAATCGTGACTGAGCACGATCTTCAAAACATTCATCCACTGTGCCACAAAGGCACTAAAGGGAAAAGGGGAGAAATATTGCCTTGCCACTACATACAACAGAAACAAGCAAGAGGAGGAAGGCAGTAATTCAGTCTTGCACAGAAATACAGATGTAGAGAAGATGAAATACCAGCTTGCAAAGAGAACACATTAGGACAGAGAAAGCTCTCAGGTGAGACCTTCTATTGCTGTTACTATAACTTTGATGTGAACTTAATTTAAAGACAGAAAGCTGGGGAGGAGGGAAGAACCCTGGTTGCTTGCATAGCTTATATTATCTTGCTTTGTTTCTTGTAATCCCGCGACCTCCAGCTCAATACTCATTATTTAAACGAGCAACTGGCAACACTGTCCCAAAGGCTCAATTGGCAGGATACTTAGAAATGAAACAGTGAGTCACTCAGCTGTATAACATGGCACATACTTTGCTAACTTGAGACTCATGTTAAAAAAAAAAAAAAAAAAAGCATTCCAGTAAATATCTGTAGTACCTCTCAACAAACAAAGAAAAAAAAACCCTGAAATGTTTAATTTCAGACTGTACATAATAGCATAGTCTGCAGGTTCTAACATTATTTCAAAGGAATGGTTTAAATTGCAGCCTGTAACTTAAAAATGGCTTTTCAAAGTCAAAATCTTTTTGCTAGTTAGATAATTATTATAGCCATAGAAAAATCTTTACTGCATCTCCATGACAAGTAGGGAATGACGGAATGTTAATTAGATGGCTCAAAATCATAGAGGGTTTCCACCTGCTACAGACTAGTCACACACCATAAATTACCATTACACTTATATAATTAAGAAACCTTTCTGATAATGTGCTGCTGTAACATATGATATTTTATCCATCCAATTCCCTATTTTACCCAAATTTGGTCAAAGACTACAGTAAAAAAAAAAAAAAATTAAAAAAAGGGAAAAACAGACTTCTCTGTTTACTTCTCTGTTCAACTGCAACTTAGAATAATCTGTCTCTTTCTATGCAACCAAAGCTACAGCAGCTAACAAGGTCTGGGTAGACAAAATTTTGATTGCTTAAAAGATTTAAAAAATACTGCACAGTAACCCTCGACCTATTCTCCTTATCTTCCTAAGTCAATTTACTAAGCAATCATTCCATAGAACACTGAAAGAAAAGGGTGAATTTTAAGCTATAGGGCTTCCAAGTTCATGGAAATCTTCTAGGTTCAAAGGAAGAAGCAAAGGAATAAAAGGTTATTGATTTATTGCAATACCTACTTACTCTTTAGTGAAGATTCCTCGGGGCCCAGTAGGTGTAATATTGCTTGGATCTAGTCCATGCGTCTCTAGAATATTGCGAGCCGCAGGACTTAAGCGAATCCTAAAGAAATGAAGAGGAAAATAAGCTATATAAACAATAAAGTTAATTTCTTTCATCTACTGTATATCAATAGAAATGATACACCATATGTTGTATTTCAGAACCAGAGAAAAAAAAACTCCTGAGGAAGTGATCTGTAAAAAGGCTGTGATTCTAACACTGAAGTTACACTGAGCTCCTTTATCAAGTTCTAGTACAAGATTGTATTCAAAACATGGAATAATACCCACAAGATGTCAAAATAAACACAAAAAACCCCTCATTTCTGCCTTATAGCAGCAACGCAACATATCAGTAGATTCTCTGAAAAAGGATCACAGCACAGAGACAAGCACAACCTTTAAAATCAACTTGTTGGGTAACATAAAAATGAGTTTCAAGATCTCAGAGTTGCTCATCTCTTATTTGCTTGGATAGTTGCAGTTGCATCATTAATGCAGACTAGTTTTAATTATGCCATTATCTTTATTCTAGCTTCAATTTCAGCTTCTGAATTTATTTATCTTCTGGAGAGCAAAAGTCATACAGATATAGTTGCATGACAGTACTTCCTTTAAAAGATTAAATACCAAACTTTCCTACAGTCAAATATTTAAATCATCATATATACTATATGTGCCTGTCATTTCATCCTGGGCAGGATATGTCTAGGTAGGATACACCTAGTAGTAACATTCCGGGCATAAATAGTGCTCAGCTAAAAAATAAATAAATAAATAAATAGACAACAGCAGATTTAGCAGATTTCAGAACTCCTAGGTACAAAAGTAGTAACATTTTTGTTAAATAGTAAGTACTTAGTTTCAAGTGTTTTGCCCAAATTTCAGAACAGAATAGAATCACAGAATGGTTGGGGTTGGAAGGGATCTTTAGAGAGCATCTAGCCCAATCCACCTGCGCAAGCACCTAGATCACCTAGAGCAGGCTGCTCAGGTGTCCAGACAGTTTCTGAATATCTCCAAGGATGGACACTCCACAACCTCTCTGGTTGGAACTGGATAACCAGTTCCAACTGCTAGTCATCCTCATACTAAAAAAGCTTTCCTTAGATTCAGATGGAATTTCCTGTGTTTCAGTTTGTGCCTCCTGCCTCTTGTCCCATCAGTGGGCACCACTGAAAAGAGTCTGGCCCCATAATCTTCACATTCTCCCCTGAGATATTTATACCCATAAGATTCCCCCTCAGTCTTCCCTTCTCCATAAGGGGTCACAGCTCTCCCACATGGGAGATGCTCCAGTCCCTTAATCATCTTACTGGCACTTCGCTGGACTCACTCCAGTAGCTTCAGTTCATTATTTCCTAAAGCAGACAATATTTGCATCACAATTAATGCTAAAAACTGTTCATAAACCCTTGTCCAAAAAAAAAAAAAAAAAAAAAAAAAAAAGAGTCATTAATGATCATACAATTCCATTCTTTAGTCCTGAAAGACTTAATCCTTTCAAGTACTTTTATCTTCCTCCTACGACAGGTAACATTTGGGCAATGACCTTAGTTAGCTGTTTCCATGTGTCTTCCACCTACATTAAAACAGCGTAAATGCTGATAGCAGAGGTAAACATTGCAATCCAGACATATAAAGACAAGGAGGTTAAAACACACACACAAATCAACCCCCACACACCAAACAGAACATTTCACAAAGTAGCACATGTTACCAAAAATCACAGTTCTTCCTATTCTTCCCTTTAACAGGCTGAGTTATCACAGCTTTTAGATGCAAGTGCAATCAACTCTAAATAGGAATTGCATAGTAGTTTGACTTGGTACTGATTCTAAATAACGAAACTACATAAAAAACTACATAAAACTACATAAAAATCTATGACGAAATTCTGGTTATCAACAATAAGTCACATTGTGGTTACGAACAAAACTCTTCAGTCAATATTAGTTACAACAACAGTTAAGGAAAAATCTGCAGCAGAGACTAGCAATTTATACTTTTCTCATACGTGGCTAGGATGTTGGGCTTAATTTATTCCCCTTTCAAAATGTTCACTCTTGGTCCTTTCATCTGAGCCTGGCATTTTCCACATTATTCTACTGGGGCGGGAGAAAGAGCTAAACTTTTTTTAAATATCAGAAAGCATTAAGAGCTTGGAAGGGTTTTGGAGAGTGCCATTTCCTGTTTGTTCTTTTATAGGTAATGATAAGTAAACTGGCCTTCTGGTGCATAAGTATTGGTGTCCATCATACATGAAGACCTTTTCCCTCATCTCAAGCTTATAATCCTTCATAACATCATCACATAACAAAATAAAAGTATATCCACAGAAGTCATTCTAAGAAGACTCTGTTTGAAATGATTTATTGGGCTTAAAAAAAGTTTTCTGTGCAAAGTTTAATATTCCATGTGCACTTAAACAGCCCCTTAAATAATAGTTTAACACTAAAAGAAATGGGAGAATAATTATTTAACTTCAAAGTTTTTTTTTNTCTACTGATCTAAATAAATTAGGGTTCCTTTTTATAGTGAGCGCAGAAACTCACTGTAGTTTTCCAGGGTGATGTTCCAGCTTAGGCGGTGCTGAAACTGAAGGACCCGCAGGAGCTGAGGTAAGAGCAGCCGCTGGTGGAGCCAGAGAAGATGGGTCACCAGCATCAGCTGGTATTTCAACCGCCTTCCAGTCCTGTCCTCCTTCTACCAGCAGACCGATCAGCGAGCCCAACCGAACGTTCTTACTTCCTTCTTCCACCTGAATTTAACGCAGCAAGAACATTAAGTTAACATAAGTTACATTTCACACTACAGACTAGTATGACTAAAAAAGGGCAGATGTGCAAATTTCAGTCATACTAATGATACTTTGTCAGGGAAATACCTCCAGTTTTATCCCTACTATTAATAACGAAAACTCATGACCAAAATTAACAGCAGTTGCTGATACAAAGTATGGAGCAGTATGAACCACCCAAGCCCCATACATGTGAAGTTAGGGCTCAGAATTCAAAGCAAGTTGCAGGCTGTCAAGTACCTCTAAAAAGGAGCGTACACTAGAGCTCCTCAAGGGCGGTGACACTCCCAGGGCACCCACCCAGACGCAAAATAGTCTTTTAGGACCCCAGGTAGCCAAGAGTTGGACAAGTGAGATCGTACTGGCCCAAACAGATCTCTAAAAAAAGGAATTGGCCATTAAATCTCTGTTGGGAAGCCATACTGAGCACAGCCCTGCCTCAAAGGGGGCTGGCGTGCATCTGCAATACTGACATTTTGCAAACCACTACTAGATATCTGCAAAACTAAAAAAAAAAAAAAAAGACACAAAGCAAAAATATAAAGTATCAGGTAGCACAGTTTTCTAATTGCTTTCATTGGGTTTTATAGGTGCTAGCAGCCTAGTAAGCAAGACAGAATGCTGTAAACTGCACAGGCTGTAACAGGCAGATGCAAACACTAAATTGTATTACTCTTACCTACGTTTGGTGTCTGACACTAAATCTCGTAATAGAGCATTTCATATTTCATAGGATTTTCCTCCTCCCCTCAGAGGGGCCAACAATAGACCAAAGTAGGCACAGGAAAGGCAATTGGAGTACGTTCTGATAAAACATTTCTTATTTACAATTCTGTTAGCCCCTTTCACTCCCCACCCACAAACACCAGGTTAACTTTAGTGCAACTCTTATTCTTTAATAGCAACCATTACATGAAAAACCTCTAAGACTTAGATCACTATTTCTTGTGCTGATCTCTTGCTGCATTCTTCTCATTAATATTCTGAGCATCTCAGCTTCATTTGAGAGAGAAAAGTCTGAAGTGCTGGTCAAGACTTGGATGTATTTTGTTTTATTCAGATGAGTTTAAAATACCTGGGGACACAGAATGGCAATCAAAAATCCTGAACTGATTAGGCTAACACTGAAAATTCCTATCACGGAAAGGCCCACTAATAAGCAGATTTGTGTCACTCCATCAAAAAGCACTGCTCCAAGCTATTCATACCAAATTACTGCCACTCACAATCAAATAAAACAGCAGCTTGAACCTAGTGCACACACAACCTGACTTAATTATCAAAGCATGAAAATTAGGAAAAAAACAAAAAACAACTATTAAACATTAAAAAAAATCACTTCAATGGTGAAATTTTTATAACTTTATCATACTTTTCACTGAACAGGGCATCTGGAGAACTAAACATGTAGCAAAATAGCGTAACACAGGTTTTGGTACTGAGTATTAGTCATACCGATGACAATGCAAAACAGGTACAACCCCTAACTTTAAAATACTTTAAAATATTTTATGTAAAATGTTAATATTACCATTCATATATATATATATAAATTTATAATTTTTCTTAAATGAGGAATAAATCAATAGTTTTTGGCATTTTCTCTTTCCTTTACAAAGGCTGGCAGGTAAAGTGAAGAACACTTCTATTTCTATAAGCAGTCCACATATTTTAACTGAATAGACCATTAAGCATCATGACACCTTTGTGGTGTCATGCCCTTGTTGTAATTTTGATATCAGCTTACTTTGTTATGCAAACACGTGCAGAAATCCAGATTTGAACGAACGTGCAGGAATGTTTCTACTACTGAGACTTTTTTTTTGACCCAGCAGTGCATGAACATTCAAAGCCATCAATGCTGCCAACTCTCACTCTTTACAGTGGGCTTATCATCCTTTTTCTAATATTTACCACTCCCGAAGATGAACAATTATGTGAAAAGTCCAGTGTTTACTTTTCAGTAAAAGCTTCTAGCTCAGATGATAATAACAGTTTATATTAAAAAGTGCATTTGCGTGCACATTTATAATTTTATTTTAAATTGCCTTTGCAGCCCAAGAACTAGAAAAAGAACAAAAGAAATTATATTATATTTAATTTTTCATTTCCTGGATTTTTGAGTCCTGACTTCTACATTTTCAGAATTCATAAAGCCAGAAGGAGACCCCTCTGCATAAAATCTCCAAAAACTCTTGATCCTCAGATACAGAAAGAGCTGAAACAGAAGTACTGCAAAGCTACTCCCTCTGTATGGCCACATAGCCAAGAGGACTCAAAACAATCTTGGCTTTGCTGAGACAGCATCAAGGTCTAGATGAGCCAAGATGGGGGAAAGGTTGGAGGAGACTCCTCTGGAGCTGTTGTCACAGCACTGTAGTGCTTTAGAAACAGACACACACGTCAAGGTAGATGTTTTTCCCCTTTACCGTGAGAAACACAGCAGGAACTTACACTGGTCCACTTCACAGATGAAGTTTTATACACAGCCGTTTCAGATCATGCCCACTGTCATGAAACATTTAGGGCATGATTGAGAAAATGGTAACGGATGTTACATCTTCAGAACAATTGTTCATCCTCTGTTCTCAGTCCAAATGGAACTAAGAAGTATTTTACAGAAGAAACAGGCAGAGCTAATTTAGGAAGCAACTCTACTGAAAGAATAATCATCATCCTGAAATTGTCTTAAAGCTTTCATTTCACTCATTTAAGTTTTCAGTGCTTCTTATAGTGAAACAGATTTTATCATTAGAGAGAAATCCAGAAAGAAAAGGTGTAGAATACGTGCATGTGTATCTATTTTATTTTGCTTTCTTAAACCATACATACTGCACTGTTCAGTTGAGAAGAAAAAAATAATAAAAAAAATATTTTGGTATATGTAATTCTGCAGTTCAGGATACTGGAATAAAAATCTGTGCCTACGGTTACACCATATTCCATTATGTAAGCTATTCAAAAATTTCCTAAAAACTAAGGGGTTTCAATGCCTATTTCATCAAGTTTCAATGCCTATTTCACCAAACCAAAACAAAACGACAAACAAACAAACAAACAAAAAACCCAAAACACAAAAAGTTCAACTGTGGACAATTACTATTAAAACTTTTCATTCTTCTAATTTGCATTGCCTAATAAGTTTTTACTCATTTATACAACTACTGTTTAAAATGCAAAGCATCTTGCAGAAATTGCACTCAAATGATCATTTCCTATAAGATAAGTCCTGGTAGGCCAGTACACTTCATTTACAGCTGCTACATCCTGTATGCTCTCCACCATCTCCACAAAAGCACCTATTTTGCAAATGATGTTCCCTTTGTTCACACATATACACACAAAAAGATGCTAAACTTATCAACTCTTCTTAAAAATTTCCCCTCCCACAGGAAAGTACTCTCCTTTCCATAAATGATAAGCATGTAAAGACATGCTGTGGTAAGAAAGCACAGCCACAGCAGGGCTAATGCCATCTTGTGTACGGACCCAACAGGCTCGTGTGACAGCACCAGAAGCTCAAGCTGCATCGTGGGTGGATGAGGACTGTGTCCAGTAACCGGCTGCTCCAGGAACTTGCACTTATCCGTGTCCACTCCGTGTTCTCCGACGCAGTTAACAACAAATATCAGTGTGTCTGCATATGCTTCTGCAGTCCACACCTCTGGCGCAGGTATTCCCTAAAAAAGGCCAGCCTGACCAAGTGACATGGTATGTCCTACAAAACAGTTGGCTTTCAACAGCATTTTCTCTCAAAACATAATCTTAGGTCATTGTAATTGTAAGACAGCTACTAGGATAACATTGTTTAGCTGATGCCAGTTCATAAGGAAAGGTTATCTCCTTTAATTTTAACTATTATTTTAAAGCAGGAACCTACTTTCACAGCCTAAAAACACTTCTGAGCCTAAAAAAAAAAGGAGCATATACGGAAAATTGGGATAATCATTTTTCATTTTCAGGATAGTATCTAAGTAAATACACTATTTTTACATGGTGTAAAAAAGTTAAATGGATATCAAAGGATGGATGCTACTGTGACTAAACCAATGATTTTAAATTAACAAGGGAATTAAAATTCCTGCCTGTGCAAGAGTCTCCTCTGTGACCTCACCAAAATAATCCGAGTTCTTTATTCCTTAGGTGCCTATTTGTAAAACGCTATTTTACTGCAAGGGACTTACTTTTACTGCAGAAGAAAAAAAAAAAAAAAGGAAAAAAAGAAGCTTAAGTACAGCAACTATCCTGTTTTAGAGCTAGAAATTATTTCAGAAGCAGGAATGCGCACTGCTCTGTGTGCAGGTACCTCCTAGCACAGCACCTTCCACAGGCTTAGTAGGTACTGCCCTGCAAGCAGTTCCTCATCTTAAATCAGACAGCCTGGGTCTGGGTGCAATCAGACCCTTTATTTACCCTGCTAAGCTCAAGGTCCCCTAGCCCTGGCCAAATCTGAATCTACTCTGCTCAGGAAATTAACCTTTCCTATGCAAATTTATCTTTTGTGAGAGCAGGTAAGGGGCACTGCTTTAGGGAAACCCAAATGAGATCTAACCAATGCCCTGCACACCACCATTAACAGCTTTCCATCTCCTCTAGCAACTTCTTAACAAAAGTAAACCTAGAATTATATTTACTTTTGTCATATCTACATCACACTGATAACCTGATGAGAGACATTATTATTATTTCTACCTGATATGTTCTAAGTTTATAATAGGTATTTGCATTATTAGCCCTTAAAGTGCAGGATACAGTTTCTGGAAGAAAAGTGCAGCACTTTTTCAATCAAGAAGAAAATATCAAAATCACGGACACAAAATGAAAAATAACTAGACAGATCCCTTTGTTAGAAAAGGCTTCAAGACTGCATAGGATTATAAACTAAACATGAGCCAAAGCAGACATTTGCAAAAAAAAAGGACAAGTGTGGCATATGTTACATTTATCCCAGAAGTGTTTCCCTCTCTGAAATGCTGAAGAAATAGATGGACTACATAAACCAGTTTAGAGAACCAACTTCCAACACAGATTGTTAGAGAAAGCCTGAAAGAGTGTCATAACAGAACAAAAGGGGTAAGATATTTTAAAAATAATTGTTTGAGGTTGAAAAAAAGATACGTTAGGGGTCTTTCAATACATAAATGACTGTGACAAATGTTCTAGTAATTAGCTACTCTTCTGCTAATCTTTATTTTTAATAATTATTTTGATAATAATTAATGAGACTATTTTTAATAGTCTCATTACTAAAGTTACACTTATATAAAGTGATGTTTACAGGGAAATGTCTAATACATGTTTTAATGTGAAACTACAGAAAAATCATATTTGATTTTTAGATAAAAGTCCAGCAACTACACAGAGTTGTTCTGAGCATTCATGCTCAGAAATTTGACCAAAATACTGAACATCATCTCTACATAATGATTTAGAATATTGCACAAAGTTAGAAAGATCTCAAACTTCTCGTAGTTACTTTTGGATCAAAAAATGGGCTTAAAATGGATGAAAAACAACTGTTTCCAATAGAGATGCATTAATTAATATCTTAAATCTAAGTTTGACAAGAAATCATTGCTTAGTTTTTACACAACCTTGAATACTAAAACTAAAAAGATTTTAACTTCATTTCTCTTAAGCACGGTAGAATCCTTATGTGTTTTTCTTCCTGCACTTCAGATGCATTGTATTCTACAAAATATTTATAATCTGATATTAGGCCTCCATTAATTAGGAAGACTAGGATTTTCTAGCTTAAAAGGGAATCATGTTTCATTTTGAAATCAGATTTTTAAGTTATCCTCAGGCTGTGAAATAATTATCCTCAAGTATTTTAAGAAAAAAAAAATTAACATTGGTATGTAGACTATGAGTTAATATCCCTTTAAACAGATTATGCAAAACAAAAAATAACCATTTTAAAGCGCATAACCTTTTACCTTTATTTAAGATACTATGAAATTAAAATGGTAAAATGTTTCTACCTTACGGTACAATGCTAATGGTAAAATGTTTCTTTAAATGGCAATTTTAAATGCTAAAAATGTTTCCACCATAGAACATAAAGGATCTCAGGAAAGAAGAGAAAACTCAACAAATACACACATCTCCCCAGGTCATGTTAATGAACATTTAGTTAATGAAAATCTATACGGTAAATTCCTCTGAGCAGGACATTTACCTTAGGAAACTGGTGGTGGTAATTACAAAAACACTCTCATGAACAGAATGCCTAAAGTGGAGGAACATTCCATTTAGATACTGAAATAATTCGTAAGCTCAAAACTCCAGCAAGGCAATATATAACCCCCAAACTAATTATAAAACAAGAGAAAACCTTCAGAAGCCTGCATGCATCTTGCCACCTACTCACTAACATTATTGTTAATTGCATGCTACTGTTCTGCAATGAGAGCAATTTTCACACTGCAAAAAAGCCCAGTCACAGGCTGTCAATGCTGCTGAAATGGCTCTATGAATTGTTTTGTCCCTCCTGAGGTACTAGAAAATGTTGGTTAGTGATTTCTGATGGTGTTAACAATTCAGAGAATGTTACCCCACCAGCCCCCTAACTGAAAAACACTACAGATTCTAGCATTCACTGCTCCACAGTGCAGATCCAGCCCAAAGGCAGCCAGATCTGCCTACTGAAACGTGGTGGAGACAACACAGACTACCTCTCACTGTTTCTTATTTAAGCATGATAATTACCTTTATGTGAAGGAGAAATAAAACAAAATCCTGTAATGCCCAGGTCTGATTAATACTGTGAGCTATAATACATAATAGATTAAAAGATCTTTTTAAGCCTTGCATATGAAAGATGGAAACAACATATAAAAGCAAGCAGAATGTTAACAGGGATGTATTTATGATGAGTGATGAAGCCTTTCACCACAAAGCCAAGTGTAAATACAAGTTCTTCTGTTTAATTACATAAAAATTTAAAAAATAAGAGTTATCTGTATTGTCACATGCATCTCTCCCTCTTACCACCACCATCCATAAGAGGTTAACCATTCTAAAGTGGTATTACCATGTGAATCTATTTTAGTAATGAAGCGTCAAGACTTCAAAAAGAAAAAAAGAAAAAAAGAAAAAGAAAAAAAGGGAACAACCATAGAAAAAATGAGTAATCCCTATTTTGAAAGAAACAAACTGACAAAGACATTGGTAACCTGTCTAAAGAGAGGCTGCAAGACCAATCTCTGCTTTGCTCATAAATAATGCTAATTCAATTCCTTGATTGTCAAATTACAATACACAGGAAGGCTGAAACACTTTCCAGATTTCCTTAACTATGCCTTTTTTAATTTTATTAGATCAACCAGCGCCAAGACTGTGTAAGAGAAGTTATTCGGAAATTCTGTATAAGAATTGGGGAGCTGAGAACAGATTTAAGAATAGGAAACACTCTCACTCTTGTAGTTGGAGGGTCTGTCAACCACCAGATAGATTTCCTGAAAAGCTGATTTTAAATGCATTACATTATAGGAATTGTCTATTGTTTTATGACAACATCCAGCCAGCTGCCAGTAGCAGCTGTTCTACACCACCGCTGTTAGATACTGCCCTCTATCGCAAACAGTCTTCTTGTGCGAACACTCTCTAAACTACTTCACTAGCTGCAAGTTTGGCTCTATCACTGATTTAAAACAAACTTACTTTTAGAAAGCTGTCCATATGGGATAAGGAAGAACTGTAACTGCTCTGCAGTCAGAACTCTTGCAAAAAATAAAACAAAACAAAAACCAACGGAGAATTTTGCAATACAATATTTCTAAGATAATGCCTTATTACACGAGACTAAAAGGCAAGCCTTAAGCAGTGCAGGGCTAGAACTAAATCCTTCATCCTAATCCATGCAGTGTAGTTGTTACAGGTTCTGTCTTGGTGTAGAACAGGATTTAAGGCCAGACAGAAGCTAAACAATATAGGACAAATTACAAAACGACAAAATTCCTACCAGTATTTTAGCCAATATGCCATCATCACTTGATTCCATGGTAACCACCGCTTTGTCCGTTTCAATTTCACACAACGCATCTCCAGCGTTCACTGTGTCACCTGCAAAGCAAAACAAAACTTAACAATACTTAGTCCAAACTTCCTTTTGGATCTACTTGGTTACAAAGTAGTGACATTTAACCCTCTGGGACCAACATTTTACATTCTTAATACACTCCCTGAGTAGCAGATATCCATTAAAAAATCATTAATTTATACTGTCTTTCATTTTCAACTAAAAACATGATGATTCAGAAATAAAGACTGCAGCAGCAGAACACTGACTGATAATTCACTACACTTCAAATGGCTATCTTTCAAGTAGGTTTTTCTAAGATGAAGCACATACACACTGAAACTGAGTTACACAAGATGACAAGTCAGTAGCGTAAGTAAGAATATAACCCTCAACCTTCCATTTTCATTGCTAGTCATAAACCAGAGCAAGCTAATGTTGTGATTTCTAAGACACTCATCACAGACAACAATTTCTGTTGCTAAGTACTCCTGCGGGGCTCCAAAGACTGACACAGTTAAAATTTCCCTAATTCATATGTACACTATTAAATATATACAAATAAAAATCGAATCGCTTCAATCAGCAACCCCACAAGTTCATTTTCTAAGTCTCTTACATAGTCAGAGAAACATCTTTAAAAAAAAAAAAAAAAAACTATTTTGTGAAATGAAAATATTCATAAGTGCTAGAAGTTGTTTTTCCTATATTACGCAAGTCTATAAGCAGAATTATCCTCAGTATTCTTTTCTTCTGCTCTCAAGGAATATGTCTACCTGTTAGTGCATGAGAAAAATGTTATGAGTCTGGATTCTCTCAGCAGATGAATATGACTGGACAGTCAGCATTAAACTGAAACTACATTAGAAAACCTTGATCCTGTTGAATGTTTTGGCCTCCAGCAAAATAGGAACCATCGTTCCTTACAGAGTACTCACACAGAAGTACAATAAATACAAACCTAACTCAAACTCATGAATGTATTTTTAATACAAAGTAAGATTTTAATAACCTGCCAGCACTATAAAGGCTGCCACAGTATTATCTGTTTAAGCCTTCAATTTAATTCTTCCTGCCACTGTCTGCAGTGTTCAAGTATATGAAGAAAAACTCTGTATTTACAGGTTTATAAGTTGCAACCTATATTTAGCTAAGTGAAATAAATCATCTCTCTCTATTATTTCCTGGTGTAGGACTATCTGAATGGAAAGAAGAAAAAAATAGGTATATTACAATTCCTGTAACCTCTGCTGTGGTAAACAGTGAAAACATTCAAACCTCAGTCAATTACACAGCGCATAATTTTTGAAGTCCAAAGTGTTCCTATTCTGGAACTTGGCAAGGGAGGCCACAAACACTTGAGTATTTAATGTAATAATCTAATAGCCACACTGCACTTTGCATTAATTAGAGCATAAACAATTTATAAAAGAAAGCCCGTATTCTAGGGTTTGTATCAGTGATTTAAATCCACTAGATGATTAATTCAAGTGGCCTGGTACATCAGACTGTTAAGCAAGTCTTTTGTAAAGGCTAAGAAATCAAATTGTTGTGCAAATTCTGTAACCTCCCGAGCAAAGACAGGCAAGCTCAAAGGACCTTCACTCCACATCTCAACTCCTGTCCTCAGCCTGCAATCACTGTGTAAATGCTTTGCACCATGCTGTGCTAAATATAACACGCAAGTGCAAGTCAGTCAAAGTAAATACATTGTGGAAAATGGATGCATGAATGAAGGTTTCTCGTTATTTGTATGCATCAGGCTGTTTACAGACTCCTAAGGATTCTTCTGAGCAGGGAAGAAAAGAGGAAGTCTTCAGATAACTGGACAAGCCACTTTTTCCCTATTTCACAGTAGCCTTCAAATAAGACAAACGAACACACTCATGTGTTTCAGTACCTAACTACAATAGAAACTACAACAGCTAATACCTCCTGACGTCCATTTGCATGTTAATTACAAATCAGAATTCCAAATAGAGTAAATTAGGGGAAAAAAGAGCTTTGTTGAGAACAGTTTTTGTTCTTGTGCTAACAAAAACACACACACACACAATACTGGGCAAAAGGATTTGCCTAGATGACAGCTCTCAGAACCGTTAAATATAAAACACTAGGAGTCCTATGCACACATGGGTGTGCATGAGCACACTGTGATTAATTCCCTACAGCCAGACTGAATGATTAGGATCTCTGTTGAAGTACAGTTTCCCTACAGGGGTCAGATCCAATAGGCTATTGGCTATAGCCTCCATCCAGTTACTAGCAGACAAGTACCCAAATCATAAGACAAACTGTATTTCTTGATGTACTCTTCACAAACCAAATTAAAGCTGACTGAGTAGAGAGACTGAATCCCCGGAGGTAATGTCTCAGAAGAAGGTCAAGTTACACTGCATAAGGGAACAGCTACCACTACTACTGCCTATTCTGTTTTCTGCCCACGAGAACAAGAGGGCTTTAGTCTCCAGGGCTGTCAGTCTATCATCTTTCATCAACACTAAGTTCATACATAATAAATATGGTTTTTAGAAACACGGTTTTATTTTTAAGCATCCATCATTATTACCCAGAGGAATTGATATGAAGCAGCATTAATGATGAGAGGAAAATAGTAAAGCTGTCAATTAAATGCAGCATTTTTCCTCTTGCTAGCGTGAAATCATCTGTCTCTCCCTTGAAAATATAAAATGAAAACATTTCATATCTTCACAAAGAGCAGAAAAAGAGATTAAAGTAGTATTCTACTGGCCCCTGCTGGTCATGCACAGCCATCAGCTTTCTTCTCTCAAGTTCTCTCAGGTACTTACTTATTTTATCATAAATTATCAAACATTTAGATTCCTTAACGACACTAAGCACAGATGATCAACACATCGAAGGAGGTTATGGTTCTGCTTTGCACTGAGAGCAAAAGCATTAGATCACTTTGCTTTCTTCTCCAAAACTTATGTCTCCATTTTCTTATATCATCATTATATTAATTTCAGATCGATTGAGAAAATAAGGTTCATAAGTAGTAATTATGGCCACAGATGTGTCAATTAAGACAGCATCCAACATTCAGTTTTAGTCTTCTTTCTAAATAGGAAATAGAGCAGTGAAAATCCTAATATGGTTTATATCTAGGACCATTCACCAATAAGATTTCATGTTAAGTTTGTGTTATAGAGCAAAATGGAATTCATTTCAACTCCTCTGTTACTGTCTTTAATTTTTAAACTAAAACATTTTAAATCACAAAACAAAAAAATCCTAAATTTTTTATATGTTTAATGGATAAATTAATAATGACTAAAGGACAGAAAAAGGACTTCTAGTTGTTCCTTCCTCTCTGAACAATCTTGGACTTGCTACTAACTGAAGATTCAAGCTTTGGTAACATTGGAGCAATTATGTTTTACAGATTGACATGCTGTACTTTTCCAAGTAAGTCCTTCAGAAATTCTTAACAGAAGTTTTACAAGCAAAATCTCATGACCACTGACAGGACCTCTAAGGTATAAAGTCACTGCCTTTCCATCACCCACGAAATATCTAAAACATAGCACGAGCAAAGTAGAGGTCCATTTCTTTTCAGTCGTCATAGTGCAGACATCTGAAGATAACTGAGGTTCCAAATTACCCTATCATGAAAATTAATTAGCTCATGAGCATTTTTTTTCTGGAAACAGGCTCTCCTGCTTGGAAATTGGGATATGAAACAAATCTATGGTTTCCTGTCAGCTTTAAGAGTAGACTACAATTTATGCATTTAGAATAAAGTAGTAACTTCCTCGCTTTGCAGTTGTTAAATACCTATAAAAATACTATGTCTTTCTAATACATTGGAATAACAAAACAGAGAACCTCCCCAAAATCAAAGGCTCTCAGACAAAATTACTGAGCTCCAGTAACACACTAGATGTGACAGGGAGAGAGACAGATGAACCAAACAGAGCAACCAGATGACTTTCCAGTGTCAACCCTGTGGAACAGTCTAGTGGAGAACACGCCGCTAGAAAAAGAGAACACTCATGTATCAAATTTTTGCTTCAAAATACTAAGGTGCAACCTTATTCTCACAGACTAGCTTGGAAAAGCTAACAAAATACGGCAACTGTGGCAGCAGAAAGTTATTTCTCACCTTCCTTTTTTAACCATTTCACAATGTTTCCTTCTTCCATTGTCGGAGAAAGTGCAGGCATGAGAACTTTAATAGGTGGTGTACCTGCAAAATAAGCACACGATTAGCTAAATTACAAACTTTGAAAGTGGTTTTTTTTTTTTTTTTTTTTTTTTTTTCTTCTCTCCTGTTAACTGCTTAACTCAAATGAGACTGAAGCAGGGCACAAATTTGAAAGATAGTTGAACACTCAACCAAAAAGATGCTCCTTTTCTAAAGGTTACAAACATGCACTGCAAATGAATGTCAGAAGAGCACAGAACACGAAGTGTAAATCTCAGCCGTTATGCATTCAAAAGGGGTTAACTTGAATATGAACTCATAAATAATACATAACTATTAGACAAATTGAACTCTGTCTTAAAATACAATATAAACACTTGGGGACTTTAGATCCTCATGTTGCCTCAACTTTGATTCAATTACTTTTTAATTAAAACTTTCCCTAGGACCCAGACTTGGTATATTATTAAAAATAATACAACCTAATATTTCAAGTTATTTTCATCTCAATCTGAGGTACTGAACAAGTTTGTGGTGGACTGAAGTGAAGTAAGGATAGAGAACCTTTCTCCAACAAATATGTAAACAGAAAGATATGTAAACACATAAACTCAAAGCTGTTTGGAGTTCAAGCTGCAAGCAAGCTAAAGCTGGTATGGAGTACAAAAACTCAGCCAAAAAACCCACAAATATGCATTAGAATAGATCAGCAGCTACTAATGCTGTGGTGCTGTCCCCCCTCCACCAAAATGCCACAAATTTCAAATACTGAGCCAACTAAAGCATCCTGTGCAACAGAGACATAAGCGCTAAGCCAAAACACATTTCCATTTTCTTAAGCTTCCACAAGTAGCCCTACATACGCTTAGTTCTGCTTCCCTCGTATCACCTTTAAGCAAAACCTTGGGTAAAATGCTGTGCCACAGCCTCTCAAGCACTCCGAGATACATAGATGAATGAGGCAAGGCTCAAGGCCAGGCAGTAGCAAAGGGCACTCACAGCACACACATTAGACTCGTCAGCTCCAAGGAAGCCCAAAGCAAAGAATGAAGGCACAGAGGCAGCTCAGCCCTCAGGAGAGGCCCGTGCAGCTGCAGCCACAGGGAACGGGATGAAGGGCCCTTGTCAGCTCCCTGTCACCGAGCAGCCATGCGCCAGGAGGACGGCAAATGCCACGCACAAGGCTCCTGACCCTTCCCTCGAACTTTTCTTCCTAGATATGCAGCAAACCAGCAGTACGGATGTGCACATATGAGCAAATGATCATCCTCCGTTCTGTCTCAAAGCACTTATCCATCCCCGGGCTTCTAGTCATGGGTAGGCGCACGTGGCAACAGAGAGGGGGAAAAATAGAGAACATATTTAGGCAGTTGTTAGAATCTGTTCTGACTGTTTACCAAAGGCTAGATACTGATATCTTGACTGTGATCACTGCGGTGTTGAGAACATGACAAGGCAAAGTATGCAATCCCATTCGCCTAAAATTCAAAAACTAAAGAAAGAAATACCAGTTCAGAGCCCTGAATTCCTCAGCCAGCAACACTGTGGGGCTCCTCATAAGCCACCACAAACACCACATCTTCCTCTTCATCTTTGCCCTAGGCTGTGGAATTTTCCCCAGATGATAAAATGTATTTCAGTGACTAGATCTCCTATTTCTGTTAAAAAGACTGAAAGATTTCTCATCACAGAGGTCTTTTTCATGGAGATGTAACCATACACAGGGACCAGACCCAGTTTCAATCTGTCCTTGACAACCTGAACAAAAAGATCTGTGAAGTCTCAAGATCTGTGAAGTTTTTTATTTAAGCCATACAAAGCATAGCCTCTCCTGCTATGCAAAACCCTCTACTAAAGGCATCTGGTCAGCCCATGGCTGCATCCATGAAGCAGCTGCCTCTGTTCAGCAGGCCTGCACGTGAGGAGGGAAGCTGCAGCACCACGTGCCAGCCAGCTGAACGCCACGTAACCTGGGTTCCCGGGAGCCCCGCGCTCCCATGCTGCGCTCCGGCTCGCTGCCTCTGCTGCCACTTGAGCTGCTACCCAGAGCGTTCTGACATACAGCTTGCAACATGAGAGGCATCGCCTTTCTAAACCGTTAGATACTAAAGAGGCCACATACTCAACCCTTGAGGCACCATGTTGTAAGGCTAAATTTCTAGCAATATCCAAATTTGTACAGAATTAGAACACAGAACTCGATACAAAAGAGAAAAAAAAAAAAGAAAAAAAAAAGTCCATGACAAGGATCAATTCTGCTACACATTTCCTTCTCTATACACTCAGCCAGTAGTATTGCTTAAAGGAAACAATAACAGCTGTAAAACCCTCAATGTTATCCCCCCCGCCCCCCGAATTCTCATTATCCAGAAGAAGTAAACCAGAAAGTGTTTGAGCAGAAAAGCACAGGGTCCCCAGAGTGAGAACATTTCTGATCCTTACATTACACTAAGCTAAGTCCTAAGAGCTGCCACAGTTAAGATCTTGGAATGGAACTTCAGTTAATACACAGTAATTTAAGGGAATTTTAAAAAGTGCACCTTTTGTCTGTAATTCATTAATGCTAATATATCCCATAGATCTTAACTGTCTCTATCTTACTGCTACACGGTTATGAAAGAATAAATTACACTACTTGTGAAAGAATAAAGAAGTGTTTAGCAATAAATATTTAAGGGTGGGGTAATGTTAAAAAAAAATGTGTAATTTTTCCATTCTTCCTGGATGCAACACAAATTTCTTTTATTGCAAACTGGAAACATTACAGCAAAGATCCAATAACCTCAATAGCCCTAATGAACTTGCTATTTCAAAACAGTCTGAGATCAGAAAGTAAGTTATTTATCCCCTAAAGTCTCCAGGGGATCAACACAGCCAGGGTCGTACTCCCAAAACACCCAAACTGTGGAAGAGAGCCCAGTGTATGCTCGGCTCACGTTCCTGCAGGACTTTTCATCAGGAAATGCACATGCATTTGTTTCTGCCTTCTATTCTCAAGTTAATTCCAAATCATTCATAGAAATGATCTTTCTGTGACACATAAACATTTGTCAGTTTCCATGTTTAGAAATGTATCCAATGTTCCTAATAACATTGGTTACTTTCATCACAATTGCCTCCAAGAATTTAAAAAGGTTTCTTTTTGTAACCACCCAACTTGAACGGAAACATAAATAAATGAACTACACTATGAATGAGTACTAATCTCTGAATGTATATCTGCATCCATTTATCAAATCATGTTTATCTATGATCATTTTGAAATACTGCAAACTAAAGTATGTGTATTATTTGTCTTCACTCAAAAAGTATAGATAACAATAATTACAAAAGAACGCATTACACACCAGTTGAAAACTTGTATGATATAAAGAAATGCTTTGCTTCACTTGTTTAACTTGACAAATACACTTTGACAAGACAAATGTGATTTTTGAAGGAATATTCTCACAAATATCTAGGACTAACTAGTGAGCACCCCTCATTGAAAAAAATGGAAGTGTCACAAAGTGTCACACTTTTCTAATGAAGAAAGAATTAATATTTAATCAGAGTGGCTAGCACATTTCACTGCCTAAAGAGTGCCTCACTGCACTCTTCAGTGCACTCTTCAGATGAGCTGAAGGCTGCTCAGATCTTTCTGTGGACAATGGAATATAAACTGTTTTATACACAGAATATAAGCAAGACAGATTAACAGTATCAATCAGTTTTACCTCGGTAGTATGGTGGTGAAAGCAGGACTCAGTGACTTGCCCTGAATCACCAACCCAAGCAAAGGTAAAGATCACCCACCTTCTCACCTCCAGCTCCAAGCTCTAGGGAATAAATGTAGCACAATAACTAGCTAGCTTTCCCTTCTGGGGCTGTGAAAACACTTCAGTGTAATTGCAACCTCTTGAATCTGCATCTACTATTCACCAAAGCTGCTCACCAGCTGCTGATAGCCTACACTTTCTCAGAAAAATAAAGTAGCATTTAAAATAAATTACAAAAAATAGCCCATTTGCTATGTCTGTTTTCATCCAAGGCTTTGGGCCAGATCACGTTTCCAACAGTTTTTTGTCTGTTTTTTTTTAAATAGTAGCTTTGCTAAAAGAAATTCCACACCTTCTGTGTTCCACATGGGAACATTCCTTTTAATCTGTGTATAAATGAACACAACCTTTACAGCCTAATCCACAAAGACTTTCTGTTTGCAGTTTTTATTCATTAATGGATTCAGGATTTTCAAAAGATGTTTTATCATCTGTCTTTAGATTCGTTAACTGTTTACTAACATCATCATCAGTCAACAAAGCAAGTAACATCTCAGGTGGCGGAGCCAGAGTGAAAATTTTCTTTCTCTAATATGACACCGTCCATCTAAGCACAACAGACAAAAGGCAAGGAAAACGAAAAAAAGGTCATAGCTGAGGTTAACCATGGATTGTGCCATCAATAGCACTTTATTTGGAAACTTGTTCACCCTACTGCCCATGCCTCTGCGGCGTGTCTGCTTGCACTTCCACTCTTATCAGGTACACACAGGCACCTTCCTCCCCGTTATTCCCTATGTTGCACAACTAGGAGTTTGATTCTGATACACTCTTCTGCTACACACAACTTAAAGTCAAAAACAGTTCAGACTATGCAAAACAAGTTTATCCCACTCCTCACGAAGAGGGGGACAAAAACAAATAGAAAAGCAAAAATAAATATTTTTTTGCTTCATTTAGTCTAGCACCTCCCCATAGCTTTGGGCATTGGTGTAACTTTTTGAGGCTGTTTAATTGAAAAAGCAGCAGCAACACAGACTTCAGTCTTGTGTACATTCTGATGTATAACAAGCTAACTCTTCTTTCTTGAAAATTTCTTTGCTACCTGGGCTAGACAAGAAATCCATATTTTACATTGCTACCTTTTCAACTTCATTTCTCCTAGTGATTTGATCTAGTTTCTGGGGGGGTTTTTTGTTTGTTTGTTTTTTTTTTTTTGTTTTTGTTTTTTGCTTGCTTGTTTGCTTGCATCATACAAGCATCATACATTACCTTCTCCTACACTTCATTTTCTTCACCTATTACACGAAGACCTCTGGGTTGTTTTTGTTTTTGTTTTTTTTTTTTTCCCAACATGCAGTAGCACAGCACTTAGAGCACTGCACATAGTATTTGGCTTTTTGTCTAGAAATTAGTCGATTATTTTTTTTAAAAAGCCTAGATGCTATGGCCTTTAACCCTATCGCTCTAGAGGCCATAGGGAAGGAAACACTCGGGCTCTTGAGAGAGCTAGAAAACAAACCACCTAAAGCGGCGGCCGGGCTCGCGCGCTCTGCACACACCGACCATGCTGAGGGCAGCCGCGGGCCGCGCGTCGCCCCCGCTCGGTCACTACCAGCGGCACCTCCCCGCCCTGCCGCTGCCGCCGCCCC
>VZSV01000001.1:5049240-5059790 GCA_013398735.1 Nothocercus julius | reverse complement strand
TCCCTAGGCTGTCTAGGGAAAGCGAGCCTTCCCTAGGCTTCCCAGGGAGCTGCTCGTCCCCCGGGCGGCTCTTGGTGGCGTTTGGACGAGAGCTGAGGAGCGTTAGTTGCGGCAAGCAAGACCTAGGCTGCGCGATGGGAAAGTATTCCCGTTCGGGAGAGCCGAAGGGGCTGCGAGGGCTCGCGAGTGCCTGTCCCGGGGAGTTGAGCACAGGCTGCGGGAGCGTTTCCCAACGCTCCCGGACGTGCCTCGGCCTCCCCCCCCTCCCGTGGCCACGCATTCCTAGGGATTTTATGGAGAGGAGGTCCCTACTTAGGTTTGCTTATGGGAAATGTTTGTTTAGCATAATACCTGAAAATTGCACAAGCACGTTGTAGTTCGTTTTCATATCCCGGTGAAAACTGTCTCTCAAAGTCTTGCAGTTTGTCTCATTTTGCAAGTAGCTGGGGACAACCTTGATTTCCATTATATCAGTTTTATATCGCACTGGTGCTATTATTTTATGTTTTATAGTATTATGAGTATTCGCTTGAATAAAAAGGGGGGAAAGTTTTTATTTAAATAACGACCACCTTTAAAAAGATTGACTACTAAAAATATAGATTTTAAGTAAATGCTTTCTGTCAGTTACATTTGTGACATTTATCAGAGAACTTGTTTTTCAAAAGAAGTTTTCATTCACACCTAAAGTGAAAGATTAGTTTAAGAACAGAAAACAAAAATGAATTGTTCATACTGTCTGTACCAGAAAACTAGTGGGCGAGAGATGTGAAGAAAAACAATGGCATCTGTATTTTAACTTGAAAACCAATTAGGGAAAAAAAAAAAAAAAGCGCTGGTTGAGATTTGGCAAAAAAATAATCATCCTGTTGACTTGCCAACTGCTTTTATATACGTTCAACAAATACAGCCTTTTTAGTTATGGCAGATTCTGTCATCTATATTGTCAGTTATTTTAAAACACGCTAAGTAGCTTGTGAGTAGCTTTGTGAGTTATGAGTACTATCTGCTGGTCATGGAAGAGTCCTGTTAAACTCAGGATTGATTTATAATCCTAAAATTCTTCAGAAAAATAGCTGGAATTCCTTTGTATGTATGCTTTTGATGAAAGCTTCTGAATTTCAACTGTAAAAAACTTTTAAGTGATTTTAAAGTGATGAAAATTAAATATATTCTCTCACAAGTTATGGTCCATATTCATCAGCAAGGGAAAATCTGAAACAGGGAGAATGTTGTAATCTAGTTTTCTATGTCTATATATATGCAAGATATAATAGCAATGTAAACCTGTTTGACATGAGTTTTTTCTATCAAAAGTAAAAGGGAGATCATTTTCTCTAACATGTAAAATGACAATATAGCCCATAGCTTAAAAATAAGCAATGTTATTATTTTGAGTGAAAGACAAAACAAGATACTGTGGGACCCATAATTTTTATAGCAGGCTAACTGATAAAAATCACACGCAACCTTTAATTCTGTATAAATGAATTTGACCAATAAAATGGGGAGCTGTAATTTACACACACTATGCCCTTGTTTTGTATTTGTAAAGAGAAGATGCAAACACCGGTGTATTTCATGTATAGTGTAGTTCTCAGAAGGGAACTTGGTATGTTTGCGGGGGGGGGATCCTGCCTTCATCATTTTTTCACTCTATATTTAGAACTCTATTTGGCCTATTTGCTTTTTGTTTGTTTTTTTTTTTTGTGTACTGTTGTGTATATAGTGTCTTATTTGTTTGAAATAATGTGAATGGGTACATGTTTATGGTGCTTTTAAAAATACACCTTCTTGCATCCATCTCTAAGAGTGCTGGTTAGAGTCTTGTTTCTAACATTTGAAATGAATCAACAGGTGATTATTTTCTACTACTACTAAAAGCTGCCTGAAAGCATAGAAACAAATACACTAGTAGGGTATTTAAAGTAGTAGTTAAAAATAACCTCTAAAGCGAATGCCAGTTCTTCAGAGCTTGTAGCTTCAGAAGCAATGTCACTGTAAACTGAAGGTGGAAGTATGGATCAAGCATAGCACATATATAAAAAAGAATTATTTGAGAGGTGCTTACAGTAGCAGGAGACTGTATTTGGTTTCATAAGGATTTTTTTCCAGACTAGCTTTTCTAAGCAGAAATTAAACAACATTTTTTTTCATGAAAACAGTATTAGGGTGGCACTACATTCTGCATAATTGCTAGTTTCTGTCACATACATGAAACAAAAATAACTGTAGGTAGAAATCCTCATGCCAGGCAAATGAATGCATGTAAATAAAAATACTATTTTTCTATTTATTTCTTTGTAAAAACACACCTCATCTTTATTTTCAAACTGGTAAAGAGCAAGGACCTTAGCTTGTTTTTTATTGTCTAAAGTAAGCTAAAAGAAATACTCAAGATAACATGCAAATATTCAAGTTCTAGGATATATTTTGAAGTAAACCATTACCTTGCGGTTGTCTCTGCATGTGTCAGTTATGTGTCTTGTGTAAATGGTTCCAACATTCAAAATTTTGGATTTCTAATGTAATACCTTATCAAAGGCTGCTCTCTGTTATGTACTACTTTCACTTTTACATGTACAGAGCAGTGCTTTAAAATTAGAATTTTAAAGAATATCTGACACCACAAATATCTTTCGGTAAATAAAAATATACACACAATCACATGCATACGCACTCTTTATACATGTATGCAGAGATATATATAAACATAAACAACAGAATGCAAAGAATAAAGTATTTTTATCCTCTGAAAAAAAATACTGAAATAGTGCAATTTGCCTTCTGGCTAAACCCTGCTTTAGGTAGCTTTTCATTGTGAAAAATAAAATGTGAAAATGTGAAGTTCATCAAGTAATTTGCCAGTTATTTCCGTGTTATTTTTGACTGCTAAATAAAAATGTTATGTAAGAGCAAATTGGATTTTCACTATAAAATCTCAAATCTAGCAAAAATCAGAAAACTAATAAGAACAATATTGATTGAGCTTTTCAAGGTAGATAAATTTAGATACATTTATTTTGTTTTTTTTTTTTTTCTCTCTGTTCACATACTTGGGGGGATTGTTTGTTTCAAGGTGCAAGTGCCACCTACAAATCCTAAAGCGCATTCTGCACACACGGTCATTTTGCAAGTGAAGTTCAGAAGTATAGATTATCATATTGCAGTATAAAGGTTTTAACCCCTCAAGCTCAGTTCCAGAATTGAAATTCTAAACTTTGTGATGGTTGTGGTGATTTTTATTTTTATGTATTTTCTTTAGGAAAAGTTGCATCCAAGAAACCTTATCCCAGAACTTTGTAGACTGTTTTATGGTTTAGGCTGGGTAACAGGAACGGGTGGAGGAATCAGCTTGAAACATGGGTAAGTAAAGATGTAAGAAATTGAATATGGTGGTTGTATAGAAAACATAGCTGTGTTTAATAGTTGGTAAAGGCATTTCAGTTCCATGAGGAATATTTGAAAATCAGAAGTAAGTTTGATTACTTACTTTTGAGAGAGCAGGAGAGATGAACAGTACCTTAACAATAGGGAAGAGAAGGTGGCTAATCTGAGTTAACCTTTCGGGTTCCTTCAGCGGAGAAGGAGGCAGCTTCAGAGAATGACTTTTTTTTTTTTTTTTTTTTTTTTTTTTTTTTTTTTTTTTTTGAGATAGATAAATAGTCTTCAAGAGAGCGATTCATTCTTGCCTGTTCATTCCACTGACTGAGTTTAGATGATGAGTTTATACCAGGCACCTAGCTTTCAAGTGCCTGTGGTTAGCTGACCTGGATGACTCACCCTAGGCACACTGGGGAGATGCTCATTCCTTTAACAAGGGAATTAGTGTTCTATTGTGATGATTTCTGCAGAGGTGTTCATGGCATATAGTTGAAGTAGGACAGGCAACAGCAAAATGATATTTGGTGTGCACCTACTACGAAAAGTGTGGCATTGCTCTTCAATCATTCATGCCCCCATTCACAATTTCCAAGTTTTTAATGAATATAGAGCTCCTCTTAGTGGGCACCGAATGGCACAGGTGTTTTGTACAGCGTATGCAATTCTGTCTGCAGTCAAATGATGTTGAAACGTTAGCTTGACACTGCTTAATATCTCATTAAAATAAACTTGCATGCAGACACAAAAAAGTATTGCCATTCAAGTGTCTGTTACGAAATACAGGCTTGAAACACTAATCTTTATGCTTTGCTGAGAGCTTTAGCAGGTCATTTCCCTTCTCTGCCTATTTTTGTAGACAAAGCAAGGGCAATAGTAATTAGAAAAATGTTAAGAGGGCAAGTTCTTGTTTTTAAAGTGCTTTGTCTATGAAATATCTGTCTAGTGCTATTTTTTTAATCAATAGCTAAATGTAAGTTATGGCAAAACAGTTGTCAATAGAGAATACATTAACACCTTGGTACAGTTTTCCTCCACAGCTTTGTCACTTGGTGGCTCAGAGTATATTGAAATATGTACCTGAGTTGGTACTGATGTATCTTACGTGGTGTAGTGTAGGAATCTGGGTGGCTGTACTCATTTTTTATGTCCACAGTAGCGGTAGGTGTGTTTCAAAATAAATAGCCGTAACTGAATGGAAACTTAGAGTTTTTGTGTAGAAGATAACTAAAGCACAACTGAGAATTTCTTGGAATTCTAGCAGCTAATTACCAGCTACTGTAATCAGCATTACTCATTAGACTGTTAGTATCAACTACTTAGAATAAATACGCCAGTTTGGATACAGGATAAGATATTAAAAAACAAACCATTATTCTTTCTCAGGTGTTCTATATTTCAAGCTGTATTTCATAATCAGATTTTTAGATTTGCACATTTAATTCCTAAAAAAAAAAGGTTCATAGAAAAATACATCTTTTATCAGTAAGCAAATTGCAACTTGATTTCTCGATATAGTGCTCTCTAAATCATCTTGCTAGTGCAAAGGTAGGAAAACTAAATTATTGAAATGGCAATAATGTTAATTCATGAATATTAAAAGTTACAAACATTAAAGCCACATTTTTATGTCCTTTACAACCTTTTTATCTATGTGAAAAGTACATCACCTTAACAGTTAAAATTTTTGAAAGGTGCCCTCTTGTCCAGAAGTATAAACATCTTGTTCCCCTTAGAAAATGCATCTGTAACTTGAGTAACTATTCACTAGATGTCTCTGTGCTTCTGAAATTAATTCATTGCCTTTGCAACTGAATAGTTATTATAGATACAAGGGAAAACAATCTGATTTTTTTTGCTGTTATCCAGAATATTTTACATGCCATCTTAAAATTATTTTAATCTAAATCTTTTTATATTCTCTTTTTTTATGAACCTTGGAAGAAGTGGTGCACTGCTACTTAAATTTCAGTCACTTTAATTGCATTGAATTAGTGCAAAATTTTTATCCATACAAATAAATACATGCATGCATTTAAAAACAGTATTTGTTAATTGTTCCAACAAAAACACAAATATTGTCATTTTAGAATGCCATAGACCATTGATACTGCTTATGAATAGTTTGTGCAGATTTCCTTAAATAAGAATTTTGTCACTTTTTGGTGGGGACAGATCACTATATGCTTGCATTTTATTTTTTTTTTCACCATTTTTATTCTGAATTCTGAAGATATGAGTCTGGAATTACTGCACAGGAAAGTTTTTTTTGTGTGTGTTTTTCTTTATAGAAAAGATAAGACTGTACTTCCTACGCATGTTTTAGATCTCTTGGCAAGTTGAAAACACTATTTTGAAACCATATAAGTTACGGAGATTTGGTATACTCTTATGAGCTGGTTATATTTTGGAAACCATCTGCATGAGGATATGTAGAAGGAACAAGAAAATTAAGTTACCATGGATTGTATTTGCTATTTACTTTTTAGAGAATCTGGCATTCTCATACCTACGCAGTTAAATGCTGGTTTTATATTTTTTTCTGTCCGCAATTTTTCTTAGGAATGAAATCTATATTGCGCCCTCAGGAGTGCAGAAGGAAAGAATACAGGTATGTTGAGCTCTATTTTCATGTCAGAGTTCATCTTGAAGTGGATGAAGTTATCTTTATTTAGAGTTTTGTTTTTCCGTATGTGAAGGTTGAAATTTGTTATACTAACTGCTTTCTTGAAAGTTATGGATTTACCCACTATTTAAGTACTCTTCTAGCATAGCAATCCACCATTTCAGTGACGTGTATAGGTTAGCCTTGATGATTTTTTTTTGCTTAAAATTAACACAAGAGACTGAAATTTGAAAGTCACTAGACAGATTTTTTTTTTTTTTTTGTCAAGCTTAAATGGCTTTTTTCTGTCTGGATTCAGTTTCAACTTACTGCGACACATATCAAATTAAGCATCAGCACGTCTCTCCTATTTATTTTCATTCAAGCAAGTACAAATCTATCTTTGTCTGGATCTTCTCAGTAAAGAAATAGGCTCTCCCCATGACAAAGTGACCTTATCTATCTCAGTTCTTTTTCACATAAGTGCAAAGAACCAAAATATAACGAAAGAGAAGATCAGGAAATGATAACTTTTATGACAGCAGGAACTCCCCCAGACTGGAGTTATTTGTGGAAAGGATTTGTTGTTTCCCATCTCAGAGTTAATACAATGAAAAATGAAATGGATCTCTTTGCTAATAGAAACTTGAGGTTTTGCATAACACTTATTTGGAGCATTAGCAAGCTAGACAGGCAAAGGCGTAATATGGCAAGATGTGATATTCTTTTCTTTGCTGGCAGCAGCAGTGGATTGAGTGCAGTGAGCAAGGAGATCTCTTGCAACTCTATTTCCTGCTGATTTTGTAAGTAATTTCAAAGAAGAAAGTTTTTTTCCACCCTGAACAATTCTCTGTATTCTCTAATATTACAAATACTTGATTGATGAAAAGAGAACATTTGTGAAAAGCTACTGAAGGCAAAATTCAGGAAAAAAAGAGTTCTACAATTTAAATATATCTTATGGAGGTTTAATGTATAGTCTTCATTGATTCTTTAAGAAGGAAAGAAAGAATATATCTACATTTCTTTCTCTTAGTAAGTTAAGTTAATACTTCTTCTATTAGATGGATTGCATGTTACTTAGCTATAAACTCCCCCTTCCTATTATGTTTTACATTTGTGAACATTTACTTGACAACAGTCTGAATAAAAAGGGTATGTAACATTCACATTACACAGTGATAGTAATTACCACTAGAAACTAGAATAAATGTGGTACATTATATCAATTTTTAAACAGCATTGTGTATTGAATATATGGGAGGTGGTTATGTATATGTATATATATGTATATATGCACGTGTGTGAGTTTTATTTTCCTTCTTGAGACTATACACAATCTGGATCATCACAGATTAAAATAATTTCTTTCCTCTCACAGCCAGAAGATATGTTTGTTTGTGACATAAAAGAACAGGACATCAGCGGGCCTCCAGCGCACAAGAAATTAAAGAAAAGCCAGTGTACACCACTTTTTATGAATGCTTACACTATGAGAGGTATGTAATTAGTATTATATTCACAGAATCAAAATTCAGTATTAGGATTCTTTATCCCTGGAAATAATTGTTGAATCATGAAGCTGAACTAATTTGTACAAGAATGCACAGAATGGGAAATAGTTACCTCCTGTAAAGTTCATTCACACTTTAACCTTCAGATTCAGTTGTGTCTCTGGTCATAGTTATAGCACCAATTTTTAGTGCGGTGCATTCATAGTTTGGAGGCCTGGAAGGAGGGTCACTACAGTTTTATACCAGCAGTTTTGCTTATTATTAGATCATTTTAAATCCCGTTTCTCTGGTCAAAGGTCCTAAAAGTCTAATAAGTATTAAAAGTATGAAACTTGCCTTTGCTCGGAATTAGGTTGCCAGTTTCCAGTTTGGAGGTGTTTCCTTTGGAGGTGTTTGGAGGCCTCAGAAGTGTTGCAGAAAGCTTGTTTGATGCAATTCTTTGTTACATTTAGGTAGCAGTATTGCCCCTGATGTTCTGCACTTTTCTCTTCCAAGCTTGGACTGGATTGGAGTCCCTACAGATGGACAGCAATAGAAAGTTTTTGCAGTGATTTAAGGAATCTCTTCTGATCTTCCTGTTCAATAAATTGATATATGTACCTGAAGAAAACTCACCTTATATTTTTAGCAACAATGCAGCTTTATTAATAAATTATAATTATGGTGTATGCCTCTTTCCATCATGACACATGGTAAAAATAAAATAACAATAATTTTTCAGATAATTAATCAATAATTCAGGAAGTATACCTGCATGACAAGATGTTAAAAGCCTCTGAATTTTCTCCTCACAAGTAAACTTGGTAATTCTTTATGATCTCAGGACACTGATAAAATTTGAGTGTTTCAGTCACTACAATATGTAATAAAATGTAAAAATAGTTAGCGTTGCTCCTCAAATTGGTACTAAAAGTTGATATTGGTGTCCTAAAATGATTCATAATTATCCTTCATGGATAAGTGATTGTTTCTTAACTTTTTTTAGGTTGCTGTATATTTTCTCCCTCAAAAAAAAAAAAAAAAAAAAAGTGACATTTGCTAAGGTGCCTAGCCATATGAAATAGATATATGAATAAAATATTAATAGATACATTTTGAAATTCATTACAGAATAATTAATTTTTGCCTTTTTCTTATCTCAGGAGCAGGTGCAGTGATCCATACTCATTCCAAGGCTGCTGTTATGGCTACACTTCTTTACCCAGGGAGTGAATTCAGTATTACCCATCAGGAGATGATAAAAGGAATTCAGAAGTGTACTTCAGGAGGATATTACCGGTATTTCTATACATATGTATATATAGAGATTTATATTTAAGAACAGAAGGCATGCTATTTGATCACTTATATCAATCAAAATCACAGATAACAAGTAATTTAAGTCATGTGTATTAAAGCATGTAATAAAAAGCATTAGAAATAAGAAATAACATTACGTCAGTAATAAATCAGTCGCTGGCTTCCCCTGAGAAGGTCTCATTCCTATAGAAGAGAACAGAGGTAAAATCTTGTAATGTCAAAGTTACTGTGGTCTATTGAACTACAGAAAGAGCCAAAATAAATAGCCATGGCCTGAGAAAAATCTCAAAAACAGAGTCATTAGCACATCTCTGTAAGGTTAATTTGAAACTGTAGCCATCCAACTTAGGTTGGATTGATAGAGAGCAAACTGCATTTGGGTGGACTTCACAAATTGTTGCCTGTGCTATTTTAGGCAAGTTGAGAGAATAGAGGATTTCAGATTTTTACTTGACAGACTTTCAAAGAAAATTCAGAGTAAACAGCTCATTAAAGACTATGTTAGTACTTTACAAGGATGCACTCTGAGGTAAGTGCTGAGCTATTCCAAATTATCTGTGATAGCTTGTTTTGAGGACTCCACCCACAAAGTGTTGAATTGAGACCAGCAAACAACATTTATATAACATGTGACAAGTAGGTGAGAATTTGAAATGCTGAATTCTTTCTACTTTTTGATGTTACTATTTGTAACTAACAATTGCCGTTTGACAAAGGAGCAAAATGCTTGGTTTGAAATTTTATGCTGGGCCATATTCAGAGTTTTGGTTGACTTGCCAGCTTTACCTTCTTCTCAGCATTAACATTTGTGTTTTTAATGTGGCAAAACGTCCTACTATATGCTGAATTGTCTAAACAACACTGTTTTAAAAATCAGGACCCATTTCCTACTTTGGATTTGCACTCTGAATTCTCAAACTTTCCTAAATGTTAGTCAAGACATTTTCCATATCTACACGTTCTCCTCTGTCACCATTTTAATTCAAAAGAAAAATTAAAAGAATCAATGTTTCTCATGAAGGTGGTTGCCACTATGTCATTTTTGTCCAATTCACACTCCACCTTCTTGTCTCCTATAAAAGTGGAATTCAAAGGAATAGGAGCTTTCAAAAAGGTATTAAGAGTACATTGCTTCTAATTAGATAGACCCTTTCTGGAAGCCGTCCAGGAAAATGTTACAGATAGGATAATCAGATTTATTCCATGGCCTAAATATGATTCCAATGAAGCCATAATAGTGTTACCTTCATCTCCAGAAGAATTAGACCCATAGGAAAAAAAAGAGTTTTGGAAGTCTTACCCTCAAACCCTCCAAAGATACTTAATAGGGAAGCTTGACAGAACATGGTCTCCTTTAGTTTAAAAAAAAAATACTTCATTCCTGTTTAATATAACCTATTGAGTTTTCTGTGGCCTCTGTGGATATTAGTTTTTAAACATTTATGGTTATGATTAAGAATTAGTTTATGGTTTAGTTTATTAGTTTATGCATGCCATCTAAAGCAAGATGTAGAGTGATGTGGGGTTCTTCCAAACTCATGCCCAAACACAAAACAAAATTTAGGAAACCAATCCCTTACCTATTCTGGCCTCGTAAGTAACAAACACTACAAATCTAATTTTAAAGACCAGATCATATGAGATTTCAAGTAACCCTACAAACATTTCATTTTCTCTATTCATTCTTTTTATAGATATCCTTGGGAAAGCATCATTATTTAAAAATGTAAGGAATCAGATTTTAATTTTTG
>VZSV01000001.1:5007719-5039588 GCA_013398735.1 Nothocercus julius | reverse complement strand
GGTGGACAGAGGGGGCAAGGAGCTATTCAAAACTGATCCTAACAACACAGGGGATAGTTTAAAAAGATTTCTCCAGGAAAAAAGTGTCCACACACAGTAGTTGCTTTATGATGAAAGAAAACACACAAAATATTATTACATGGGACAAAAGGATTCCAGCATGAACACAAGGAACGAGCACTGGTTTATTGGGAGAGCAGAGAAAGATGCCAAAAATAAACAGGAAGGAAAAAGGCTTAAAATAGGGTGAAATAGGTATAAGATCTAGGTATTCAAAGTAGTATACCAGGGAACATAAAAATAATATTGCATGTGGATAAAGGAGGAAGTGCATGTCAGAAAGGTGGTTGTACAGAGCTCAGGAGAAGTTTTGAGAAGGAGGTGGGGATGGATAGCTGTGGAGCAGCTCTTCCCGCTCTGCGGCAGAAGCCGTGGCGGCTGCCTGGGCTTTGGCCTGGTGCAGCAGACGGCAGCTCGGTCAAAAGAAGATTGCCCGCTCCAGCATTAAGCTCATCACACAATAAGCTCTGAGACGTAGATGCAAATCTAATGCTCTTAGAAGCTAATGGAGATATCAAGAACTTTATGGCCTGTCTGAAGAACAGCAGCATGGTTACAGTTGAAATTATTATTTTTATAAAGGAGAGAATATGTTATTCAGTCAGGATACTTCCCTGCTGGATGTTTTATTAAAATCCTCAAACTACTATTCCAAACCACTATTGCAGTTGACCAGGACATTTTTTCTTCCCTAAAAGCATCATATGAAATTTTTCAATATCTTTTTTTAGAATTTTTCCTGTATTCTAACAGAAGTAGCAGTCCAGTGGAAGTGACAGGAATCAGGTTCAGCAGGTAAGATAAAGAACTTGTTCTCAAAGAAATAAAGATAGATGGAGAATAGCAGGGTTCACCAAAATACCATTGCCAGGATAGGGCAATATTGATATTACTGAATAATCGAGTTGTATTTCCCTGCCTGCTCAGCTGTGCACTGAAATTGGGCTTTTTAATATTGTTAATGACGCTGGAGGAAGGAAGGAATCCCCTATGTAAGGAATGAAGGAATGGAAGGAATCCCCTATTCCAGACTGTTCACACTGCAAGCAGGGCTAAAATATTGTAAAGGCTAAGGCTAGCCCAGAGGTAATTCCGCAGGGACAGAGAGCAACGTGAGCTGCAAACTTCATGTTGGGGCTGAGAGGAGGCCGAGTGGTTGCGGAGCAGAAGGCACGAGGCTTCCCCAGGGGTGTGCAGGTGCCCTTGGGTCCTGGCACCCATAACCTGCGCAGCGCCTTGGCACCACCTGTGGTATCCTGTGGAGTCCTTTCAGCCCAAAGCGAGCAGAGCAGCGTAAGAGTCTCAGCTTCCCTCTCATCCCCAGATTATGGCTTCCATGCTTGAGTTATTGGAGGATAAAGGTGGAATTTCCCCGTTGGATAAAATTAACTCCTGTTCAGAGAAGTAATATCAGATCTTTTACTCATGATTATCCTCTTAAGTTCTGTGAAGGTTTTGAGCTAAGCTTTTATACTTCCTTTAAGTACTTATACCCCATCCAAAAAAGGAGGTAGGTTCATGATGCTGGTAATCAACTTCCTTACAAAGGCTTTTATATTCAAAGGCAAAAGATTTAAGTTTTTAAAATACAAGCTAGGTGTGAAGTAGAATAAAGAGCCACTAGCAAACATCATGAACAAGGGTAGGTCCTTAATCTTAAACGCTATCTGGGTATTAGATGACTGAACAGAGAGGAGTCTCCTCCTGCTTGAGGAATCTCAGTCCAGGATTCTTTCCTAAAAATAGATAGATGTCTAAGCACCATCTTTGAAAATATGTAAGGTTACTCTTATACTTCTTGGGGAGTAATCCCAGATCCTTCATATGGTGCTAGAGCAGTTAGTGTTTTCGTCCAGGATGATGAAAGCTTTGTACCTTTTTGGAATGTGGAGATTCAGTGAAGTTTCTCCCATTTCCCTGAAAAAAAAAGGTAGAAAAAAGTTGCTCCCTATTTGTAGGGAGTACTCCTTTCTCCTTGAGGATGCTCTGAAAATATCCACTGAATCCGAAAGAGATAGCAATGGGCACTGCTTAATCCCTAGGCAACCCACAGATCATTTATGTGGGAGGGCAGAGACTTGAATTCTAATCCTCGTTTCATTGATAAGTAGGTTCTTGAAACTACATTCCTCTTCTAAAGAAAAATGATTCAACAGGAAAAAATGAAATACCAATCAGCATAGCTTTTATCACAGGCAATAGGTTTGAAGACCCTCAGGCAGAAGGAAGAGCCGAAGGCTCTAAGAAAGGATGTATTTCCAGAGCCTGATACAAATGTTCTCAGCCTTTCCAAAGATGCATCAAGACTCCGGTTCCTGAAAGAACTTAGGTTTGACCTAAGGTCTTGGCCACCTGAGGCCTTTTGTGCCTACACACCGTCCTGGAAGGAAGCAAGGGAAAAAAACTAGGCCCCTACGCATTTGGTACCTGTAATAGAAGTCCTTAAGCTGCTTGAAAATCATCCTTAAAGGTAGGAATAGGCAATTTAAAGCAAATTTAAGGAAACAAGCAATTACAGCTTGCAAGCCTTCCTTTTAATAAAAACCTCTGTACTTTTCCTTTCAGTGATACTTATATTCTCTTCACCCTGAAACAGATGACATGCTTTTACCAGTCATGCACCTTGGCAAATTCTTCATTTTTCAAATTAGTAACCTTTAATAAGCACTCCCATGTAATTTGCATCGATAATCCTTTTCCCTAGAAGAGTAGGTGTTGCTGCAGGAACATGTCCAAAGGTTGCTCTCCAACCACTTACTACTGAAAAAAAAGCACCCTGCCAGCAGCTAGTATGACTCAATAACAGATGGAAATCTCATGCTTTCATATGGCATAACTCCTTTCCAATTGCCATTAGTAATGAAGCACCTCAACTAACTACAAGCAGACAACAGCTGCTGCGAACAACTAGCAGATAATATTTCTGCCAGTGCTGCTGTGCTACATTAGCACTCGAGACACTGCAGCATGTGCTGCAGATGAAGCATCTTTGTAGTCACCTGGGAGAAACAATTACAGGCCAGATTGAATGCAGACATGCATACAAATGACTGAGTGATTTTAAGACTATATAGTAACATGGGTATACTGTGCTTTTCCAAACATGATGTTACTGCATTAAGCAATGCCTTATTTTGACTGAAACTGTTTAAGCTGAACAAAAAATAAAGGAAAAAGCTGTTTTTTTCTGCAAGTGTCCTAGACCTCTGTTGTCCTGTTTATCTGTTGAGGGAACTTGCCAGAATTGAGTTGGAACTGCTTTTAAAAAGTTACCCCAAAACTGTATTGTGATTTTATTTTAGAAAGTCTAAAATTGCTTTATTGATCAAATATTGATTACTAGGTTAAAACCTTAGAGTCGGGTCATTAGATGCATTGATCATTTACTTTCCAGTCCTATAGACAGAGACCAGTTCCACCTTGATGTCAGAAGTGGAAGTTGAGGTTGGGAGGGTCAGAGATGGCAATAACTCAGTGACAGAGCAGTGGTCGTTTCACCCTGCAAGTGAGGTAGATCTAAGCATAGCTATACATGCCACCATTGAATTCAAAGAATCTCCCCTCACCTAAATCATTTACCACAGAGGAAGAGAACAAAAATGAAAAGATTCGATCATTTATGCATGTCGGTCAAGCATTTCTTTTCTTCGCCTCCTCTCGAGGTTGTACATCTTTCCTCCTTGCCTTGCAGCAGATCGTGGGTAGAATTCAGTGGAGGCATTTATTCTACTTTTCTTTCCTTCCCTCTTGATTTTGAAGAAACTATAACTAACTATCAGTAAAGTTTATGGAGGTAGCAGGAGTAACCTTTTCTTGCTGCACTAGCTTATGTGCAAGTGTTCTTCCAAAATGACCAGTTTTGTTTGCACAGCAATCAATTACGTGATCATTGATACATGGCAAGCACTGAATCCATTATCTTAAGTTAAACAAGCAAGTTAAAGCCACTACTGATAGTCACTGGTTAGTTACCACCAAATAATTTCTATTTCCCCCCCACACACACACAGTAACTATGCAATTAACCTGTGGGCCTGATGTTATTTCAAGATGGGTGCCCTGTTCAGTTCTTACGTGCATTATGCAACACAGGCATTCTGAAGTTGATGAAACATCCTGTAACCTGAGATCGTTGCCACTGATTTGGGTAGAAAGACATCCAGTCAGCAAAGGGGCCAAAGGGTAGTAACCACAGAGAATAAATTGTTCTTCTCTGGATAAGTACAGAAGAAAATGGAGAGTGTACAAAGGCATAAAGCTGGGGGGAAGATAGCCTTATATTCCTAGCATTTATAAGAAATGGGCTCAAGTCTCAAAAATACCACAGCTTCCTTGGGCTAGGTCAAGATGCTGAATAGCCAAAACTATAGTTCCCTTATCTGTGAAAAGGGGATAAAATTCCTTTCTGCCATGCTTTGTAGATTGCAACTAACATAGTAGGACCTCATGCTCAGTTGAGACTGATTAAGTTAATGAACAAGTATAATACTGGAGAAAAGGGGAAAGAATATGTATGAGAGGAAAAAAAAAAAAAAGATAATCAAAGAGGGAAAATGCAAACCTATTGAAAAAAATAAAGTTTGATATAGACTTAAGGAGAGGATGGATATTAGGGAGTTTAAGACACATACAGGAAGTGCAAACAATAGAATAGAGCCTGGACAAAGGTCTTGGAACAAGACCATCTGAACAGCAAAAAAAAATAGCAAAAGTTAGAAACACCATCTGCCTTTTAAATACGGCTGATGGCAGAATAAGCACTGGCCTCCCTCTAAAACAATGAGCGCCCTATGGCAGGCCGGCATCCTACCATCCACTTTCCCTAGCTGGAAGAACAAGCTCCTTCCCCTGTAATTGCTCAGGTTTCTCCTGCGGTATTGTCAAGTGTCCCAGGCCCTCCAGAGATGAGCAGCACAGAATGAGCTCCAGAACAGGGTAGGTGCCTGTGAACCCAAAACACTTGCACAGAAGTGCTATTAATCAAGAAAGCTGCCTTGAGGACTGGTAAGTCTAACACTAATTAAAGTTGCCGATTAGCAACTTTGAAAACTGTGGCTCCCTTCATCCCCAGGACAGTCATACAGGGATGGCTGCTACAGGCAGGCAGCAAATGAAGCAGCAGACTAAGCATGTCGTTCTTGATCCACCAGAATGAAAGTAATTCCTCTTGTTCCCTTCTGCTCCCTCTGGAAGCCAGTAAAGTTGTCAGTGCTGTGGCATTTATGCCTTTGTTCTTCTCTCATTCACCTGTATTGGCTCATATGTTACTAACAAACATTATCCAGCCATGACTGAGGTGGCTACTCTTGACTTGAGTCAGCCTGAAGATGAAATTCATCCATCCACCCAGAGGTGGAGTGAGCTTTTTGCTGTTCTAATAATCAAGAGCAAACACCAAGGGAAATATCACCACATTAACAGTTTGAGGCAGGTGATGGCCAGGAAAACAGGGCAGGGACTTCCACCTCAAAATCTGTAAAATTTCCATAGGAAGAAAAGAAAAAAAAAAAAAAAAGGCAATAAAAAAAGTTTGATAAGATAGCAGCTGGGAAAGCCAAGGGTTTTTTAGAAAAAAAAAAAAAAAAAAAAAAAAAAAAGCCCTTACTGCCTGGGAAATGAAATATAATGTTGACATCTAGTTCTATCAGTTTCAGATAGATCCTGCTGTTTCCCTTGGAAAACCCAACTACAATCCAAGCAGAAGAATAAGCCAGACCTTTGGGAACTTGTTAACGTTCCACGTTCTCAGGACACTGCATTCTTTTCTAACAAAGATAACAAGAATGTGCCAAAGTGACTTCCGATTTTCTCTGCACATAGATCATTCCACATGCCCAGCGTCTGTTTCAAATTCCCTTGCACAACAACAAAATATGTGCAGTAGGTATTAAAAACTGCATATACACTTTGGTTCTAAAAGGCGACCCTGTGAGGTACTGTCTATGACAGTATTCTTGAAGGCAGAAAGACAGCTGAGGTTATGTGACTAAAAATGCTTTATACCGAACTATTCCTTCCATCCTAGCTAGGGACAACTAATGGACATCTTGGAAGCTAATTCTGTCCCCTGACATATATTTAACAAGCTGTACAAGATGGCCAACTAAGGCAGAAGTACTGGTATATGGAGGGGAGAAGCCTTGGGCCTTAGACTACATTTGGAATATTTTAAAGTCACTGCAGTACTGAGCAAACAATTGCCTCTTGTTCCCTTACATATAGGGCTGAGAAGAGCAGTCCCCAAATACCAAGGCATTTACTTTCCTCACTAATTTAAACTACCTTATAAACTGTGTTGTACGAGCACAGCACACATTTTTCATACAGGGTAAGTGTATAAACAAAATATTCCTTACTTGACCTAGGGAAACACCACACCCACTCTGTACACAATTATATCTTTTATGTTCTGCATGAAAGAATCTACTGCAAATGAATCTTAGTACAAAGTTTAAATAAAGAATTACCAAGTAATAATTAACCCAGCCTGTCATTTATTATGATTAGACACTAAGGTAAGGTCTGTTTCTTTTAATGCTTCCCAGGGAATGTACTCATTTTAGAACAGGTATGACCAGTTACAGAGAGGTCTCCAAAGACATAATGTTCTCCTCCTGGCTCAGTGATGCACAAGGTATTCATTTTTATTGCTGGTTTTGACCCAGTTATTGATACCACCGCCAAGGTGACATGCTAAAAGCCATGCCACGCTGGGGTTATGACCCAGGACTTTCACCTCTAAGGACCTATAACCTCTCTTACAAGGTTTAATTAAGAGTCTTACTCTGCCTCTGTTATGAGATCCTTTCACTGCAGGACAAAGTAGGCTGCTGTACTGAGAACATACGGCTCCAACATCAGGGATTCCAGGCTGCATTTGAGTCCTAAGCTACAGCAGTGCTCAAGTAGCACTTTTGCGGTGCACTGTGTCCGACCAGAGTGCTCTTACTAGTGTAAGAGCAAATAAACCAGACCCAAACACGAGGAAATTAATTCACTGATGTGATAAAAATCCTCTTACGACAGAGGTACTTTTTGATCCCTCTCCCTAGCTTGTCATTTTGAGAGCGAGTGGTATAGACTTGAATATGCAGAGTCCCCCAAATCTAGTAGCGTTGGATAGGATTTGCCAGCAAAATTCAGGTGTAGTCCCCCAACGGCATCTGTACTGCTCCGTTCCTCCAAGGGCACTACAAATCATCTACTCCTGAAGCTTCGCTTTCAGAGTTTGGGGTTAGAGATAGCGCTAATCTTACAGAGTTATTGTTTACTATTTATATTATCGCTGCACCTTGAAACCCCAGTGAAAGGGCCTAATTTAACTGGGTGTTTTGCAAACAATAATAAGAAAGAGTTCTCTCATCAGAGATCCAGCATTTCTTATCACCCAGGATAAAAGAGACTGATGGAACAGATAAACTACAAGGTGGGGGTGGATTGGAAAGACTGAATAACTGTAAAGCAGACAGACTTCACTGCAGCTCACTACTTGCCTACCTAATGGGAGTGGTTCCTGAGCATCACAGTAGCAAAAGGTTTTGAGAAGGATTTAGAGTAGGATAAGGCATCAGATTTATGGATTTTGGCAATAACTGGTTTCTGCTGCTAGGTACTGTGGGAGAGAAAAGATTTAAGACTTCTGTTTTAGCACTGGAAGAAGCAGAGCTGGTTAGAAGTTACATGAGGTGACCACTCCTCACTAATAAATTAATTGTTAGAGCATATGGTAGAAGATAATTTTGCTAATTGACTCTAGCCCATTTACAACTATAAACTGGAAAACAGTTTTAATCTTCATCTCTTGCAAGTATGTATAATTATACCCTCTTCATTGTTTATCCCAAAATTGATTGTGCTCCAGTAGGGCTGCCATCCAGAAAGCAAAGCTGGATGTTGAAATGCAAATTGCACAAGGACCATCTTCACAGAGATGGGAAATTGAGAGATCTGTTCATACCCTTTTATGGGCTTACCAGATGTTTAGAACAGGTAAATATAAACATTTCTGTTTTGTACAAGGGTGAAATAGAGAGCGTGACTGCATTTTACAAAGTCTCAGCTCTTTTCCACAAGACTGAATCTAGGGCAGCCTACACTTCTCTCCACTGAAAGCATAAGAGCAACCAGGGAAGAAACAGTTACTTGCGAGCTGATAATACCATATTAGTTATATCTGATTTTATTTATGTCTGAGTGAAATTAGATTTAAATTGAGATGTTTAACTCATAATCTCATAAGAAAGAAATAATTAAAGAGTTCCTAGAGCTCTGTGGGTGTGCTTGCCACAGCACCTCTCTCCTCCCCTTCGTGCCCTAATCCCACTTCACCAGACACTGCCTGGATACAGTTCCAGGTTTGACTGCCCATCCATTAGTTCTGTGTCCTGGCCAGGAGCCTCCCTCTCCCATCAGTCAGGAATTTCCCCCCGGACCAGTCACCTTTAAACGCAGGTTTGAACCTGGGCCAGATCGGTTGCCCAGATTGCCCTTACCGATGCCGCGTAGCAAGGGATGAAGCCTGCCGCAGCCAAGCTTTGGAGCAGCTGAGTCACAAAATCCACAGGCATCCTCTCCCCACCACCGCTGCACTTACATTCAGTCTCTTCCTTATACATTTAGCTATGCGTTTGCTACTGCTTTGCTGCTGCCATGAATTTATAATGCATTTTTCAATTGATTAGTGACTCATCCATGCCATATACAGCCATGCTAGCTCCAAACCTTGCCTGCACTATGTGTTCATGCCATATAGGTTTGAAGGCTGTATTTAGTCATTTCCTGGCTTTCATGTTTTTATTAAAAAATACACATCTGGACTTCTGACTATCAATAAATAACCTGCTAATTCACCTCATTTCTAGATGCTCAGTCACCCTCTCAAGCACCCCATTACTTCAGCTGCTCAGTTTCAATATAAGGTCTTTTTTTTTAGGCCTCAATTAACATTGTTTTTACTAACACATATAAACTCTTATTTCAGGAAACAGGGAAATTAACCGCAACCTTTATTTATTTACATCCACACAAAATAAAACCTAGCTAGAGTTGTTAGAGCACTTGGCACAAGTTTTAAAACATAATTATAATATTCTAGAATCAGTCAAAACACCAGCTGCTCTTTCTTTCCTATATCTCTTCCATCGGCCACATATCATTCACTATTTAGTGAGAAGATTCAGTAAAGATTAAAACTCAGCCTAAACCATATCTATTACACAATCATATCTTTACCTTGCTGCTATATCTAGGCATCTCTTGTACAGTCTTTGGAAAGAAGCTGAGCAATAAACAAACAACTTCTTTTCAGAAGTGTTGGTGTCTTCTATCATGAAGCCTAGAGCACTGCATTCACAGTCAGTTCTGCCACTTCTATGGCTCAGAAATCCCTTTCATATAACTTGGAGAGATGCATTGAAAACTGTTTATCCCTCCCACTGAGTTGCAAAACAAAGCAATTAATCATCCAAATAAGATCTAAAATAATTCCTCCTGTATGCAATTTTCTGATTGGTAGCAAAAAAAAATACTTTTAAGGTCAATAGAGAGGTGGAATGCAGAATTAAATACCGATTTAATCAGGATAAGACTGGTAGTTGATATGAGAGCAACTTAACAACCTAGTGCTGTAAATTATTACTACTGTTGTTTACTTAACATCCTTCTCAAGTGCAGTGAGAGATGCAGATGTTCATTACACAGAGCTATTTTTGCATGCAGAAAAAGGCTGAAAAGGGACAAAATAGATCTCTGTCAGGCATTGCCAACTGACCACATGAGAGTTTGGAGCAGGGCGGACTTCAACTAGCAGTCCTAGGGTTTCACTTAGGACACCTGTAGTCAGCCAAGATACTGCTGTCCATCCAATCTGGACACAAATAAGGTTTTTTTATACATTCACAAATTCTACATGGCTACAAGTTTGTCATTGTTAAACACACAAGGGGTATTAATTACTTCAGATATATTGCAGAAGGTGGGAGGCCGGTAAAGAGTTTCCAGATTCCCACTACCAGCAGCAGGACTGAAAAGAGACATGATGCCTCATAGCAGCATAACCTGGAAAACATCAATGCCATCCAGAAGTCTTAGTGAGCTGTATGCGAAACATCAATTGAATTTTAAATATGACAATTGTTTATAATATTTATAAATCAGCACTTTAAGATGTTGGGTTCATCCAGCCATACATATTCTTTTATTGTCAATAATTTATTCTGCAGTGGTATGAATTATAGTACTTCAACATACATTACAAACTGACTGTTCGTTCCCTGCATCACCATAAAAGGCAATAGCATTTTCTCCCCAGTTGGTAGTAGAAAAAAACATATGCAAATATTTCTTGGTAACACTAGCAAAGCTATGCAGCCTCAATGCAAGTAAGGATTGGAATGTGCACAGGGCTCTCCAGGCCTGCCCTTGGACTATGTGCTCCAGGTCCTCTCAGGACCAACAAGTTTGATTAATTCCTTGGCTGGCTGCTCAAAACTGTTATGTCTGAGTATTAAATCTATCTTCCTCTAAATATAAAGTCTACCTACATCTCCACAAAAATCTAAAGATCCCCCCCCCATTTTTATTTTTAAAGCCAGCTAACAACTGATAAACATCTCACAACAAGTAGTTCATCAAATAGCACGTGAAGCTTTGGTGTATCAAAGTGCAACAGATCATAGAACAGGCATTTGTCTAAAATGTAGCCAGACTTTCTAAAGAGCTCAAGGATAGTTCCTTTTCTTCAAATATTCAGCATCTGCCTCTATAGGCAAATTTTTAGAAGTGCCCAAAGCCACACGTGCTAAAACTCTAAGCATGTTGCTAGTTATTTTTGTTCTTAAATGGAAGCCAAGTTTTTTGAAAAATCTTGCCCCCTTTGAAATATTTATGCTAAAGAATATTACAGTATCCCCCACTTAGTTTGAGTTCCAGATATACCCATACGCCCCTACAAAAATAATCTTATTGTAAAACACTTTTTTTTGTTAAATGAAAAACAAATGTAGGAGCTTTGGAACATAGCCGGTTCATTTTGTTATTAAGTGAAATGGCTTCATAGGTGGCCTTTGCATTAAATACTTCATCCCACTTATTTGGAAGTTTATATTGTAAGAACATGTCAAGTCATTTTTCCATAGCATCTGTTCATAAAGCAGGCATTATGTTTACATTTTTATATATATTGCTTCATAAACTAATACTTAATTTCCCTATTAAAAAGTTTTGTAACTTTAATTTCAGATTTGATTTCATAGTATTTGCACACTCTTCTTTTGGAAATTTGGAATACTACAACTAGATTTTACAAATCCTCATCTCTCTGAATAAGATACTGGAGCACAGCCTCAGGAAGAGATTCTAACAGATTCGTTATCAATAAGGAAATTAGAGATGATCTGAAGGAAAAAAAATAAAATAAATCGACTACAGTTTCATAATGGGGTCTAGTGCAACATACTACATGTACACAGAAGGGTTGAACTCTACAAGAACGGAATCAGGGATGGCTGCCTGGAGAACTGCTCTGAATACACACAGGCAGGGGAAGCACCAGATCACAAGCTTCTCATCGCTAAACATTGCACTGCCACAACCACCAGCACCAAGGGAGGGAACACCATCCTTGGACATGGAAAGCAGAACACAGTCTGCAAGAGACCCTCAACACTCATCTTCAGTGTAGAAGCACTTTAACTAGAAAGCTGAGCCTAAAGCTGAGAATCCCACCTCAACAAATACACCAGGCCCAGGAAGTTGGTTCTGGGAGAGCAAGAAGAACAGGCAGATGCCTTTGAATGATTTAAGGAAGTGGAGTTTGTCAACCTGGAAAGAACGTTGTGCACTACACTTGCTGCTGCCAACAGGGAAGGGCATTATCTCTTCATCAGTGTCACCTCCAGTCAGGATGGCTGCAAAGCCAAGGGAATAACCAAGCCTGACAAAGCTGAAATACACTGATCCTGTTTCAAGAAAGGGCACTTAGAGGTGACAGAGTTACCCAGGTCAATGGCTAGGAGACACAGGAGGCCTGTGCTGGTGAGATGACACCAGGAGGGCTTGGCAGGGCTCTTCAGGGAGAGCCCAGGTCAAACATCATCCAGAGGAGCAAACATGGGGCACAGCAACAAAGGGGGTTGTAACAAGTCCTGCTTGTTTCACCCTGTAAAATGGAAGAGAATTCCATTTTCTAAATCATGTTCCGTCATCCAACAGGTAAGAAGGGCAGCACATCATCTTGTGCAACCCATTAGCAAGTGTGCCTACCTCCACATGGGTGCACACACGAACATAGAGCAGCACTCAGACTGCGTTCAAGACTAGAGGTCTGCGTGTCCATCGCTTAGCCCAACTGATAAAAGATTAAAAGAAATCCTGTGTATTGTTTGGCTCAGAACACCCAGGAAGGAGAGGAGCTGCTTAGAATTGCCTCTGGGATTTTACGACTAGGAGCAATGGGGTAAAGTCAGGTAAAGAAAAACAACTGGAACATCAGTAAAATTTCCTAACTCTGAATATTATTAGACTGGAATAATCTCCCCTAAGGGGAGCAATAAAACTGACATCATTTGCATCTTTGCAAACTAGACCAGACAAGGCACTGGGAAATATACTGTAGGGAATCATCCTGTAAAAAGATTGCACTATTTTTTCCCATCTATTCTTTCCTCATAAGATTGCTTCATCTATAGAATATGCCACACTCCTTTTCCTGTTACTTTATTCCCTTTCCTGTGGGCTGAATAAAAAACCCTGAAGCATACAGAGGTGAGACATATGCGGCCAATACACTTTCTTAAAAAAGCACATCATTTTTGCTTAAAATATAACCAATGATAGACACGTGGATACAAGATCGTATTCTCCAGGCTAATGACATACTTTAGTACAATATGCAATTAGGTTTGCCTTAAATTAATTATTGCTTGACATGCTGCTCATACAAATACTCTGTGTAACAAGGAGGAAGTCTGTTTGACCTTAATTATTGCCTGTAAATAATCTCCGAGTTGTAACTAAGTAGTGCCTTTTAAAACGTAATTATTATAATACCAGAGTTACAGAGCTCATTGATTTATAATTGCCTGATTGTTTATACCCATTAAACCACTGCTGTGATAGGTTCACCATGCGTACAAGCACCGGCACAGAAACTGGTGAAGTACAGCCAGGACCTCAAGGAGGAACTTGAAATAACGTCATCTCCCACAGCTAGGCGGATAAATAACTGTTCCAGTCCAGCTCAGGGCAGTAGCGTTCTTCACAGGGCCTATGAACTGTGGGAAAAGAATTGGTAATTTCAGTATAGATCCTCCAGAATAACCAGGAGGTGATGGGGAGAGACAAAGTCAGGCAACCGCAGCATTCCAAGCTCTCACCAACCCCTTTGCTGCAACTCCATCCAAAACTTCCTCTTTTTTGGCCTCAATTTATACTTCTAGGGGCATAATGCATTTATGGAAATAAGAGTAACTGTGCCACCAGGAAACTGAATGTTCATGGAATTAGAAATTGTTTCCTCTTCCTCAACAGGCACTACATGGTCTGCACACTTAAGTGTAATGGACAGACCAATTCTGCTGATCATACTGTGTACCCTTATATGTGAAAAGCCTTCTCAGAGAGAATTCAAGGCACCCAGAAAATTCTCTGATCTTTTTCGTGTATTCAGTTCTTTCCTTGCCACTGTCTGGTAATCAGCATCCAGACCAAGCATGTATTTTGTCCTTCGTTAATGAAAAAGTAGGTAAATAGAGCATTTAGAATTAGTCAACATAACACACCTTCACTCAATGTTGTAGAAAAAAATCTCACCAGGAAAAAGCAATAGAAAAGCTACAACCTTAAGTCTTAATCCTGAGAAACTGAAATCAAGCTTTTTTTTAAAAAAAAAAAAAAAGAAAAAAAAGGACATTTCACTAAAAAAAGTATTCATAAATAATTTGATTCCATACCATTACAAATTTGACTAAATATAAGCCTTAACTCAAATCTTAGTGCCATCAGCAGGTGGATGCCTTATGTTACACGAGCAGCTCCTGGAAGGAATGGTTGAATATATAGTCCATAGTTTAAGCAACATTAATTAGCATGTTAAATAACATTAACTAGCATAACACACTAGCATTCAGAGGGCCAGAATTACATCCACAAAACAAGGATAAGGGAAAGAGATTCACTATGTTCTCAGCACACATACAAGTTTTTGAGTATTTCTTAAAAGTTTAAGATTTTTGAGTGTGTATACTACAATTTGAAAGGCTAAGAAAGCTTGTTTTGTTTAGATCATTAAATAAATTTCTGATGGAGATTTCTTCAAAGTAGGTCCAAACTACTGAAAGCAGGGATGAAGAACTTCACACAAGCCATAAAAAACAGTTTTAGGGTTAAAGTAAATAGCTTTAAGTAACTGAAGGCATTCCTGAATCCATTTTCAGGCATTCCTAGTCTTTACAGCATGCTCCTGAAAAGGGAATATTGGTCATGTGGCTTCATTAGTCAAGCAACTTAAATTCCCCATGGTAAATGGGGAATGGTAAATGAGACTAAAGAAATGCAAAATATTCTAATACTGTAAAATGCAGATGAAGTGATAAACCCCACTTGTTATTACCAGCATTCCACAGCAATTAGGGAATCGCAGCAGAATCCCGTATCTATGGGAAGAAGATCAGATTGGCTCAAAGTGTGGTCCTGTCCCGTCATGTGACAGAGTGTAGGATTAAAGGAATCTCTACCTCAGTGTTTCTTGTACACTATCTTTTCAGCTTATAATTGAAAGTGCTGTTTTTTCAACTGTCAGTTATGCAAATCCAGTATAGGTTCTTGCCCTTCTGCATACCCTCACCAGTCATCAAGGCTTTGCAGCCAAATTCAGTACCTGCACAGACCTATTCCTTTCAGTCTTTTTGTGATGTATCAACAGACAAAGAACAACTGGTTTAAACATAGAAATCATCTACTGCCAATCCCCTTGGAAAGGTTTTAGTGACTAACCTCCTGTTAGCTAATCCAGTTCTTCAGACATAGCATGAAAAGCAGTAAATTAAAAATTTCACTCATTCATACATTTTATTTTCTTCCTTAGGTGTGATGCCTATAAAAAAAATAAAAGGCTGAATTCTGACATGCTATAAATTTTGCCTCATATGAAGTTGGAAAATTGACCCATTACTTCTGTTTTCCTTTTCTGTGACCAGGTGACATATCTTATCTTACATTCAAAATACAAACTCTCCAGTACAAGCATCACCATGCAGTCCTACATCCTTCCATCATTATAAGAATGGTAAGAAAAGACAGCTACTTCTTTTGCACAAAACTGGGAGTTTTGAAGACTTACTGGCACATGAAGTATGTCATAAAAACATCAAACATTACTTAAATACTCAGAATTCGAGCTAGGAAAAACTAAACTATCCACAGTATATTTTCTGTGTTACTTTGTCTTGGCCGCAACACTTAGCTGAAATAACCACAGGAGCTCTAACCGTAGGGAAGAGATAAAAAAAAAAAAAAGAGCTCTGTATTGAAAGAATAAGTAAAATGACAGAAACAGCAGAGGTTAAAGATCTGGTCTGCAGTATCTAGCAAGTTTTAAGTACTTTAAAACAGTTGTTCCCAGACTGAAGTCCAGGAAGACCCTGTAAGTGGTTTTTAGTTGATCAGAGCAGCAGCAAATGCCACTTTCAGTTAAAATTTAACTGAGATGGTGCAGGACGGCCTTAAGAAAATGTGAAAGTTGTGGTTTGGTGGGTCAAAAACATCTGGGAGAAGAATGAAGGAAAACCAAGAAATTACAAAGCGCTAGACTTTGAACAGCCAAGCTGAGATATTTTAAAGAGACCCAATTTGCAGAAATTACTATTTGATACTTAACAAAATGTAAGACTACAAGCATCCAGAAAGACAATTTTCCAACTCAGAAGATGCAAGACATTAAACCTTTTGATAAGCCTTTGGATTGGGGTAATTTCAATATCTATCCTAGTAACTTACCTACCCTAGCACCTCTTTGTAGAAATCACTGCTACTTCAGTAAGGAGGTCTTTTTTTCTTTGCCAGGAAGAAAGGACAGAGCAGCAAGACATTTCCTCTGGCTATTATCAATCATTGCTCCAGTATTTGGCCCATACCTGGGAAGGGCCAATTCCTTCTACATCACTGTCTCTGACACCCTCCCTGAGCAGTTATACAGGTGTAGGGTGCTGCCCCTGTACCTCAAACAGCTGTGATATGTGGAGAAACAAAGCACTGGGAAAGTCTTCTAGGGGAGCTGTAGACATGTCCTTAAGAAATACAATTCCCTGGGAACAGTGGCCAGAGTAATTACTGAAGGGAGATCCAGATTAGCCTTCCTAGACAGGAAGGCTAATGAGAATATATATCAGTGTCCTAGATTTGTGCAAAGGTTGTCCTAAAGAGACCTTCTTATTTCAGTTGATCAGCAGAGACTTTCTTTCTCCTCCTCCAGGACTTGCATGAACTCAGTCCATCATTCAGAAACTTTTTGTGAATATTTTAAAAAAAACAAAACAAAACAAAAACTACCAGTAAAAATCAAAATAGTAGCACCAACAGATAGGGTCTAGTTTTTAAGGATCTCTGTAAACACAAAGCAAATAGTTTGTATGCCCCAAAAGTATGATCAAAGCATATGATTAACTTTGACAATTCACTATCTTACTTGAGGACCCTGAACACCAAGCAGATGTAGACACCTCTCCATATTCAATAACTCCAGCCTCCCAGAGGAGCAGCCCTAGGAGCAAGAGGCAGTATCAGTACAGGAGCTATTAGTACAGCACATAGCACAGTTTGAACCCTCTCCCAAATTAAATCTGTAAGCAGTAAAATACAGATTAGTGTTATTTCTACTGAGGTACATCTGCTTCCAACCAGAGCACCTCTGAGGAACACCCAGGACTCAGTAAGTGGCAAAACAGACGCCTCCTGAATTAGCACAGAGGTCATATGTGCTGACAGGCATAATATAAGCAGATTGTCCCACTTTTCCACCCACTGCATTCTCATTGCTAATCTAATTAATACCCTCAGAGTGTTTCAGATGGACACTTGCAAGTGACAGCCAAGATTAAACGCTCAGATATCTTCTGTATGTGCTTGTTTTCCAGCGATCATTTCCAACACCCCTTTTCCCCCCCTCCTTATCATTCGCCTCCTGCAAACTCACCATCTCTGTCTCCCAGCCCTTGGGAGAAGGGTGCAGGACTGAGCCACAAGGAAGCTGGCTCAATAAGGAAGATGGATACACCTCTTGCCTTTCTTTCCCCTACAACTTCTATTCCTTTTGCTAGCCACCTCCAAGTCATTCACTTCCCACTGACACAGTATTAATCCTGGGGCTGCAGCTAGGGCTAAGGTAGAGGCTGAGCCAGGAGCAAACCACGTTGCAAGAGGACAGTCCTCACCAGGAGAGGAAAGGAATGGAGTAAACCAGGAGGATAAGGACGTGCTAGAGGGTAAAATATTTCTGTTTACTATCATGCTTGGCCATTTACACATCTTCTGTGAACTAGAGTAAGCACAGCAATTGTGCCACAGGATAGCAACTCACTTGTGTAACACAGAGGGGTTATCCTCTTCCCCCCCTTTCTTCATCTCTGTCTGGGAGCCAAGCCAGAAAGGAAACAACCACAAAAACTACTATAACTTCACATATGAGATGATCTGCAAGTTTTTGTTAGATTGTCATGTTTTTAAAAAAAAAAAAAAAAAGCCCAGAAAAAAAACCCACACATGATACTCCTACCAATGAGTGCCTTCCCAAGGGATTAGATACCAACCAAGTGAGACACAGTTCTACTCCAGGAGCAAGGGTTAACTAATATGCACATGTGTAATAGATCTCAGAAAAGAGACTTTCTTTTATGGAGATAGGAAGCAAAGGGAAGAAGTGTTTTTTTAAAAAAAAAAAAAGTCACAGTGATCTCCTTTCCATTTACAGGGACAGCAAAGAAGTGTCACAGATGCGGGAGAGGAGGGGAGCAGAAAACAAAAATAAGAACACAATAAAACTGTATCACCTTTCCAGATGGGAGGGCTCAATGCAAACCCAGGGGCATAGCTAAGGGAGGGCTTGAGCAGATTAGAGCTCTTTTGAATGGAGAGCTGGCAATTCTCAACCTTTTGTGCATACACAAATCATTCCTGCAGTCTCTGCAAATGACTCATCTCTTCAGTTCAGAGGATGCTCCTGATATAGCTAACAAAAGTCTTATAAAATATCTAATCCAAATTTAATCCAACTCAGCAATAAAAATCCAAGTAACCATATAGACTTTCTGAGAAGTTAAACAAAGTCAACTGAGTGCAGGGAGGAGACCTAGTTACTATATTCTTTAACACGGTTTTCAGATAATTTCATGGCAAGAAAACAGTGATAACATGATCACACATTTTTATGAAAAGTTAGTACTTCTATTTAAATAAGACATTTTTATGAGCAAACTAATAGAGCTATATGCTTCCTTTTATACAAATCATTCTTTAACAAAAGGTTCGAGAAAGCAACTTCACATGCTGCTGTAATAAACACTATAACCACGTTCAGTCCAGCAAGAAAGGAAAAATGAGAAATTGAGTTCTTTGCCATCACAGGTCTTAAACTAACAAAAAATAATAATAAATAATAAGAGTAATAATAAAAGTCCTGGCAATGACTCCTTCCTATTCCTTTTTTCTCTTTGGGCAGTCACTAGAGGGCATCATCAGCTGCTCAATCTTGCCCGCAGCCCAGGCCAGAGCCCTCACCCTGCTCGCCAGGGAGGAGAGGGGCTGCACCTACGGACTGCCCTCCGCTGCGCTCTGCAAACTCATCCTTCCAGTTGCTGTCTCAGGCTTTGTGCCGGGGCAGCCGCCGGGAGACAGCCCCGCTCTGGAGCGCGGCGGGGAGGACGAGGCGAGAGCACTTGGCTCTCTGCGCCGCGCAGCAGCCGGAACGCGAACCAGAGGAGCCTGGAGCACTGCGCCCCGCAGAGAGCCAGCCAAACCCTCCACCACACGTGCAGTAATGCAGCACTCACTGCTTTACATCTCTGTACCTTTACATCTTCTCCTAGCCCTTGAACGCTCTTACAGATGGCTTGCCTGCCACAAGCTCCGCCGCACAGTCAGGACACCCCTTACACACTCTTACCAGGTTGCTCAAGTTGTCCCTGGAGCACAGGGATGTCCTCCTGAAAGATGCCTCTCCCCCAGCACAGCGGGAACCTCAGGAAGTACCTGAGCACTGATGCAGACTGCACACGTAGCCACAGCCAGCACCCAGGCCTGTCTGAGGGGAGCTGCAGGACCAAAGCTCTCCAGGTGGCCCAGCAGAGCCTGCTTACCTGCTCCCCCCTCTCTAGCTCAGCACTGCACCTGAGCGCTCAGCTGCCCTAAATCAGCTCGGCGCTCACTGCCGCACTCCTGGGCCAGCTGCAGCACAGCTGTGAGATGTCCCCTGAGCTCTCGCACCTCTCTGTCCTCCAGGAGGGGCAGCAACGATGCCTTCCTCTAGCCCACCCTGACTCATGCATCACACTAAGAGCTTTCCGTGGTCTGCAGAGTTGCTCACAGTTACTTTGCAGAAACTAAAGCTGCCTTCTGGCCAGGTGGCTGAGGAAGAGGCAGCCCTGAGAGCAGCTGCCAGCCCAGATTGACTCTTCATCCCTGCCACAACCATCCCGGCTTCAACAGGATTACCTCTTTAAAAGGCACTGCTAAAACAGAGATGTCCATCACCTGCCTGGTACACAGAAAAGAAAGTATGGGGTTATCTGCAGAGGTGCTCACATGGTGACTTTTCCAATTTACGCTGACAGCCTAAGGAAAGGTGAAATGCCGAGCAGACCATGAAAATGTGATTAACTTTGTTAGATCCAGGGCAGGAAACCTCTCCCACAGATTGATCAGGAATGTGTCTACTAAGCAGAGTTCATGTAACAAACCAGGTCCCATTTTTTCGTTCGTCCCTTTGGAGTGAGATTGCCAGGGGAAAGGCATGGATGTTGCAGGCACTAAGAGCACTAAGAAGATCCAGTGAACAATGGGGGTTTGTGAACAGCTGTTTATCCCCTACTTTTTTTTTTTTTTACCCCCAATCTTTTCCTTTCTGCACTTCTTGAAGTGTCAGGTAGATCATCTCCATTGCTTGACTGCCAGTGCCATGACCAAAAGCACCACTATACCAGGATCCTTAATCCTGCTGTTACATGGACTGCTATGCTGGGAATAGGCATGTATACACACACCATTGACAAGGGAGTTTTTGAGCCCTTAAACAGATTGCAGACACTGCTGTATACATGCAAATACAGAGCAGGGCGAAACTGCTGTCTCTGCATGTCACCTCAAGGACTCTCTCCCACAAAAATGAAGCTTGGGAGTATGGGAGTAATACGGGCATGATGGGCACAGAAACCATGTCCTTCATCCAAGCCCAGGCAAGCCATGGTGGCACCTGCTCCTAAGCTAAATGCAGGGTAGCAGAGTATCTTCTTCTGCCATATTCATAGAAATCTCCCAAATTATTTTTTTTCCCTGGGTGGGGAGTTCTCAGGTTTGGCAAAAGGTCCCTGTTCCTCAGAGGAACAGGAAGGATGCACCCCTTTGCCAGGAAGTGATGGAGATCATTGAGCCCGTGGGCATAAAACATGATGGCTCAGTGTATGCAAAACGCATGTGTGTCTTACAAGGGTCTTCTAAAAGCAGATTTGGACCATCTCCAAAGCCTGGAGCAGGTGTGAAAAGCACCTGAAGTTCCAGCGTCAGAAACACCTGTTTTACGAGGAACAGATCTACAGGTCATAAAGAGTTTGGGGTGTTTTGAATTTTACTCAGGATTTTCCCTTTACAGGGTAATTCCTGAGGGCCTGCGTAGGCAGCACAGGCTTTAATTTGGAGGCTGATCTGTAAGCAATGAAATAAATAAGCAGTATATAACCCCTGCCCTATATGACTAGCACTGCAGGACCCAGTATAATGTGCAAAGCAGCAACATCACAAGAAAGTTGGGAAGAAATGTTATGTGCTGGAAACCTTACAGGAGCAGCAGCAGGAGGGAGCATTGATATTTATTGCTAGGAAAGTGGAGGACCAAGAGGTAGAGAAGAGAATGAAGGGTTTCCCTTCACTGGAAGTGGACTGGAATTAAAGGAGTAGCATATGCAGATCGGGGCATAACTAATCCTGCCAGCTGTACTGTCTAAGGCCTGGAGAACATGGCACATTTGCATTAGAAAAGCCAAAGGAGCAGACTTGGCTGGAGTCATAAGTTTTGACGTTGTTGAGGCTCTGAAGTGCCAAAACTAATTAAAAAATGAGGAAAATTTCTATGAAACTTTTTGAAACATTTTTTTTTCATGAAAAAAAATCAAGATTCTTGTGGAACACCACAAAAAAAAATCACTTTAGAGCAAAAAAAGGCTTTATTCCTGCATACTGAGCAATGGAGGCTTTCCTGCCCCAGGTACACTGGCTTCTGCCTTTCTGAACATCTACAACAGGAGGCTGCTCCGTGGCTTCACCAAAGTTCCCATACTAAGCAGAACAACAATCTGAGTCATTTTAACAGAAACCCACCCATTCCCAAGCCGACGGTTCTTACTTACAAGCCAGCATTTAGATATGCAAATAATAGCATATTGTTATCAGCAGTTGGTCCAATAATATCCCCTTTGTTTCATAAAAAAAGGCGTATCAGTTTTGTGCAGTTGGCAGTGACCACGTAGGGAGGAATTTGCGAAAGCAAGACCAGCAAGAACAGCAGCCTCTGCCAGTCGGGTTGCATGCGACGCTGATGTCAGGCGACGCACCGCAGGCTTAGGGTGCTAATGAGTTGTTGATATGCCTAACATTATGCAGCCTGTCCGTAGCTGGTATTTTCACGGGAGCTACTGTTTTTCAAGATGTTGCCATATTAGTCATAAGCCAAAAGTTTCAAGGGAAAATTTGGAAAACATATAGGGTGAAAGCTGGAGGGGACAAGGAGGAAGGGAGAGGGAAAGCTCTTCTCATCTTCACATATTGTTTAGTTCAAAGCACAGGGATGTGAAATACCTTTCCTAGGTCACAAGCTTGTGACAGGATTATAAATAAAGGACACCTGACTCCATCTTCTTAGCTATAATCATTGGTATGTATTCATATATACATGTATATATAATAAAACATATGCATAAAAGAGGAGACAATTAGAAGTAATAGATCTAAGTAAATTAACATTCTGAAACAATCCAGCTAGTTTAACTTCTTTCAGTTTTGTCTGTCTTTCCATCAGACATTTGCAAAACAATTTTTAGAGCCTAATTATCTTTTTGCATCAAGACATGCTCCTTTCATTTAGGAGAATTAGTAGTATTTAATTTGCAGACATTCCCCATTAGCAAATCTGTCTGTCCACTATGACAGATAGATTATGAGAAAATAAATGGAAAGCGACATTCGTGGTAGCCAGAATGCATTTTTGGCAGCCTTCAACTGGCTTTTCTATTTACTACAACTTTAACCCATCATCACTTCTTCATTACAACTGTCTGATTGAGTTGCTTTGTTAGCCAAATGGCTTTTCCAGGCATTTGTTATGACAGTAATGTTTATCCCATGAAGTTATCAAAACTCTTCTGAGTGAACGGCTTTCTTAACTAAAACAGTATCTTGATGTCGGGTAGAGACAGACTATATGGAGGAGTCTTGGATCCAAACTCTTGAGACACTGCAGAGCAGAGAGGCAGGGATAAACAGAAGGGGAGAAGCCTCCCCCTAACCCATTTCGGGCATTGTACCCACAGAGATTTGCTCCAGGAAGAAAAGTCCCGGAGAAACATGTGCTTACAAGGGATTTTGCATAAAACAAACTAAAATGTATACACTTAGAGGAGAATGCAAGCAATGCAATATTGCAGCAATGCAATGAAATCCATCTAAGAAAGAGCAGAAAAAAAGAAAAAAAAAAGATATTCAGTCAAAAAAGTTCGTTCTAGATAAAAGAACTAAGACGTATGGAAAAGATTTCCATAACCACGCCAAAGAAAAAGAAATACAGTCGTTATGTTTTGCACTTGCTCCAGAAGTATTATCAGTACTTTGCAGAATACGTGCAAAAGCACGGCTGCCCAGGAGAGCAGGCATTCGAGGATGATTTATATCAGCTAAATAAAGGTAATTAAAGATATAAAGGACTGAAGCAGTAAAAACAGGACTGCTATTTAACCAAGTGTGACAGCTTTGCATGACTGATTATTCATGAACTACTCCTAGGTAGTTAAGAAGCATAAAATGTGATTCATAACCTCTAGAAAGAAAACAAGATATTTATTAAGAAACCTGAATCCACGAGGCTCCTAAAAATAGTGAAAATATTGAGTACCTTTCTAAAAACTGTCTTCAAAAGTATAAATTAATTAATTCTTTCATATAATGAATATATATACATATATGTGTATGCATACATGCATTTCTCTCAGACAATTAAAAGATAGCAACTAAAAAAGGGTGCAACATGATATATGTGATATAAATGCATTCTCCAAAACCATTAGGCACTCAGCTATCATTCTTACCTGATTCCTGCCATGCATTTTTATGGAGATAAATATTATCAATTAAGGAGTGTTAAAATAAAGTCAGTACAGCATGGACCTTTAAAAGAAAGCAGTGCTATCGAGAAAAGAGAGAAATGGACCCTCAAATAGAGAAAATTATCCTTTGATAGGTTAAAAGCTTCTCTTCACAGGTAAATAATTGAGTAATAAAATAATGGTGAATGTAGAGCATACTAACAATTTAGTTAACTCCTTAACTCTTAGAGTGCAGTAACTGTAGCCTCTTTATAGCCTGGATTAACCCCGCAGTCCGAGCGTGTACACACGGGGGGTTAAGGTAACAGCGACAGCTGCCCAGTGAATTACTAGGTCACAGCACACAGCTTCCCCACCTAGAAAATCCCTAATTACAACTCACAATTCAATAACAAAACACACACACACACATTTGCAAAACAGTGTTAGGCAAAGGCAAAAGAGCAGAAAGTTACCCTTATTTATTCATGCAGACTGTCACAGCAGACAGAAAGATAAATGTCCATTTCCATAAGATTTTTTTTTGTGAAATCTTTTCCTTTTTTTCTTTTTTATTTCCCCTGCTCAGCCTGCTTGTAAGTATGATTATTTCTCTTGTTTTTTTGCATTGATGAAGAGAATACGTAAACACATATAATTACAAAAGTCAGGTCATTATGAGCTTGCTTTATTATGAGCCTACTTTAAAGTAAACATAAAATGAACTCCAAGGAACTAACAGCAAAGGCAATTAGCATAAAGTAATGTTGCTGCACTATAGGGTCCTGTAATTGGATAGTACTCCCATTGCCAGCACATTTGTAATTGGACTATTTCTGTATTATGTGGAAGTCATTTTCTTGGAACGTCTGTCTGAATCACACACTAAATTTCAGAGACTAGCTTTGACACGGATATTACAGTTTTGCTTTCAGGATGAAATCACGACAATTTTTTTTCAGGATTGTCTCAGGTATCAAAACCTTGGAGTCACTTTTTCCTTAAGTCTGGGCATTCACATTTAGTTTATATGTTTTTCATATATATAAACATAAAACACCCTTTGAAATGCCTTCAGAATGATTTCTAAAATTAATTTTTAATTTTGATTTCCTTCAGCTTTTCATGAGTAATTTCAGTTGTATTTCTGATATCCCTATACTTATCCTAGTTTTGCTTGCAACCACAAAGTTCCATAGAACAAATCAAAACTTCAGAGTTTAAAACCCTGCAGGTAATATGAGTAATTACTTTTAAAACCATAGGGGCCCTCTATCTGATTACGGCTGTGTTTGCCTCCCCTGCGGTCTTGTTTGCGCTTCGTGGATGGTGAGTGCAGCCGTGGCTGAAGGGAACGGGCAGATTTAGCGAGGAACCTGCAGTGGGTTGTGCAGCTTCCTCTTACCAGCTAAGGTTTCTCTTTCTCTTAGTATCTGTAGGGATAAAAATGTATTGAAGTAGTAATAGAAGCGTTATGATCTCATTTTTCTTTGGAAATTCCTACAGAATTTAATGGTTAACCTTTCTATAAAAATTGCAAAATCTACAAAACCCTGATACAGTCATATCATTCTTTTAAATTAAGTAGAAGAGATTACAATATCCCACAACAGAAGGTGTATTCAGGTATGGCTTGAAAAGGTTTTGCTGCGCTTTGCAGGATATCCAGCCTTCACTGTATCAGCAGGACCTTTCGGCAACGCTTAAGTAAGATTTTCAGTCTGTGTCGCTGAGCAGACTAATGGCTGCAAAACGTCAGCAAAAAAAAAAACAATGTCAGATACGAGAAGTATTCAGGAGGTTATCTAAGGTACCTCTCTCCTAACGCAGCCTCGAAGTGGCTAGAAGCTAGCAGGGCCGATACCAGAAGGCAGCAGAACTGCTGCGTGTCTGTTACTTGGACAACAGATCTTGCCATGTGGTGAGCACCTGCTCCAGATTATTTTCCAAACTGTTTTGTTTCAGGAGCCCTTGGTAATAGCAGAGCAATTAGCCACACTCTTTTCCTACCTTAACCTGTCAGCCCCAGAGAGGAAGATACACAATGCAAATGATGACCCGAGGACTCAGGAATTTAATAAGCAAAAACACCACATGCAAACCCTGGTGGGTAGAGATTCCTCTAATATGTATGAGTGTTGGTTTTAGACTGAGATGGAGCGATCGCTGCCGAAGAGGTTGTTGCTCAACACGGGAATGCCCATTTTTGACCTGCCGAGCCCACCCAGGCCAGCGCGACACGTGCGCCCGTCGCTCTGAGCTGCAGCTATTCTGTGGGCACTCGGACACACGCTGGGAAAAAGCCACGTTTCCTAGCCTGTTAACACAGAAACAACAGCAACGAACATCGACTTTTCAGCCCGTGGCTGGTACTGGCACTTGGCTCTCCAGCTACTCCCATTGCCAGGGAACAACCCCGCAGAGAGGTGCGGCTGGAGCAGCCCCCACCACCTCTGCCATCAGCCTGGCACAGCCGGCCGGGCTCATGAATCAGAGTCCAAAGGGTGGCTGCGAAAGCGCTGTTATCTCGCACGATTCGCGGCGACCAGGGCGGTATTCCTGTAAGCAGGATTACTGCTTCTCCCTTGGCCCCTGCCCTGCTCTTCTGGGCCAGAATGGGCCAAGTCCCCTCCAGTACGACTCTGCCAACTGCAGCAAAGTTACAGGAATTTGGTCAGCTGAGAGAAGTGTTCAAAGCCCCGGCTGGTTTGCACAGGCCACACTCTTGAGGCTTAACTGAAGATAACTGCTAAGAGAGGAGCTATCGCACAGGCTTTTGCCAACTCCTCTTCTAGGCCTGCTTAGGTGCCTTCTCTGAGGGGCTTCCAGCCAAAAGGTTTTTCTCTTTCTTGTTGTGCTTGTTTCTGTTTTGCTTCAGCTGGAAACTAAAAGTGAAAAGTGAAAAAAATAGAGTTTAATCTGCGAAGCTGGTGAGGGCATAATGCTTGAATGGATAAAGAAAGAGCGCTTTTTCTCCCTTCATAATCAACTTGCCAAAATTTATTTCACAGTGATTTTTTTCTTCCTCCAGAGTTGCCTTCCTCTCTTTCATTAAACTCACACTGAAATAACACACTTAATCCCCAAGAAGCATCAATATTTTTGCTGCGAAGTGTTGCACAACTTGTGGTATGGACTAATGCCACGCATTAGCCATGAGGCAAGGTTTGACGTAGCTAAGGAACATCAAGTACAATACCACATTTTATCAAAACCAAACAGCAGAACAATGCACACAAGGCTCTTGCAAATACACCAGACCCATCAGATTTCAATCTGATAAAGTCAATACAGAGAAGAAATATAGGGTACAGTCTGTCTTCATTAAAATAGAAATAGGTCCAGCAGCACCGCGCTTTCCCTGCACCATGCTCTTAAACCAACAGACTTTGGGATGAGTCCCTCAGACCCAAGCAGCAGGAGTTCAGCATTCCAGCCACAGAGACTGGAGCTTTTTCCACAGCGGCCCTCAGAGGTGCCAGGGAAGGGAGCAAGGGAGCTGCCCCATCTCGCCCTAGACCGAGGGGGCGCCGCCGCCCCGTCCCAGAGAAGCGCCCCAGAGACCTCAGCAGGGCCCTGACCTCTGTCCCGGCCTCTGGTGGCAACTAAAGGAGGCGCCCCCAGGGTTTAGCATCTTTTATATGGTTTAATGTGGTTTCCTAAGCCCTTCTAATGAGGCAGAGATATGTTAGGCAAGAACGAGGTTGTTCTGCTTCCCAAAACCCGGGCTCTGCAGCTACTGCTCTGCTTCCTGCTCCGGCGCTGGGCCTAGAGGCAGGAGGGACCAAAGAACCTCTGTGTGGAGCCTAGGGCTCAAGTAGTGCACATTTCACACATGCAGAAAGGAGTTTTCGGCCGATACATTAGGCCACTATGATCAGAAAGTCTGAAGAGAGAGAACCATGCTGCGGCGAGGGTAGGCAAGGAAGCTCGCGCTACTGGGGCTCCGGCTGTGACTTGCTTGCAGTAGAGCTAAGGTTGTGGTAAGTTCAGTGAGCATCCAAATTTAGACACCAGTCCAAATCTCCTCTAATGAGACATTTGGGAACCTGCAAAAAGAGCCTTCCCGTGTTCCCAGCTACGGGAAGCTTGAAAGCTCTGCTGCCCAGGGTGATTTTCTCCACCGTGTTTTCTCTTTCAGTCAGGGCTGAAGCCAGATAACACAAAGGCGAGTGAAAATATTTCTAAAAGGAAGCGTATCTAAACCGTTGTGGTGTGTGGTAAGGGCAAGGACCAAGTCTCGTTGAACTGATTTGTTCTGTGCCGTAATCCAAGCGATTTACCTTCTCCAGGCTCGTTTTAAAAGGCAGGCAATGGATGTTCTTTTATTTCATAAAAGAAGAAATGCAGGAAAACCAAAGGTTGGTCTGATTTATGGTTGAGCTGACTGGAATATGTTATGGCTTGAATTTACATTAAACCATTGTGACTTTCAGTAAATTGAATAGAAACCATAAATGGAAAATGTTTAAAAGGACATTACATAACTGAATAAATGGGCTGAACATGTTGTCTGCATGCCTCTCCCACACCCTGATTAGCTGCTGGCTTCATCCGAGATTGAATCGGATCTGTTGCCGCTATATATATTGCCAGGCTACAGCAAATATTACAAATCACGTATAATTATTTTTAAAGGACAGCGAGGGAAAACAAATACAATCAGATAAACCAACTCCTTTTGCAACTTTACCGTCTTCTCATTAGGGTTATTCTCACATCACCCTGTGCACCATCAAGAGACAAGATGATGACAAATATAAAGAAAATGATCCCTTTATGGACCTGGCTGGCTGAGGACATGGTTACCATGGGGGAGGCACAGTTTTGTCTCCCAGGTATTTGGTCACTGTGGGGAAAAACATCCAAACACCAGCTATTTTCAGCCACCTCGTTCCAAAACGACCTGCAATAGTCCTGCAGCCAACGCTAGCACACCGAGAGGTCCAGCCTCTGCTGTGGCGCTGCTGTTGCATTTACTAAAGGGTCACAGAGACACGTGTTGCCCTGGGCAGCTCCACAGTGACTTAAACCCTCTTTGCCAAGTCTTTCCTAATGACTTTTCTATTTGCCCATACTCAAACCTCTCAAGTGCTTTGTGACCTGCATTTATAAAGTTCTCCATTCCCAGTCCAAACCACCTTACAAAATTCACCCCACCTGCCAGGTTTTCCACTTAGGCTGTACTCTTCTACGTGACGAACAAAAAGGGTATCAAATGAACGGCAATAAGCCACAGGAATGTTCTCATGTTGCTAAGCCCCTTCACGTCACCCTGAGCAGGCGCTGGCCTCCCCTACATGCCCTGCACCGTAACATGCAGCCCGAGGCTCAGGGGATGGAGAAAAATAGCAGGAATTTGGCCTACATAGGGAAATTTGGAGAAGTTCTCCTCACAGAGCAAATGGGAAATCTGAACCATTCCCTGTACAGGGGAATGTCTCCAGGTCACCACTGTCTTGAGGCAGGTGGCCACTTTGCCCTGTGTGGCCTGGGCCAAATGGGTTTCCGGGCTTTGCTGTCTGCAAAATATGAGCAACCATCCTTTGCTGTCACACAGAGTTAATGGATGATCAATCCCGTCATGGCTGTGCTGATTCCAAATGTAAGGCTCATCTAAGGATGTCTTGCTTTAAGTTCAAAGCATGTCGCCTAATATTTCCCTATGACACTTCTTGTCAGCTCCTGGGGATGGTTTCTCAGCCTGTTATGATGACTGAGTATTCATGTGTTGGCACAATTTCCCTTTATAACAGCAAAGTGAATATTTTATCAGACCATAACTAAATAAATAGTAATCTGAAGCACTTCATACAAATGCAAATAACTGTTCATGAACATTTCTTCCATAACTGACTTGTACTGCTTAATTGTTATTTTTTCTGATATCTTAATTTCACCAACAATTCAACCAAAATCTGTGTGGAAAAAATAAATTACATCACATTTAAGATTCCAGATGACTTCTCTGTAAATGGAAGGGAAAAATTTCAGTGAGGAGAAGTTTCCATTTTCTGTGCCGCCATGCATTTATACACCTCTCAAAGTACACCTGAACTATTTGGTATGGCAAGAAGCAATCCTATTAGTTCATGGTTAACAAATTACCCAAGCCCTCTTCCAGAGAGGCAGAGAATCAACATCAAAATGTGTTTTTATTACAAATTGAAAACCTTGGGTGTGTTGGATAGCTGAGCAGTGAGTAATTGGGATACAGAGCCTTTCATCTGCAGCAGTCAACCCCGATTCACATCCCGTGCTAGGAGTGACTAAAGCGCGTTGCGGGATGGTGCCAGTGCTGGGTTGTCACCTCGGGGGTAGAGGCAGTGCCTGGCAGCACCGCAGGCTCCAGCACTGTCGCTCCAGGATGCCTCCTCACTGCTATAGTTGAGGAGAGCTGAGTCAGCAGCTGCTTTTTGAGTACTATTTAAATGTTTTTTAAAAATATATATGGAGAAAACAAGCAACATTTCACCTTGGTATTTTTTTGGTAGAAAACAAATATTTCACACTAAAACTCCATGAGCCTGGTCCAGAGCAGGGCAGAATACGGGACATTCACAAACCATACGTTCTTCCCCTGAAAGACCAGCGAGCAAGCAGCAGCTTCTTGTAGCTGCACTGATCCTAATTTGGAGGAAATGGTTCTGCCCCTTTTCCTACATTGCCAAAATCAATAGACTACTTCTGAAATGAAACAGCAACCCCATGACTGGTTGGTGTAGGTGGTGTATACTCTGCTTTCTTTCTGTAATCCTTTTAATGCTCTTCACTTATCTTACTATATTTCTGTAAGACTTTGGCAAGAATAAGCATACACAAATGTTTTTCCGCTCTATTTCATTTTGCCCTGTTGCACTCATTAGTAATTTCTAACTCTGCACACTTGTGTATTTAAATTCAAATCCATGGTATAGCTTGTGGTCAAGGTGCCAACTGTTCTTCCACATGCATTTCATTTCCCTTGATAAAATGCTGATGCAAGTGGACTTAATAAAGAAGCAAATCATATAAGCATGGAAATGAAGGTGTTGCATGTGAGAGATCTTCTCGAGTCATCTCATTACTGCGTACTAATGGTGCAGTTTAATCTCTACATCTTCTGTCTGGTCTGATTAGACATATCCCAGTTCCTACAAGGCATCAGGAAGAGAGCAAGTTATCCTTAGAAGATACCAATGTAACGCTCAGTCCATGCTTCCTGGCACACCCAACTCCCACATCATTTCATGTGCCTGAGGATGACAACACCTGATGCCAAGTCATTCTAGATATCCAGGATACTTTCTGCTGTGGTCTGGCAAGTTCAGTGAGGCATTTGCATCTTGGTAATTCTTGGGTCATCCTCTCCAGATATTTCAATTTTGTGCTGAAAGTCTCCAAGCACCAAGGCAGAGGTGTGTCCTAAGTGGTAGGATGAATTTAATAGGACCGAGTAAATTAGTCCTTACCACTTATCTGTAGGTGCTACAAATTGATCTGGTCTCACACCACAGCCAACATACATTTTGCATAGGATCTTGCACCTCCTGGAGCGCTGTGCATAGTGTGTCAGGTACCCCTGATGAGCCTGGCTGTTGGCTCTTAGCAGAGGAATGGCAAATCCTGTGTCCCAAACCCAAAGGTTTCATTGACTACAGAAGATCCAAGGATGACCAGTCTTAGTAGGCAGCAGCCTGTTGTGATGACCTTCCTAAACAACAAAGTGTTGCTCAGCTTAGAAGATTAATGCTATGGCATTTTCATTACATTAGCTATATTCTGCATGGCAGAATTGCTTTGTTGATGTCCAAGGAAGTCCAGTCATGGATGAGATTTCTTATGCCTGCCAGTCCATCAGCAGTAGCACTGAATTTACCCTAATAACAAAGTATTTTATGAACTTTGTAAACTTGTTGGCCTTGGTAGAAGAAACATTGAGACATGGCTTTAAAGCTCTTTTGTTTCTGATGAGTGGAACTAAATATCAGTGCCTATTTTGTTGCTTTATTTACTGAAAAACTGCTTGCTGTCCTCATCCTTCCCTAGCCCTTTAACTGTTTATTAAGATTCTTGCTGAAAAATAAGCAGCAGGTGGGAGAGTTTTGATCTACACGTAGTATGGAAAGAAGAAAATAGCACAATCTGATTTGTTCTGTGTGTTTTGATTTTATTCCTTCTCTACAGTTTGTCTCCCACTGGGCAAGAAGAGAACAGTTTAAAATGTTAGTATTGAAGGGAAAAAAAAAAAAAAAAAAAAAAAAAAAAAAAAAAA
>VZSV01000001.1:4991116-5007614 GCA_013398735.1 Nothocercus julius | reverse complement strand
AAAAAAAAAAAAAAAGTCTCTATTACATAGCTTTTTCCAGGTTACAATACAGGCCTTTGCAGTCCCTGCTCAGGTTTTGATCACATTTGCAGGGTTTTAATGAAAAATTTTAACAAGATTTTTAACACACACACACGCACAAAACCAAAGTACTAACAAAGACACTCTTTGTTTAACAGAAACAAAAACATTTCCCAATGGCTGGAATGCAAATGCCTGCACTAAGCAGTCCTGTGTTTTGCACTAGGCAAATGAAAGAAAAGACATTCCCAGCCAGGGCAGTAGCCTCTGTCTACATGGCAGATGTCTACGTTCAGGATCTCCTTATATATATGGCTTTGATGAAGTTGCGTAGGCTCCAGTCTGCATGCAAATAGATAAGAATCTCAAAAATACTGAGCAGATTGGGACTTTATTTTCTGCATGTATATAAAGAGGATAATTTTTCTTCCATATCTCAAAGCCATACTCTTTGGGCAGGACTGCAAGGACAATAAGGTGGTTTTGGATACTACACCAGTATGGGCCACATAAGTGTCATACTCATACAAGAAAAGCATTTATCTTATCTTTTGCAGATAGAAGGGCAGTTATTTGCAGCACATGACCCTGCCAGTGTGGAAGTATAGAACAATCTAGTGCAACTCTCCCCACTGTCTACTGATATTAACAACGTCTCTTAATTCCTTTTAAAATTTTAACTTGCCTTATCACTTACCTACCGGGAAACAGTAAACATCAAACAATTATCTAACAGGTTAGATGGGTGAGGCTCAAATGTAACTGGAAGTAGGTCAGTATGATCTATTCTCCCCAGTCCTCTACAGTCAGTTTCGGTTCTGAACATATTCTACTTGAAATGCTATGTACACTAACATGTAATGCTAACATGATATATAAAATGCCTTATGATACCATTCTACTCTGTATATTCCTAAAATTTCTGGCAGGGAGTAGAAAAAAGAGGCAGAATATAAAAGCAAAATCTAGTGTAAGGCAGTTTTATGAATTGTAAAGGCATACAAATTAGGCCAAATCATTCTGTATAAAAATTTTTCATCTCGACATTCTCATTTCAAAGACTGCACAACTGACACAGACATATTGCAGAGTCATAAAAGGTAGAGCTGAAGGAGATCTAAGATTGTGTCAGTCCATCCCTCACTCAAAGCAAAGATCAGCTGCACTTATGTAATTCCCCTAAGATGTTGGTCTAACCTGTTCTCATAAATGTCTACTGATAGGGATTCCAGCCCGCGCCAGCACACATCTCCACCTTACATCTACCCTGAATTTCCCTTGCTGTCGTTCAGGCTTGTTATTTCTTGTTTTGTCTCACTGGAAATGCGGAAGGGTTTATCTTCTTTCTGGCAAATTTTACACATTTGAAGACTGTTGACACGTTTCTGCTCTTGTCCTCTCCCTGTAAAACAGCCCTGATTTGCTAACCTTTGCTAACATTTGCTAATGTTTGCTAGACCTCTAGTCCTTCCTGTTGCACTACGTGGCTCCTACCTTTTTTCAGAGAACAGCATCTGGAGCCGAGCACTCTATTCTGGCCCTTGCTAGATGCACTGGTGCTGCAGAGCCTGGAAGGACAATATCTCGCAGAAGTCATCCCTATTTATACATTTCTGTGGATTTTTTTCACAGAAACATGGCATTGCTAATTCATGCTTAACTTGCAATCCACTCCAACACACTTTTCTTTTTCTTACAGAAATGACACCCAGGAAGTCACTTACCATTTCCTATTTGTGCAGCTGAGTATTGGTGTTGAGCCATTGCACGTGTTTCTGTCTTTATGGAACAGCCTTTTACTTATTTCAGATCACTTCTTTAATACGTCATCACTGTTTTGAATTTTCCTCTTCTCTTTCAAAGGCCTTGCTGCATCTCCCAGCTGGTATGACCTACAAACTCAGTAAATAGACTATTTCATGAACAAAGTCATTAATGAAAATATTGACTGGCACTTGGCCGATGACAGATCACAATGCAGCCACATTAAGTATAACTTGGTTTGGCAGTGAATCACTAATAACCACTCTTGGAGTACAATTTTGCAACCAGTGTAGAACACACTTTTAGTAATTTCATCAAGACCATGTTTCCATAGCTTGTTTATGAAAATGTCTTACAAAGCAGTATAAAAGTCAAAAGCCTTATGAAACATAACACATTCTGTCTCCTATTGCAGAATCGTTAACTTGTCACACTATCACAGTAGAAAATTGGTAGAAAATTTATTGCAGGGTTTGTAGGTGTTTTGCAAATAGAGTGATTATCTGTTCCAGTAGTTTTCCAGAAGCTGATGCTATGCGTCCTTGCCTATATTTTCCTCCCCCCTCATTTTTTAATATGGGTTCTATATTTATATTTTTCCAGTTTACTAGTCCTCTGTTTTTCTTTTCTGAAGTTCATTTTTTAATTCTCAAAGATTGCCTCAGCCTGCTTCCTGAGAAGTCTCCTGTGGAATTCAGAAAGTTGCTCGGATTCACAATTATCTAACTTGCACTCTTTCACCTTTCCAGTCTAACTTCTCACTTCCTTTTTGCTGAGGTTAATTTGTGCGGGCATTTTGATCAGAAGTTCAATCAAGTTCTCAATGGGAACATTTCAGAAGTTCAAAGCACACTCAATAGATCGATGGGGACAGCGCAAAAAGGATAATGAAAACAAAACTATTTCAAACTTTTTTTTTTTTTTTTTAATATTCTAATACTTTTTTTTCCCCAAAAAAAACTTCCAAAAGAAACAAAAAGAAATGGTAAAGTCCTAGAAGCTGAATAATTTTCCTCTACCATACCATGCTACATGTGTGAAGATTTTAAAGCTATATAATATGCCTTCAACAATCCATGCCTGAGTTATGATTTCTACAATGTAAAATAAAAGTGGCAGGCCCAGATTGCAACTAACAACTCCAAGAGACCACAACTTAAGCAGTCCCATCTTTAGATTTTATCACCTTTTTGTCAAAAGATTATTTTCTCCTTCTGAGTGCAAAACTGAAAAGAAAATAGAGTTGTATAATAAAACAGAAAAGCATTAATCTAATTATTTTAAAGCACTGTAGAGATTTTTTTAAACTCATCACACCACAAAAATAATAATCTAGTGAGAATAGTTGTTGCATTTGCAATTTTTCCACAGGACTCCCAACTAGATCCCTCACATATCTCATGTCTCACACATTCATATCCCTGCCATGCAAGGTTTCTGCATGCAACGGCCTAGCTGCAATCTCTTTCTGGAGATTTATTTCTGGAGTACAACATGGCACAGTGACAACAGGAGAATGCCCAAGACTCCCCACTGCAAGGTCCCTGCAAGTGATCAGATACAGTATATTTTATGACTCTGTCTACATAACAAGTCCCATAATAAGTAATTGTAGAGCACTCCACAGATGTATGAATGTTCCGCTCTGTTTATCAGAAGCCTGATATATTTAGGAAAAAACACATTTACAAATTCATTAATGGAAAAAAGGAATAAAGCCTCCAGCTCTATTATCTTAAAATGGTAAATGAAGAAGTCAGATATTACTGACGGAAAAACAAGGGGACACGCATTGGCATGATTAACAAGTCTGGATTTCATAGTTAAAGTAATTGTTTTTTTCTGGGAAACCATTCGTGTGTACAATCACACAGCTAGATGGTCACGTACAACTAATAATCTAGGTCATGCTTTTTACTTATTCCTTACTGCTTTTGGTAGACAGAAAAGCAACATATTCAAGAACATCTTAAAATAAGCTTAGGCTCTTTTGATGTTATCCCTTTCCACTGCAACGCACCCTTAGTGCACCAGCTGTGTTCTTGCAAGAAAATGGCAGACAGAGGAGGATGAGTGCTGTTACTGCATCATCCCAGCCTCCCAAGTCGTAAAGAGCAAGCTTAGGTCCACTTCCCGCTATCCAAAGGATGTCACCATAAACTTGTCACTATTCTGAGCTCCTCATGTAGACCTAGACTGAAAGGCTCTGAGGAAAGGGTGGATGCAGCAGTCCTGCCTCGGGAAAGCTCTCAAGTGACAGTTATATTTTCTTTGCTGATTTTCCCTGGAGTGACATCTTTTATTCCTCAGACAGTAGTTCCCATTTTCCCCTTTTCAATTGCCTTGGCCAGAAAAGGATCACTCAACCCTCAGGAAGAAGCATCTATAAGATAAGTCTGACCTGGTCATCAAACCTGAACCTGAATGCCAGAGAGCTCTTAAGGATTAGGAAGGAGATGATTTATTCTGCCTGACTCCTTTGGACGGACGTGTAAACTCAGGGACTAATCTGGCACAGTGAAATTAATTATCTGCAACCAACTTGTTGCAGTGCTGTGGTGATCTCTACTTGTGGTTTCTTTGTTTTTTTCAACCAAGCCCTTCAAGCCCTTTGACTGGGCTGGAGAATGAAGGTGTGGGAACTGACTGAGGAATGGAGCTGTGTGGGTTGATCATACAGATTTTATTTTATTTATTTATTTATTTAAAACAGCATATCAGGTGAACACATACAGTCAAATCATAAAATTTTGAGATGGAAAAAAAGTATAATAGGTCACACATATTATATCCCTCTGCAAGTATAAGACAGTTATCCGAAGTTTATTTTCCAGTGTGATTTTACACAGGATAGATGATTGCTCACTGCCTCTGGAAAAATCAGGCCCTACTGGTGCTGAGCGATGGGGCCTCAGTGGCTTCCCTTAGGAGATACGAGGTAACTGTGCCCGGGTATTACTATGTAAATGCAGCACCCAGAGTTCAAAAGGAGTAGGCACCTCACTCCACAGCTTCAGTCATTACAGTTATGATGGTTTCTAACCCTGATCCCACTCCATAAAGCAACGTGTACAGCACAGCCCCGGGAGCCCACGCACCTCCATCTGCACAACCAGGGCTGGAGAGCAGCTCACGGCACAGCAACCAGTTATTCCTTGAATTCTTCCTAGTAGTTTCTCTTTTCTTAACTATAGTCCCTTCCCCACAAGGCATCTCTTCATTTGGCAATATAAGACACCCCCCAAATCTACAGAAAGCTGTGATCCCTTTTCTGCCCCTGGTCCCTGCAGACTACACCTGCCCTTCCAAACAACATGGATGCTCCATCTCAGAGTCCTGTGACTCACTGATCTTCTCAGTGTCCTGTGATAAACGCTTGCTAGTAGGAGGCGCCTTTCCCAAACTAACACCCTGCATTGCTATGTCCCAAACAAGCTCACCCTTGCAGCTTACCTGGGGAGGTTTGCAGTCTTCTTGGACCCTGCTGTTTTCTCTTAGGCACTGAATGGGCCAATTGCCAAATTTCATACTCCAGTCTCATCAGTCCCTGGACACCTATGCTTTGCGAAGCACTCAGACACCATCTTGGGGCCAAAATAATGTCACAGCAGAAGAAAAATATAGAGATATTTTGCTGTCATAGAAGATTTAAAGAAAGCTGTCAATATTTATAAACAAAAAAGCAGAGCATAAAGCACTTTCTAGCTACCACTGCAAGACTCAGATACCTATCACTGTCCCTTCCATAGACAGGGCGATCACCTGAAGTTTCACAACTAGCTTAGGCCTCCTAAGTGTGAGCAGCTGCTGAAGGGACAGGAGATCACCTCCTTCTGCTACTCTGGCCATATACTTCTACCTTCCTCCTTGAGCTGCAACTTAGTAATCATATGACCTCAGGCTGTGCAGATCCAACCAAAAACTTACCTTTCCCCCTGCGCCCCAAGATTGCTCTCCTGATCAATCAGCAAGCAAGGCCAGCTCATGAAGTAGCACCAACACCAGGACAGCCACAAGCAAGGAAAGAAAGCAGAGCTCCCCTTTCAGCAGAGCTCTCATCTCCACTTAAGCTCACTATGACTAAATTAATCCACAATCAAGCTCAAGGAGTTTCACATGGCTGCTGGGTTGGGACATTCTCCCCTGATAAGGCACCACTTCTAGCCTCGTCCTCCAAGCTGAAGATGAGTTTGCCTGCATACAATTTTGTTTGTTTGTTTGTTTTTGGAGCAGGGAGCTGGGCCCACGGCTGAACTCTGCCTGCTGGTTCCCTGCAACTCATACACTGATGCCCAGCTGAAATATCAGGCTGGAACAACTCTGCCACAGTGCTGCTGGCTATCACAGTGTGGCTTGTTCCTGACACACAAAGAGGTTTTAAAAATGCTGATGGCCCTTGGGCGTAGCTGCACAGAGCTATTATCTTGTGAAATCATTTATTAAAGGTGACAGCAAAGCTTAATGGCTGGCTTTGTTCTTAACTTGACTATAAACAGAGGGGTTATCCATACGCTGGGAGTTAAGTCCCTGCTGCACTCTAGAAGGAAGGGGTTTAAGCTTCTGCACGTATCTTTTCAGTGTAAATATGCTGAAAATTTCCACCGATGGGAACAAAGATAAAGGGCAGGGCTCCTTGTTAACTGTGCAGAGCCTAAGCTTCATGACAACAGAACATATCTGGGATGAGATGATACTTGCTCAGATGCCGGGACACTGGCAGTGCGTCTTTGGACTCGGGCCCCTTAAACTTGATCTTGCTGCGTTGCCTCCTCTCAGGTACAAGCACGCAGCTCAGCACGGGAACTGCGCCCCTTCCTTCAGGTGGTGATGTTAGGGAGCCAAAGGGGGAGCGCTGGCCTCAAGACGTATTACAGTCCAGTGCTGACATGCATTTTTAGAGCAGAATTAAGGAACTGCTCGGTCCATCACACTGGTGGCCGTGCTGGGGGCTGGCCGGGCACGCTCGCCTGCTGAATCATCGGAGCTTATAATTGTTTGGGGATGTGGAGGTAGTCAGGGCTTATTTAAATGCTGGTTTCACATGAGAACATTGATATTACAGAGCTGTAATTGAATCTGATAGGCTTTGGTGAGCCTTCCCCCAGGAGAGGAGATAGGATTTAGAGATAGATAGGAGAGCGTGGAGGGAACTCTAGAAAGATACATGGAGACCTGCCGATTGCCTCACATTGCTAGTCACGGGATTTATACACCTCTAAAATGAGTGATCATCAGTTCAGGCAAAGCTAATTACCTGGAATAATATGATTGTATCTGCCATAAGAGGGATGAAACTCCAGGCAGTTGAATTTTTAATTAATTGTCTCTTTAGGCCTTCTGTGAAAATGCAGGGATGTTGGAGAGCACAGGACTACAGTTTGCAGGTCTCTAGCAAGACGTAAGGTTTCTCCTCATGTCAATACTTGGGCACCAGGGTGGTGGCTCAATGTCGAGGAGCTCTCCTGTAGTGGGGCTCTTCCATCCACAGGAGATGGGTCAACATCAAACCTCTTGCGTGACCCTCGTATCTCCCCAGGCTGGGGAGATACCCTGGCTCAGGACAGGGAGCCCTTGCTTGCAGATTTGCTTTGGACATCTAAACTTCCCTGACATGGCAAAGCTTCCCCTGGCAGAGTCACCTCCGGAGATGCTGGAGGAGCCCCCTCAGCTCCAGAGCTGAGGCTTTTAGAGCTGCTTTGGTCTGCAACCATCCTTCCCTCCACCCTAAAGGAGATAGAAAAGAGACAACCACAGAAGAAATCACAAGACAGGTGAATGATATGGAAATAATTGTCCACTTAAAAAATGCCACTGAAGCACCTATAGCCTGAAATGAGGAAATCCTTCCAAATATCACACACATAAGCAAAAATCTGAATAGGTTGAGGAGTGACTGTCATTGGAAATGAAGACATTTTCACAATGAATAATACTTGTAATAAAAAGCCCACCTGCTAGAATCAATATACTTCCAATTAGACTTTTAAATCACCTGAATAATTCCCTGGGAGACATAACTATCTCAGCATCTAGAATAGCACAAAACTGCAGACTCAGAAAGAAATGAAAAAAACGTACAAGGCATATACAAAACATATAACACCACATGACAAATATTTATGAAGTATTCATATTTCCCTGAGGCCAAGAAATGCTGCATATGGATCAGTCTTGTGTGGAAAGACATAAGGGAAAAAGAAGGTTTTGTGCTGCTCTTCAATGGGCCTTGCAGGCCAGCACTGGAAAGAAAAACTGCATTTCTGATACTAGCTGGCACATTTCCACTTCCTGTTCCTTGGCAAGATTTGAGGGGAAAAAAATCACAGTGGTTAGATTTTTTTTTTTTTTTTTTTTTTTTTTTTTTTTTTTCCCCCTTTTAATCTGTAGTTCAAAGGAATGCTTTAGATCAAATACTTTTCACCAGATAAATATTCTGGATGTCTGGCAAGGATGCCAGGGAAATGTGATGTCCTGTGGTAAAAAGGAAGGTAAGCCAGACAGTGACAGTGATCCTTCAGGAAGTAAAATCCACAGGACAGCCTCTAATAATTTAGACTATAATGAAAATATATATTTTTTTTATGCTATATGAATCTATGCGTCATAGTAGTTCAAAAAAAAATGTCGTTGCAAATGTTAACAGCAATTGATTTCTACTCTGAAAGTTTTATTAATTGGATTCTCCTAGAAAATTCGCAAACCTGAACAAACGTTTCAGTGAGCGTCAGCTGAGTCCTGAGCTGGTGATGCAAACAGAGTAAGCACGCAACCTGCAGATAGTCTCAAGCTTCATGATGAAATTTTCTTGCAACTCTGATATTTTTATCGCTGGATCTCCTGAAAACAGGTGAATCACTGGAGAAGTACAAGAGTTTCTCCAGGACTCCTGGAGCTTCTTTGGAAAGTCTGTCTGCTCTGGGGGCTTCTCACTGGGCTGCAGCTTACACAGAGTTGTCTTTGCTGAGTGGTTTGCTTAACAGATCATTAGTCCAGCTCTGTTGATATAACAGTCTCTTTAGGAGGCTCCGTCAATCCACTTCCTGTGGAAACATCCCACCTAGGGTATGTCAGCATGAATAAAACCCAATGTATGTGTCTTGACTTTGCAGAGAGAGAGACCTGAAAGGTGTTGTTAGTAGCTAAAATTTCTCTGTATCTTCATCTGATTGATAGATTATAAAAAATAAAATACATTTTAAAGATCATTAAAAGGGAATCACTTCTGGTTCTGACTATAATGCAAATGACACACAGCAATACAAGGGAATGTTATTAAATAGTCTTTTTTTAAAAAAAATAAAAATAAAACATCAGCCATCATTTATTTTCTTTGCTTGTTTGTTTCTGATACATTGCCAGAATGTTTAGTTTTCACTAATAAAATTTGCCAATGACAGCTTTTGAAACAGGAAGAAACCATAGTTTGACTATTTGGTCTGCAAAACATGGTACAAACTTATAGATCATCCCTCTCTCTCTTTATTCAGTTTATTGAAACTGAATCTTTCTGCTGAAAATTCAAAAGGACATGAAATCAGAGGAGAATATTACAGTATCTTGAAGAGGGAGAAAGAACAACAGCAGAAATTAGAATTTTCTCATTATATTTATATAAATCTGTATTTTTAAGGATAATGCAGTGCACATAGGTATATTTTACTCATTTCTTGTTCACCTTACAATTATAATTAGACTTATAAACACTAATTTGTGTTTAATTTTTGCAACCAACCTGTGATGAAAAGACTTTAAATAGGTAGATTCAGATGTCAACATTTTTTTTGTGTGTGTGTGTGTGCGCTTACCACCTCTGATCTTCCAAACCGAGCTGTAAAGGGCAGGAAGACCTGGCAGTCTGCTCAGCCTCTTCCTCCTGCTCTTCCTTTAGCATCACTTTCTCCACCATCTTCACATGTGGAAACAGGCACAGCTGACTGAAGGAGCTAAATACCTGGACAGTGAGAGGCAGATTGATCGTTGGAGGAAATTCCTGCCTGGCCCAGGGCTCAGCAGCACCGAGTTGATACAGTGCAGCCCAGGACTTGAAGCATATTGTGCAGAGTGCCATTAGCAGGGGAAAAAACATTGAAAACCCGGACAGATAATCCATTTTTCAAGTATTATAATTTTCCCCCTGAAATTCTTGGAAGCTGTTAGTGTTGATAGCTCTTAATTGCTTTTATTTCTGCAATACCAGATTTCACTTACCCAGACCGATTCTCCCTTGTCCTTGAAGCAGATACACACACTTTTTTGAATTGGGCTTAGCCACAGTTTGATAGATGCAGTTTATAGCACTCCTCTTACTTATCGACAATTTACATAGAATTTGCAAATCCTGAATTTTGCCTTCAGTCTTTCATACAACCACAGAATGTGGCCAAGAGCTGACGTTTTGCTTGATGTTAAGTCACAAACAAAGAAGAAATACTATTAAAATATGAGTTTATTTGCATGTGTCCAAACAATATTCTAGTTTGTCTTTGATTCAAATATTAGCCTCAGCTTGCTTGAAACAAAATACCCAGCCATTTACTGGAAACCCACCTGGGTGCTTACTTAAAATTCAGTCTGAACTTGCTTCAAATCTGCTTCCAGTTGCTTTTGAAACCTGGCTCAGGACTCGTGTGTTCTCAATCTGCGACAACCCCTTTGAGCAACTGGCCTGATTTTACATGCTAAGCTTGTGAGATGTGCCTATGTTCAAAGTGCAAATGTATTCTTCTACTGAGGCAGGCTTAATTTTGGGAGCCCCCACACCGCAAAACAGCCTCCAAAACGTGGTGCGATGGGGCCAGAGCTGCTTGGCCAGCCTGCGTGGCAGCCACGGGCCGCAGTGCGAGTTCTAGATTGGCCCACTTGATCCTTCTCTTCTTTACCAGGTTTTTCTTTTTTTTTCCCCCCAAGCTGCAGACCGAATCAGAAGAAAGATGTTCTCTGAGTTCATAGAGTATTTTTGCAGCATTTGCAGCTACATGTAAAAAAAGCACAAATGCAAGTATTTCGTACTTCAGTGTGAGCAGTCCCATCCTTATTCAGCATGGTCCTTGAGCACTCTTTAACATACCTGGAATTTGAATCCATGCTGAAGCGAGGCCTCCGTGAAGTTTTGTAGCTGACCAAGACAGGCAGCCTAGCTCTGTCTGCACCAGCAAATGTTCCAGAGAGGCCTTGGAGACATTGCTTTACAGTGAGTGGGCTATTCAGCATTTTAATAAATTGTAACTACTGGATTTTGTGGTAGTAGTGCCATTTCTCTCTCCACGTGGAAAGAATTCACATTATTCACTTTCAGTCTCAAGACATAAAACAGTGAAGATACTCATTCATCAGTAAATTTCTTACATGGGTTGTTTTATTTGAACTTATAGCATATCCATAAAAATAGAAATAGTCTTTAAAACCATTTTTGTGATACATAACTTCCAAGATGAGATGTACAATGGAAATAGTCAAATATCTAATGTGGATTTATTTTCCCACATTTGTACAGTGAAGATGCTGTGAGAAGCAAGCAGGAATTATGCAATTTGCTGTAGAAAGAAAGATAAAAATATAACTATTTTAATGTCTGTGTAGTTCATCAACCTACAAACAGTTTCTCAGGACGTTTTGCTCTAGTTTTGTACAGAAAATATAGATTGAGAGTACTCACGCCAACACCTTTGACATTGTGATTTGCATGTAACTATATAAATATAATATACTTTGCTATCTAGAGCTTTGTACATATGAAAAATTATGGTACAATAAAAATCTATACACGTGGTGCTACCAGCTCAGCAGCTGCTAACTTAAAGGATACATCTAAAAATATGATTGCTCAGCCTCTGAAATATAAAATAAAAGAGCAATCAGAAATGCTTTTTTGTTTAAATAGTAATTTACATAAACATTCATCTCTTCATTTTCTCCATTTGCTTAGGCCTGGTAAAAGGCTTCCCTTTGGTCGGTTGGTTGGTTGCATCTGTCCTTGGCAGGAATTGTAGTTTTAAATAGTCTTTTGTGTTTGTCTTAGGCAACGGTTAATATATTTGTGAAAGAAAGTAAACGTTGGCCAGCTTGTAGCCCAGCTCTGTGCTATTGCGCTGCTGAGTGACAAGCAGCAGGTCTGGAAAGAGGGGCAGGAGGGGAGCACCGGCTCCCGCGCGCAGGCCTGGCACTTGCGCTGCGTCGCAGCGCCGGGCGCCCTCCACATCTATAGGGCACACGTTGCACTGAGGCTTTAGTATTGCAAACTTTAAAGAGAAGGTTTAGGAGCTGCTCAGTCGCAAAAGGGTAACGTGGGTGTATGCACAAGTTCACCTTATTTCCTAGGAAATCTGTCGAGAGGTCTGCTTATAAGAAAAGCAGCTTTCTGAGAGGAATTACAATCAGTTGCTGGAAGATGTATGTTAACCTGAGATGATATATGGCTAGCATTCCTCCACTGCTCCTCTGCTCCCAGAGCAAGAGGAGGTGAAAAGCTGGTGCCAGTGGGTTTGTGATGGTACCACTGACTTCAGGTTTCCACCGCGAGGGGTGAAGGGCTCCAGATAAGACGGGGTGGGGGAGAAATGGTCTTTGGAGCCAAGTGAAGGCGCTGTGCTCATCTGCTGGCCTGGCACTTCTTATGTGAACTACAAATGATGGCAAAAGGGGTGGCCTGGAGCCAATCAAGCTAAAATAAAGAGGAAAGTAGCGAGTTGCACAAAAGCAAGCAGTGCTAGCTCAGTCAGTCCGGCAAACAACAACAAAAAAAAGGAGAGATACTTTAAAAAAAAAATTTGCTTTGAAGTACAGAGGCTTATTACTTGATTTGTAAATAAGATGAACCTCTCTCCGCCCAGGTTATGAAAAGTAAGAATTGTCATGTATGGGTAATTGATGGTGACGGCTCTGGCATACAGGGTGCAGGAGGCAGTGTTATTGTTTGACATGCCCTACATGTGTAGATAACAAGTTAGGCTCTCATGTTTGCCTACAAAATTGTTGCTAAGCACATTTGATACCCTTTATATTGATACTCTTGTTGTCTCTTGGTTTCATCTCTATTTCCCTTTAAGACAAACAAAAAATGGAATAGCCTACAACCTCCAGCTGCACGCCACTGCAATTCAGGCAAATCTGGAATCAAATCCAGGCACTGCCTGAGGAAATGAATATGGCCAGGATGGATTTAATATGCTTTAACTTCTTTATTTTTTTTCTTTTCTATTCTTTTTTTTTTCTCCCCGGACTTCTCAGTCCTCCTCTCGTTATTGATATTATTTTCTGAATTCCCTATCCCTGAAAGAAAATGAATTGGAATTGATCTTGGTTTCACCTCTGTTAAAATCACCAAGAAAATCCTGTTTCTCCACTCCCACATCTCACGTACTCAGTGACCTGGTGAAGTGCCGCCTCCTCTATTTTTTTATTTCCCATGTTCTGTATGTGCTTGATCCCAGGAGGAAGCATTTGTGACTTGGAGAAAGAAAAAACTGCCAATGGATGTTCAGTCTCTGCAAAGCACTGCTAGAGATGGGTGCGAAGTACTGACCCCGATCTGAACATCCCCAAAGTCTGAGTGTCTTTATGTTGGCAGTTTTTCTCCCTACTAAGAATCCCGAGCAAAGCTGACCAACACAAAGAGTGTAGATTATATCTGAGAAAAGCAAGTTGAACTCAGCAAACGGGGTTTGCCTTTCTCAAAGGTTTTTTGGCACTGTCTGTCCAAGTGAGGAAAAACCACATGGCTTGAAGGAACAGCAGAGACTTCTCCTGCAGGCCACGGGATGTGTTTATCTGTTTTGCTTGCCTGCTACCTCACCAATTTATGTGGTATGAGGTTGAACGCTTTAATGAGGAATACAAGAAGGCTTTAAATAATTTCTACTGGAAAACTGGTGCATTTTACTAAGTTTTCCCAGTCAGGAAACAATTATCTCCCTTCAATAGCTTTTGGTCCCTGAGACTGACTTTCTTCTTGCAGTTCACCTCAAAGATGTTAGTTAAAAACAAATAGTACTTTTCCTGGGACGGACATAACCTCCCTGTGGAGGTTATGTAGGATACTCAGTACCAGGCAAGGTCAGATCCCAAACTTCTGCCTACAAAAGAAGATGCCAGTGGTGGAGGTAGCGTGGGCTCTGCGAGCAGGCCCTCGCAGCCACCTGCAGAGCCCCTGCTCCGTGTGGCTGTGATGAGCTGGGTGATGCTGAACCCACCACCCAACTTGTCGATAGCAGCTGGAAGCCAGCAAGTGTTACACTCAGAAATTGGAGGAGGGAAGGAACAAGAGATAGTGGCCAACAAAAGCTATAAACCAGGTGATTATGGAACAAGACTACTTGGCTCAGAGATGCTTACTGTTTTCTCCACTCATCCTCACCTTCTGAAGTGGATTATCGTACTCACTAAATGCCCTAGTATTTCCCTCCTTCCCTTTCTTTGCATGACTCACAGCATTGTCATAAATCACATTATGCCTGTATGATTTAAAAAAAAAAGAGAAAAACTTCACAAGAAGGGAAAAATAATCATAATTCTATAATGTTATCATATATCACAGAAAACTGTGTACATTTTTTCCCCATACAGGACATACTTCAAATAAAATAATTTTAACACCAATAATGATAATGTTCCTTCTTCCCGACAGAAGTAAAATGTTTTTTCCACCCCAGTTTGGTACATAAATATAAGAAAATAGTCTTTGAATATTTACATCCTGTTGTTTAAAATGTTGTTTCTTGACATATTTAATTCTCATTTTCTCTCCAGCCACGGGCATTCTTTCCAAATTTATATACTAATCTCCGACCATCCACACGCTCCAGGATTTCTCTCTTATAATAATATCTGTTAGAAGAAGCATATAGAGATTTAAGGTTAAATTCCTGTAGAATCCTAAAAGGACAGTATCAGCTCAGGAATCCCCCAAAAATCTTTATTTTCTGTTGTTATAAATAATACCTAAGATTATTCTAAGTGAAAAAGAGTCAAGAAACTAAAAAATACATTGTGAACTTCACCTCAGCTCACTTGCCCATTTTTCCTCTCTACAGTCAAGCATCTCCATTGGTGGGATTTAAGGGCCTACTAAATAGAAATGGAAGAGGAAAAGGAACCCAAAATGTAATGTAGCACTCTCAAAATCAATGCAATAGACTTATTTGTCAAAAAAAGCAACTGGGGCAGCTTACAATTCATTTTGGAAAATTAACTTGGTTCTCAGCTCTCTGTGGGGCAGTGACTCTTTATTCGCCCCAGGTTTCTATGGCATCTTCTTGGCTCACCTCATAGCCCGGCTGAGTTTCTCGTAGGTCATGCTGCTGTTGTTTTTCTTCTTTCCCCAGAGCTGAGCCACAGCTTCAGATTTTAAAAACCTGAAGACACCTTCTGACCGGTCTTCCCACTTGATTAATCCTGGGTTTTTCTCAGGATTGAGAAGAATATCTCGAATAAATTCCCAGAGATGGGTTCCTCGAGGGTCTGAAAGAGGAAGGGAACAGGAGGAAAAAGTTGAAGGAAATTTCTGGGGTAGGCTCAACCTTTTACTGTCACATTGTTTTGGAGCATCACTCACAGAAAATGACTGTTTTGTATGGGCAGCTCTCAGCTCTGGCACCACAGGACCCATGCTTTTGAGATACATAGGGGATAACCCTGACTACCCTTACTGGACAGTCAAATTCATAAAGGCAAAGGATATATATAAAAAAAAAAGAAAAAAAAAAAGATTGAGACTAACTCCAAAACTAATTCCAAAAGAAGGATGCAATGAGTTAATGAAAAATCAAAAAAAAAAAAAAAAAAAAAAAAAAAAGACAAAACAATAAAGGAGTGATATCTTTGTTCCAGTCTGCAAGAACTTGAAATACAAGGATAATGTGAGAATCATCAGAAGTCAAAATGTGTTACAGTTTGCAAAAGAAATTAAAAGCAAATAATAAAAAACAAAATCAGGCATATAAATGAAAGAAGAACTGGTAAATTACAAGGGAAGTAGGCTGAGATAGAGATAAGGTAACTCAGATGTGGCCAAACATCAAAATGATTAATTTGCATCTGTTTTTGATATGAAACATGTTGAAGATGAGGGCAAAAGCAGGTTATTGTTTGAGAATAGAAATGAATATTAAAAGACAAAAAGAGATCTCAAAGTTCAGGACACAGGCCTCCCATTTAAGCACAACTCCATCCCACAGTTACTGTGGAGGGAGCACCAGAACACTGAGGTGCAAGAGAGTAAGTAGAAAAAAAAATCTACCAAGAGGTGACAGTTTATGAATGAAGAATAGCAAACACAGTGATGAAGTGGGGCAGCCAAATAGAAGTCCTTTGGTCTGATTTCACAACAGGATTTAGAAAAAAATTTTGAAGGAAAAAAAATAGTCAAAGATATGAAGGTAAAGAGTAACTGGTCTATAATGCTACATGAATACATTAAAGGCAGATTGCAGTTGACTGATCCAATATTTTTCTTTGATATAATAATTATTTTCTAGAAGCAAAAATATGTGGTATCCAGACATTAGTAAAATACTCTCTATACAGAGCGGTACTCATGAAACTGGAAATGTAGAGGATTAGCCACTGCAGGGTGATCCTTTCTATATGCCAAGCCTGTGGTGGAGTTTCTTTCAGATCTATCTTTTGTCCAGTCCTATCTAATCCTTACATTAACAACCTTGTTGTTACATTAACAATCATGTAGGTCGGTAGGTCGGCAGGAAGGAGGGAAGGGAAG
>VZSV01000001.1:4963265-4990916 GCA_013398735.1 Nothocercus julius | reverse complement strand
AAGGGAAGGGAAGGGAAGGGAAGGGAAGGGAAGGGAAGGGTGCAGATGACAAGCCTGAACAAGCCAAGTCAGCACTGGCAATGTGAAAGGATAGGAAGAGAAGTCTAGAAGACACAGATGATCTCAAGGACAGGACAAAATTGCATACTACCAAGTATAGCAAACAAACAATTTAAAGGATTTCTATTTTAAATTGAGAATGATACAGGTGACACAAGCAGGACATTTTCAGTATAAAAGTCACAATGAGGCGCATTAATGGAAGTGTACCTGGAAATCACAGTTACAGAAGCCTTTTGTCAGATTCAGGCTGAATCAGAACCACGAGAGGCAGCAGGAAAGGATGGTGAGGAACATGAGAGAAAGAGCAGAAGCAGAGAGCAGGTGGCGGTGCTGGTGGCCTGGGGAGGCCTGGCAGGAGCCGCCGGGCAGGGACCGCGGGCAGCGGCTGCAGGCGCCAGCCCTGCACCTCGCCGTGTCTCTCCACGAGCCACGGCACTGCCCGGGCACGGACCTTCCCCGTTTAGTCCCGGGGGCTCCCCTGTTATTCTCGTGCTGCAGGTACGCAGTCTATCTCAGCACTGGGCAGGGCTCTGGTTCTCTTTGCCTGTAACTTCTCCATGACAAAAACATGCGCAGCTGTACTGAGCCAAAAGCTGTGGAAGCAGTAGTACCAGAAACAGACAGGTCCTTGGAGCATTCAGTCACAACAACTCCATCTAAACAGTCTTGTTTCCACACTGAACTCAGAATGCCTCCTTTTCCCTCCCAAAGGGTATTTACGCTTGTCGTGTTTCCAATCAAATAACCATTACAGCCATGGATGCAGACTTACTGTGCTTCTTGGTGTGGGCCTTTGGGGTATGCTCTTGTGTTTTTTTAACTTCTGAAGAATCTGCAGAGAAGGAAAATGAAGCCTATTTGTAAATTTGATTAAAGGTTTTCCATTGACTAGCATGTTGAAAGAAATAAAACCACAAAAAAGAAGGAATATCTCTTTTAAAGATAATCATTTTTCAGAAGGTAATCTAAGAGAGGAGGAAGGGGGAGAGTTTTGTTTTCTGCGCTATATGTTAATCAGCACACTTCACAAAGACACCATTGATGAATAAAGAATGAATGCAGAGGTAAACATTTAGCTTTTGAAATCGAAATTAGATTAACAAATACCTCACCCCATGCTGCGTGTGAGAGAGAGAAAAATAAGAGGATCACGATTTAAAAGGCATCCTGACCTGTCCCATTATGTCTTAAGTCTTTGCAGAAGCATGTATCTTTGGGGGCTTATTTGTTTCTGCAGAGATGATCTAATGTGAAATGTATGTGCCAACGCACAGAACACCCACCTGACTAAAACAGAACGATCTGGCAAAGCGCTCTGCTTTGGGGGTAGGGTACGGGGATAGGACTGCGCTAGTAGGAGGGTTTTGGCAGCCGGCTGTGCAGAGCTTGTTGCATGGCTCCGAGCCACAGAAACATGCCATTTCTCATCAGTGCACCCTCTTCACCTGTATCCAGCCTCGAGAGGGCTCGACTGCTGGCACAAGCGCTCGCGCACAAACCAAGGAAAGGAGAAGTTCCGCCTGTTCGTCCCTGTCACCCACCTTGCAGTCTGCCCATTTCGTGTTCTCCTCTAAGAACAGCCATAATCTGGCTCTGCTATTGCCATGATTTGATGGCTTTCATTCCATCGCTCTACAGGGCTAGTTCTGAGAAGCAGCCCCTCCAGTGTTTGCTTTTCGGTGTGTTTAGTGTCTGAATTCCATAAAGCTCAGCTTAAGGTCCCACGCACGTTTTCCCAGCTTCTATGAATGCACAATTATCATACTTTTTATGGAAACGGGGCATTTGCATGTGCAAATGACTCACAGGAAATATTCATTTGCATAAAAACTTGCTGGATTTGCACAAGAAACTGCAATGACTGCATGTGAAAAGGTAGATGCAAAGCTATTCACACACTCACTTTATTCATACATAACTGGATACATAAACTGAGCAGGTCAGAGAGAATGAATCTAACCCCACTATCCTGAGCCTGACATAATTACTGTCCTTGACCCCCAAGCTGCAAATGTGCTCTGAGTCATTTTGCCTTCCCACTCTCGAAGAGCAGGAACCAGCCTGAACCTCACTCAGCTTGGGGGGAAAAGTAAAATGAGGTGTATTTCATTGTCTTTCCTCAGATTATGATTCCCGAGATGTTATTAAAAGTCTCTGGGAACTTCACCTAGTGAGGACAGCAGGACCGGGTCCTTTATTTGCCCTCTTATTTAAATCCCCCTCATTTTAAAATCCCACAATCCGCTTGCATACGCTTGCTATGCGCCGTTTATTTGGAGATTTATTCTTGGAAATTCTAGGTTGCCTTCTACCTAGCCAGTGATTTATTCTTGACTTCAGCTGTGTAAATAGCCTCCCATTCTGCCTCAGCTCTTACATAGAGACCAGTTTCAAACACGCAACATTAGGAGGCCAGGGCCTGACATATGAAAAGAGTTACGATGCTGTTTCAACAAAGCTGTCTTGCAAAACTGGTGACAAAAGGTTGCAGAGTATTTGCATATGATTCAGGAATGAGCCATTTCTTTACGGGATATACAAATTTAGTTTTCACAGGAGGCTGTGCCCTTGGCGTGCCACCCTTGCCCTAGGCTCAACAAGTCAGTGGGTAAACACACGCAGCCAGGAGCTTGACAGGTCCCCCGTCCCATCAGCGAGCGCTGAAATCCTCGCAGCCATTTTATGAGAGTGGGTGGAGGCAGCACGGAAAGCAAACAGGGTGCTTTTTTTTCTTAAGGTTTTGGTGGTTTTCTTTTTCTGGTTAGGTTTGCTGTTGTTTTCTTTTTCACTTTATTTATTATTATTATTATTTATTGCTGAGTGCGTCAGTTGAAGCTGGACATCGCCCTCAGAGAGCCCCGGTGCATGTCACCCTAACCACACTTCTACCTGGCCCTACATCAGAGAGGTTGCTCCCTTCAGCAGCTCTGCACGGGTGACATGCCAGGCTGTGGCCTCCCTGGGATGGTCACGAAGCCCCGCCAGGGGCTCCTGTGGGAGGTAAGGGCTGGAGGGGGACCCAGTTCCCCCAAGCTCCCTGGCTCCTCCGCACCATCCTGGGCAGCCCTGGGCCCGGCCACCCGCACGGGACCAGCCCTCGCTCCTATGAAATGCGGCCCCGTCTGGGGAGCACCACGGTGCTCGCTTGCCTGCGATCAGCCACACCACAGAAAAGCCTATGGCAGGGCTGGAACATCTTGTCCCTGTCACTAACATCTTCCCCTTTGACTCAGGCACTTTAAAGATACGTGGAGGATGGAGAGCGTTTGATCTTCTGTGTCTTGACAGAGGGAAGGGAGAAGCACGTCTTTAAAGCAAGCTACAGTAATAACGATAGCTAAAAGAGTTGTCAGAATCAGTACTGCTTGGTTTAAAATGACTGGAGGCTCAGATTCAATCCTGCAACAGAAGACCACGGAGACTATTACATGTCAGTAGCTCTGGGACAAGCGACAAACAATTAGCAAAATAATTACAAGCTCCTTACCGGGCGGCTGGTGGTTAGGTGCGGTCATGGAGATCTGAGCACGACAGAATGTTTTACTGTCCAATAACTCTGGGAATTAAAAAGAAGACATTTTAAATAATATCCTTTGACAACAATAAAAATAGTTCAGAAATGCATGAAGTACTGTGAGGTTAGTTACCTACTGTGCTACCATAGCCACTGTCATACAGATAATTCTCATCTTTCCAGGACACCATTAACGACGGATCTGAGGGTAAAGGACCAAAAGGAAAATCAGTTCAAGACAAGCATGTTTCTTCCACAGATGTGAACAGTGAGCACCAAAATAAAATGCAAATAAAAAAGGTGCAAAACAGAACTGAGAAGAAAAATGAGAACAACATGGGAGACCATTTCCTTTCATTCTAGTTATGGCTGGGGTTTTTACGGATGGAGTTTTGCATGCTCAGGTAAATGTACTTAGACAAAGCCTTGACTTTTTAAAATAATGTAGTAGGCTCTTCCCTTTCCTGGCAAGTATATCATTTATGCCGGTGCTTGTAGGAGTTTTGCTATGCCAGATCAACTCTTCTCCTACCCAATCCAGTCCTGAAATCACAGTCCCTGGTGATTATGACAGTTCTTTGGTGCCATGGAAATCAAAGTGTTCTCAAATATCTAGCAGAACAAGAGAATGCATATAATGAGCATTTATTTCTATAATGGTAGAACTCGAAAGTGCCCTCTGAAGCAGGGCTTCATGTGTAAACACAGAGCGAGACATCAAAGCCTAACCCGAGATGTCAGGCCATTTTATTTCAGGCACGTCAAGTCCTCTTCCTTCCCATATAGGCCATCTTTATGATTAAAGAGACAGACTTTTTAGTGACCTTTTGGTCAAATGGATCCATCCCAGCAGTACCTTGATGGGGAGCTGCAAAAAACCTCTCATTTTCGTATAAATACATTCAAAAAACACCAAATACGCATTATAGCTAAATCATCGTGTTTGGCTGAGTTACCACACATGACATAGGTATTCAGCAGGGCTGCTAAGCAATAGCTGCATGTTTGGGCACCCAGACCTCGTGCTTCTACAGCAGCACACACCCTTAGCTTGTTTGGACACCTGATCTGCCAAGCGTTGTCTCTGAAAACCGGCCTTGCCCGGCAGGAACGTAGGGAGGTGTTTCCCAGGGCCCACGTCGAGCAGCCTCGGCAGCCTACCAGGACGGGGCAGGCTCCCTCGCCGAGCCCCTCGGCCCGTCTGCAGCCCCTCGCAGGGCGTCTCTCCGGGCAGCGGCACAACCCCGCCAGCCTCTTGCTCCCTGTCCCAAAAGAGAGGCCGACTGTGGCTCACTGTCAAGCACGTGGCTGGGACGGGGCTGCGGAGAGCAGCGCTTGGCTGCTGCTGGGAACAGGCAAAGAGCTGCCCTGGCTCGAGAAGCTGCGTGGACCGGCCAGCCACCTGTGCCTGGGCACCGCATGCTGCAAAGAGGTATTCGTTCTGCCAAGAGATATCCAAATGTGGCTCACGAGCACACCTGCACGCACAGGAGCTGCGGCAACAGGGATAGAGTGTGCGAATGCAGGCTGAGGGGCTCCTGGAGAGCAACCTAGAAAATAGCCATGCTTAAAGAAGAGGACTTGACTGAAATCCCGAGAGGAAAAGGTTTTAGCTAAGGGCACAATGGGAAAAGGACTGTCACAGGAAAAATGCAGATTTCATCAAACCAAAATGCAATCTGAATTTCAGTTTCAGGTGAAATACAGAGAGAAACATAACATTTTGTTGTTTCCGTTCAAAATTGTCTTTGCGTGGAAATTTCTTCATATTTCAAAGCATTAGCAACTATGAAAGAAAAATATTTTTCTTCCTGTTATTTTGCAGAGAATAATGTGCAAAAAGATTGTTTTGAGTTGGAGTCAGATGAATGAAGCACAGAATCAAGTCATCTGCACGGCTGCACTCACTGGCCGCTGCAAGCTATACCAGCTCGGTAGGTAAACATCTGCAGAGGTCACCTACGATATTGCAGAGGTCTCCCAACTCAAATGATCACATGCAAGCTAAAATACAGCAATACTACCTGAAACATCTAAAATTCAGTAGATGTTGACTGATATTTGAGTCATTTATTTTATTCAGTACAATATGCTTCCCATGGTAATTAATGCTACTTTGATGTGTCTCTGGCAATGGGCAATTTCCACTTATGGTCACCATCAGAAGTCAAGTCACCCAACCATTACTCACCTGTTTGTTCTGTCTTCACAATGACATTGTGAGATTGGTACATGTCACTTCCGCACTGACCTGCAAGAAAGCATATGGCAGATAGGATGTGTATCCATCAGCACAGAAGAAAGAACAAAAACATTAGCTCCAAACAGGGAGTGCTGCAGTTGGGGCAGAAGGTGGATTCCAGAAGATGGCACACACCCTTTCCCTTGGACCTTCAGACTCCTGCCTTATACCAGATAAAAGCAATAGAGCAATATAGATAATTAAGTGTGAGCGTATAGCAAAAACAGCAGATGAGATGTGCCAGGAAGGTTTCTGGAGAACACAAATGATTTCTGAAGAATGCAAAATTCAGGCGGCCGTATGTGCACCTCTGTCCCTGCATGGGCTGGACTATTTACCGTTCCATTTTAGGTGCTGAAGGTTGCTGTAGAGCAGCTGCCCTGCCGTGCCCGCTGCCTGCGTGAACTCCTGCAGACTCATGCTGCACAGGTGCTCCCCGTTGATGTCAAACTCCTGGAAAGGGATGCAGTTGGCATCCAGCTGGTTGGTGTCAAGGAGATGCTGCAGCCACTCCCAGACCTGAAACTTGGTCCAGTACTGTGGGTGGATTTCGTGCCACTGTGTTCCATAGAAACTGCTGGACACTGGAAGAGAAAATGTTGAGTGTTTACAGCCTCTGTTAGCACCATCAGATTTGTGTATAGTTGAATTGCACACCCTGAACATCGATAGATCTCGATTCTTGTCTCAGTCCTTAACACAAGTTTACTAGTAACACTGGCTACTGCTGGAGCGGGTGTTTTTCCCTCAGTTTTCAGACTAAAAAATAGCAGTTATGACATTTTCCCTTTCTCATCAGTGTGTTGAACGAGTACGAATGAATTTACTAATGCTGGCAAAATACACCGATATTCTTTGCTGGAAGATACCTTGCAGAAGTACTGTTGTAAAGGTATGCTGATGCTTGAATAGGAAAAGAGCTCCAGTGCTTCAGATAATGCTGGAAAAATCTTGCAAAACCCCATAATATAGAGCAGAAATTTTATTTGAATAAGTACAAATAAAGAAAGACTATGAACTATAGGATTTGGACAACATATATTAAAAACAAAGACATCCTTGTATTACTCCAAAGTAAAAATCTACCAACATTGCCCTCAGTTTCATGCGTTCTAACAAATGCACATTTTCTCCCTAATAAGTTCAGTTGATTTCTGAATGCAATTGTAAAATTTCTTTTAATTTTGGAAGTTTCCTGATTTTCTTCTCAGGGTGTCTGAATCTTTTCTTGGCCAATCTTCCAAACAACCCTCAGTGATATATCTTTGCATGACAATAATTTACGCGTACAAATGAAAGAACTGGAGTATGTGGAAAGAAATTGTACCTGGCACTAGAATAACATATGAGATAAGAGCAGCAGCAGGATGTCTTGGCTGTCCTCACGGGAGGGCTGGCAAAAGGAGGCCAGCGGGGCTCATGCCTTGAGCAGAAGGACAGCGGAGACCACCAGGCAGACAGTGCTCGGAAGGGCGGAAGGACTAGAAAGGTCTCAGCGTGCGGGACGGACAGACGGACAGCACAGGAGGGAGTTTACAGGAAGAGGAGAAGCTGCCATGGCCTCGCTCTGCACGTGCCTTCTCTGCACGTGTCCTCTCCAGGGCACTGATCCGCTCCCTTTCCGCCCCTTCCCAAAAGGGAGCCCTCCACCGCTGGGCACTCAGCTCACTGCAGAGTGGATGTTGCTAGAAGATCACGAGCACCAGATTGAACATATTTTAGGGATGTGCTCCCCTCTGCTAGACCTCACGTCCGTGGCTGAGACACTGCGCACATTGCCGTTTTGAGGGCAAACACAAAAATGCCCCACTTTCACCTAGGTTTCTCTGTTTCTCTGGCCGCTGAGGTACATGTCAGCCGGGTGGCATGTTTGTTCCTCACCCTGCTGCTGAAGGATTTGGGGGACTAGTGCGGATAAGGAAAAGCACAGTATGCTGGAGAATAAAGGCATGATGGAGCCATGAAACGTTCCCCGGAAAAGAGCTTGAGAAGCATTCCCGTCCCTTTAGAAAGGCAGAGGATTTTCGGATGCCAGCAGAAGACTTCTGATGTAAATGTAAAGCCTTTAGTGAGAAGAAAGAACAGCCAGATAAAATGAAGCAAAGGGGGGAATAACAGCAGATGCCAGCCCAAGTTTTCGGGGTTCTATAGCTCTAAAATGCAAGTGAATCCTAAGGAATCTCACAGTGGGATTCCTGCAGACAAACTCTGATTTCCCTTTGTGAAATTCTGTGTTAATTGAAACTCAAACACCATTTTCCCCAAGAATCAATAAATGGCAAGACAGCTAATTTATGAAGTGATTATTATGTATTGCTGTGTATTTAGAAATTACAAATAAAAGAGAATGGAAATTATCCCTGTAAGTTTAGCTACAGCATAGTGTGGATTAAAGGGCAGCTACAATGTGTGTTTTCATGCTCAGATTTTAAGATCTAATAATTCAAAAATATTACTTTGAGTGATGAAAGGAATTTAAAATTATATCCACGTTTTTTACATCTATATCTATAGTTTTATATGGAGACAGAACATAGGTATTATAAGCGTGTTATTATGTATTTGTGTGTGTGTGTGCGTGTGTGTGTGTGTAAAAACACAATTACAATACATATCTCAATATAGCAAGACAGCAAGATAGTTTTCACACTGCGTCACACCTTGTAAATTATTTTAAGTGCAAAAGTCATCACTACCTGGTAGCCCTTGGGAGGCAAATGTAGCACAGAGAAATGGTTCTGAATGTAAGAAGAGAAAGCTCACAAATCACAAGGTATTTAGTACCCTAATGCCTAATTACATAGCTATCTAGTGATTTGAGCTGAAAAAGCAAACACAGCAAAGGAGTAGAAAGACTCCCTCCCTACAAAGCCGGAAGGGAGATTAACATTGAAATAAGTTGTCAAATCTGAGAGGGCACAAGGGGTAAACGTAAGAGGAAGAATTCTGAGCCGAGGAGAGGGCTCTTCTGGCGCTGTGGTTACTACTGAATCCACTTTAAGTAGTGAAACGAGCCATAAATTGGTCTTTTTCAGAAACTTGCTGTCGGAGGGTTAGCTTTTACAAATAAAACGGCAAAGAGAAGTTTTCCTTCCAGAAGTGAAACCCCAGTGAATCAGGCTCGAAGGAGTCACACTGAGAAGTACTAGTGGTGCATATTTAAAGACGCAGTGTCCGTCCCCCGCCTCAGCCCACCAAGAAAAGCAGAGCTCAGGGGCTGCTGCATTCCTCCTACCATTGCATGTGGAGTATCCGTCTGTCCAGGAAGGCTGCTGGTGGAGTAGGTTGCTGCTGGAATTGATACTCATTCTGCCAGCTCCTTCCAAAATCATGATCTGTAAGCGAATCGAACAGCGTGCTTAGTGAGCCGGGTCTAGTCCAAAAGGTAAATGATAAAAAAAGAAAAAAAAAAAAATCCACCGAAGGTGAAGTGAGCAAGCCAATTCCATTTGTAGAAGATACAATTGAAATCAAGAACATGTTGCCACAACCCCTTTTCAGCTGCCACAAAATCTCCTTATGATAAACATTACCATGTTTGATTTGCATATGCAAGAAGCAAGTTTCTACAGCTGCCCATCCATAAATGAATAATCTGTAATCAGAAATGAAGCCTAATGAAAAGACAAGGCTCCTGACCGAGCAGTACAGGAACCCTGCCAAGGTTTGTGAAGCGAAATACAAAGTAGATTGACAATTTTTTTCATTTAAAGTGAAATTTCAAAAGTTTTTAATTTTTTTTTTTTTTTCTGAGAGAGAGAGATAGGACTTTTGAATAACTGCCAGCTAAACTACACAGCTGACAACAAGTCCTGTTCTGACACCTCTTCACACGGAAGGATACACTCCATAAAGTTACCGGGAGGTAGGGACATCTTGCCAGCTCGCTAGATCCTTATCCGATCCGTGTCAGTAATGTCCCTAGCATGTTCTTACTGGCTGATGTCACAGATTATGTGTTTCAGACCACAGAAAATTCAGAAGGTCAAGTTAAAATATCTGGAAAGACAGCCATTTTCATGAGAAACGATATTTCTAAGTAATACTTCTGCCAAAATAGCATTCTCTGCTTTAAGTGACACAAAATTTCCTTTCAATTTGCATTAGCACCATGCATAAAACTTTTTTTTTTGGTAGTGCACGTAACACATGTATATAATCCCACTGGATGTATACAAACATTATCTTCCAATGGTTTAAAGTAGAAAAGTTTAAAAATGAATATGATAAACACATGGCATAGATGTTCCTGAACAGTTTGGAAAACTATTTTTATAAATCCTAAATGAATCTTCAGACATTAGGAGGTCACATGAATCTAACTGGACTTCACTTTGCAGTTAAAAAGAGGCTGAAATATAAAATGGACCTACGAAAAGTAAACTGTTGGTATTGGCCTCCCGTCCACTGAAGCCAATCAGAAAAAAGCCGTCTAGAGCACAGTGCTTAGAAACACCCCCAGCCTTGGTTTTAAAGACCTGAGCGGGCATTTTCCTCCATCATTTTCCAATCCATTAAGTCTTTTCTAAAACTTAAAAGTTAGCACAATTTGAAGGAAAATGTATGCATGTATATGTGTGTGTGTGTGTGTGTGTGTATATATATATATATATATGATAATTACTTTAAAATTCAAAGCCTTAGGAAGTATGTTACAGGGAATACCCTTTACAGTATGATCCAACTTAGGACCTTTTTTTTTTTTTTTTTGTAGCTATATAGAATAGCAAAATCAGACTGTGGGTGTTTTAACATTTGCTTTCCACTCTTAATTCCAACAACCTGTGATTCGGGGCCACCAGCATGGAAAATTTCCCAGAGCAGGTGTGCGGGGGTATAAAATGTTAACAACAAGGAGAAATACATAACATCCCACTGTGGCCAAATAAAAGATGACTGTCGTTTTGGTTAGTAAATTTACGCAGACTACAAAAGAAAGCAAATTTTGGCCCCATGTTAAAGTCAAATGACTTGATTTTGTGAAGGAGAAAGTGTCAGGAAGCCTTTCACTTTATTACACTGATTTTAAAGACGTTCATCATATAGTATGAATATTATTCATTTTATATACTTGATGTAGGAGAGTTTTTAAGCAATAACTGGCTATATAAGATGTGGTGCATGTGTGATAGCCGATACATACACCATTGAGAAGGCACAGACTGACAGACGTATCACATTATTTATATTATTATCTCATTTTTAATTAAGACATCACTTATGATCGTAAAATTTTGAATAAGTCAAGTACTAATGATAAAAACTTTATTACAGCATCAAATAGAGGTGAGGTAGAATGTCACATCTGCAAAAAGTATAAAACTTGATGATTAGCAAATCATTCTTAAGAGCAGTTTGTTAAATTCACTTCTTTTTAATTTTTTTCAGTATGCAATTAATATTAAATCTCAAATTGTTGACTTGAAGTCATGTTTGCAAAAAAAAAAAAGATTTGAGAGTTACAGATGCTGTGCTAGGTCACTTTGCACAAATAAAAATGTGACCGGGAAAATACGTGCTTATGAACTGAACTTTTATTTTTTTATTCAAGCTCCTCCTGTGTATCTTTGCCCTGAGCATTCAGTTTAGCTAAACTCTTTTTTCTTTTTTCCTAGCGAGCCAGCTGAATTTCAAAACCAAAGGTCTATGCCAGCAACTGGTCCAGCAGCTGGAACCATAGATAGCTAGGGACACCAAACGATGGATCTTCTGTATTTTCTCCACGCCAGCAGTAACTAGAAGCAGTGCGTGTTAGAGGTCTGAGTAGAAGCACTCTGAACCCCCTTTAGCTAGATTTCAGTTGTTGCCTTAAAACCTTCTTCCTCTTTCATGGTCTAGCAGACAATTACTCTCACAGTATTCCTACAGACTAAATGTATTTTCAGATGCTGTATTTGAAGTTTGCTTTACAGATTAATTGACCAATACATCCTCTATTTGAAAGCTATGTGTAACCTTTTTTTTTTTTGAAAGCTATTTAAATTACCTCAAACAGAATAAGCTAATTAGCTCCCCATATCACCTGTGGGAACAATGTGCATGGGAGAAAGAACTTGAAATATAGCAAAAAATACAGTAACAGGATTGGAGTCAGCTTTAACCCAAACTTTTGAAAATTTCTAGATGTTCTTACAGGTACTGATTTTGACTCACCTATATTTAATAAAGCATTAATAAAACAGCCGTACAAATGGAACAGCCTAGAAACTGTCAGGTCACCTCTCTCATCTTACTGTAAGAGTATTCCTTAGTTAGAAATCACTTCGTACCCAACCTCAACAATCTTCACGAAGTCCCACTAACGTAGCTTTGATGACTTTGCTTGGAAGTCCGCAGCATCATGCTCAAGAATGTTTCCTCTATGAAAACTAAACCGTGATTTTCTTTATTTCGCCTTATAAAAGCCTTTCTTTGATACAAGTTCATGACAGATTTATGCTTATAGTGGTGTCTCATCCCATACTTGGAAAGATTTTGAGTCAGGATATTGGTAGGGGAGTGCTCTTCATTAGTTTAGGGCCAAATCCTCAAATCTCACTTGTGCACAGACAAACCTAGTTAAAGGGTGTGAAGCCTCAAGGGGAAGGACACATAATACGTTCAGTTTTCTTTTAATCATATGCCATGTATCAAAGCAAACGGTGGAACTAATGAAGCCTGGTTTCCTATGAATGTGTATCTTGTGGTTGGGTTCTCTAGTGTCTAGCAAGATGTGAGCACTGATTGAAGTTTTTCCCACGGTTGGGGCATTCATAATGTCTCGTTGTCTCAAAGGAGTGAGCTCAGGCTTCGCTCTTTCTTTCAGAGAGCGTATTAATAGATTTTCCTCTATTACCTGGCAGCCTATTTTCATTAATCTTGTAAGAGCTTCATATCTTTGAGACTTCTACCCCATATCAAATTTAATTAAAATAGGTGATAGCACTCCAAGATTATTACAGTCCAAATGCAAAAGCAAGCACAGACACAGAATAACCACAGAAGCCTCATTTCCACAGGAAACTGTGGAAATCTTAAAAGGGGATTCTAGCGGAGCTGAGATTTTGGAAAACAAAACAAAGATCCTGAGAGCTGTCTCTTTGCTGAATATTATAAAATGTAAGTATTATGAAATATCAGAAATGCATATTCACATATGGATTTATATGCGCACAAAAGTACACACATTTACTTTTGTGTGCACACTGCAGTTATCTTTCTCTGTACACACCTTTCAAGTCTTCTCCACTAAAGATCAGCCACTTTCATAGTATAATCTTGTAATAGCAAGGAGGGCCATTACACAGTTCATAAGAGGAGGGAAATATCACGTCACTTAATCAGTGAGGTCAAATAAAGCTGTGCACTGATGTTCAACAACGCTCCTTTCATAGAAAGTCCTGCTAGAAGGGATGAGTGCATTCAAGAAAAAAGGTCTTTTGCCTACATTCAGTATATCACATGGAATTCAAAGACCAAACCCTGAAAGACTGTTAGCAAAAGCTCGCACTGCAGACAGGAGTTTTAACCGAGTCACAGCCCTACGCCTTGGGAGGTAGCAGGAACTCTCTTGCTCAGTTCTTCTTTTCTTTCCCAACCACCCGATTACTCCAAGCAAACACTAGTAACAGAAAGAGCAAGGAGCCATGGCCTGACCGTGGAGCAAATCCAGTATTGCAGAAAAACATATTTACAAATCCTTGAACCTTGAACAGTGTCTAGTGCATGCTATGCAAATTACTTTATTGCACTACTGCTCTGGAAATAAATTGCCCTGATCTCCATTTCCACATTCAACCCAAGGAGACATCCAGATAACGAATTTCTCCTTTTCTTTGAATCAGAATCTTTCACAAACAGCTCATATTCAATGACAGGAGAATGCTGAACACTGCATGAAAGTGAGCGAGCAGCACTGAGAACACAAGTAAATTTTTGCAGCCAGCAAGCAGAGCGGTGGTTCCGACATTGGTTTGTCTGCTCATGTTGCAAGACTGAACGGAATTAAGGGTCCTGTTAATTACAAAGAGGAGGGGGTGTGGAGCCCGTGGGCAAGCAGGCATAAAGCCTTCTGGTTCATAGAGCTCCATATCCTATGCAAAAGACAAAAAAGAGATGTCTAAGGCAAAACTGACTGAAACGATTAAACTATGACTCCACCCGTAAGCTATGCAAAGTGTAAAAGTGACTTCTAGCTGAGACAAGCTCTGTGCAGCTCCTCCTGGTGAGTCCAAAAGGGTGGATCTCTTTTGGCGCATTTACTTATGGGATCCTTCCCCATTTTTCCACTTTTACCATCATGGCTGAACTTCAAATGTAGATTTCACCTGGGCCTATTTTCTTTGAAGTATGTTATGTACACAGTGAAGACACAAACCCTGCTTTTCAGGGCTTGGAGTTAATGGAACAAGTATCTACAGAGTATGTTAAATATTTTAGATCATTACTGCACTTTGGAGTACAGTCAAGTACTTAAACAGCAATCTAAAGTAAATGATATTGGCTAATAACCGCGGATGCAGAGAAACACAATTTGGATTTCAATCTTTTGCTTAAAAAGTTCAGAAGACAACCTAATGGCACAGGTTTTGGGGATGTCAGGAACAAAGGATGTGCACAACAAAGCAGGTGGACCTGCTTTACACACGCAGTAACTTCAGAAACAGAAATGCATTGTACTTGCAATGTATATCATCAATTAGCTTCTTTGCATTTAAACCACCTATTTTACATCTCCAGTGGTAGTAAAAGCAGGTACAAAGTGAATACCTCAATGCTTAGAACCTCTCTGCATGTTACCATAAGCTTTTGGTCTTCTCCTTTTTTTCTCTTATTTAACATGCATTACATCCAGTGCTCCAGGGCTTTATTCTGAGCCGCTCTGCCTACACATATAGTTACAGTTGACCCCGAGATTGCTCTATGGTCTCTATCAGATGCCTGTCTATTTTGCAAAGGTCTCAGTTTGACCTCTGATGCCCATGCCCATCTCCCAGCTAAGATGTTGTCCCTGGCACAGCTCACCTGTGTATGTGACCATTTCTGCAGAATGTTTAGGATCATTTTGGGCCACGCAGATCCCCATGCAGCCATTCGGAACTTCTTTATTTCCACACCAAACAAAGGTTTTACTGCCCAGAAGCAGAGACAAGTCCCAAAAGAAACACCTCTGTTGTAGGCTGACCTCCAGTAGGGCTCTGCTTCACAGCAAAAACTCAGCTGTGAACCCCTTTGGCATGAGCGGCAAGATACCATTTGGATGACAACATATGAAGCTTGGCCTGGCTGATGATAAACTCAAAGCTCACCATCAATAGCACTATAGATATGCCTTCTAAAACCTTGTTTTTAAACTCTTCAAAAGTTTTGCTGAAAGACCGTATGAAAAAACATTTTTTTGTTGTATGAGTTACTCACTGTTTGAGCCATTTCATTTTTAGCCCATCACATATACCCTTAGGCTAGAATAATAAATGTATTCACTAAAACCCATTCTGAGTGCAAAGTTCAAGGAATCATCTAATAATAATTATTATTATTTCCAAATCTCTTTGTATTCAGGATTCTGGTTTTGGGCTTTTGGGACAGTCTTTTCCTTTCTGCACCTCTCTGAATGGCACATTCCTATACTTCTGTATTTTTGTTGTATACAGCTGCAATTCATATACATAAAACCACTTTCGCATGTGCAAAACTGGCTCTTGGTGAGATTTCAGAGACTTCATTGAGACCTTCATCATCTACTGTTGTGGGCTCTTGGAAAGGAAAAGTTGGGATTGTTCTTTTGTTTTCTTTGAACCTTGTATATTAAATGTATACATGAAGGTAAACTGAAAGACCAGAAAAGGAAGATGAATAGAAAAGGAGCAGTTAGCATATTTACCTATGTTACAGATAGGATCATGCTAAACAAAATCAAATAAAGCTTGATTGGAATCCTTTATTACCAAAGATCTGATTTTCATGATGCACTACAAGGCAACTTTTGTAAGAGATATGTGGTGGTTGTTTTAACATGTTCATATGGATGCTTCAAAATCTTGCATACATATTTTAACTAAAGAGAAGCTTGAGTAGAAAAGTTAGGATCTAGATCTGTATCTCAGCTACTCTCCGCTCCAGGGTTTGGGTTTGGTTCTTATCTCTGCTTTAACGATGTAATTTAAAGACAAAACCATAGTTCAGTTTCCTTTTTGAGAGAGAACAAAGTTCACTTCATGAATGCAAGAAAAAAAAAAGTATTTGATTATATGCAAAGTCTCACAGGTTATTTTTTCTCTCCTCTTTTTTTCATAATCCACAATCTTCATATGAACTGGCTTCAGTATTCAAGGCGCTGGTTAGTATAATGAAAGTAAAAGAATTTCAACAGATGTTTTGTTTGTTTGTTTGTTTTTCTAAATCAGAAGCAAACAGAAGGCCAAGGGCTAGCAGATATTCCTCAAGGCATAGATGTATGTGCTTGACTCTGCTAACTGCCAGAGGTTGGCACTCTGCAAATTTTACCCACACAGTTATGTTACCTTAGCAGAAGAAACAGTGAACCGGAACCTGCCACTTAACAAGGATCCTGCGTTTGGGATCCATGCTTCCTTGTCACATCACAGGCTAGATGTGCCTCTTCTTGCCATGCCACTAGTTTTTGAGTAAGGAGAGAGAAAAAAAAAAAAAAAAAAAAAAAAAAAAAAAAAAAAAAAAAGAATATCATCATTCGTTTTTCCTTCAGAAAGTTCATTCTCCTCTCGCTCTTGCACAAATCCACAGACCCCTCTGCGCATGGAATTGCTAAGCAACGTAGCAGCTAGAAAAAAATGAATCAAGAAATGGTTTTATTTCTTTCGACAAATGTCCATGCCATTTTGGCATAAATTCTATTCTTAGAATGTTTTGAATAAGTAAAGATCTTGGCCCAAATTTGGCAAAAAAACCATCTTTTACTTTTTTTAATTCTTCAGTGCCGGCTGCTGCAAAACACGGCTTTGACCAGTGCATGGCACTCCCTTCATTATAGTCTGCATCACCTCAGCAAGTTCATGATAATTTGGGTCAGCCATTTTTCCTGAATATTTAGAAGTCATTTGCCACAGATTCATCAGTCTAGCCTCAGGGATACAGAGTCTTGGAAAACACAATAATGGGAAAAACTGCCTTTGCTCTTTATTCTTCTTTCAGCGCTTAATACCACACCTCATAGAACAACTCCACACCTGCTTTCAAGTCCTTCCTATCTCTCTGGTACATCCTTCCTCTATCCAGGAGCCAGCTCATCTGCCTAATCCCCTTTTACTAAACACCTTTCTTTTGCTTACAATACACTAAACATACAAATGGCCAAAAAGCACTCTAGATGCCCCTGCTGAGCTCTGTGTCTATAATTAGGCAGAACCTCATCAGCTAACAAAGTACTACCATCATGTTCTAACACCTTCTGCTTCTTCCCTTGGCTCCTGTTCCCCAACCACTTCCCTCCACCTTCCGCGACAGCTTGCCTATGCATTGCATTAAAGAGTAAGTGTCTATTGAGGAAACTTCTTTCTTTCCTGCTAACAGATCCAGGATGACAATTCAGTTATTAGAGATTAATGACAATGATAATAACAATAATAATAGTGTTAGCATTAGCTTTCCTGTTTGGCTTTCACTTGGTGCTGAAGTGTTTCTGAAATCCAGAGATCCTGAGTCTTACATATGCTGCTTTCTTCCTTGAGGAAATATATCTGAACCACTATCAGTAGCAATACCTCTCTCTTGCCGTAGGATTAGCCTGTGTTTTAATAATAACAATCTACCTCCAAACTAAGAAGATCTTTTTAATCTATTTTCCTTGAAAAGAAAAGATCTTTGCTTTGTAAGTTTCATTTTTATAAAGAACATCTGCTTGAAAAAGGCATGTTTCTTCTTTTGGGCTGGTTTCCAAATGAGAGCTAGATGGAAGAATGGAGGCAGAGAATACACAAAATGAAGGTGTCTCGGGGATTACTGTGAGCTGTCTCCTGTGTGTGGGAAGGAGGAAGGACGCAGGGATTTGCCTGGTGCGGACAGCAGCCCCAGCAGCCGGGTCCGCAGGGCGGTGGGCACAGGTGAGCCGAGAGCAGCAGAGCTGTTGCTTCCCCGTCCTGCCCGGGCCGTGCTTAGGAGGTTTGATGATCACAGCCAAAGGAGCGCTCTGCATCGCGGCCCTTCCAAATTGGTTTCTCTCCAGCTCCTAGGAGGTTACAGCTATGAATATCTCCTTACTTGAGATATCTCCTTACCAGGGGGGTGCTGTCCTTTCTAGTGGTGTGCAGAATCTGACTCAGAAGACAGAAAGATATTTTCTTTTCAGTCTCCTACACCACCAGACATACAGATGGAGTCTCAAAAAGTTCCTGCTCCAGAGATGAAGCTTTGAACATGAATTTCATCCTTGTAGGCCCTTCTTACTTAAAATCTGTTTCTTTCTGATGATTAACATGAAAATTAGGCCTATTAGGTCTTACTTTTGTTAATTTAAATCACTCAGTGAATTCAGTCAATTAATCAACCCTATTTCTGCTCACTGATGTCACCTGCCCAAAGACAGCTTCGGCCAGTACAGGCTCCCTTGCGCTCCTCTCTGGGGTACCGAGGACAGGCAGCCCTTCGCACATGAAGGTCTCCCCACAGCAGGGATTATCACTCCGATGGTTCACTGGCGCCCACTGAGCCTGTTTCAGAAACCTGTAGTCAGTCACATCGCTAGTTTCCCTGCCGCCGAGGGTGCCTGCTTGTGTGTCCTCAGCAAACGCAATCACTGAGAGCCCAGCTGTGCTCGGGCGGTTTCTCCACACTGTATTTGCTGTGCAAAGGCGAGGAGGTGGCAAGACCACCTCCCGGTGTCCCTCACGCTGCCACCTCGCCCTCCTGAGGTAACAGCCGACACGCTCGCCCCACGGTTACTCTCGTGGGAGCCCCACGGCTCTTGGGGCCACCAGGCCATGGGTCAGGACCTGGTGCACTAAGGCCCCTTTATGCTCCCTGACTTCCCCTAAAGCAGGAGGATGAAGCTTCCTGATCGCCAGCCCCTTCCCAGGGGGATGGCAGAGCGAAGCGGTGGGAAGCGATGCCTCCCCACTGCCGTGAACGCCAGGCAGCGCTTCCCGCTCCGTCCCGCCGGGGTCAGGGGAGCAACGCTTCCGCGGTGCCTCTCCTCCGTGGCTGGCACGGGGCGCGCTGCCCATCCCGTTTCCATTGATTTCTCCAGCGGTTGCATTAAACAATACAATGGAGCATTTATGTGTCAGTGTTGGTAGCAGGTTGTTAAGTAAAACCCACCGTAAATAAAGCCGTTAATTCAGTTGCTGGCATGGCTCTCTTATCTTCTCAATACCTCCCAGAGGGTATTAGCCTTACCCTTTCGTTTGAGTTGGCAGCAGAGTTATTTTTTTGCACCTGCTGCTCTACTCTGATAACAACACAGGTCAGCTTTGATTTGTTGGAATATAAACAAAAGAGCAAAGCCAGGCATCTGCCTCAACAGCCTGGGCCGGTTTGACAATAGAGCTTTTCCCATTGGGTTTTGTACAAACGTCCTCTTTCGATTCTTACGTGAACTCTCTCCCGCTTCACAAACAGTCCTTTGCGACAGGTTGCAGGAGGAGAGCTCCACACTGTACTTTTCCATCAACTGAAGCATCAACAGGGCAAAGTAACACACAGGAATTTCTAAGTCTGAAGACAGCAGAGGCATAGCATGAAATACATATGGAAAATAACTGGGAGTGTTTGCTTTCCCCTCACACACACTTCACCACATAAGCTGCTATTTACCAAAAAATGAATACAGTCCACAAGAAAAAGGTGCTGAGCTGAGAAGTGGGCTGCTTTCAAGCTGTTCTGAAAATGAAGCCTCCAGGGCTCACCTACTGTAAAAACATCTATGGTGACAGGAGATCTCCCAGCACAACCACCTTAGAACAGAGAGGGAAGAGAGCCCACACAGACAGTAAAGGCAGTAAATAACATAAAACATAGAAACAAAGAAGGGCTCTAGCATTGCATCCTTATTGCAAATAGGAAGATTGAGACACCAAGCTGAAATTATTTGCTTAAGTCTTATGTCATGTAACAAGTCAATGGACAAGTCAGTCCAACTCATATCTTCCAGTGCAAGCTCCATTGCATCACATTTCTCTAGCAAAGATTACCACATGCAGATGAATTAGGATGGTCATGGGGTTTTTGAGAGCAAATAAAAAGGTATTGCATAAGAAATAATTTTCTATAAAAAAAAAGAGACCTGTTCAGACTGAAAGCAAGATTCATCAAGGCTATTATATGTCTAGCAGAAATCTGAATGTTAACTTAGCCAAGCAATTAAATCTGCACTTCAAGTATTAAATCAAGAAAGAGCTGTCCTTGACCTACGCCTGATCCTGAAAATAAGCTAGAAATTCCTGGGTAGTGCTGGCTGAAATTCAAAATTTCTGTTTTGTGGAAGCATGGCAATTTCAATAAGTGTTTTTTTTGTTTGTTTGTTTTAAATCACAATGCAAGAAAGGAATTTTAAAAAGCACGTTCCCTGGCAACAAGGGAGGAAGAATCCCCATCCCTATGAACTGACATGTAAAAACCTATATTCAAGTTGTCCAAGTAACAGAAGTGTGACTCAGTTATGCAAAATTGTTTACAGAAGACAGAAGATGTCAAAGGCCGAGCTACAATATTCCTGCAAACAGACAGTAGTGTCACCACAGAGCAGCTGCACAGGAAACTCTAACCTTCACAACCGCCGGGACTGCTGCCCACACGATCTCCAGGAAACCCTCTGGAAAGCCTTGCCACCGTAGTCCTAAAATCAGCCTATGCCATCTACATTTCACTATGTCGTACTCTACTCGAGACACAAAGTTTGTGATCCCATCTCTTCTTCGTTTGTAGTCTCCAATGTTCCTTCTCTTTCTCCTGATTTCTTCTCTCTCTTTCCCCTCCAGCCTCCCAACCCACTCTCTCTTCTGTTTAATCAAACTGGCTGACCTGGCTAAGAAAGCTTCTTCTCAGCCTCATCATAAGACAGATAAAACCAACATCTTCAGTGATCTCTCTGCGACACAAAAGCACCTGGTCTTATAGTTAGGGTGAAGTTTATGTGGCAGTTTCTAAGACAGAAGCTAGGGAAATCAGAAAGAAGGAAAAAGCAGTACTCCGTCCCCTATCTCTGAGGTTTTTTGCTCCAGTATGCAGGTATATATCTCATTTAGTCCTCAAGGGAACTGGAATAGATTCTGCCAACAAAACCAACAGAAATATTTCCGGGCTATTTCAAACAATTTTTTTCTTCAAAAGGAGATTTATTACCTTCTGAGCATTGCTAACTTTAATATTGTTCTGAGTAAGAGTGAGATAGGAGAGAGTCATAAAAAAAGCCATTTTCAGCTGCTAGGATGTTTTTTTTCTTCCTTTCTTTTTATCTTGAGTGATTAAATCTCCTATGACTGAAGACGTGTCATAGCACAGGGCAAGCCGATACCCTAGTTCTGAACGCCCCAAAGCCTCTTAGCTTTTAACATCATTGCGACCACGATCACATTAATGCCTTTGGCTCCCGGCATCCCTTCGTTGCACAGGAACCAGCAAGGCAGAGCGGCGGGGCTGCCGCTCTCGGTGGCGCCGGAGGACGGAGACACCGGGCATGCCGGCACAGAGTCGTGCACAGAGCCCTGCGAGAAAGCTGGATACGGCTTGGGACAAAACCTGCCATCATGGAAGTCACAGCCAGCCAGGGACGGGGCTCGAGGCACAAGTCCTGCCAGGAGCATCCGACACCACCACCACCCCCCACTCACTTCTACCTACCGACAAAACACGCTGCGACGTGACGAGCTCCGCATTTTAAAGGATTACACGGAAGAGTTATTCGGATAACAAGACAAAGCTGGAGGAATACAGGGCAAATATTGGAATTCCTGCTTAAGAAGCAAAATGCAAAAGCCCATGCAGGAGATGAGGGATGTGCATGTGCTTGTACATTTGTGTACGGTGTGTATGTGAATGTATGCGTATCAGGAGAGGCTACAGTCAGACTGAGAGAGATTTACTGGATTGACTACAATTTGACTGTCATCCAAAAACATTTAATCATTTGAGATTTTAAAGGAGGAAAAAAAGTTTCTACCTGTTTCTACGAAGTATTGCAGCTCCATCAAAAAAGTCTTGGAAAGAGTAGGAATATCTACGCATCGCTAAATGAAGGATGGGATAAATCCATCTCATTTTATCCATCCTGCCCTTGAAAATTCTCTGACGATATCCTGTCACCTACTCAACCAACTTTTTTTGGTCTTCCTCTGCTGAGGCAGGTGCCTAGGCGCACTACAAGCGAAGCCTGTTTTACGTGAGCAGTGTGGTAGGACGGCCCCACTGCAGAAGAGACCAAGCCAGCACCTTTGTGAGCGTCAGAACCGGGCTCCCTGGTAAAGCCCCTTCCAAGCCATGCCAACCTCTGAGACAACGCTTAACCAAGCATGCTTTGAAAGTGCATCATCAAGATGCAAGCTTCTAAGCTATTGTGTAATAATAATTATATGCTTCAGTAAAAATCATTAAGAAAGTTTGGGGGTAATCATTATATTGTGCACTTAGTCTGGTTCCCGACTGTAACATCTTGGGCAGCTTTATGTGAGTTTGTTAATTATACAGCAATATAAATTAGTTACCTGCTGGATCAAAGAGTGGTTTTAAAAAACAGAAACTATTTTTCTGATGATGGCACCAGTAATTTCAGCAATAGAGAATATTTTTACACATAGCTGGTGAATCTTTACAGACTCTTAGGGACTGGGGAAGCTTTTCTTACTACATTGGATTCTGTGGTGAACAAATTTCTCAATTGTGATTATGCCTGCATCCTTCCTCCGTAATAAAACCTTGGCTTTTTTTTTAATTTTGGATATTTGCAGAAGTAGAATGACTTTCTTTTCACCACTGCAAAGTAATATTTTATTACTGGTCTATAACCAGTGATTACCTCTTTTTAGATAGACTTTTTTTCTGCTAGTCCTTACACTCTTTCCTGCTAAACACATTTCACAGTATCAGCAGAGCAATAAGTAATGATAACCATGTGCAATGTCAGCTTTGGCAAAGGGAATCTCTGTGGGATCCTCCTCACAGAGACGCACCAAAAGCCAAATGTCAGTAGATTGCTCCACTGGCTACATGACTCTGTGTTTACTCATTCTTGCCCGTCTGTGGCCCTGTGACCAACAAATGTCCCAAGCATTTTAGGCATTCTGTGAGGGATTTAGCTCAAGCCCCATCCTCAATTCAAAGCAACTTGCATACTAAGACAGACAGACACCTGCTGACTGCCATAGAAACAGAATTAGTCCTTAATCTTCCCCACGCCAATGCAAGCAAATCCTTCTCGGCTTACCCTTTCTATCGACAGTATTACTGAACAACATTTTTTCCTTACCAAGTTTGCCATGTACCCCTTCCTTGATAATTTAGTGAAATAGATCCTCATTCACCAGGGCCCAAAATGGATGCAAGCTGCAGGATGTGGAGGACAGGGAGAAAGAGTAGCAGGTAGCAGGTATTAGTGGCCAAGAAGAGTCCTTGAGCACCAGGCTAGTGGAGCAGCTGAAGCTGGTGGGCTTTGCTGAAGACACTGCCGGACTTCCACAGTGCTAACAGAGCACTTACTCCTGGGAAGAAAACTCCATGTGTTTTTGTTTGAGAGGTCGACAGTAGCTGAGTTTTGAGAATAGACAAAGATTTTACTTCACTAAACAACATAAGCCATGCAAGCTACAAAAATAGTTAGCATTTTTGTGCTTTTCCTCATGTACTGAGAAGCCTTTGTGTTTGCTTATGCCACATCCTAACATTGTGTGTCATTAGCAAAGACAACTGATAATTAGGTTTGTGACCTTTTTCTTTTTATGTGCTGCTCACCACAGGAGCACCTAGTCCTCAGACAGTCCTCAGTCAGGAGAACCTACTTCACAGCAGCAGGAAGGCTGATGAGAAAGGGAGCACTGCAAGAACTCTCAAAAAATCCTACAAAAGGGCGGCACGTTACCATCAGAATAAGAAGGGGCCATTCATTTATCTATATAATAGGCCATAGGCACCCTGGCCAATACTCGGGCAGCTGGCTCTGATCCATAGCACCCCTTTTCAGCCTCGGTACGACTCTCTAGTCACCACTTCAATTCACAGAGGCGATATCCATGACACTGCAGAAAGAGCACAGGCCCTGGTGTGGGAATTGGATCTAAGCTAATAGGCAGCAATAGGAAGAATGCAACTACAGACTGCGCAGAACCAATCCAGGTTATACTGCAGTTCGGGAAAAGTTTGCCTGGGAGAAGACTGAATAATGCAGTTCCAAGACCGAACTAGACAGATTTATAAGGAGCATGTTAGGGGAGAACAAAGGAGGGAGGGGAGAGCTGGTCTGGAAAGGTAGCCTGGCTCCTGGACAGCCCTCTGAACTTGTTCAGGTAATAAAATCTTTAATCCTCTGATGTGAGGATTATCCATAAATTCTCACTTTTTCACAGGTGTAGAATTTAATCCTTACTTTTTTTTTCCCCCTCTCCTTTTCTTCTGTGCAATTTGCAGTGGGACGAGCCACATGCTAACACCGTCACTTGTGTCTGGACACAGGCACACGATGCACCTAGAGAAATCCTCCTTTCCCCATTCTAATCTCTCTTCAGTTGTGTCCCTGGATGATTTTTCATTTTTAGTTTGATCTCTCTCCATTGCAATTTGTTACCTTATACCTCCCAGACAGAACAAATGCTGATGGTAACAACAAAATCCACTAGGAATGAGAAAACTGAAGGAAGTTCAGTGGGAGCCAAATGTTTTCATTTTGGCTTTGTCCAACACTCCTATTGTCTGCTTTCATCATTACTAAAAACTCAAAATACCCTAAGAATACCTGAAGAAATATGAAATTACTGCGGTAACACTGCTGTGTATTCTTTCGGGTAAGAGGAGAATAATAATTTTCCATGTTAAACAGACCATGTTCTATTACCTGATCTCACCATGACTGGTGTGATAAGAACTGTTGTCACCCTACAACAAACAAAGCACTACTTTGTTTTGATATGGGGAGTCTGTATTAATATGACTTGGGAAAAATATACTTCTTTCCTGGCTGTACATACTTTATAGAGGACACTAAGGCTTAAAAAAATAAAATAATTAAAAAAAAACAGCAGAAAGTTTATACCTAGCGTGATGTTGCTTTTCTGGTGAGCTGGGTGCAAGCATTCCACATCAGTTCTGGCAATGTAAGTCTCACCTCCGCACGGAGGACTAGTGCGCGGAGGCAAGGAGGGGATCTAGAGAGCAACAACTCTGGAAAAGCCTCAGATTTGTTGAATTAAAAACAAAACAAAACCTCACAACCTGACCATGAATTCCAGCGTATTGAATTATGCAGATATGAACTTTGGGGACAGAAACATGAATAGATTGACTCTCAGTGCCTTTCTGCTTGGCATTGCTGCTGCTACTGTTTGTGTCCAGTTCTGGCATTCAAATTTCACAGAGGATGTTGAAAAATTAGAGGGCACCATTGGAGTGATTAAAGAATGGAAAAAGCTTACAGTGGAACAGGTTGAGCTCCTAAAAATTTTCACTGTACAGCAAGATTTTCCATAAGAGGGAAAAGCTTAGGGAACTCAGCCTGGCACTTTTAGCAAGGCTGAGGTTAGGGCATAACTTGTTCACAGCTACTCGCAGCTGCTTACACGAAGAGAATTTTTTTTACCCAGGGAAACTTCACGCTAGCAAAGACAACACAATCCAATAGCTGAATGAGACCAGTCTGACTGAAAATGAGACCAAATATTTTTAGAGGAGCAGAAAATATTTGCTAGTGCACTTAAAGGTGCTGCTGGATTTCCCATCTTTGGAGTTCTAGACCTTTTTTCGCCAGGTTGGAAAGTTTCTAGAAGATAAGGTCTACATCCAGCCACCTAATTAAATTCCGAAAAATTCTAGGAAGCCCTATGGCCTTTGATAGCAAACAATCCTTTCCAGTTTTAAAACTTTTAAGGGCCAGGAATTAAACCAACATGATGAGGTAATTTGTTGGTAAAACATCTTAATCCTGTTGCTTTACTAGTTTTAATTGCAACTGTTTTCTTTCATTTCCACATTTACATTAAATACAAATCTACTGTTTTACACAGCGCAAAATAGATGGCAGAAAAGAGGCTTAAATAGCTTCTCACAAATTTGTTATCAGAACAAAATTTAAGAGTTCTAGGATCTGCATTTCTTCTTATCCCATTAAAGTTTTCACAACTTAGAGGAAATACTTATAAAAGGCAGATGTATTTAACATTCACATGTAACACAGGTAAAAATACAATCATTAAGTAAAAGTTTTACCTCATGGTTCATTTTTATCATTATGAATTGCTTTGATTTTCCAAATAACATTAAAAAAGAGAACAGATGGATGCACTATGGATACAAAAGTGACATATAATATTTTTAGAGGAAATAATTCAAAAGCATGCTACCAATAGAATTCAGAGTATCTATCTAAAATCCCTCCTGGGGTGAAATGCAAGCACATTTTTTGCCCTGTCAATGTAAATGATGAGCAGCATTCATTCTACTAGTATTTAAACAGACTGTAAAAAAAATCTGTTTCTTTCTGTGTCTATACCTTAAGGGGCCAATTCTGGTTTTGTTCAAACAAAATTACCATTGGAAGTGAAACAAATTAAACAAGCAAAGGCACAGCGAGTCTCTACTCACACTGTATTTACCTACACAGGGCTTGAGCTGGCTTCCGAGGAGAGCTTCAACTTAGAGCAGCTGAGAATGGCAAAAACCCCTCACCCAGAGCCTCGACACAAGAGCTACCGGGAGATTGGTTTACAGAGAAAAACAGGCAAAATTATAAACATGCCTTGGGATTTTCTGTTAACAGCACAATCACTGTCAGTATTCTCATCACTAAAACCTGCAGAAACACTGTCATTAAAAAGCGACCCCCTGTTCTGTGGCATTAATGCTCTCAATGTTATTTAACACATCCACTTTCTCAGCCCTTGCTTTCCTAAACAAAGGACCATTCCATGGAGAAGGTAGCTCGTTTAGGACTCAAAATATTACTAGATACAGCATAGTAAAAAAGATCCTCAGAAGACTTTGAGTAAACCCGCAGAAGTCACTGGCTTAGCTGGGTGAGTAAAAACAGCAGATCTGGCCCTAATCAAACATAAATACAACAGGAATATTTAAACAGAAGATGCAAGTTCAAAACAGAAAAACAGTAGTCTTTATTAAAACATTAAAAAGCCTTTTGATCAAACGAGCTTAGCTTCTGTTCCAAAGTGGGAAGGGAGGGGCTCACTAGGGTGGGCATGAGTCCAGTAGACACTTCTCTTTCTTATTTCCAGTGGTGTTAATTTAGAAGGAAATATATTAAAAAAAAATACCCAAAACACCTTACCTCATTTAGCTGCAGATTCTGGAATGGAAATCCTTAACTGTGGCAATGGGAAGACTGTCTAAAGAACAGTAGGTTAGGTAAACACGGGTACTAGGTTATCTCTCCTAAAGACTCACAGAAGTGAAGATAAATGAATGTGATATTAATTTTAAAACATTTTGCTGAACACTCAGGCAGCCAATAGGGGAATTCCTTAGGTCACTTCCTCCTCATTTGATTGGGTCCGCAACAACAACAACCAAGACGAGGTTGGGAACATTTGCATAAGGCCAGCTCAGTCCTCAGTATTCAGAGAACAGGTCTAACCGGGTTACACGTGTGGCTCCAGAACAAAAGAGAAACCTGGTAATGGATGAGGGATTGATTTCTTTGGTTTTTCTTTTCTTTTTTTTTTTTTTT
>VZSV01000001.1:4918446-4963250 GCA_013398735.1 Nothocercus julius | reverse complement strand
TTATTTCAGGTAGATAGGGAGATTATAATTAGAAGGAAAAGTGAAATGGAGGAATGTCCCAAATTAAGATTAGCCTGGAAGTAACACTGAAAGATGCACAGTAGGTAATAACCCACTGTAGGTAATAACCCAGTGCTGGCATGGAGATGGACTGGATGATCCAATGTTATAGACTGAATTCTTTATTGTCATACCTTGAATGTCCTGTGAAATGAATGAGTCTGCAGGAGGGGATCTTCATCTTCCAGCTCCTCTAGGTATCTGAAAGAAGGCAAAGAAAGTGAGTAAAAATCTTAAGGGCATAGGTACTAAGGAAAGAATACAAAAATGGATACATACACTTTTGCAGTATAGGAACTCAGCAGATGAGTGTTTAGTTTTACTTTTCTGTGCTTTTAATCTTTTAAATTCTGGTGGTTCTGGTCAGCATGGTAGAGTTCAACTTTTCTCAAGCTCAGGGAAGTCAGAAAAAACTATTTTTGTTTGTTCCTCTGGATTCCAAGCCTTTCACTAATTCAGTCACCTGCTCAACTCCCAGCCTACAGGGAGAGCGGAGAAAGACTGTTTCCTCATGAGAGATGTGTGCTTAAAGGACAGTTCTAGGAATCGGGAGTCCTAGGCTGTCCTTGACAGAATCTGAATTACCCTTCTCTCTGGTGACAAGCTTGGGACCATTTCCTGAGCAAAAAACGAAGTGCCGAAATCAAACCTTCATCTGTCTATCACTATTTCACTACTCAGAAAAACGCATGAAAACATGTAAAAATATAGCACATAGGAAGATTGTGAAGCTTACTTAACTTGTATACATAAAATGCAAGAGGTGCTGAATATTATTATACAGTGACTACTCAGTGGCTTGTGTCAATTGAATCTGCCATCTCTGTTACCTTTTTGTTCCAGGGCTCATGATAAGTTTTCCTCCCAAGAGATGCTGAGAGGCACTCTTAATGCTAGACTTGCCAATCACAGGGAATGTGTTGTCCTTCAGCATCCAAAGGTACTATTAATTATTAATCAAGGCCCACCATCAGTGTAGGGGAAACATTTCATACATGTTATTTTTGCTGAACCTGATTTCTAGACAAATAGTGGATCTCAGACTCAAGGAATGTCACCTTTGTACCTGCCATCTACGCTAACACTGTTTATATTAAAATCTGAGTTGCTTTTGTTCCCACAGGTAAGGTGTTTCTTATCCAAAGTGTTGTTTGGAAAGATCTCACAGTTTTTCATCTTAGTTATAATTAAACTCCACAGTAGATCACCCTTATTTTCTTCTTACCAAAGAAAGTTGTCCTTGAGGAAGAAGGAAAACCTTAAATTTCCATCTTAGAGAGCAGTATCATCTTGGAGTTAAAACACCAAGGGTTAAAGATGTCATTGAAAACAGCAAGGCAACTGCTTGGAATTTTCACAAGTAGGTCAAGTATCTGCAAGATTTCTCTAAGCACTCATGTCACCGAGTCTAAGAATTTGCATACCAGTTCATCTCTTAGGTGAGTATTCATGCTAGAGCTTTCATCATCAAAATAATGTCATATCATTATATCAGCATGAATGATCAATCCAGAGCTGGAGAACAGGAAAAAGCCAAGAAGTAACAAAGAATGAGAAAGCAATAGAGAGCACTTCCCTTCCCCGAAAGGAATATTTAACAGCAAACCCATCTCTTAGGTCATTCCACTGAACTCAGCAAGACAGATTAAAGAATCACTTTGGAATATGCCTCATCCACATGCTGCAGAAGCACTAGGGGAGGCTGCTGCCACTGGATCTCCCCACAGCTAGGGAAGGCAGACTTTACTTCTAGGAAGGTTATGAGTAAAAGCAGCACAAATTTGGTTCAAATATGGTACTTAAGACTGGTGTGTCATGTTCTGTTTGTGTGCCTGTAAGCCTTTTCTGTCTCAGCTCCCAAGGGCAGAGACAGCTATGGTTGCTAAGGCCCAGAATATTTCCAGACAGACAAAAAAAGCACATTGTACCAACAGGTCTGGGCAAGGTGAGGCTAACTTGGCCGGCACACCAGCATGCATTATTTAGTAGTGTGCTATTTTCAAAGGCCAAGTGCCACAAAGGGTGGTGGTTCCTTAAATTTGCTGCCCTGCCTGGCCAGCTATGCTGCCCCATGTTCCCGATTATGCTTATTGACACTTACATGTGGTTCAGCACAGAGAGGACTCACAGGTGGCTTTAGGAGACAGGCAAACCTTTCCCTCTCTGTATCCCTCTCCAAAACTACAGCCACAAAATTAACATGATTTTGGTCCCCACACAGTCTAGGTGACAGAGGAAGCATAAAATCCTCTGTAATTAGGAGCTAGGAGCCCTCGTTCACAGTATGGTAGAAGTGTCAGTTCAGATTCCCAGAATTAATTTAATTATAAGCATCAAGCATTGAGGAAATTATCTGAATCTGTCTAGATTCTTAAACTGGCGTCTGTTACTGTAATGTCTAACACCTGATGAAAACAGAGAACAAATGTATGGTAATTTCTACTTTTCCATTAATATTAATCTCCGTTTCATTTGTTAAATTCCAGTGGAATATCAAAAGGCAAATATAAGAAGACGATGTGTAGGTTAAACATACCAAGCAATCAGAGAACTCAGTGTATGATGTTCCTGCCATCATTCAGCTGCAGCAAAATCAAAAGCAATTCATGGAATTTGCTGTAAAAGAATATACTTTCTATAAGAATAACACTAGAGAAGCCACAAGGAGCAGCTCGGATTTTATTCCCAAGCCATGTTCAATGTTATAGGCAAGCATTGCCTATTACTAAGTAGCCCATTACTTAGGCTTGCAAGAACTTGTTATTTCTTTACTATTAGCGAAGTTTTAGCCCATAGCTGTTTGGAGATTTTCCATGATGGGCATTTGCTTTGCAACAGAACTTTTGGGGAATTTTCATCCATAATGGTTTGCATTATCGACAAAATTTAAAAGGGCAAAGAAAATGATACTGTTCTTTGCATTCATAGTAAAAGGATTTCCTACCTTTTCTTTGAAAAGCTTGGGAACACTCCTGTTTAAAGCTAGGATTTACAACAACTGGCCATCGAATTAAGAATGTGCTGTTTACCATTCCTGTAAAATCCAACCAGATTTAGTCAGTTTAAAACTAGCTGACAAATCAGAGCCTACCTATATCATGGGCTCCGTGATGAAGAGCTGCGTTTCCCAGCATTGCGCATTCTCCTCTTCCCAGCTTCACAGGGCTTTCCTGGCAGCTAAGGAAGGCTAGTCCCCCCTGGGGCCAGCCTCCTGACAGAGCTAAATCTCCAGTGATACCCCCACTAGGTCCAGTTTTACTCTCAGTTCAATGGCAAAGGTCTTAGCCCATAGGGCACCCGGGCTGAAACATTTGTCTTTGCTTATCCAAAAATCTCAAAATCATACACCAGAAACAAAATTAGAAGAACGGTATTAACATTGTGTCAAGATAGGAAGTGCTATATTTAAGACCAAGAAAAGATGGCACCTATTCAAAGAAAAGCCAGCTAATATTATGCATTCAGGGAGTGGCCCTGAGCAGTATTTGCTGCACTGAAAACTTGAAACTGAAAATATTTCCTCATGAGCCTTCTTAAAGTGTTCATCCACCTGGTATTTGAGGTATTATAGTAACACATTTATTTATAATGTAAATAAACATTTAATATACATATATTAGTGTGTTACATTATATTAATGCATTAGCACTAATATTACAGTATTAGCACAAAAACACTTATCTTTATGCTACCCTAGTGAAATGAGAAGGTAATAATTTATTATCCCTATTTTACATGGGGAATCCTAAAATGATCAAGGTAAGGCTGTTTAATAATCCTAGGCATCCATTCTGAGATGCCTAAGAACCGTGTATTTACAGCACTTAGTATTCAATAGTTATGCAAAGCACTCAAAGCACAGCTACCATCTCTTCCATGTCAGGTCTTAGTGCTTGGCAGTTCTGTCAAGCAGACTCCTTTTGTCCCAGAAAAGGAGGGAAAAACAGATTTTTTAGTTTGTACAAACAGTGACCTCAGACTAGAAGACAGGTCAAGCATTTTTTTCCTGTGTTTTTCCAAACATATGTAAACTAAAGCAGCAACCCAGCACAGCTCTGATGGTTACCATGAGGCAAAACTATAAGTGAATAAAGACAAGAAGCTAGTCAAAGCTTACAACAGAGTATCAGCTTTGCATCTGATTCTACATGTTTAAATAGGTTTGATTTCTAAGTTTACATAACCAGGCATGCTAATATTTCCTCACATTTCTCATGTGGCCACACAGTGGTCAGCTGGACCCCATCCTGCCGTAAGCTGGAACCCGTGAACTGGAACTAGGCGAGTCCAGCTCCTGAGAGTGCGGCCATTTGCCTCGTTTCATGTGCTTTGATGAACAAGAGCAGAAATCCTGCAGACTATTTCCTCCTACCAAATCTAGGTATGCCTGGACAGGAGTACTGATGAACAAAGCAATGAAAATGATCTCCCTCAAATCCTTCCATCAGCAAAGCCAAAAGCTGTCCAGAAGTAACACCAAGGCAACACTTTTCCTCTCCATTAGTGCAAAGGACACCCAGTCTCAACTCTCTTGTGTCCTTTCCACACATTGCAGCTCAAGAGATGGGCATTTGCTTGGAAACCACACAGCTGTTTCTCTTATCGTTTGCAGTCCAAAGGTAAAGACAAGGCAGAACCCAGCGCAAATGTGCTATTTTCAGTACTTGCAGAAGAAAAATGCAAAAAGCTCACTGCAAAACGATCCATGCCCTACTGAGAGACCATGAAATTAAGACCATAAAAACTTGTAACTAGAAACGGAGTGGGGATAGAGTAGAAACCAAACAGTATGGTAAATAACAAGCTAAGTTTTCCATGGAAAAGATAAGGGTAACAAAGAACTGAAATGAACAAGCAGAGCAAATATGAATAGCTTACACAAGCATTGAAGGAAAAATGCAAATCCTAGAGAGAATATAGGCTTATTATTAATTATGTGTTTGTTTCAGTCTTCTCTGTGTGCAGGTCAAGCCAAGTCAATGCAACAGTGCGGTGGCATCCAGCCACTCCTTTGTGCGAGAGCTCCCATTGTTGCTCACCCTGGTGGGAGTGAACTGGTATGAGAAATGGGCAGAGAGGCATTAAAATTACTAAGCGATGTCTGTGGCAAAGAGAAAGGTATGCAGCACCGAGCAGACCATCAAGTGCAGTGCTGCATCAGTTTTGCTTTGCTTCTCCTTTGAAAGGAGAAAGAAAGAAAAAAAAACCCGCACACACACACAAAAACCACACTTTGTAAAAACAACTATTTGTAAGATCTAAGGGACAAGTTCCCCACGCATATGAACTGATACGTTTTGAGAATCCAAAAACATTTGTACATTTAGCTGTATATATTGCCTGTTCAAAAGACAAAAGAACCAGGTCTACTTATATAAATAGTTTCCTTGTTTTCAGTGTTTACTTTTCTAAGAAATATTGTAAATAGGTTTGGAAGGCTGTATTCTTCAAAGGGGATGAGGAAACATTGAATGACTGTTGCACCATTAAAACCCATATAGTGTTATAGCATTTAATATGGGCTATAATGGTTGTACAACCATCTCTCAGAGAAAAAGTTTCCTAAATACACAGTACTAGGTGGTAAAGAAACAATCTCACCTTGAATGAGCAGGACAAAATGACCTAGTAGGTCTTTTCTATCTGTTGAGTTTCAAATTTCCTAGAAAATACCATCGTTCTGCCAGGTAATTTTTACTGCAAATCAAAATGTTTGATTTTAAGAAAAAACTACCATTGAATGTAAGCACAAAGTAATGCACAAAGATGAACAGAAGAGCACAAATAAGGCAAGATAAAGTTTTATCAGGGCTCAAATACTTTTCTTGCTCCATTCATAACCCAGGATATGGTAAAGCCATAGGGCCAAAAGAGGCATATCCATTGCTGAGTGTTGCATCTCTCCCCAGATCTAGTGAGTATAAAAGGATTTCTATGCTAGGATCATTAGCAGGTACAAATCCCTGTTTATCCTCAGGTGGCACTAATTTCATAGAGATACCATTCAGAGCACAATTCCAGGTGTTGCAACATGTTGTTACTGAGCTTCAAACATAGGTATATTCACTGGTGGTTGACTTCTCCAGGAAAACGGACAAATGTTTAAGTTAATTTCTGCACCTCAGTCCCACCAATGACTCTGCATCACTGTACTTCAGAATGGGATCTTATATATGGCAAACAATTTCTTTTAGGAAACCTACTGCTGGGTAAGTACATCCCAGCTACAGAATTCAGATTATAATTTTGTTTCTTAACAAGTGAAACTTTCTAACTTAAGGGTGTTGGATTCCCTAGAAGCTTACTGGATTCTTGGTAAGTCTTAGGGAATCTAAACTGTCTGAATATTCTCAAAGTTTAAGGCTATTCAGAGGAGATGATATGATCTGAAATAGTCTCTGACAAAGGCCTGCAAGAAACATATACACTTTCTTTTATATTCTGGAAAAACAGCAAATGGAAAACTAAAGACAACTGTCTACCCAAAGATCAGTCATATGTTTAAAAAAAGCAGCAGAAGGGGCCTACAAAATGGGAATGAAAGAGAATAAAGGGGCAGTTATGTGAAATTTTCACACTGTAAACATCTGATTTTTAATGCAGTTGTTCTTGTAATCATTATGATCTGGCAAAATAAAGTAAAGATGAGGAGTCAAAGACATCCCTGGATACAAACCCTCATGTCCAGATTTAGAGCAAAATCAGCTCAAGGACAGAATAAATAGCCCAGCACAGGTTCTCACTGAGTCTACGCAGTACTCAGATGGAGGAGCAGGGTTGGACGACAAGTGATGAGCTTGATTAGTTATAAGGAGTTTATGGCAGCAGCACTGCTCTCCTGAATTGTCTGGCTAGTAATACAGTCAAGACACACCTGTGGAAGCCTGAATATATAGGTGATCAAGTTATTCATTGAGAATTTCACACTCTTACTGATATTGGAAGTAATAAGATTTTGTACAAGTGCATTTTCACACACATCTGCTGGCAAGAGGGTGAGCATTTCATGACTGAATGAATGTAGAAGAGAAAAAGCTCATTATGCATTTGTCTGTCTTCATGCATAAATGTGAGCTGAGTGCATTCAAATAGGTACATTCGTGCAATTGGGAAGGGCCATTAAAAAGGCCTCCAAGATTTTAATGTTCAGAGCCAGGGAGTGGATGCATCTGCTGCAAGGCAGAGCTGGAATTGTTTCACAGAAGTGAATGAAGGGGTCTAAGAAGTGCATGGGTACAAAGGACATTAAAAACTCCACCCTTCATGTTCAAGTTAGTTTTAGAATTTCTACCAGCACAGATCTTTTGGGCACATTCCAAAGTAAGCAGCTACCAGTAAGACAGCATGAAGAATGAGTAGTTTGTAGATTTATCCTCCAACTTTGTAAGCATGAAATGATTTCCTTTGCGAGCATCTGAGTGGGGGAGTGAGGGTTAACCCTTGAACATAGCTATAGCAGGCAAACCTTTACAAACCAGTTTAATCCCAGCTTTAATATCTACACAATGCTCAGTACCCATGAGATGCAAATATCAAGTTTATGATTAACTATGTTAAAATTCCATGGAACTGCAAGCACTTTTATATGTTTGTATAACAAAATTGAAACAACGCACCCTTTCCTTACAATACTTTAACTTTACTAGAACTTAAAAGAAAATGCTCAACTTTCAGTAGAAATATATGCCCTGTCCTTACAGGCCCCAAGAATTTCATTCACCTCCATTAGTTGGACATACCACTACACTATCTGCCGGGGATTGTGCATGTTCAGTGCATGCATGACCAGGGCAAACATTTTTCTATTGGAGATGGAGGATAGACTGAGTAAACATTTTGCACTGACCCCAGAGAAACTCTCTGGTTACCATTACAAAACTCGCCTCTTCTAAGCTATGAGTTTCTGAGCAAGACACACAATAGAGAGGCATGACTTATTCTTTGGGGCTCTGCCACAGTCTTTGGGGAGTTTGTGTCTCTCAGCCTCTGTTTTCACCTGGTCATAGCATCTAGACTATGCTGTTAATGAGATGAATCTTCTTGAAAGGGACTGCTAGAAGGATAAATGCATTTTGCCTTGTGAGACATCAGTTTAAGGGATGCGTCTTGCAATGAAGACTCGAAATAAGTATTGCCCAGATAGATGAAGGTCTTGCATATACCAGGCTAATATACTATTGCCCATTGTGCTGATTAAACTTGAGGGGCCAAATGGTTTAGGCTTTATCCTCAGAGTTTTATTGCATTCTTCTTTGAGCTGGGCTGCCCATGTCTTATAGCTATAAGGGCAGTCAAAAGCATTTTTCTCTGCAGAGATTTCATTTTGCCAGTCCTTACATTTCACATTTTATTACAACAAAAGGAATTATCCCAAATGAAAGTACAGGCACACACTTTTTGCCAGCAAAAGGGGCCAGTTCTATTCAGCAGTGTAAGTTTTTGATCAGTAAGCACCGAAGAACTGCATTTGCCTTTTACCAGCCAGGTTGTTAAATCCTGGAAAGCAACCATGTGAACAGAATCCCAGCTACTGCGGTGAGGCACTGGCATGAAGCTGGCACTTCATCATCTCTGTACAGGGTTACTATGTAACATCGCATTACTCAGAATTAATTACTTGATTTATTTAAAAAAAAAAAAAAAAACACCATCTCCCAGGTTTCTCCCATGCCTTTTCTGAAATGGCTCTTAGCAGGCTGGCATGGTGAATCTGTGGGAGGAAAGAATGAGAAAAATCAGAGTGACTTTAGTAGGACTCATTCTCATTCTGTGGCTTGCAAACTAGACTCAGTGACCCACAGCAACACAGCCCTGAATTTCAAAGGGGTGAGTCTCTCCTCCAGCTGCTCCCTCTTCTTGTGAGCCAGCAAAAGCCTCATAGCTGCAGTTGCAATCTTCATGAAATGCTGTCGCTGGTCTCATGCCCTATGGCCAATTCTACTTGCAGTTTCCACAGGAGAACACTACAAGCTTATACTGGCTGGAAATAATGTTATTCAAGTGCCAGGCCATATTAATAGGTAGCAATGCCTGCTGGAACCACCCTGTTAGGGGTTGATCCCACCAAAAGAGTAAGACGAATTGCTGATTAAGCAGGCTGGTGGCCTCACCATGCACCCACACACATTGCAGAAATGCCTCTCCAGAGCACACCTGAAAGAAGCATCTAAGGAGCAACCACATCCAGAGTAAAGGATAGACCCCGTCTTTACAGCAATTTCTGTATTAAGACATTGCATTAAGACATATGAATTGGCTATTCTATTATTACTAATTACATCATTTCATTATTGGTCATGATGATCTAATCAAAATGGTGACTTGCACACATGCTGACCTCCAAGGACTCTGACACACTGAACACATTCTTGGTACACAAAAGAGCTAGCACAAGAAATTGTGTTAATATGCCCAGAACTAATAAAACTTTATTTTTCTCTACATCAAAAACAAAACATTGAATTTCTACTTATGGACTGTATAGGAGTCATAAAAGTCTTTTCCAACCATAATGATTCTAAGATCATTGAGTCCAACCATAAGTCCTTCAATACCATGCCTGTTAAACCATGTCCCTAAATGCATTGTCTACACATTTCTTAAACACTGCCAGAGAGGGTGACTCCACCGCTTCCTTGGGCAGCCTGTTCCAATGCTTCACAACTCTCTGCATGTAGAAGTTTTTCCTAATACCTAACCTGAACCTCCCCTGGTGCAACTTGAGGCCATTTCCTCTTGTCCTATTTTCAGTAGGTATTTTGGAGAAGAGATCTACCCCCGCCTCACTACAGCCTCCTTTGTGTGTCCATCTAAATCAGTTGCTTGACCAGTCAGGTGCATCTATTGCAGCTACCTTATCACTTGAAACTCATCTGAGTTAAGTGTTCCCACTTGCACAGCTTCTTTTGAAAGTCTATTCAACTATATATCCAAATCTGCCTTGCAATATTACCTTCCCAAACATTCATCATCTTAACACATAATATATGAGCTTAAGGAGTGTTTTTAATAATTGTGGATTTTTTAGACTATTTTTAAAAGAAATTCTTCAAGAAATGTTTTGTTTACAGAAATAAGAACAGAAATGAACAGCCCAGGATATTTGGTTTGCATGTTTAGTCAGGAGCTTAGTTTTCTTACTTGCAATTACCTAATTCACATTGAATTGTTTTTATTATGAAAATAATGGAAATGATGCAGACAGATAGTGGCAATCACACATTATGCACCATTTGATAATTAAGAATCTTTTGAGATGCAAGGTGAAAACCATGATCTATGCATAGATTTAGAAAAAAGTTAGAACTGCAAGATTCTATTCATATTTGCATATAGGTACATATAATATATGTATATTGTATATATCAGGTTGATTGGAATTTATCTGAAGAGTAATGACAATCTGAAACATTTGGAGGTAAATTTAAGCTCTTGTGAGGAGACCTCAGAGGTGATAGGAAGTTTTGACCTGATACAGGTTTTTCAAGAGAAAGATTTGTCCTGCACTTCTGACAATGCATATTCTAATACTGAGACTAGCAGATCTGAAAATTCAGCTTCATTCCGTTTTTTTTTTCCCCCCTCAAAACTCAGATTCAGTCATGGATTTCATATCCTGACAGAATTTAGGACCTGAGAAAGAAGTCCGGTGAGGACAGCAATACCACGATGATATTCAGTTCAGCCCTGTGGTTGGCTAAACATTAAGGACTGCATTTCGCTATTTAGAAACAGCTCTTCCTAATTAATATCAAAAGGTGTCATTGCAAATAGCTACATCACCTAGTATTTTTCAAATTGCTTCAAATGAACATTTTATAGACAGATGAGCCCCTTGGACAGAACTGTACAAATAACAAATCTCTCATAAAAAAGGACAGTAAATCATGACCGTGATGACTCACCCACTGCATAGAGGATGGAAAATGAAAGGGTTAGTCCTCGAATAAGAACTGAGATCTGAGTGAGACCAGTTACTGAGATAATTAGCCAATGGATGTGAGATGAAAGCCATAGTCTTTTCATTTATACATTAATGAACCAGAAGATCAAAGACTTTGGCTAGGCCTATAACCACAACTGCAACATTGGTTTGCTATGCAATAATGAACTCATTATTAGCTGCTTTCATAAATTACCTGTGGTAGATGATTTTTATTTTTAATACAGTACATAAAGCATAAAAACAACTACAATGTTATTTTAGAATATTTTAATTGCTAAGCATGCACTTTTGTGTAATGAGAGCATTCATCCCTTCAGCTGATTGCTGCTGCTAACACTGCTTTTCCTCATGAGATTTCCTGACAGGTGACAAATCTTCTTATTATTAGCGGAAGAAAGGGGAAAGGAGTGACCAAAGACCAATGTAAAATGCAAGTGAGTTGCGTTAGCTAAGAAAAATCTGAAAAACTACTTCAGAACAAAGAAAAACAGATCAACGTGCTTGTGTTTCACAAGCCCAGAAAACTAAATATTCTTATGCTGAATATTCTTATGCTTAACTTTACACTATCGTGATGTAGCAGTACAGCTGAAATCAGGATTGCAGAGTTAATTTTTTTTTTGGATGATTTAAGGCTCTGGGACTGGTCTTGGGAAGTCTGGACTGTATTTCTTCTTCTGTCACAGTTTCTGCCCCCCACCCTGCCCCGCAAGACCATAGGCCAGTTATTGGTGTTTCTGGTTCAGACTTGCAAAACAGCATAACATTAATTCATACAAATACTGGGAGAATAAGCCTATAAACATTTGTAATCTGTATTTGAAACAAGCTAATAAATATACATTTGACTGAAACTTTCAGATAAAATTCAGGCAATTCATGAAGGAAGTTATGAATCAACATTAAGACATGATATAGAAGAAAGCTCTGTCACAAATGGGCATGTTAGTATATGCCCTCTTTTAAATGGCATAGAAAATAAAGATATTTTATCTGTCAGCAAGATTTCTGATGAAAAGGAGATAAAAATCAAATTTATTTATGACCTGCTCTGAAGATCTAACATTGCTAGTGAGAAGTTTAGGCTTAGGGGATTGAGCTGTCAGTTGCTACAGCAACACGAAGGAATTATTCACCACTCTGGGACTTAGGGTGGGCCTGACATATTGATTTTCTCTCCCCTCTAAACTTCTTGCTTAAAGATTTACCTTCAAAAGAATGACCCTATGATTCACAGCTTAGATGAAAATATGTGCGACTCCCTACATCGAACAGTTTATTCATGTAGGTTTGCCTCTTTTTGCTTGGAAATCATCCACAAACTAACCTTTTTCCAGGTGTTTCATTATTTTGAACTGCTCCGCAAATTTCTATCAACCCCCACATTTCTCACCACGCATTCAAAGCTTTTGTTTCCAGCACAGCTATTCATGTCTTATTCATCCTGTGACCTCAGTAACATGCTATTGTTGTTTTTCTCCTTAACTGGATGACTTGAGAACCCACAAAGATCTCCCAGGAGGGCAGCAGGAGCACTTCCACTGAAAGTACTCCTGCATGTCAGAGCACGTCACTGCAGAGGTGCAGCTGGATGGATGTTTATGGCTTGTCACTATTTCACAAACACTATAGCAAACAAAGTGTCAAGCCAAATGCAAAGACCAGCAAGTACAGTCCAGGGGTGTTATTAAAACATACATTCTCAAAGCTCTTTGAATCACTCTTCCAGGTTCCCTTGAGAAAGACACACAGAGAAACTCATCATTGCTTTGCTAATATTCAGTTCCTATACAGTACAGTTTTGTTGGCTCTTCTTATGGCCTAGAGAGAAGAAAGGGATGAGAGAGAGAGAGCTTCAACTGATATGTTTCCCCAGGAAATGCCCACAGGCCTCTGGAAAAGAGCATCAGCCACAACTGCTATGATGGCTAAGTGGATGCCGAGGGGCAATGTCATTGCCAGCCCTGGTGCTGCAAAGTGCTTCTGACTCCCTGCTCCACCCTTGAAAATCTTTCCTGAGGACTTCAGTGAAGTCTGAGAACTTGGCCTAGATATAATGGATATAATGTCCTTTTTTTTTTTTGTAATTAAACAGAGCATTTATCATAATGTCTGTGGTAAGAAGAGAGCCAGCAAACACCCTGCCCCTGTGACCTAAGTGTAGAGGGCAAAGTCAGAAGACATGTGCCATCATCTCCAAGGACACAAGATATCATTAGCCCAGCAATCAATACCATCCTGAATAGCTTCATGCTGGGGCAGTGCCCATCTGAGCTGCCATAGCTGGAGGCTATCTGCAAACTGCATTCTTATTTGTCGTCTCAGTCTTGATATCCGAGTCACAGCAGTCCCCTGGAGACTCTGGCAAAGCCCAAATCCTCTTGGCAGGCAGAGTCCTCTCCTTCCTCAGAGGGTCCTGCTTCACCTCACCCAAACAGTAGGCTTTGTAGGCTGTTGCTTACAGTGGCAAGATAAAACTAACGTATTAAGCCAACCTATCTGTCAGTGCAAGGCCATCTTCAGTGTATTATGTAAGTCTAAGAATCGGCAAAAGTAGTTTCTCTTGGTAACTTGGCCCATTGACATCACTAGTGCCGTCACTAAAACTCAAAGGTTCAAACACACTGCACCAGGCACAACAGAGCGGCCCTTCCGCTCCTCCTCGCTGCGGGCGTAGGAAGAAGTAGGATCCCTAGCAGGACCCCACAAATGAGACTGCTTTTGCCTGCCAGTGGTCGACTTAAGTAACAAGAGCTGTTCATTCCTTTGGTCTCAATAGGAAGCACTATAACATCTTGCTATCGTGTGGAAGGCAAGCTTACCTGTACCACCTGTAACAGAAGTGTCCAAGGAAGGACAGAGCAATACCAAACTATTTGCCACCCTTGATGGCATAAAAGCACTCTTTGCAGAATTAATTTCCCTGAACTCATACTGTATAAGCAGTTTACCTTTTCTGTACCATGAACAAGCAATTCCTGCACCCCTGCCTTCTCTTGCTCATCAGAGTTATGATTGTTTCCAAGTCATTTTTCACATTCTAGAGTAGTATTGGGCCACCTCCCAAAAATCATTTCCAGCAAGGAGCAATCCAGGTAGCTTTGAATGGGAAGGAGGGAATTTATTTAGCCACAAGTATTCTGAAGGCTTTTCTCCTAGCTAGTGGACCAGATGTGAGCTTAAATACTTACAAAAATTTCCCTCTCCTAGACATACATCCTAAATTTAAAGGAAGTGGAGAGTCCACTCTTATAGCCTTTTTCTAAATATAGAAAAAAGGCATAAAAACAATGAAATTGAACTTGACCTTTCTTCACCCTGTGCCTGCTCCCCAGACTAGCAGCAAACTTGGCTTGTACATATAAATACAAACTTGTACATATAAATTGTATATAAATATATATAAATTTATAAATATAAATTGTATAAACCTGTACATATAAATATCTATATATGTAAGGTTATGTAGTAATCATTTACTTCAACATTTTTTAGGTTTTAATAGCTCAAGCTATCCTTCTAATCCATACTAACAAGCAGATCTTGACCTGTCTGTCATTAACTCTCGAAGTTCTTGACATAAACACGTCCAATGGCTTTAGCACTACAAACATGGCAGTGGGAGTATATTTTTGCTCCTTTTTCACTTCAGTTATACTTCCGTAAGTACTATAGCATTTAGGCATTTGAAGAATCCTGAAGAAGCCCAGACTTCCAAGCTGATAATATGATCTGATGCAACACTAAGCAAAACCTCAGAGAATATTAAACTCCAGACAGCTCTTGAGATCAATGCAATTGGCCACCTTTCCTGCACATAGACAGCCTATGAAAGAGCTATTTATGAGACCCAACTGCTCATAACAGGGTGGCCCCAGCAGGCATTGCTACCTATTAATGTGGCCTGGCACTTGAATAACATTATTTCCAGCCAGTATAAGCTTGTAGTGTTCTCCTGTGGAAACTGCAAGTAGGATTGGCCATAGGGCATGAGACCAGCTACAGCATTTCATGAAAATTGCAACTACAGCTATGCAGTTGCAAAAAGAGCTATAACCAAATTAATTATTCATATGGCACATAAGGGAATATAAACTAGCAATGAAAGATGGAAATCTAAAAAATCAAAAATTAAATTTATAGTTAAAACTACTTAAAGTTAAAAATCTGAAAATTCAAAAAAATGTTGGAAAATTGAAAGAAAAGGAGGAAGCAAAATAAAGTTCAAGCCTTACAACAAAATCCTAACTATTTTCAGATGGTGTTTGAAACATGGATAAAAGGCATTGCATGAACTGGCAGTCCCAAGAGGTGGGAATAGGACTCAACACTCTTAAAAAAATCATTACAATCTTTTGGTCTTACAGAGATTTTCATTAAGCCTTTTTTGCCCCCTTTTAAAATTTGCTTTTACTATACAGCCCCAAAAACACCCTGCAAGCTAAAACCCAGGCTTTCCCATTCAACATCACCACTGACTCATCACATTGGGCAAGTGCCTACCATATTTTATGAAGGGGTGAAAAGGGGAGCGACAATTCTTAGTCTCATAAAACACAATGAAAAGAACACAGCTCTGCAGCTACAACCACTCACCTCCTTGCCAACCTTGCCATGCCAGCAGCACAAACCCCATAAACTCCATAAAAAAAAGCAGCACCTCCTCCCCCACCATCTCTTTTTATCAGATGTTTGAACCCACCCACAGGGATAATCTCGGAGCTGTTTGCAGGTGTATCTCCTTAGCACCACCAGCACAGGGGTGGAAGGTAGGGCCAGGCTACACATGGCAGAGGAAGAGAGAGGAAGGACCTTATAGCAAAATACATGCTTAGTTGTTTCATGAATTGTCTTAAAAGCCAAATCCCTGGAAGAGGGCTGTGTGAGGGCTCTAGGGAGCTGAAACAGACCGCGAGCGGCTGAAGCAGGCGGCTGCCGGCTCCTCGGTTGTGCTAAGGCAGCAGCGTCTCTGGTGCACCGGGAGTTGTCGGCTTCCTGGGGCGTCTTTGGTGGGTCGTTAGCAGTGTCACTCCACACACCTAAAATGTCTGACGACGATGGTGTCACAGAAGCCCTTGGACAACGTGTTAAATTTTGTGGTGTAGTAATAGCAATGCCTTTCTCACCTCCTTCCCCATGTGTGTTTTTGGCACCGGGTAGCAATGGGAGTCGCCAGCGGAGCAGCGGCGAGCTGCTCTGGCGGGGCCCGGCTCCGGCCAAGGCGCGCTCGAGTCCTGCCCTCGGCACGAGAGGGCAGCGCGGCCGCCCCGCGGCAAGGAGAGCACGAGAGGCTCCGCAGAATGCGCAGGCGCGGTAAAGTCAGATGCGTTTCCCACTTGACTCAGACTTTGCTTTTAACTTGGCACGTCATCCACTTGTTTACAGTGATACAGACTCAGTCTGGAGAAATCAATATGCGATTTCCACAGAGGTAACGCATTCCTTCGCAGGTCATAATCCCGTGATTAATACATTACGAGCTCTAACAGTCGTGTTCAGTTTGGTGTGTGGAAATGCACCGAGGATGCCTTGTTTCTTGGTTCGCTTGGCTCAGACGGTGCCGTAATGGTGAATATGTATGGTGGCAACAAAGCACTGGGATGTAGTGGGGCAACGCAAGCAGCTTCATCTGCAACATCACGGTTTCCCAGTGAAGCAAAAGGTTTTGAAGAACTTCCAAACATCCTGTAGGCCAGCCATGCACAGTTGCAGGTGAGACCCGGTGAACCAAGGCAGCCAAGAGCTGTGGCCAGCTGCAGAGCATCCCACTGCGCTGCAGGAAGAAATACATGAAGAGGCACAGAGGGACAATCGATCTGACTAGGTGTTAATGGACAGGAATTAAACAACTTCAGGACAAGGGAAAGAGCACCATCTGGTGGAACACAAGCCAAAATTTGAAGCAATGTTTTTTTTCCATTTTTTTTTCCACTGCCTTGCAGAGAATGAACAGAGTCACTAAAGTCTCTCACTCCCACTGCATGCTTGGCAGACTCGTGATATCTACATGCTCTTCATAGGCATCCAAGCATATTTGGTATACAATTAATTTTTCAGAATTAAGGAAGAATTAAGCACAACATTCAGTGGAATTAAATACACCAGACAATGAGCTGCAATTCAGGTATAAGGTCAACCCCAGTGATTCTACCATTCAGAAACGAGAAAACATCCAGCAATACACTGGTTTGGTATTGGGTCTGCAAATACCATTTCATGCTTCTACAGCAGGGAAGATCCAGGAGGCACATGAACACAAAGAGAGTGCAAAAGTAGCAGCTCTGAGAATTATATTAAAATTTTTCTGTTATTTCCTCAAAGGAGGTCAGATAGGTTCTTTTCCTCACACTGATTTTCATAGCATTCAGTTGTATTGCACTAATGGAGCATCTACAAAGTTAAGGACTATGTTAGGTACTTTAGTGGGAGATGGAAGTCAGATATGTGCAAATAGTCTCTTCCAAGCGTGTTTTTCTTTTTTTCTTTCTTTTTTTTTTTTTTACCTTGCTAAAGAAGTAAGTGCAAGATAGCAGGGAGAGAACAGATAACAGCAACGGATGATATAGCCCTGGCATAGCAGTTGCAGGGAGAGTGTTAATGCTCCTTTAGGAATAATGGAATGTCACACAGACAATGTATAGTTAAATACAGAGTTTGTGATGCTTGTCTAAAATAGAATGATGACTGCTGCTATACTATTGTATTTGCTTTTAAATATTAAGGATAACCAAAACTGGATATGAGAGATCACATCTATTTGTAAGCATAGTCAGTGCATCAACAACCATGAGTCAAATAAATACCTGTTTGGCCAAGCTGTCTATCTCACTGTCTCGCCTTCGCTGTTTATCATGCTGGGAAGCACTTACACAATCCTAGCAATTGCAAAAGGAAGCAAGCATCATTTTTGCTTGTGTGCATGTGTGTCTACAGTTCTGAAAAACAGGCACCTGCATTTTAAAATCCACTCTCTGATTCATTTCAGAAATGCTTCTTTTATACTTGTATATACCTTCTTCGTTATAAATTTGAGGCCTCTGCCTGTTTTCATCTGGTTGGATGCAAATCACAGTCCAAGGGATGGACCCTCGAATCACTCTTAAATCAGGTGTCAGCCCAGGTCAGGACTTCCTTTGCTGTGAGACCTCTGTATCCATCCTGCTATGGTCAGGTAACTTTGAGCTTTGCCCACACAAGTCTGGTAGAATTCCTCACTGTCTGATTTGACCAAGAAGTCAATATATTCCCACAAAATATTTTAGTTTTTGACAAGAGGGAATTTTCTGGTGGAAAAAAAATGCCGTACTGGCAGATTCCTCACCAGTCTATTGCATGTGAGTTCTTATCAGAAAAAGCAGTGACTGGTATCTAAAAAAAATCTCCTGACCTCTGCCTAGGGACTTGGATCTTGCCCATCAGCGAGGAGCTACAAAGTGATTTAGCTCATGCACTACATTCCACGCTAACAGCTCCTGCCTGCTTGGGAAAGCAGCATACAAGGCCCCGAAAACTGCCCGCGTAGCCTCCATTATGTGCACCAAGAAGTAACTACATATTCCACATGCATTTCCAGGAGGACTGTTGATCTCAGGCCTGGACTCATTGCTAACAGCAATAAGAATTTGAATCACTCTGGGAGAATCTTCCATTCTATCTAAGCACCAACTGGAAGGGGACCAATTAGTTCTCCTGGCCAAAAAAAAAAAAAAAAAGAGTGCAAGAGAGAAGATATTTTGCAGTAAAATCCATACCTCAATGACATTATGGACACAAAGCAGCCCATGCCATTTGCCAGGGACCAGGACTGGTCCAGTGACTGTCTTTGCAAGATTGCTGCTTCCCACAGGCAGGAGGGGAGCTCATCTGCTCTGAGCATCTATTCCACAGGAGAAGTAGCAACTGCTACGCAATACTAAAACGATGTTAAAATGAAGATAAAATTGCCAAGAAGTACATTCACGTTCTCATCTTGCTCTTTGACACATCACTCTGGATTCCAGAACTGCACGTGTTCTGTTTTTCCAGAGTCTTTCTGTCTTTCTCTCTTTTTTTTTCCTCCCATGTAATTTGATTGGTTGCTTCCGTGGAAATTGAATTTAAACAAGTAACCATCTTTTTCCACCCCATAGTCAGATGAAAAGGCTTCAGAAGTTAGACATCAAGTAGGTTGCAACTTAAAACTAAAAAAAATTATGAGATTTGTATGTAACCATCTTATGGTTAAAGGAGTGCTGACTACTTTCTAGTTGTATTTTTTATCCTCTCCCTGAAGTGAGTTTGAGACATATAATTCCTTCCTTGTCTGTGATGTTATTCTTCTGTTTTGTTTTGCTTTTTTCCCTAGTGAGCTAATAAGCCGGATGGTTGCAAAACCAACCTATATACCTCATGTAAGCCTATTGCATGCAGCTGACTGATGCCAAATGCAACTGATTGATATGATGTGCACTTTACAAGCCAATATGTACTTTGTAGATAGACATTTAATGAAGCATACTCAAACTTTGAGAAACATCCAGCAGCTTCCAGAACTCTGAAACACATAGCAACAGCCTGAATGAGCAGAAAGTTTTGTCATTGATTAGCCTTGTCCATATTTTATTCTTGTCCTGTAGGTGACCTATATTGAATGTGTTTAACCCACGTGAGTAAATTGCAGTCTCCAAACTTGATTCCTGCTGATTTGCAACATATTCTCCTCTAAAAGTTGTAGCACACCAATGGCTATTATATCCACTTCAGAAACAATATTGCAATGATAGATCATTCATTGATGTGCTACCTGCCCTCTGTATTTAATCATGCACATATCTTAAGAGATCTGATTTATCTTAAAGGAAATCAAACTCTAAAATTCACCTCATTGGGTGCCTAGGTAAACAAGGACTGTAGTCAGATTAAGCACAGAATAGTTCTTCTAGATAAGAAACATATATAAAAATAAACTGCCTGAAATTTTGTCTGAAAACAAAACGGCTTGCTGAAAATCTGTAATATGCTGGAGATTCCCCCCGAAAGATAAAGTTCACAGGTCTACATGCAAAAAGGAAATAGCACAAAGAATAATATGAACTATTATGGATGGACCTAATATGGATGAGTGGTCATTGTGGCTGTAAAGCTTACATTCTCAGTCGTTGCAAAAGCACTGCCTGATAAAAATTGTATCCTCATCTCACAAGCTATCTAACCTCTAAAAAGCCTAATGCTGTTATAATGCAGACTCTGAGATGTCCCAAAAGAAAACGTGAAACTTTGCAAAGGACAGCACAAACCCAGCAGGAAAGGTGAGCACAGAATAGGTATTTAGCACATTTGAAGAGCAGTTCCCCATTCCTCCCTGCGTCTGTCCTCCCAGAGAACCTCACCTGCAGCTCCTCCCTCACAGCAATGTACAGAGACAGATTACAAGCAAATGTTCTCAGCATGTGACAACTGATCGCTATCTGACTTGGCCTTGGTACAGCTTGAGCATGTTAAGACCCAACAGTATTCCAGTGCTGTTAATGGGACTTGGATGTGAAGTAAGGACGTGACTCCTAAGCCTCTGCACTAAAAATTGGCCTGGGAGAGCTCTTCGAACAGGCAAAATGGAAAACGCATAAGAACAGTAACATAAGGTATATACCATGCTGTATTCCCAGCTGAGGTCCGCGTAAGAAGAATAACAAAGCAATGGATACAGATGCTCACAGAAGATTTGTTAGCTCCCAGTTCAGCTCCCTGGCTTCCTGGTTGACCCTTTACTGCCATTTATCTATCCAGGAAAGTTGAGGTGAATCAGTTCAGTGCACGAAGTTAATGTGCACACACTAAAGTATGTAAAACCTCCAGCTCCGTGTTCTCATGCATCAGAAATGTAGCCTTAAATTATGAGAAATGTAGCCTTAAATTGCTGTAGCTTAATCCTCAAGAGTCATTAAGATGATGGTATTTAACTTTTCTCTTACCAAGGACAATTTATCCTATCCTGGCTTTTAATCTATCTTCCATTAAGTTTTTGCAGAGCAGTAGTCACAAAGTCTTGCACTGTGATCCATCCAGATCTCTTAAACAAGGCCAGGTCAGATTCGATGACTAATTGGATATGAGTCCGCCAAACGTCTGATTGCTCTTGGCAGGCATTGACCCAGTCAGTGGAACAGACCTGTCCCAGTGCCAGGACATGACAGCAGACGACGTTGTGCTGCTCTCATTTTTTATGTGAATGAAAAATGTGTGTCATTTGTAATAGTTAAAGTTCGAGTGACACTTTTTACAAGAGTTATGGTGTTCTTGGTATTCTGGCCACTTTCCAGTCTAAATCCATGCTGTCCGAAATAGTACTGTTATGGACTAACTCTATAAGGAAACCGAGGGACCTTCTCCACTGGTAGTTTTTAAGAAAAGCTTGGACAAAAATTTGTCAGGCATTACATGGATGTTGATTCTGCCTCAGAGTGGAATGGATTGGATCAGTGATTTCCAATATTTTTAGTGAGTCCTGCTATGCCTCCTATCACTTCTTCTCTGTCTCTTCATTTCTAAGCTCTTATGCTTCTACACCTGCCCTTCTGCACAAATCCTGATCCCTTGCCTCTCCCCTTCTCCCCCTTGACCAGAAACACCACCCTCAGGCTCCCTCTTAATGCTCATCTGTCTTTAGTGAGGAGTTTCACTGACTGGAAAATACTGGGATAAATAGTGACACCCTTCTCTCCACTAAAACACCATGATCATCAGTCTTCACTTCCCATCCTAATCCTGTGTGTCCATCCTACACGTGCTAGAAAACATTTGCTATATTTCACAGAGCACTTAGATACATGTAAAGAAAGCAATACCTTAAACATCTAACTTTAAAGCTGCAAGATATTTTGACAGGGAAGAACCTACAGAGAGAATAAAAAGATGTTGTCATTTATTGAACAATAAGAACTTCTTTGAAATGGTTTTATGAGGAAGAATTGGTAGAACTTGTTCCTATTTTGTTGCTGTAGGATAAAGACCAAATAAAGGAGCATGGCTGAGCCTCCAGTGAGCACAGGGCAACTTATAAAAAAAAAAAAAAAAAAAAAAGAACTAATGTTTTTCTCAACAGAAAAATCTTAATGAAATAGAAAGATCATTTTTAAAACACATATTTGTTTAAAGTCAAAATGCACTGCCTAACTCCTGAGCAAGAACTGGATCCACTGCTGCATTTGCAAAGTCCTGAGCAGCACCACAGAGATAATCTTTCAAAGAGGTTCTCCTGTTTGTAGTGGTCTGCCCATAAAGCTGCTTTATAAAGCACATAAATGCAGCACATGTCATCACTTCCTCTGATCCATTTCCTGTAACACACACAAAACTTTGCAACACGCCTGCTCTCGCAGTCCTTCATCATTCGTCTGCCCTAGAATTTACAGTTCTTTCACCAAGATCCCTGGGATCCTAAACTGAAAGGTAAACGTGGGCCTGTCATGAAGAAAGGAAAACGCCAGTGGCCTCTCTCAACATCCTCCCCAACCAGTGTCACCTCACTGTCCAGGTCGTGCACCTATGCATTTATTTTTTCAGGATGTGTGAAGGGTTAAATATTGTTCTTCGTGCACAACAATGTGCCATTTATCTGCTAATCCTTCATACTTAATTCCCGAACTGCCAAAAGTATTGTCTGAGCCAACAGCCTGGCAGTGTTAAGCTTTCTTTCTGCTCAAAATGCCTGAGAAATAGCAGGCACAGAAATTCTCTTTTCTTTCTGGAAGCCACCTAACTAAGGGTTGGTTTCATCTGGCCGCAGACTAACAGTTTGCAAGGTCATTTCAAGGAGGAAGTCAACATACTAAAACACTAAAACAGATGTAAGTGATCCTTCCAAATACTGGTGGACACACACTGCACTTCTGTACAGTGAGACTTACCTCTACTCCTATTTTCTGGTGACTGAACAGAAGCAAAAAGGATAAATGGCTTAATTTCTCTTACAAAACACATAGCAAGGCCGAAAACCAAGCACAGATGACCTCATTCCTAGGCATCTTCTTTGGCACTTTGCTGCCCTTTTTGCAGCCCATAGGAACTCAGGGTACCATTACTCTTTTCCTGCCCATATGCCCTGGAAAGGCTTCAGTCATGTTTTCTGAGCAATGTGCTCTGCTGTTTTGCACTACTGAAGATGGCGATAGTTTTGTAGATATTCCTCTGGTTACTTGATAAGTTCCATTCATATGTCTATCTCCAAGACAGCATGGGTCTTGGGTGATCTAACCACTCTCTTAATCAGGTTTTCCAGCTAAGAACATCACATGTATTTCCTTTCTCCAATTCTTATGCCTCAGGTCACAAACATCTCAAGAGTTAGATTATTATCCAGAGAAAATCATAGCAGAGACAGGACAATTTGTGCTTCCTGTAGATCAACACAGAAGAAAGAAAGGTGTTTAGCTGGCTGGAACTGTGTACAGCTTTGTGGTTGAGAGATGCCCACCTTTCCAGTAACTAAAATATGTGTGTGCTGCCTTTGCAGGCAGTGGCAAAGGCATGCACAGGTGTGTTGCAATAAAGAGGTTACTTTTCTGTGCCTCTGAGTTTCAAGGATTAAGAAACAGGCTCAAACACTTTTTGAAGTTTCATCTTTCACTGAATCCCTTAATCCCTCCAAGTTTGGCACCATTTCTCAGCCATTTATTTGTATATTAATCTAAGGTTTCTCACTTGAGAACAGCACTGACCTCCTGTTTAAACCCAAGGCTGAGTGAGTGATGGTGCAGCTGGGAATTTTGTTACAGCCTGTCCAGCTGCTTCTCACGGCTTGAGGGGGAACAGGGAGGATGTTTATGAGCACTGTGTGTGGTTGGTCACATCCATGCTGGCTGATTTACCTCCTGCAGGTTGCAACATGGGTCTGAGCTAACAGATGAAGCAGTCACAGACAGTGAGGGATCTGACTCCGGTGCAAACGCCTAAGCAAATGTCCTCAATTCCTTTGGATTAGATGATCCTTGCATTTTGAATAGATGCTAGTTACGACTGTTAACATAAGCAAACATCTTTACAGTGCTAGCTAGCTAAGGGCCAGATTTCATGTTTCACCTGTTTCAGCAAATGCTTGGCTTTTTGTTTCACTAAAGGCATGAGACAGAAAGCTGACTTCTTCAAACAGCACTGTGCTGTGAGGAGGAGATGGAGCTCAGTGTGCCATGTACTGTTTCCTTCCCTTTACCTGGCTCCTGATGTTGCAGCCAGGAGCTCTAACTTCTTTTTGTTTTGCCTTTTCCTCCTTATTGGTTCTTCCCTCCCCGTGTTCTTGGTCCTCGGGATGACGGGGGTCTCCTCCAACAGCAAAGAGAGCAAGCTGGGTGGCTCTGGTTTGGACGGCTGTGGTTGGGGACAATAATAACACCTTAGGGAGTGAGCCCTGAGAGCAAGGCCTGTGTCTTCTGTGAAGAGGCATGCAAAACTAGACTGAAAACACGTAGGGTAAAGAAAGGTTCCGCTTCCTTGATGCTATATTTGTAGGACGCTAAGTGTTTGAAGAGGTATATTCGGAACAACGTCGACCAACAGTCATCTCTAAAAGAAAATATTTCCTTACAAAAGGGCTGACTGTGGGATTGATGGCTATTGGAGGTTATCTCTAAGGCATATGGAGCAACGGACCTCAACAACCACAGCTGCATGAGTAACCACCACACTGCAAAGAATGACAGCAGTAAGGGTATGTGAACCTCATGGCACCAGCTGTGACTGACTCCAAAGCTATGGCTATGATGTGGGACAGTCAAGAGAGAATTTTTTTTTTTTTCCAGATCTCAGAACTGGCTGCTTTCTGCAGAATTTCCACCTCCCAGGATATAGTTACTGACCTTCCTTCTGTTCTGTTCTGGCTTGCTAGATTTGGCATAAGAGAGGCACAAAGCACTGGCCTGTGCTTTGTATCTAGGCAGAGGGCACACAGCCTCTGCTTGCCTGTAAGGACTTAAAAAAAAAAAAAAAAATTCATCATATAGCACTTTGCACAAAGAAATTTCACTGAGGGACTACCATAAAAACACATAGTATTCATGCTGCCTATGCCAAAAATAAGAGAACTCAGGCTCATAGATGTTTTCCAAAAGATTTTTCTCAGAATCTTTATTTTTGCTGTTTTTTTTTAATTTTCCAACCACTTACACGTGAGGTTCCAAGCATGCTCAGGCTCACCAGGACCCACAGAGTCGCCCCTCCTCAACCACAGCGCCAGAGGCACCTAAACCTGTTGATGCCTTCAGAATTTATCCACCAGAGCAGGCTGCAGCCAAGCCTGCCAGAGGACGTACTCCCTTTCAGTGCTGTAGGGCCGGGGCTAGAGCACTCGTGCAGGATGCAGGATTTGACATTCAAATTCCTCCTCTGCCTAAGTACCCCATATCTGCTATGGCCTAAGAGAGAGCCATGCTGTAGCACCCTACAGCCCTGTTCTTTTAATTAGTCTAATTGAGGAGATTTCACTCTGCATAGACTAATTCATTAAACTGTAACAATCCTCGGAGCCAGAGGGTGAGAGAAGATTGTTTTATAGCACTACCGCTAGGGCACTAACCTTTAATAAAGGGAAGATCTAAAGCTTACAAGCTACATATATAACAAAGCATTAAGGGAGTTATAACGCTACTCAGACTTATCTAAGGCATCATTTTTATGAATGAAACTCTTCTAGGCTCCTAGGGTTAGGAAGATAAAATTGGCTCCACCTTGAACATGTTTAAATGTGTTGTCCAAGGACACAGACGAATTGCTAAATGGAGAAAACTATCACTGAGGACAGTGCATCTCCTCAAGACAGCCTTTCTTATGATCCCTCAGTTTACAGATGGGGAGATGGAAAAATTATCAAAGGGGACCAACTGAGAACAAGCACCAAATGCATACATGTGATGGCTCCCCGGTCAGAATGAGTTTGAGATTCTCAGATGGTATTTCTTTCAGATAATTTTAGATCCCAGTCTATTCTACTGTGTGTGTTTCTACATCTAAGTCGACCATCTAGACTTTTGAGAGAAACAGACACTTTCATTTTGCCTTGAAGAGGTTTTACAAGCCTTGCTAACTTACAGATAAATGGTATTTTTAAAGGGCAATAATTTTTATAGCGCCTAATTGATCTCTGCTGCTTTTTCTAACCCCTGAACTGCCTCAAATTGAGCTACACAGTTGTTTCCTAACCTCTCTGAGCTGAAGTGTGTAGGGGAATTCCTGTCATATTTTGAAGGTCAAAGACACATCTTTGGTTTTTCTTCTCTTAAAAAAAAAAAAAATGTGCAAGCATTTTGTCCCTCATTTCTGAGGACCTATTAATGGAGCAGTTGCTCACTCAAAGCATCTGAAACTGGGAGGTGGCTAAAGTAGTTAGAATAAGAATAGGAGCTAGAAGTCGAACGGGCTGACCATCCTGGCTTGCAGACTGAAAGAGTCGTGCGAAGGCCACGATCTGCCCACATCCTCTCAAGCCAGAGAGGCCAACAGGCAAGAGAGAAAGCAACAGTTCACCTCAGCATGACATACCCCATCGCTTCAGTTAAAAAGAACACAAAGCTCTTCTGCACCCAAGTGAATCCAACGAAGCAGATCTTTCTGTAGGTAAGTCTAAGCCAAGTAGCTGGACTGGCTTGAGAACGGATTTTTCAGTTCTAATTTGGCTCCTGCTATAAATGGAAGCAGCTATTGCCAGATCCAAGCACTGCACCATCTCCACTAAGGTCTTAGACAGGCTTTGTTTTTCTCAATATTTTTTTCTGCCATCTGTTTTGATTCTTATATTGAAAAAATTTTGCAATGGTTTCTCAAGAAAATCTTCCAGAGCAAAAATGTGCAGCATGGGAATCTTGATGATCATATGATGATCATCCCAGATAATGCCAAAGAGATCATTTGTGCTTCGTCATTCTCTGACCCCACCTTGTTTGGTAGGGAGGATCTCTAGGATACAAGGGAATGACATGTCAAAAGGGATGCTGGGAACCTGTGGTATGCTGCAGCCTTGTTTAAACATGTTATTAATTGCATTATCACTAAAGGGCTCCTCTGTGTTTAGTCAGTAGTACTGACTCTCTTTGCAAGTAAACAGAAGAGAACATGCAAATCTGTAGCTTTTCAGGAAACCTGAAAACTTGTGGGAGCTCAGCAGATGCCAGGAAGGTCGCCAAGAAGCCTGGTTAACCGTTAATGTTGTTGGTCGATGCTGAGCACCATGCTTGCTGTCAGAAGAGAGATGGTCTCTTGGGCACGTCTGCATAAGCTCTGATCACAATTTGGCTGCTGAGCCGCACAAGGTAGAAACACTGACTTACTGTCAGGATCAATAATGAGCAGATCATGCGGGAAGATACTGAGGCTTTAAGTGAGTTTACAAGTGCAGGAACGTGAGAAATGGCTTTTAAATTCTCAGGTGTCTGAGTACTAGAAATGTGCCAGCCTAGATGCCCAAGAAATTCGAAACAGAATCACATCACAGTAATATCTCGGTCTACCTAAACACCTTGATTTTTGGAGAATTACTATTTACCTTTATTACGAAGTGCAGAGTGAAACTCCTGATGGGTGTCCATGAGGGCAGACGCACATTTAAAAAGGCAGATGGAACAGTTATTTAATGTATTTCATGCAGGTCTTTAAACTTCCATGTTTCTCTTTTTCATACAAGTCTTCATAAGCATGTCAGGATTTAGTGGGAATTTCTGTGAAACAGAAAGAGGTTTAATTAATAAAGTCCAGCATTTGGTTTTGATGTCCTTTTCCATTAAATATATTCCAAATAGACTTCCCAGAAACTTCCAGATATTTTGGGAAAAGTGACATGATTCTTGTTTGGAGGATCTACATGTGCAGAGAGGAAGATGTGACACAGTGCATGCATTACATCCCCCGTTATGAGAGGGCAGCTGACCCTGAGTTGCTCGATTTTGGTAAGGTCAGAGGGGAGGAAATAGAGTTAATCATATTTTCTGATGCTGTGGCTCAAAGAAAAAAACTGGACGTATTTACAGTACGTATTATCACCCTTATTTCACCGTCACACTTTCCAGCCCAGATAATGTAAGTCAAAGTCTCTTTGGAGTCACTCAGGTGATTGCCAGAAACAAAAAATAATGTTCCATAAACTGAGGGAATATCAGATGAACACGGTTTACTAGACTGTGAACAAAGTTCTTTTTACCTAGGCAAAATATGAGCTGCATTTGAATCAGAAACATCTCGACAAGGAAATCTGCAGTGTCCATTTGTGCTCATCAGCACAAATGTTCTCTGATCAGTCTGCAAAGCTCTGTGAGTGGCACATATTGAAACCTGTGAAAGGAAGACAGCGTCATGGGCTAATCCAATAACAACTTCTTGCTTGCACCAAGGCTCAGCAAGACAAGGTACGTGGCGTGCACTAGTGCTGCCTTATGAATTCTGAGCCACAAGAACATCTACAACACTCTATCAAAAGAGAGGATTTTTTCTTTCGAGAACTGAGAATTTTAAATCGAGAATTTTAAAAATATTTAGTTCAGTAGGAGAGAAAGAGGAGGAAAATAAAATTATCTCTATTGTGACTCATTTCTTCAGGCTGTACCAATCACCCTGTGTGTACAAAGTCTTTCAGATTCATTGTAATATTTGCTACAGTACCTTCTGTTCCTTATTTACAGGGTTATTGAGGTTTACGAGGGTACTGAGGACTTCCTGTCAGGATGAGGTCTAGTCCTCGGTTCTGCCTTATCAATACAAAATTACAGGAGCCCAGCCTGTTGCTCTGGACGAAGCAACTAGCTTTGCACAAGTGCACTTGCACGCTGCTTGCTAAGCTCTGTGCTCTAGGCGCTCGGCGTGACCCGCATGGCTTTCCAAAGAGGCGTCCTCGCGCTAGCGCTGCCGCAGCTTGCACGTGTTCTCCCCGCTGGGAGCAACTTGCTCTAGCAGGCTGCCGTTTCCAGCCCAGGAGAGAAAAGTGAGAGAAAAAGATGGAAGGAAGATAAGCATAGAAAGAAACGGGAAATGAATATGGGTGAAAGAGAGAACACACATTTGGTAGAAAAAAACGGTGGGAAGAAATCCCTGTTGTGTAACCGAAGGGCCTCTTGTGTAATGAAGGGCGAGCGTCCCGGCGCAGGCGCTGCTCTGAGAGGGCCGGTGAGGACGGCGCCCGTGGGTGCCCCACAGCGCTGCGCCTGGCACGGCCTGCGCTGCGCTGGAGACAGAGGGCCACGCTCCTCCCGCGTCGCCTCTCCACGTACTCACACCGCGCAAGAGCGTTCCTTGACCTCACGGCAAGACACGAGCTGAAAAGAAGCGCCATGAGGACGGTGAGACGTCCTGCCACCGCAGCGGTGGGCCAAAGAAATGCCTTGACCAGCAGCAGAGAGGAGAAAAGCACTAACAGGAAAGCAGAGGACTGAAGCAGAGGGACCCTGCAAAGCTTGTGTCTCTGTGTTTGTTTCATTTAACGGCTTTAATGGCAATTCCACTTGGGGAACTTCTGAAGAAAGGAAAACCTTAATACAAAGCACGTCTAAAACTTATAAAGCTATGGTACTTTCAGGGTTAGAAATAGCATCTCCTAGGAGAATTGAGGCGCCTTATGTGCCTAAATCTTTAACTCTTGCTATTGGTGCAGACATCACTGAGGGGGTGCTAATTAAAGTAGAGCTCTGGGGCACAAAAATGTTTTGGTCCAGGTTGGTCAAAGTACTTCTTGATTTATATTAAGAACCACTGTCCTTGCTTTCTCCAGATAATTCTCTCCACTGATTTGTTGCTTCTAATAATACCAAGCACCCTCCTCACAAAAAAATCACAGACATTCAGGCGCTAAAGGCAGCAGCATCAGGGCTAGACCCCAGCAAGCGTTTTGGTGGATCTCAGAGGCACCGCGTTGCACTGGACCCAGATACAGTTTGACACCAGGGGAGCTCTGTCCTTTCTCCAGCACTGTCAGTGTTTTGCTTCAGGTCATCTTTCAGCGTCCCGGTCTCTGCCAGTTGTGAATGGCGAGAATGTCACTTTTCCCGGGCTTGAGGTCCCTGGGAGAAATGTGATAGTCGTTCTCACATGCCAAGGCTGTGAAGGAAAAAGAGTCTCCAAAGTTCAAGTGCTTAAAGATACCGCTCTTGTTTAAGGTGGCCCGACAGCCATGCTTACGTAAATCAACACTTTTTAGAGGAGGAGAAAAATATAATAAAGGATAAAGGTAAACTTTCCACACTTGAGAATGTTTCTCCCCCATTCCCTGGGCTATGTTTTACTATATATTATCACTGTCATCAAAAGGGGTGTGTATAAGAACTTGAAAAACCAAACGAACCTGTCTGTAAGGTGTTCCCTATATCACAGTCCTGCAGGTGGCTTTATTTCCAAAGCGCCGGGCTGCGCTGCTGCTAGAGCCGCCTGCTTCTCCTTGCTCCCGCGACCTTCTGCTGGACTTAACTGCTGCATCAGGAGTAAGCGCCCACCTGCACGTAAGCTCTATTTCTTTATCAAAGTCACTGTTTTTAAAAGAGCTGTAGGCTGCCAAAGCAGTTTTGCTGTGGAGCTTCATCAGGCACTCAGCTGATGCACTGCCTGCCATTCCCTTTTGTGCATCACCAGGTTTCTCAGTGATTAACAATTGACTTTGGTTTAATGAATTAGTAGGGGAGACATGCATGAACTTCAACAAATGTGTTTTAATAAATGAGCCTGTCTCATTAAATTGAAACAGAATGTTTGCAATGTGACAGCTAATTAATTGCTCCTTCCAGCACGGCAGCAGCTCAAGTAAAAGCAATACTGTAAAGCTCTCCTGTTGTTTAAACAACTGCCTGCCTCTTCCCCTTTCTTTCCCCCCAAAGTGTATTTGAGTAGATATGTATATGTGTACATAAGCAGCACTGGCTAATGGTGAAAAATTATTTGAGGTCACCCAAACCAACATCCTGTTTGCATAGAATATTCGAAAAGAGACGACTTTTGCTAATCCTGTTAAGAATTAACACGATTTTCTGGAACATAGCTCTATGTGGGAGCAACATATATACAGAAGTCTATATATACAGATAAAACAGGATTTTTCCTTCCCAAATGGCTTTTCTTGTCTGCCACTGAGCCCTTTAGTGGGAAGCAAGCCCGGCAGCCCTGCCCCATGCCCGAGAGTGGCTACGGCAGGGGCTCGGCCTGCCTTTCCACCACACAAAATTAATTTCCCAGCTTAGGAAAATAAGTTTTGCTCACAGTAAATTACAAACTCAGATATGTGCCTAGTTCTGAACCCTCCCCAAATCTGATGGTTTTGGCTCTGCTTCTGACCCCGCATTGCTTGTAACAGAGTTCAAACATCCTTCATAAAACTTCCCAGGTGTCATTTCACCTTGAGCAAATCTATTTTCAGCCTTGGAAAATTCATCATGAAAATTCACAAACAAGGCACTAAACGTAGCAATCTGTCATTACCACTCCACCAGCAATGATGCAAATACTACTAGCTTTGTAATTTTCTAGCTAAATCGTACCCAGATGGAGACATAATTATGATCTTTCAAGGCAGCATATTCTTTTATCTACGCAGTAACTATTTCCAAACGATTTTTTTCACTACACTAAAAAAAAGTCAAAAGAGAAATAATTTGTACTGTAAAGAGACATTGTCTTGTACTCATCTTCCTCTCTGTTTTGCATTTGAATTTCTAGCAAAAAATAACTCCTAAAACTTGTAAAATTGTGAGATAAGAATTGTTTTCTGCTGCCAGTGTAGGACCTGAGTAGGAATTTTTTTTTCTCTTTTTTTGGCCATCATTCCAAAAACTGTGCACACTTCCATTATCGTGGGAGCGATTCTGGTCCTTTCCTCAAGCGGCCGCTGCCTTGCGGAGGTTGGTTGTGCCTCCTGAGCCGGCCCCAGCGCGCGCTCCCGACGGGCTGCTCCCGTCACTGCCCCTGCGCTGCTGCCGCCAAGCTCTGCCCCGCTCAGGGGCGCGGAAGGGCCCCCGGCTGCTCCCCGGAGGCCGTGGGCCATCCTTGCAGAATAGGGCAGCAGAGACTCCCATTTCCTCACTGCTCTGCAGCGAGTTTCTGTGCAGCTCTTGTGCGTGTCTCTGTCCTGCCACCCCTTGGTGATTAATGAGCAGTGAAATTCTGCTCTTGAAATCTGTGAAAACCTTTCCATGGATTTCAAGAGGGCCAAAACTGCATCTAGATGTTTTTCCTCTGTGGGAAAATGTCACTTTCTTTTGTGTAGGTGATAAGCACAAACAGGTCTCAATTTCTTTGTTTCTCTGAGAAACTTTTAACAATATATTTGAGTTACGGTAAGAATTTTTGACTAATTTCTACCTCACCCTGTGAATTTCAGGATGTCTGTATACGGCAAGCCAGCAACATCTCATTCAAGTGTTAGAATTGCGTATCAAATCAATTAGAGAAAAAATAAATAAGCATTTTGCGCTTATTTACATTTGCATCACATTCTGCAGCAACTGATAAAAATACCACTGTTCTTGATTTTCTAAATTGATTGTGAATCAATACGGCAATAAGTCCTTTTTCCATGAGGCCCACAAAGCTGAAGGAATTAAAAAATCCTATTGTGAGCAACACAAATTCGAATATTAAATTCTGGTAATCGTCTTACAGGCTGAGACAGGATTTGACAGATTAATATGAATTACTTCATATGAATGCAGTGAAATTCTGAATCGCTCACAGAAAGTATGGTGCTCCTCCAAAAGCACAATTATACCAATACACACACACACACAAAATATTTCATATTAAATCCTTCAGGAGCAATGCAGGAAGAATGGACTCTTTGAATACCAGGCTAAATGATTAATGGTTTATATTCCCATATGCTGCATTCATAATGATATGATTAGGTGGAAATACAGCACTTTTGAAAGACTACCTTGCCCTACAGTGATTTCCAGTATGTCACAGGATTTCAGAAATATCCCAAATGTTTCCACATCACCATCATCATCTAGACCAAGATCTGAGTTTCTTTCAAATCTGTAATTTTGCCATAAAAACTTCTGAATCCTTCACCTTTTATTATTATTATTATTATTATATATGCAGGTATTTGGGCAATTTTTGACCTTAAAATTCTTCATATTGGAATATATATCTTATACTAGATATATATTAGATATATAAGATATATATTTAGCTATATATATTATATATAGATATATAAAATATTATATATAGATATTATAGATATCTATATATCTAGATACCTTAATATCTTATAGATATTAAGACCTACTACACTATTAACTAGCTCAAGTTTCTTTATGCTAGAAATTGCCCAGGCTGGAATTAGTCATGAAAGGCAGGAGTAGCTTAGGTCTGAACATGAGCCAAAACTGGCTTGAGCAGTTTTGTCTGAAGTCTGAAAGGCAAGTGCCAAAGTGGGGTCCACTGAGTTTGTATTCAGGCAGCAGTTAGTCCAAGAAATGATTCCTGTCCCTCCCAAACAGGAAAAGAGATGTGAACTAGAACCCAGAGAACTCTGGGTTTAAATTCCACTTAATTCTCTCCTTTAAGTCTACTAAACCACTATAACTTCTACCGAACTGCATAGGGGAGGGTAAGGCATTGCGAGTCTTAGCTAAAAATACCTGAGAAGCTCATGTGTGTGCAAATGCATGTGCAAGCAGGTGATACATCTGTAGAAAGAGCTATGGATGGAAATTCTTCATACCTCCTTTAGTTTATCTTAAATATCGTGCTTTCTTCTACCTGCCTTCCTCAGTGTAGTATCACCTGTTCTCATCTACTTTCCTCTTTAGTCGTTTCACTTTTGGTACAACAACCTTCTTCCCTGAAGCTTAGGCCCTCTGAAATGGGTTTCCCAATTTTTCTCACAAACTCTCAATTTCTAATCTCTTTTGCAAATGCATTTCTCAATCAGACTTTATTAAACTCCCTGCTCTCTGGAGCAGCTGCAATCTGTGGCCAATGTCTAATGGATAGGCTAAGCACCCTTATGGTGAGGATGATGTTTTCTCATACGTCCGGAGACTTGATCATAAAATTTTACCAGTGATCTCACTAAACCATAATGTTAACCCCAACCATATGTTTCTAAGCAGCTCATGCATAAGCTTATGCTCAATGACATGTCTATTCATAAACAATTTAGAAAGTCAAAACAGCAGTAATTCTGTCAGTTCTGAGTTGCTGCAGAATGCAATACAAAATGTTCACTTATTTTTTATATGTATAAATTGCATTATTAAATCCTAGGGATACATCATTCCAACCTTTTTTACTTCAAAGCTACATATGGATCTTGATAGGATGCATTCTTGATGAATTTGTTTGCCCCTTCGCTGCAGTTTTCAGGACCATCCTTAACTTCAGTTGAAGTTTAAATGACTATTGGCAACAGTCACAGATCTATAACTTAGGTTCTCAGTATTCTTGTCTCATCTCTAAATAATATGTTAATATTTTAAGGTGATGCTGGATTCAGCCACACACAGCACATTTCTATCAAACACAATGGTCTGTGATCCCCTGACGTCTTGGACAGAGTTATTTGGAACAACTGAAGATGATTCTTCCAGCTTTGATCATCAGACAGGTACGTTGAGAGACTGAAAAGAATGCGCAATGTCAAAAAGTCAAGGATGATTTTAATTTAATTTAGTTATAGACTGACCATGTAGCAAAGAGCCTATAGATTTGGAGCTTGCAGCTGAGCTCACTGAGTCATCTTTTATTCTAGTCTTACTAATATTTTAAAGCATATAACCAGACATGCAAGATAAAGGGGCACAGGAAGAGTAGTACCAACCTCAGCAGTTTGTATTTAGGTCATGTTTTTCCCCTCATTTGACAAGGTGATACGTGTAATTCAAGGAGGAACTCCCAGACGACAGTATGGTTCAGTAATAGGGGCAGGACACCTAGGACCGCAGGATCTCAACTCCTTTTGTTTACCTCATGATCTGTCACTTAAATCACTCCCACCTTATGGAACAGTAGATATACAATGGAAACGTAATTTAATTCAGTAGGTTTACAGTTCCTTAAATGCCTCTTTTGTAATAAGTGTCAATGACCACCCTGTGCCACACGCTCTAGGGGTCCCTGCTTGAGCAGGGGGGTTGGACTAGGTGATCTCTAGAGGTCCCTTCCAACCTCAACCATTCTGTGATTCTGTGACCAGATAAACATACCCTTACGGGCAGAGAATGAGGATTCTGAAAGCCACCAGAGAGCTCTGTGGCTGTAGAAGTGCATCAGTAATGAGTAATAAGCTATTCCCCAATTCCCCAGTGGAGAATGTACCAACAGTAAGTGCAATTCTCCAACTGCACACGAGGAAACCCTGCACTTCAGAGGGCCTACGGGTCCCCGTTCAGGAATATCAGTAAGCATTTCTCATCAGAAATTCTTTCCCTTCAAACCAGTTGGCTTGAATTCCTAAACAGTCCAGATATTCTTTTCCTCTGTGCTCAGACTGAATTTTCAGCAGGCTCTAAAAAGAAACGTAGCACAATCCACTGCTACCACTGAGCCAGACTTGCGGTGACAACTGGGCAGAATTTATGTTTTCATGCAACATTTTTCTCCTACAAAGCTATTTTTGTTCCTTCAAATGAGGACACTGTTAGTCTCATGGAAAAGACCTCTCCTGCCAATGCACAGTTTGAGTAATAAGGAACAGAACTTTCCACACGACTTCTACTGGTGCTAATCCACGACCATCAAGGTCCTAGTGTCTTGTTTCTGCCTTGTTAAGTCTGCTCATTCAATGCTTTCTGTGACAGAGTAAAAAGCTGCTTGCTTCAGCTTAATGGCTGTATTTAAAGTCCTGCAGGAACTGAATTCTCATTTCAAAAAAAAAAAAAAATCCTACTGTTTTAGTATCAGTTTTCATTCCATTTTAGACTGTAATTCTAAATTTCATTCAAAGTTACAGAAAACATAGAATGTATTCTGATTCAAATTTTAAAAATGCATTTTAAAATACTACATATGATTCAGTTTAAAGCTAATTTTGGATCAGTGAGAATAATTCTTTCAGTTATGCCTTGATTTTTATTATAGATTTCCTTGCTGCTCAATCTTCTTTTACCTTTCCAAAGAAAATTTCAGTGAAATTGAAGGAATCTCAGGGGAATTGCTGTTATCAGCAGATCAGCATTTGCCAAAGGCAAAGCCATCCATCCCAGGCATTTTGACCATTTTTAGCATTCCTGCAGTCTGTTTGCTGCGGGTCTGTGACTCCGTGGTTGTGTCTCCCTCAGGACATCCATCAGTGTGTGTACCCCGGCAATTAACTCAAACTCCACCTGTAACTGAGTACAAAGCTTCATGAGCTCTCACACGCACAGTTTTGTAGAGCAACCATGTCAGAGTTCACTGCTGCTTAGCAAAGTTGAGCAGAGGACGTATTTAATCCTTTCCAGCCATGGTAGTAGCTACATTTCCTTCTCCGCGTGTTTTCTATGAGTGCTCAGTTTTGGATTTCTTAGGTCTTCTAGGAATCCCTCAGGGTTGCAGCAGTTTCTCTCCAGAATCAAATTTAAATCAACCTTATAAAATCTATGAGTATTCTTATCATTTCCTTCCTTCCTTCCTCCCTTCCCTCCCCACCTTAGCAGCCCAGGAACGCACTTACCATGTCTAGGACACCTTAATAAAATTACTGCTGTGCTATCAGCATTGCCTACGAAGTCCTAGAACAAAAAAAGCAATTTACTCTGAAGCTAGAAATCAATGTCTATCAGTAAAATAACACTTAACTTTTACTTTCTTCTTCTCACTATAATAAGCTTGTGATAGATAGCGATCCCTATGTTTTTCAAAAGTCTGTTTTGTACTTGCTAGAAATTAAGTTTAAGCTCAATTTTAAACATACATGAAAAAGGGACGAGAAGATGGCCTAGAAAGAGAGAGAAAAAGGTCACCAATACACAGGGTATTGCGGGACTCCTGCCTGCCAGAACTTTGCTAGGAAGGCCCCTCATTTTTATGCAAAAGCTTAAGAAGTTCCTAAAGCATTTTCTCTTAAAATGAGGAATTGTTCCCTTAAACCTAGTCAGAGGCAGGACACTGTCATAGAACGTCCTCTGGGACAGTACAGTAATTCTCAAGTTCCTATAAGAACAGGGTTATTCTGCCTTATGGTTTCATTTGTAAAACAGGAATCATTTTCATAATTTTCCCTTTCCAAAATGGAAAATGACTTATGATCATTTTACTGTTTTTATTTTCTGGCAATCAGAATATAGCAGGATTTAAACTTCTGGAGCATCTTTCTTTTTTCATACAAATTGAAAGTTAAAAAAAGGTTACACTAAAAGTATTCTGTCATTTTCATTTTTCATCCTGATTTTCCAGCACTAGATGAAGAGAAAAACACTAAGAAAATAATACAGGAAGTGTATGGAAATCCTGGCTCCAAAAACTGAAACGTTAGACTTAAATGAAATATATCCTTTCCACCTAACAAAAACATGGACCAAAATATGTAGGAGTGATCTGTCTGCCCTAACTAGAACCGGGCTAATTATAAAGAGCCTCTGATGTGTCCACTGAGTTTTGTTCTGCCTGATAGCAGTGCTTGTCAGCACAGGGGCCACATTCGCCTGCCTGCATATGTCGTGCGGAAATCAGTGCGTCCGAGGAAAATCCAGTCAGCCACCGTTTACTTGCCCTGTGCTCCTGAACCTGCTTGACACCTACGGGCTTCCCCAGCTCTGCTTGTCACCACTGCAGCACCCGCTGCAAGTCAGCGCTCTCCTTAGCAGTGCAGCCTCAGCTAGATGGGTGTAAATCAGGCCTATGGATTGAAACAATCCTGGAAAATGAAGTCAACTCGTGGCATTTCCTGAGGGCTGGATACATGGCATAATGCTTTGATCACATTCACCACCTCGGAGAAGGGAAAGCTCTCCTGAAGGCCGAGGTCTAGTATAAAAAATGAAAGACAAGAGCCTATGCCAGGCCTTGGTATCTGGACCTTCTGAATGCTCCTTATATATACATTGGCACTTTATGGGGCCCTGGAATATGCAAAAAAAATATGTTCCAAACATATGTTCCAAAGCCAAAGCAAACAGGGAAACTAGTCCAGAAGAGAGCAGTTCCATGAAAGAAACTTGCTGTGGCATTTATATTGCCAGCCAGCTGATACTCATCACAGTCAAGTCCAAGTTTCAGGACCCATGGCCAAAGCCTTTCAAAGGTACGCACTGTACCTGTGGGATGGCGGAAGAAATAGCTCTGCTTGTCTCTCATGTTGCCTTAAGACAGAAAAAAGAGCAGCGAAACACTCTTCCAGGGAGCAAAAATAAAGCTGTGACCTTGTCCCTCATCAGCCCAGTGCACAAAAAGTGCAGAAAAAGGGTCTGGGCTCAGTCAGAGGAGCAGCACGGGGGACACAGGGCTGGATTCATGCCTGCCCCAGAGGAAGGCCCTTCTCCCCATAAATGTGCCCACTGGAAGATGTAGACGGTGTTCCAGTTTTCCTAAGGGGGTGGCTGGCGGCTGGTACAAGCTGAAAAGCATGGTTGGTCCACAGAGAGACCGATTCAGGCTTCGGCTTGTCTTGAGCCACCTCTAATGCTGGGATTCCCGCAGACTTCGTGCCTAATTTTAGAGATTTTTTTTCCCTGGCAGAAGCCCTGTGAGCCTGGTGCTCCCAGCGCTCCCATTCTCCCACAGGAAGCCTGCAGCCTCCGACGCAGCCAGGTGCGTGCAGTTCGCAGGGCTCACAGAAGCCGATCCAAAGCCAAGCTCAGACGATTTCCCTTTTAAATAAGGAGTTGAATAAAATCTCAGATTCAAATAGCCTCAAGCTATCAGGCCCCAAAAGCCAGACCCAGATCTTCTGCCCACCCCTTTGCTTTTTTAGGATGTCACAGTAGCATCTCAGGGTTTGAAACACAGCATTCGGTATTATATTAATTCTGTATGTGCATAGGGATGAAGATATTTATAGCATGGGAATGATTCATGAAAGCAACCACAAATTCCCCTGTAAACTTTTGGAACTTCTAATTAGAAGTATTAATTATTTTTGAGAAGCCCATGTAAGATGCAAGATCCATATTTCAGCTATTCTGTCACAATTTGAAACCCTTTGCATTAATTTTACTGTGGAAACTCATCCAGAATATTTGCATCATTTGCACTCTGAACTGACTGTCTAGACAAATGACAGGTACAATTCACTTTGCTTGCAGTTCTGTCATAGCCTGTTTTGAATTACAATTTCATATCAAAAGTGCCTCAAATCAGAAGTTCAAGATTCATTTGAAGATGAAATAGTAAATAAGGGCTAAGAAATTGTGAAATGTAATTCAAATAAGAGATGTAAAGATAAAGTATTTGTGATTTCCTTATTTCATTATTTTCCTTAACCTCATTCACGTGATACTTGATTGCCTTTCCTTTGCTATTTAGTTCTGTTACTGGGGCCACTCTAGAGATATAAGTAGTAATAGAGACAAAATACTCAAAAAAAATGATTCAGCATTTCTAAAGATATTAAAGCCATAGTTGTTCAAGCCTAGGATTTCTGCAGATACCTAAGAAACCCACCAGAGAAAAATTACCAGCCTTCCTTATCAACCTGAAGTAAAAGCAGCGAATTGTATAATGAATTATAAAACTAATGAATACAAGAAGCAGACCTACATTCTGTTTTCTCTAAGATTGATCTGAATGGATAAAGAAAGGGCAACTGTTTTCAGATTTAGTTGTGACAAAAGTTTGCAGCAAAATGCAAGAAGCAGGACTTGATGTCTCCTAAAGGAATCAGGAAGGAAACTGGCAATCGGGATAAGGAAGAGGGATTAGCTTTGCTTGAAAAATGCTTATACAAATGATGCATACAGTGAGCTTTGCATGGCAATGTTCCTCTTTCTTGTCAAATATATTGCAGATTCCGATCCTTTCTGGACATCCATTCACCCAGAGTACTGGAATAAGCACAATGTCTGTGAATGGTTACAGTTTTGCTGTGACCAATACAAACTGGATGCCAACTGCATTTCCTTTTCCCGCTTTAATATCAACGGCTTACAACTGTGCAACATGACGCAAGAGGAGTTCCTAGATGCTGCAGGCACTTGTGGTGAATACTTGTATTTCATCTTACAGAATATCAGGATGCACGGTTAGTGTTCCAGAGACCAAATGCAAAACAAGAAGTATTGCAATTCCGTGTGAATTTCACGTCAGCAAAAAAAAAAAAAAAAAGTGGGATTTACAGCTGCAAACGCTGAAGGAAGGTGACACACAGCGAGCAGCTAGATGCTGCACTGAGGAACAGGGCAGGCAAGGCCAAGGTCCCGAGGCTTTGGGCCTCGCGGGCCACAGGCAGGCTCAGCTCTGGGAGCCCCTCACAGCGCCAGGCAGACCCCTCCTGCCTGCTCAAACCTGTCAGCTTGCAAAATCCACAGCAGGTTCATATCCGGACTCTGTATAGAAAGATACAATTTATAGTTATTTTTAACTCAAAAAAAAATTTCTCTGCTCAGAAAGTGAACAAGAAGTTTTGTTCAACAGGGTTATCATCAGTGCATTTCAATGAAATTCTTGAATGCAAACTCCACTATTTTCAACATTGTCTTTGAAGATCTATCGTTATTTAAAATGAATTTAGATTTAAAAAACTTTGAAGCTATTGCTGGCTTTGTCTAAATGAAACTAAATTGCTAAAAGGTAGGCTTTTACTATAATCACTGCCTGCCACACAGCTTAACAGTGCCAAACAAGGATCATTTCCTCAGGGTCTGTTGTGATGATATGAGCAAAAGAACTTCCATTAAACAGGGAAGTTCAAGCATTTCCCCATTCTCTAAAAGAGAAATTAAGGAGCATTTTAGCTGCTTGAAGCCCTCAATAACTCGAACCTGCTCTTGCTTCGCAGAGTATTTGAACAAATTGGAGTTGCCATAGGGCTTCTGGAAAAGGAAGAATGACATAAGCAGGCCAGCGCTCCCTCGCTGCCTATACGGATCCTGGAGAACCACAGGGGGCCAACACTGGCAATAGCTCCTCATCACCAGCAGCCACTGAGCCATCACACATGGGAGCAATACGTGCTCCATTAACACAAGGCTTTACCTTATTGTACTGAAGCAAATGGCTACAGGGGCAGGTTTAATTCCAGCATTTTTCCAGTTTTGTGTGCTAGACTCTGCAACATGAATTAAGTCCCTTGTTTGTGCAGTGCATTTGTATGTTGTGAATGCAACGACCCCTTTACAAAGGCGAACCTGGTGAAGACAAGTTCCAGCCCTGTGAACAGCTGATTTTCAGCAGAGATGATCTCTATTTGGGGGAAGGAGGCAGGGAAGACTGAAGGAATAGTTTTAAAGGAGATAGGGGTTGAATGAGGAAGGACAAATCTAAGAAAGTAGAAAAAAATCAACAGAGTTGACAGCAAAATCAAAATGAAAAGGGACCAGAGGGAAAGGAAGGTTGGTACACACAAGAGAAGTGAGCTTGGGAGAGGTGAGCAGAGGCACACAGGCTCAAATGAGGGGGTAAGAAAGAAATTTAAAAAAATAAAAACAGATGCAGTGACAAATCACTTCAGTAGCAAATAAATTGAAAACCATTTTCACGTTTTTATATTCTGCATTCTCTAGCTTCTTTTTTTTTGAGCTATATTCACAAACACTTACAGAATAGGGCAGAACTTTGTTTTAAATTTCAGTTGAGAAGTCATTTTACAGCTTGTGAAGAAAAGAACTGAACACAGGGTTGTCTTTCTCCTGTAGGCATCTCCTTCTTTACCGATGCAGGAGAAACAAAGCCATCTATCAAGAACAGTAAGTAAACATGCTTGTGCACAATAAGCTGCGTTCAACAGGAGACACACAGAGTATTTAAAGATCAGAAATATTCAGCAGTTTAACAGATTTCTACAAATGAAAAAAAACCTAGGCCCTTTGCTTCTAACTGTAATAGTTTTACTGAAATCTGTGCAGTATGCATGGATTAGCAAAAAGATACATAAAAAAGCAAAGATTAGCAGAGATCCCAACATTTCTGGATGGGTATTTTGAAGGAAAGCAGGATCCCTACAGCTCTGCAATTTCACTGAGGAGCAAAGCAATAAGCAGACCTTGTCCTTTAGTGCAGAGTTTCCCAGAGGGTAGAAGCATGAGTTCATTCCCATGGGAATACTTGGAAATTTTGAGGAAGGTGGCACAGCTAGTGGGATACCGCACAGCTGCAAACCCTAAATATCCTAAACAAAGTCAGCCAAGTTGGCTGCTTATTTGCTAAGGATGTGGATAAGCAAGGAAGAAGGCGGGTGTCTGACTACCTCTAAGTAAATTCAGAATATTCTTCAATGCACCAGTTCGGGCTATCACCACCTCTACTGATCTAAGAACTCTCAATCAGTTTGTGGAACTAGTGTTTGTGGTTAGATTTATTAGGGGCCCACAAGAAGATTTAAGCAACATGGGATATGCCCTGGTCAAAACCTTCCCCTGGTAAAAGAAGGCTGAACAAACCCACTGACATGACAGACTGCCCAAAGCAGCGGTTAAAAACAGCCTGTTCCAGGGCAGAGGCTTTCTGCTGGTTGGAGAGGTGTCCCTGCCCCTCTCCAGCTCTGGCTGATGCTCTTTCGGGCCAGCAGCAGGCCCTGTACACATTATGAAACACTCATACCTAGGAGCATGACCCCATCAGTGCCAGAGATCCCTGCCCGTACTTACAGAGCTTGCTTTCACTTTGTGGTGCTTACTATGGTTTCACATGCACCAAAATAAATTCCTGGAGGTCACGAGCACAAACGCAAAGGCATATAACAACATATAGCAACGTAAAACTGGCCCATCTTCACAAAAGTTCTGCCACTTTGCTATTTTCAGCCTATTTATCCAGTGAAGTAAATACATGGGTCCCCAGTGCTTAATCCTCTCACAGGATTGCACCTTTCTCACTGATAATCAGCAGATAATTTTTTTTGCAGGGGGTGGGAATCTTCGGACGGCACATCACAGGGGCACACCATATGGATGCCCACACCACACTCCAAATTCCATAAGCCTACGCAATCCAAATATTTTCAACAGAACGTTAACAAAAACATCATGTATTTTACCGTGCTGCAAGCCACACAATCACGTGTTAATTATTTACTTGCGTTTACCTTTGTGCTAGAGCTGTATTAAAGGGATAAAGTCGGTGGCTCACGTACCCTCTTTGACTTAATGTTGCATGGCCTTTGAATAGGTGACCTCTTGCTCAAGCTGCCCGCGGCCTCAGGAGCACCTCCTTCCCTTCTCACGCTGTTCCGCAGTGCAGCGCCAGCCGCAGATAGGGCATGTCCCAAGGCAGCTGGCACCAACGGCCAGGAATGGCGCAGCCTTGGTAGAACAAGTACGTACACCGCGAACTCAGAACCGGGGTTAGGAACATGGCATGGGCCACGTTGCTCCAGATTTCCAGGCTCCATGGGATTATCAAAAGGAAATTCAATAACACCACAAATAAAGGATATTTAACTGAGGTTTGGCTTTTAAACACTGCCAGCCCTTAGGATTTTTTCTTGAGTCTTGACCTACTTGCAGGGTTTTTTTTTAAACTACTTTTAAAAGTGCTTTTACCCAGCTTAGTACCAAAAAAAAAAAAAAAAAAGTAATTTAAAAGACGACAAATAAGAAACCACATATATTGTTACACTTTTGATTATTCTTAAATTCATCTCAGGACATCCACGGTCCTGATTTTCAAACACGTGGGGTCAGTGGTGTGATTCAGCATTCCCTGAATCCCCTGCAGCTCATCCATGGCACACCTCGGGCTCAGGCAGGACGCCGAGCTAAGCCAAAGCAAGAGAAGCACACAGCAATGCCGGGAACCAGGCAGGGCAAATTCTCATCCTGTTGTCCCATTTTCAGTCAATGTTTGTTATGATTTTATATGTAACAATGTTACAATGCTAACATCTAAATATACAACGTTAACATTTTAAAGGGACTTGAAAATTACTACAAAAATTTCCAGTTAGATAGCCCAGAAAGTTTTTGGTGATCAGTGGGACTGAGCCTGTGAAGGACATAAACTTCATAAGACTGTAAAACTCAGTAGTTTCTGGAGCAAAAAACAGATTCCAGCATCAGCTGTGTTTGCAAAGTCCTGATTTACTTTTGCTGAAGTAATTAAGCAGCAATATATAGCAGCAATGCACTAAATTTTAAAATTAAGATAATGCAATCAGTTAATGAGGCTGACTACCTGGTGGCAAAACATACCGTAAGTTCAATTCTGCCACAGTATTTTGGTATGATAGCTGTTTCTGCTTAATACCTGTGTTCTTCCTATTCAAGACCTCCAGAGTTCTCATTTGTGGGAATTTGTAAGAGACCTTCTCCTTTCTCCTGAAGAAAACAACGGCATTCTCGAATGGGAGGACAGGGGACAAGGCATTTTTCGGGTTGTTAAATCAGAAGCTCTGGCAAAGATGTGGGGACAAAGGAAAAAAAATGACAGAATGACATACGAAAAATTGAGCAGAGCTCTCCGGTGAGTTAACAGGTAGAAATGCCCCTCATTTTGAGGGATTTGTACTGCAATATCCATTTGTCATAGTTATCTCAAAAACTTAGATCGGGAGTTTTTTGGTATTTTCTTCCAGTTTATTTCTATAGGTCCTGACGGAGCCTGATCTGCTTTGCTCCCAAACAGGATCTTGGAGCTCGATGCCAAGTGGCACGGAGCTGTAACTCCAGTGGCCAATCCTCAGCAGACAACTTGTACTACCACTCTTGCAAAATGACTCCATTTATTTTCCTCCTCTAGCAATGACACTAGCGGTTCCTTCTGATTTGTGGTAATCTTAGAGAAAAAA
>VZSV01000001.1:4884054-4917711 GCA_013398735.1 Nothocercus julius | reverse complement strand
CGCCAACCCAGGCTGGAGCAGCACAGACACCGCGTGACTGTGGGAGGCGCCCCCTCCGCCGCGCTTTCCGCCAGGCCCTGGCTCTAAATAAGCCCCTGGGGATATCTTTGCTGCTGTTCAAGAGATTAAAACCGACAGGCGCACCTTAAATCTCTCTCTCTAGTGGTACGACCACTGACCAGTATGAAAGAGCTTCTCATTTCACTGTCTTTTACAAAAGATTATGTGGAGACCTTTCCTTTGATTAGAAAACCGCTTTTCTGATCCAGTCTACTCCAGACCATTACACTTCTCAGAAATGCTAGAAACCACCCTGCTGTCCAAAACGAACAGTTTGGACCCCTGAACTGGCCTGGGTTTAATACGTCCACTAGTCAACCCAGTTACACAGAAGGAAGGAAAATTCTGTTCTGAATTCTATCAGGCAGTTACCTCATTTAGCCAACTCCACCTATGCAGCAACATTAATTCAAACATACCAGCTATATTCCGGCATCTAAAAGAGTTAGCTGCAGTTAATCAGTGTTCTTTGTGCTGTACTGGTGGGTTGGGATAGATTGCATGATATCAATTTCTTATTTGGCAGGATGAATATGAATTTTATCATATAGAATTTGAGGGCAAATATTTGTAAAATCCAAGTGCGTTTTCTACAAATTCTCATGCATGGGAGTCTGCGTTTGCCTTCTACCAACCTTCATGAAGGCGAGTGGACGTCACCGGCATTCAGAAGGAGCGGTTCTGGAAAGGGTACAACATCTGCTGAAGCAGATGAATTTTAAAATGCAAATGAATATTTGTGGAGAAGTTGTTATAGAGCAAAAGGCGGAGAGGCTTTTATATACAAACCTTGGCTGAATTCTTCAAAGCAGCCTGTGGCATACAGTTGCACATACACTATTAGCATTAATGTGTGGTAAGTGCCTTCACTGCTAAACACATCAATCTTACAAAAAGTTGGTTAGAATGAAAGGTGCTGCATGAGTATGCAAGTTTTGAAATAGTCATAGTTGTTCTGTAGTTGAAAAAATTCTTCTCCCGTATAATGAATTTAAGCAACAGCTGCAAATCCATCAGCCGTTTCGGATCTACCTGCAGTGATGAGCAGTCCCTGGGGGCCTCTGCTCTTGCTTTCCAACGGACAGCTCTGCAGCACATTCTTCCACATAATGTCACTTCAGTGTCAAGCTCCTTGTTTCCCCTAACGCTAAAAGTCTACATCTTGCAGTGATTGCATCATGGCAGCGATTGCCATAGCAAGTGTATTTTGTAGCAAGTGCTTGGTTTTTTTTGGTTTGCTTTAAATGAGATTACCCAAGTACTGCTCCTGCAATCCCATTTTAGGTTGGTACCATACTACACAGCATCAGTGAGCAGCGGCCAGGAGAAAGGATGTTTGCTATTGACTTCAGAAGCCAGAAATCCATGTCCCCGCTATCTCTCTAAAACCCAAGATGGCAAAAAAAATGAGAATGGAGATGATTTTTTTCCAAAGGTTAGACAAATCCTTTTGGAACAAATCCTTCTACTCCTTTTTGCAAACATTTGTTTGCTTTTATCCACCTAACAGCTACAGACATTCCAGCTGGGAGATAAACCCAGAAGGGATAGGGAACATGGTATAAAGGGCAGACTACAAATAATATTCTAAATGGGCAGCTGCAACAGTATCAATTTCTTATTAATGGATACTGACTTTTCTGAAAGAAAACAAAAAAAATCACAGCCAGAACAAGGGCACCAAATCCAATAAATAAGCTACACAGCTGCAATTAACACTTTCAGATCGTATTTTGCTTTTCCTAATTGTACAAATTTTAGATACAGTACAAATATTCATTTTTGGCCTACAAATACTCAAATTTCCCAAATCCTGAAAACTAGCAGCAACCACCCTGTATTTCCTAGCCTGACAATGTTCAGGCATCTTTACAGACACAACCCACCCAGACAACCCACATTTCAACTGAATGTGTGCGAAGTTAAAAAAAAAATCTGCAAACCAAGACCTCTGAAGTACAGATATGCAGATTTACTGTAAATTTGTTTTCAAAATGTGAATGACTAAGATATCTCTATTTGGATTTGTATAGTTTCCAGCCAGTTGCGATCTGTAAACAATGTGAATATTTAATATGCAAGATGTGACTTCTGTTGATTCATATTTTCTTAACTTATAATTGGAGGAACCCATAGGAACCTTGCACTTTTATAAACAAAAGTCTATGAGCCAAAGGCAGAAGTGCTTCTATAGACCTCCCTTTGGTGCTTTTTTCTTCTGCAAATACTTGATTCTAAGAGAGTGAGCTGCACTAACAGATCAACCTAACTTATATAGATTAGGGAGCGTCGTTTTTAGTAGTCTCCTGATGCAGTACAGTAGGGCCTGACTCTTGCAGTTAATGCACACCTCTAGGTTACCAGTTCCATAAAGCATATAAGGGGCTAAGTGATCCAAAACCTTAGATCTTAGAAGATCTTGGAAGCTGCTTATTCAAATATTAATACGGCTGTTTTTTTTGTTTTTTTTTTAAATACTGTAGAAATGGAAGTACAGAAGATATTCCTGTAAAAGATAAGTCTATTCAGAATAGTTTTTCCCGGCCGGGGTGGGACACCTTCATATCTTGGTCTTCTCCATGAGTATCTGCCTAGGCAGACGAGGTGCTCAGGGTGGCTAAGGGCAGGGTCCGTCTGGGGTTGCAGCAACTGCGCCACCAAACGCAGGTGGCACAAGGGTGGTGTTCCAAGAAGTACTGGCTATGTGCTGCTTTCTGCAGTCAGTGAACAAACGTGATTAAGCCAGCACAAAGCTATTTCAGATATTGTTAACTGAGCATGCACCATAAAACAGTTTGGGAGTGGTTTGTTTGAGCAGTTGAGAAGTATCAGATAAAAATCTGAAAGAGTTTTAAAAAGGGTCAACTAGTGTAAATTGTTGTAGTGTTGTGACTCTAATGGAGCTGGGATAATTTATTCCAACCAGATCTGTGCATGATTTTAGCCAGGCACAGAGGTTGCTCGACTATTCCCCCATGCTCATAAATATAGTTTACAAAGAAGAAAACAATTTAATACAATCCTCCCAAAGTAGACACTCTTATTTCTAAGACTAAAGCACTGCAGGAAATTTTACAGCTTCATTGCTCACATGTTACATTCCTATGCACTGAATACAGAGAATAAAGATTCTAAATGTCTGCAAATGTGGAAGCTGTTTGCTTGTTAACATTAAAAGCACCAATTCAAGTGACCATTTTTCCAATCTCAAAGCAGATTGAATAAAATGTTTTTTGCTGAAAGAGTTAAGTTTAGTCTCATTACATTATCTTAACGCGCTCAAAGAAAAAATACCATGCCTCTCACATATTGATGCATACGTATTACCATTCTCAGCTGCTAAAAAGCACCCAGGTCTATAGGCAAGGGACAAGCACTAGAAAGGATTACGATTCTTTCATAAAGCATGTAATCATGCACCAAAGCATTCTCTTTGTCTGGAATTCTCTCACAAAGCAGCATTTCTTTTCAAGAAAAATGCCGGCTATACTGCAAAACAACAGAATTTGACACTCTTCGATAAGGTCTGCATTCAACCCTCACCTTGCAAGGTTTGATGCATAAGTTGAACCCAGATGCCAGGAGAGAGCTTTAATCCATTCCAGCACTTCAGAAAAAACAGACATACACTTCACTAATTGGAGCAAGGACTTCACACTAATTATTTATACCTTTTATGCTACGTCTAGAGGAGTGTGATTTTGTCTTTTAGAAATGACTGATCCACATGCTTCTAGTGAATTTTGGAGGTCAAGGACCGTGGTATGCAACAGCTTTGCAAGGTTCCTAAATGATGTTTAAATATTAAATATAAACCTTTGCTGAAATCTCAGGAATCGACACACGGGATCCAAACGGGATCTCTGTGTAACGAGCCAGGGCACTGACCAGTGTCGATGGGGAAGAACCTCAGCTCTCACAGCAGGCTTGCCGTCCCGCTCCGGCAAATCTTAACAAAATAGGGCCCTGCCCAGGATTATTAGTCTGATGCTTTGTTACAAGTTTAAGTACAGGCATTGTATATTACTGCTGCAAGTTAAAAAATAATAGTTTAGGCTTCTACCCTATTTAGTAATGCCTTTGCAGATTTACTCAGAGACAGCAACTTGAGCATTCTGCTCTTGAACAGTGCACTTAAAGGTCAGCCTGATCTCCTGCAGACACAAGGTGCAAAATGTGCACATGTTCTAGCAGCCTCAAAATAACATGAACTCATCTCTAAGCTAAGTTATAGTAGAAGAATTAGGTAGGATTATTTTAAAATACATTCCTTAATACTTACTCCCTACTACACTAATCCTCTTTAAATACAAAGTAAAACCCTATCAGTAAAACATTATGCCTTTTCTTTTGATTTAACTTTAGTAAGCAAGGCAATAATAACTACAGCCTTTGTGAAAATGCATGGCCACCTCCTACAATATCAAACTGTTAAAACCAAGACTTTCTAAAGAAGATTTAACTTGGAATGAATGCTGAAGTTAGAGTGACAATTTCACACTCAGTTCTCCAAGTAATAATTTCTTATCTAAGCAAAGCATTATATGCCTACTAAAGGTTCAAAACGTGTCAGAACAAGGTAGGGTTTTCAGCCAGTAAAGTCCAGTGAAAGATGAAAAATGTCCCCCTAGGGACACTCCTAGTCAGGCTCTGCAGCACTTTACCCTAAGGAGATTGAGCACAGGTCTGGCAATCAGGATGGAAGTTTTCATCTGCAGCGATGAAGCACTAGAACAGACAGGAGTTTCATTTCTCCACTCCAGATACACTCTTGGCTATTCTTCCCTGCCAAGCCCTCCATGCTGTACAGCAGATCCGGTAAAGGAGGGGTGCCCAGCACCACGCCAGGCCATCTGACCAGATAACAAAACCACAGGAAGATTCAACCCTTCAGCTTAAGTCTTCGAGACCTGTACCTTGGTTTTCAGCAAATTGAATGGATTTTTGCACAAGTGTTTGCAATGAGGGAAGGAGAAAATGAAAACCTGCCCATACCATTTCCTCCACAGGATACCTTTGCTTACACTGAGCTCCATAGTGCTGCCCCTGGACATTTCCAGGACTAAACTCCCTCCGTCCCCTTTACCACCTCCACTGCGCCCATAACCCATGGCTGCTCTTGAACACAACCTCAGCTTCCCTGCTCTTCACCCAGGTGGTCTCTTTGGGCAGAAGATGCTTACAGGCATGATGTGCAGCCTTCCTATTTATTCTGCCATGCAGAATAGGGGATGGCAGCAGAACGGAAGAGGGGCGAGAGGCTTACCCGAGCACAAGAGCGTCCACACCATGCCTTCCGACACGCACCTTCTCCAGATTTCCCCAGGGGCCTCCACGCACCTCGGTGCGTTTCTGGATGGGTGAGAGGCTATTCCCATCCACAGCTGTAAGAAAAAAAAAAATCACAAAGTGCTTTGCCCCTGCTGCATTCTGCATCCCGTAAAGAACAGCTCCTAGGCCTCATTTGCGAGCAAGGCACGGTGTGATAACCAGCATGACATTAGAAATGAAGAATCCTCCTTTCCATAAAGATGAAACTAGGTAGAATAATGGTATTTGGGGTTATTTGGCGTTGTGTTGATCATTCCTTTTATTGAAGGGATGTAGATATCCATTTTATTCTCAGTTTATACTGCTATTTTAGTGATTTTTTTTTTTTCAAAAAAAGCGCAATTCCTCTTCTCATTATCTGAATAGCTATTCAAAAATCAGCTAACGATCTGCAAAACTGGAATGTACCAGCAGAGGCTGCACTTGAGCTAAGGTAGACATGGCCTATGTGCGAACTTAGGTTTCTACCAAAAACCCAGAACCTTAAAGGATCATAAAATTTTTACATATGCTTCTACTAAACAGTTTGGAAATATTCTTCTTTCAGCTTGCAAAATTTTTATATGCTGTGACCAAAATTAATAAAAGAAGAGATTAAAGTAATTATGATAAATTTTACAGGTAGGGAAATCTTTTAACATGTCATTTCTGAAAACAGCTTTTTTTTTTTTAAATAAGGCCTCACAAGTTACATATCAACTTTTACATTTACTTCAGCAAAGTTCCTCTGAACAGCTGTAAATCACAAGGGCTCAATCTTTAAACAACTGGAAGAAAGTCTGTAACACCAGTTGGATGTTTTCCAGCAGTTAAACTGTGTCACCCATAGCACACAACTTGAATGCTTTTATAAATGGGAAGGGTTTAGATAAGCTAACAGACAAAATGAGATGGTGTTGGCAAAAATAACCCTACAGGGTCTACAGTCAATGAAAATGTAGCTGAAAATTATCATCCCTGAATATACCCAATTCAGAAAGGTAGCACTTTACAAGAGGAATATTTTTATATACATCGATTTTCAAGAACTAACATCTTGAATGCAAGCCTTTGCTAAATTTTAGTGTATTTCTTTGGTCTGCATATTTTTCAAACATGTGAAATACAGGTCCTCCAGGTATGTGGAGGGAACCTAGAAGATAGCTGTTTCCAGACCAGTTTTAGAATAGGACTTTCTGATCCTTAGATTTTCTTTGCAAGAATAATAAAATACTGTAACTGTTGGCCTCCTACTAGCTACATGACTAGAAAGCCTTCGTAAAAATTACTAAAGCTTTTTTTTTTTTATACCAATTTGACTTTTATATTATATAACCAAAAGTCACTGTCTGTGAAACAGCCCAAAATAGCCTGGAACATCTGCTAATTCCAGCCTGCTTCTGTTCTGGAGCTAGTAGAACATAGAGAAAAAGTGTTTATTTTTACATTCCATGCACAGTCCTAAGCAGTATATTTTAAGATCATTTGATCTCAAAGGCACACACTGGCTGGTTACTCCGCTAGTACGTGACACCACTTCTCAGAAGACAATTTAGAAGCAGCTGACACTTAGACAATTCTCAGAATTGGCACATGAGGAGATTTCAATGCCTGTCACAAATGTGTCCTAGTTCATGGTGACATATGTCACACTCTCACTATGGCTGTAATAACATCACTGATGGAAAAGGGCAACTCCAAGCCACCTTGGCATTTTACATGCTTAACAATCTTTTGACTGCCAGCAGAACATATTTTGTTGTTTAGTTTTTATTTGCAGTCACTTCAATAAATAGCTCTGTGACACATGTTCCACTCTTGACATTTCATAATGTTTAAATCTTTAATAAAATCAAATGCAGAATTATATTTCTCAACGTGGAGTTTCCGGGCCTTTTCAGTAGCCACACACTTCTTTCTTTTGTTATTTCCATATAGAAACGAGAATAAATCTCACAGAGGAAAGATCAAAATTCAGTTGCTTGGCTTATCTTTAGAGCATTCAATAAGCCAATTCACAATGACTTGCAAAAAAATCTGTGAGGGTTTTGTTGTTGGCTTTTTTTTTTTTTTTTAAATAAACACGTTTTGCTTCAGTACTTAATGATTAAGAGAGTGCTACCTTTTGTTATGCTGCAGAACACTAATATTTCCTAGCCAACTCAGAAAACCAGGTGAGAGGATTTCTTACCACAGAATCACAGACTGGTTGAGGTTGGAAGGGACCTCTAGAGATCATCTAGTCCAACCCCCCTGCAGGGACACCCAGAGCACGGGGCACAGGGTCCCATCCAGGCAGGTTTGGAAGATCTCCAGAGAAGGAGCCTCCACTGCCTCTCTGGGCAGCCTGTGCCAGGGCTCTGTCACCCTCACAGGAAAGAAGTTCTTCCTCGCATGCAGATGGAACTTCCTGTGTTTCAACTTGCACCCATTACCCCTTGTCCTGTCATGGGCCACCACCTAGAAGAGTTGGGCCCCATCCTCCCTGCATTCATCCCTAAGGCACTTGTACATGTTGATCAGACCTCCTCTCAATCTTCTCTTCTCTAGGCTGAACAGGTCCTTAGTCTTTTCTCATATGATAGATGCTCCAGTCCCTTACGGTTTTCTTGACAAACCATAATAAAATGCATTTTACTACTTCCTGTTGCAGGGGACTCACATTGCATTTCTGGAGCTCACACACGCTATATAGGTATAGGAAGCCACGTCATGCTTCCAAACATCCTAGAAAGTTTTGGAGGGTTGCAAGCTTCCTCCTTCTGAGGCCTGCATGCCACTGCCATGAGCAAACTACTCCTACTAAACCGCTACTGCCCTTCAGAAACCACACCGGCTCACTGTGCAAAGGAGGACTGGAGAACAATTACTTCTTTTTTCTTTTTAAATACTGCTTTGAATAGACAGATCAGGAGAAAATAGTTGTTACAGATGTAAAGCAGAAAGTCAGTAAAGCTGTGGAAATGAAACTGAGAATTTGAGTCATAAAATAACACAAGAAGATAGGACAAGAAAGCAGGGAGCAGCTGGAGTTGGATAGTTGTCTGTGCAAGTGCAAGTTTGGTGCGCACAGCCGCGTGAACTTGTCATGATTCTCTCGCTCAGAAATACACCCTGCCTCCTTCCAAAATTTGTGCGACACCAGGCTGAGCGCCAGTCATTTGATCTTCAGCACCAGCCATGTAGTATAAGGGAAGAAAAAACAAAAACAAAAAAGCACACAGGATCTGAACTAAGGGTTTGAAGTGAGCTCCAGACCTTGGTGCGTGTCAACATCAAGCTTACTACGGCATTTTTGAGACTTCAAGAGTGAACAGAATTATTTGGACACAAAGAGAATAACGGAAAAGAGTTAGCTGAGGAACTCTGACTCATGATCTGTAAGAGCCAGTATTTTTAATTTATAAGGGAGAGTTTTCTTTGTCTAAAGTTAACCACTGTGAATATATCCTCAGACCCTGAAATAAGAGACTAATATTTGCAGCAGGGACTTTGGGAACACAAAAAAATAAAGTAGTAGCAATTATGACCACTCTTATAATGAAGTGATTAATAAATGGTTAATAATAAAACTGGCAAAAAATATAAATAAGCCTGATTAGATAATGAATGGACTTTTGCATTGTTTGTGCAATGATTACCCAGATTACATACTTACACTTAGCCACACGCAGCACTGCCTCCTACCTGCAACCCTTTCACCTGGTACCATCAGCCAAAACATCTGAAAGATTTGCTATTGGCCCAACTATTTTCTGCTCTGGAAAACATGCAGTAACATTTAAAGATTAACAGCACAAAGTACAGTTCCAGAATCATGAAGCAAAAATCAATTCATGAAAACTGTGTGGGAGAAATTAAGGTGTAACCAAGACTCAAAATGCTGTCCTTTTTTAGTTATTCACAAACACATTATCCATACACTTAGAGCCGAAAAGGTGCAATATAACATTACTACTGTGATATACATCACTCATTAAGTAGGTCTTTTAAAATAGTTTCTTCTAGATGAGAAGGCTCATTTAAGAACAGCAATTGATATTGGACCTTTGAGATCATGGGCTTCTAGTATAATTTGCCATCAGGATCTCAGTAAGTCAGAACACAGCGGAACAGAGCTGCAACTGCTTCCAGGGGCTGAGCACCCATCTGGCTATACAGAAGGGCACACCAAGAGGAAAGGTGGGCAGGGAGGTTGAGCAAGATGGGTATCAAGAGCTGCAAACAAATGAGCAAAGCCTGAGCGATATGGGTCAGTGCCAGAGCAAACATGAGGAGCTGCCCATCTTTCCACTGCCATAATCTACCCCTCTCTTATCAGTGTTTTCAAATGGTAGGTAGGATAAGTCTGGATGAAAGGCTGCCTGTAATACCTCAGCCAAATAATAGGCTGGTGACACTTCACAGCGATGATGATCACAGTGAGGACCAAAGAAGTAAACAAGTACAAATTGCAGTTGCGCAACCCAAGAGAAGAATATAAAAAGACTCATCTATGCAATGAAGTTTTAGTATATGAGAACAGAGTGGAAGTGGAATTATCACCACTGAACTATCTTCTCTAAACATGGTTTCTGGAAAATGATGGAAGTAAAAGAACATTCTAGTGGCCTAATCCAGAATACAGCCTTTATTTCTTCAACAGCAAAATGTAAATTTTACTGTTTTCCAACAGTCATATCTTGAACACAGGCAGTCCAAGACAGAATTTCCACTGATAATATTGAACATGTATCTGAATTTAAAATAAAGTTTTTATTCCTTAACTTCCCTCTGAAAAGAAGGAGGTATGATTTAAGAATTATCACTCTGTATGGCAAATCTCATTTTATGTATGGCACATCAGATTAAGAAGTAAAAATTAAGAACATTTAATAAGAACATTCAGATTAGTCATCTTTATTATTCACTATTCAGCATTAATAACAAGGCCTACATCTTTAAAAAATACATGTTAAAATGTTGACAGATCTTAGCCAAACTTTTTAAAACATTCACTTATTTCATAAAGGTGCAGAAGCTATTCCTTATTTTGCACTCTTCATAAAATTGTCTATCAGATGCATACCCTCACTGAAAAACATGTGACTTGTTTTAAATCTAAAGAACAGGATTCAGAAAAGAAGCACTGGGTGGTTAAACCTTCTTAATACACGCCAGTTTTGATTTTCCCCTCATCAACCTATGCAACACTTATCGCCTTATTTCACTGGGCTTAGAAGAGAATGGGAAAAATGCAAGTGTGGCAAAATACATCAGGCTTCTGTTAAAGATTACTCCTTTAAACAGAGCAACTCTTGTGCAACGCCGAGCAGCGTGGCTCGGCCGGCCTGCTTGCCGGAGCCTGGCACCCGCGGCCACAGCAGAGCAGCAGGGAACAGGTCACCCAGGCCTCCTCTCAAGGCCCAGGGTTAGTCATGCTCTACTTGGGCTGGCATTCGCTAGTGCCAGGTAGCAAACAAAAAAAAAAAATCTTTGATCAGAGGCAATTACTGTGTGTATTTTTTTTTTTTTGATCTATAATGACAATGGTGAAAAAAGTATTCAGCTGAGTTATTTCATAAAAGTGAACTGTATGAACACAATCGCAACAGCATTTCTGGACTCAGTGTCCTATTGGAATCTGTGAGATAGGGACTTAAAGAAAATTCGCACAGCTACCAGGCTCACTGAGCAGCAACAGGGAGGGCTGCCTTAAGGCATTTCACATTTCCACTCAGGCTTGGGAGAGTCACAACTGCAACTTACTCTGCAAACAGTATCTTCCACAATCCTTAGTCCTCAATACTTCTTAAAACATATATGCACAAAATCAAACAAGTATTTCTTAGGCTCACATTTAGAAAACACAAAAGGATTCTTCTCTGGTCATTTGTTTGTAGAAGAGCCTACCCACTTGTGTCAATGTTGTTAATGTCAACCCTAAATCACAATCTCATTGTCAGACAAGAATTTACTGCACTGGAGAGAAAAAAAAAGGGAGAATCGTGTTCCCAAACTGGGAAGGAAGTGCTTATGCTGGTCAAAGTTTCAAAATGGTAAAATTTGAGAGGAATCAGTAGACAGAAAGCACTGGAGGAAAAAGACACAGCAAATTACACCTAACCTTTCGGTAGTTTACCATACGTTATCAAATAGCAAGCAGTTTTTCTTTTGACTCCTTCCATTATAGTTTCACTGTGAGTTAAATGACTGAATAAGTTTAATTACAGCAACCAAACAACACACCTCTTCTAATCTCTCAATGATTTGAGATGGATTAACACCAAAGAGAAGCATTTCTTAGGTAAAACTTGAGAAACTCCCAAAGCACCATACATAAGCTCCTCTGAAAAAAACTATATGAAGTAACCTATGCCTGATGTTTGTTTCCAGTGTAGAGAGTGAAATGATATCATTTAATGAAACATGGTAGGCTTTAACTTGTACACTGACATGACCATTAACCATGGTATTAGACCTCCGTGATAGAACTATTCCTCTCTAGTCCTAAAGATGGAAAAATATTTTTTTCTAAAAAAATGATTAAGTACTGCTTTACTAAGCTTTAGTATGCGACCTGAAATTAAATTTCAGCCTGACCGCTTAAAGAATAACCCATGAAATTTCCAGCTGTACTAAGGTTGAAATTGGACTTTGGCTGGAACCTCTTTGTGATAAAGTTTTAGTTTTACCATTCTCTTAAGCCATACACCCTCTCCACAGCAACCCAGTTTGTACTAGCATCATCATTACCAGCGAACCAGCTACCAAAACCACTTCACTTGCTACCACATTTATGCCACTGTCAGCATTTAGCCTTGATTAGCTTTCCCCAGCTGCGAACTTGCAAGCACATGCAACCTCATACATGCAGCTAAATGAGCCATCCCCCACAGCTGTGGATAACCTCCCATACAGATTGTGTTAAAAATAACATCCTACACAAGGAGGGGCCTCAGGGCCTCAAACCTTCCCCACATCATGTTTTTCTCCCACTAGGATCTCATCTCCAGAGGTTAAACTTTGCATCTAAAGAGGGAGAAGGAAGTGAAAGAGCTCTAAGATTTTCAGCAGAAGTATTCATGTCACTGCTATGACTTACCCCAAAACCTTCTTATAAAGGTTACCGTAAGCCAACTGAACTAATATTCAAAAGATACATACTGACAGCAATGTCTCAACTTCTTGAATTATGAATTTGAGCACACCAGCATGCATGAATACATTAAACAGTAAATAGATTCCAAAACTCAGCAATCATGGACCTACCTATGAGGTGCTAGGTAAACCATCTACTAGCTGTGCACTTCTCAAATTAATTGAAACAACATTCATTCAGTCGGTTCTAAAAGCACATTATTTGATCAGACAACTTCCACATCAGCTAAAATAGCAGTCAAAAGTATACTAATATTTTCTCTACGAAAATATAGACAAGTGATGTATTCTTTGCAGATACCTTAAATAACTTTGAGTGGTACAACAGATCAAAAATATTTTGCTCCGATTCTGGGTCAAGATCCTAGAGAAAAAAAAAATCTAACAAACAAACCACAAATTTGGGAAGTTTGCCTTAATTTCATTTACCCTAAATCAAAATAGAGCCTTGATTTTCTTTAGTTCTGCATAAAACAGCCTTTGATTCAAGTCCAGACTATGCTCAAATGCAACTTTGCATGTCATGACCTGCAGACAAGCAAGAGCTCAAACACAGACTCTGACTTCTGGAATACTGTCTGGGAAGAAAGGTTATGCTTTACCATGAACTCCCTGTCTTCTACAGGCAGTGTCAACAAAACCATTGCATTGAACTACTTCTGCAATACTGGTTTGAAGCACCAGACCCTGTAACAAGAACTCAAAACAGCAAAGGCTTCCACTTTTGAGGCTCCAGTATTACTGCCTTTTAAAGCTCCAGTATTACTGCCTTTTTAAAAGTGCAGAGTTCTGGCACATAGGTCTATTTAATGAGTTGATCTGACCTTTGTACTGTACAACAAAACCCTGGACCCTGCCACGTGCACATGTCTATCCAAAGGAGCCTCCTCAGTGCCTGGTTGTTCAACACTCGGATACAGTCGCAAGTGACATCTGTTTCTTTCCCCCCAGACAGAGGGGAGAACAGGAAGGCTGCAAGACAGAAACAAAGTTCAGACACAGAAGGACTCTGAATAAACTGAAATGGGACATATAGCTCTAATGGGACATAAGGCTCTAAGGCATTGAATAACTTTGAATGTTAAATAACAGAAAACACTGGAAGCATTGCTTTCACCTTTCCAAAAAGGGCAGATACCTTTATGAACATTAAGGATTCACTGTTTGGGATGCTGATCCATGTCTTAACATCAAAAGCTGTTGCCCATAACTTGAACCTAGTAGGAAAGAAGAAAGTTCCTGATATTTCTTCTTATCCTATTAACTTATAGATACTATGCAAGTTTCAAAACAAAGTTTGGCAGAGCCCCAGCTCAAAATATACTCAGGCATTCAGCTATGAAGCAGGGGTTCAAGACACTTTTACATACCACAATCTCCTTTTGTATCACTGGGTGAGGAAAGGTTCTTCCTTTACAATATGCTGTGAGAAAATGGTGATTCAAGTATCTGTCTTAGATCTCATGCATGAGAGTGCATATAGGTACCATTCCCCAAAGACCAAGACTGCTGCAGAGCTTGGTCTTTATTACCACCACATAAGATGTTCCCTCATGACCAAGGGCTTGACACTCTGCTAAGTGCCATCATCCAAGTATTCATCATCCAGACTCTGCTCTGTACTCATGCAATTTACTAATCTCTCCCAGCAGCTCTGACCTGGCTATACCTCAGCTCTTGATATATGAAGGAGGCAGTATGACTTAAAAATGTCTGCAATTTAAGAGAAGCAGTTTATAAACAGCAATTAAAATGAGCTAAACATTTGTATAACACAGACAGAATAAATCTCTGTACTGACAGTGAGTCTTTTAAAAGGCTATGCGGCACCTTGAGGACATATTTCAAGTGTTTAGTGAAATATGCAAAGTGGAAAATAAGATTATTAAAAATAATTCTTCTTCCATAGAATTTAAGTGAACTCTGATGAAAAACTGGATTGCCTCAAAGGCCCCAAGACAATTCTGCAAATCATAACTGAACAGTTTAGATGAAAAACAAAGGGTTCAATTCAAAGCTTAAATAAGGCATAATCAATAAAAAACACAGTAAAATGGGACAGCAGCTTCTTCCCATTCACACAGCACAGTCATTGGCCTGCCCTTTTCTGAAAGCCTAACAAGTAATTTGACACATCAGGGAGAGCAGAACTTAGTCTTTGGCCTGCAGGCACAAATTCCAAGTGCAAACTTTTGACACTAAAGCCTTTCCTGACAGCCAAGGCCTATGCAGTCCAAATAACTAGTTTTGGAAATAGACACCATCTCCCCCAAGCTTAATCAGCTTTTGCACAATTTTTAAAACACAGCTGATGATATGAATCATCTACACTGAATAACCTACTTGAAACACATCAATTGAACAACCTCTTTGAAAAGATGTGCTCACAAAGCTAGAAAAGACAGTATGTAGCCAAAAGGTTTAAATTCAGTTCTTTATTTCAGAAATATAAGACATTATTTAGCAGAAACCACTAAAATGAAAGATCAAGTTTGGCTTATTCTCTTCCAAGTGTTATTAGGATTTTATTTTCTAATAAGTATTTCTATCCATTAATGTGGCTCTTTCTGCTGCTTCTACTATCCTGATCAAGTAAAAATACATTGAATTACACAGTAAAGCAGACTACCATTTTACATTGTTTTGCTGCATCTATCACACAGCACATCATTTTTCACAACTGGTCAACAGATAAATGAGTTTGAGTACAAGCAGCTTTCTATAATGTTTCTACTTCATAAAACACTTAATACCAACTCTTTGTCTATCTGCCATCACTTCTTGGAAGGCCAATCTACACTTAAGGAAAAAAATACACTACCACAGGAAGAATTCCTATTTGAAATTCAGTTCAAGGATACAAGTATCCCCTATATTAAAAAGTTTGATTTGAGAAGTTTGCAGAACATTTGGTGGAGCTGACAGTTAGCAGCTGTACTCTAAAATTCTTTATATCATTCATGTTCCTTGCAATCCAAATCAATACCAGCAATATTGAGGCAATATCAGCAGGCCAATAAGGAAAGCAGGTATTTCAAAGTAGAGATATTGTGGAATTGATATCTAGATTAGTTACAGCCACAGTCATCTTTGCTTTGGCAAAAAAGGAGAAAGACAGAACAGTCGTTAAAATCAGCTAGGATTTGAGATGTAGCAATTGTCTGGTCTTGACAAGTACAGTCCAAAGTCATAACAGACAAAGTCAACTGCAGCATTCAGTGGGTATAGTAGGCTTTTAACCACAACTCAGGCAATCAGCTTAAACATGAATATCCCATAACTGACTAATCCTCCCCATATAACTACCTAAAAAAAAAAGGTAGGATTTTAGCATTTATCAGTAATTTAAATCTTGATTTTGCTGGAAAAGCATTAATGCTGATATGCTTTTTATCCAACAGCATATATATACACATATTCAACCAAGATAACACCAGAAATTCCACAATGGTCATTCAACACTTCCTCTAGGTTCTCAACTATAAACGCTTCCTTTTTGTCTTAGTTTAAGAGCTAACTAGCAATTATACTCAAAGACTGAAGATAATACTACGCTAAAGAAACTCCTTTGATCTAAGCAGCAACAGGACACCATTTAACCCAAAGGGTTCCAAGTTTTTTTTTGCACTGATGACAGCTAAATTGCTAAACAGTGGCCTAATTTTAATAAAATCAGAGGGGTTTTACATATGCATATATGCACAGAAACAGGTATCAAGTAAAATCTATATATTGAGATTAAACATTTTAGTTTGCTCCACTTATAAGAAACTAGAAATTTTAAGCAAGCTACTGCACATGTATTGTTTTCCTTTGAATTGTGTTCGCCTTCCAGAAGTAATGTCTAAACACACAAAATGTCATCTCTATTGTTAGAAATAACAAGGAACATCAATGTATCCACATGAATACAAGCCCTAACGATAATCACAGTATCAGTATAGAAGTTCTACTCTAATTTAACTAGAAAAGTCTTGCAATGAAAATAAAAGGAGCAATATTTTGATTAAACTTATGCCTGCTTCTAGAAGTGAAGATAGTTACGGACTTCCTTAAAAATCACAATACATTGTTAATGAACATTAGAGCACTAGTGTTGAAAGGCACTAGGGTTGCTAGCTTGAGTTACTTTCCATTTCTATGCAGATATAGGCACTTGAAAAATTAATAGATCAATGCTCTTTTACTTGTGCGGAAGTCTGCTACATTCATTAATGTCTTCAGCAGGTTGCCCTGCAGTTATGTGGATGCAAAATTCACAGCAAATCTCTAGCACGGTTTACAGGTTGGATCTTTCTTTAGCAGCCACACTGGATGTGGATTGTGTGTATGTTCTAATGACATCCTAAAAATGAAGCAAGAGAAGACAGGATAAGTTCTATTAGTGAGTTTCAAAAAGAATTGTGTACTTAAAACAGTATTTTGTTACTGTATATAGTAAACACTGAAATCAGTAAATTTCCTAAAATGTTTCATTACCATTAATGGAAGTGGGTAACCATATGGTCTGAATAATTAGCCTGAACACAGTGTCTAGCATTTATAGCTATCTTCTAGAACCATTACAAAAACCAACTGAACTGAAATCATTGTAGATCATTAATCAACACTTAAACAGAGTTGTGTTCCTCATTTGTCAATTCTACACACACTGACTTCTCCCAGGTTAACCAAAAGCAACTCAAGACTGAGTCCTCACTTCAGTGAATACCCAAAATAAACTAAAAAATTCAAAACTCAACTACAGAGTTAGCATACCTTTTTCCCAGCTTCAGCATTGTATTTGTCCAGTAGTGCCTGAATACGAGCCCCATAGTCAGGATGAACTTCAGTAAAGTTTTTCACCTAAACAGAAAGACAAGCTGAACAAGAGGCCACAAATTTTATTCCTCTGCTTCAGATGTATTGTTCATCATTTTTCTATGTGATGATCTGCAAGCAATGCATATCATAAGGAGAATAATAATATCTTCCCCAATATAAGTTCAGTTCTGACCAAGCAGAAAGGAGCTTTGAGCATATTTCACACAAATTTTTATTTTATCACATGCAAATCACATTGCCACTCTTTCCTGATTAAACAAAGTACCACTAAAGAGAAAGATCCATTCTCTGACTTTCACATCCTTTCCTTTTAGGCCAAAAACATCCTAGTAGTCATCTCATTTTTGAAACAGCAACTACAAAATATCATAACATCTTTGATGATCAAGACTCACCCCATTCTGCCCATTAGGGAGAAGAGTAATTTTTACTTTATATTTATATTACATACACATTGTGCATATTTACATGATGTGTTCTGGACTGATAACTCTTGCATAAAGAGAAAACATGAAATTGTCTTCCCAAGAAGGATTCCTGATCTTTCATTCCATCAGCATATTGCCATCAGTAAGAGATTGCAAGAAAACCTGGATTAAAGGCTGAAACAGTGAAGAGGGCACTTACAGCTCTTTTCTGAATGAAGAGTTGAGCATCTTTAAGATGGTCAGCGATGTTTTTACACAGCCTTTGGCGTTCATCCTCCTTCAGTACTTTGGTATAGAACACTCGCACCTTACGAAAGAGCCAAAGGTTTATTTTACACTTCTAAAGCACAAGTGTTTCCATCAGCTTCTCAAAACAGTTAACATTTTCAGGATTCACCATTATCACTAGCCTTCACTTACTAGTCAGGTAACAACAAAAACACACAAACTAATAGCTTTGAGTTATCTGGCAAGCCTATTAACAACCCTTTCCATTTCTGTTTTGGAAGTCACTTGCTTATCTAACTAAAGAAAACAGGTGTGTTGAAGAGCTCCAATTGAACTATTTAGGAATTGATGACAAGAGCATTATGGATGTATTCTGGTTTGGAAATCCACAGAAAACAATTACAGGAAGACTAAAAACACAACTTCCAAATATCAGTGCTCAGAATACAAATAGGAAAGGCTTGTGAGGATTCACTGTCTGGTCAAACAAATATTCAATTATCCATGAAATGAAGCTGCACAGATCTTGCACCATTTCATGACAGCTGAGCTTAAGACTGTCTAGAGAGTTTACAAACTTATCTAGAGAAACAAGCAACGTAAAGACTTTTATATATCATCATACCTGGGACACATTATCTTCATCTGCACTGTTGAAGCGTTGCACATCACCCGAAAAGAACATGCGTCTCTCTTTCACAGTAGGCTGATCTTCTGGACCAGTAAAGCTATTTGGATAATAGTTTGGGGCACCACCTGAAAAAAAAAAAATAAGAAAACTCAAATGCTAGGTCTTAGACTAACTTGGAGGACAGAAAAGTATGTTTTCTATCTTCCAAGAACCTAAATCAATTAGCCAATTACGGTTCACTGTAATAGAGAAGTTCTCAGCATTTTTCTATCAGCATTCTGCTCAGCAGCAGGAGTTTACTATAGCATCAAACCAGTGCTGAACAGGCCTGTTCAAAGAAAGTTTCAAGAACTTTTGAGGAAAACGTTTACTTTGTTTCATTTGATTTTGTTTCATAAGTAAAGAGTTAAGGTCACTTTCACAATATTGGTGGTCAGCCAATATTACAGAAAGTCATGGAAGTCATTCAAGATTTAGTCCAAGCTGTTTCCAAATGCTTGTTTTTTTCTTTTTTCTTTTTTTTTTTTTTCTTCTTCTCCACATTTCAAATAGGAGGGAAGATACAATACTAACTGTATCTTCCCCTAAGTATTAAGGACATAGGAAAAAAGTAGGAATGCATGGCCACTCTTCATATAAAGAATTACACTGGCAGGCACTTCACAAGGATCTGTACAGCTGCACTATTCAATATATTCAGTTGTGTCAACGGAAAAGGTAACACATAACTGACAGTTATATATAACACATAGCTGACAGTTTATGTTCTATAAATTAAACGTAGTCAAAACCAAAGCTGGCAACATACAGTGATCTCATGCTACTAAAAAAGTTGAAAATTACAATGCAAATAAATTTTTTTCAACAATGTAAACCATATGGAAATATGAATACTTTACATAGAAACAACCAAGGGCTGCAGAATATGTTGCTACAAATCACAAAGGAGATCTTGAGTTCACATGGATAGTTTGAGGTTAATTCAGTGTTTAGCAGCAATGAGAAAGTAAAGAGTATTAGGAAATGTCAGATAGATGATGCTAAGGCACTCTACAGAGAAGAGTAGATGTAGGTTTGCAAAAGTGCAGTTCTGGTCAAGTGATTTCAAAGATTCTAGCAATTTAAGAAGAGGTACTATAGCGTTGACAAAAATATTAGAAGTATCAGAACAGTTCTCAAAAGGAAAGAAACAGAAAATAACAAGTCTTAAGTTCAGAAAGAGAATAATAAAAGATGAAAGAGAAAAGGTAAAATTTCTCACAGTAAGGATTAGTAACATCCAATAAAATAATAGTTGGAAAAGTAGCTTTAATTTCCCTGCAAACAAAAAGTCTGTAATACATGCCTAAATATCAACATCACATTGAAAATCTTTCATTAATACCTTGGTTGTCAGACACACACATTGGTCCATCCCTCTGATAATTGGCCACACGAGTTCTGAAGGGACAATTCACAGGAAGTTGCAGATAATTAGGGCCCAAACGGTGTCTGTGAGTATCAGGATACGCAAAAAGACGACCCTAAAACATTTGTCAGGTATTAATTGCTATTATATCTTATACTAAATGTATTATAATTACATTAATTGCTACTTGCTGAAAGTTACTGAAGTGACTTATCAAGAGATCAAAGAAGTTAGACAATGGTTCCTTTGCATATCTTTTGAACACATTTCAAATAATGTCCAATAGAAGCCTGAGAAACACTAAAGCTCAAGACAACTTTGTTGAAAATATTGGTGAAAAGTAGCATATTGTGTTCCATTTATACAGCCTGATCTTCTCTACCAATTACAAAAAACACCTACTCCAAAATTCTACAACTACTACTGAAGCAAGGAAATTGTTATACACACACACACACACACACACACAGATAAAAACAGCTGTAGTAGCCCTGAGTATTGCCAAGGAATATCAGTGTTTTCCTATTGATTTTCAGCCCTATATCTAATAGATTAAATCTGAAATATGTGCATTAACTGTTTGCTGAATTGACCCTGAAGCTGTAGTTCTATAAACACCCGGATACCAAGGCATTCTCCAGCTTGTGGGAATAAAGAGAGGCAATACAGAAAACCTACATAATGGTTCAAGTCTTTATCTACTTAAAGCATAAAATACTTTGGTGTTTCAAAGGATACACAGTTACAATCTCTATATACTCTAAAAACCACACAGTATGAAATATCCACAGCTGTGCAGCTAGCAGAGTGCACTGCAAACAGTCTTCCTCATCTAATTCTACCTGTAATACGTCTGCAGTATTACTTCTGCACAGGCCCCCATTTTATAATTAGAGATTAGTTACTTCTTCATTTTATAACATTTGAAGTCTTCCTTTTATGACCACAGAGGAGACTACAACCACCAAGCTATACAATAAAACTGAAAAAAAATAATACTATACCTTTACTACAGCTTTACCCAGTACTAACAGATTTCACATCAGTTTTGATGATAGTCACAGATCCCATCTATATTTTAGATTTTCTATTCCCTCAGATCTTTCCCATTCTCTTTATACTTTAAAGATGTATGGGCACATCAACAAGTGGTGTTAAAAACAGTTGCTCTATGTCAGTCTATTTTACTAGCATTCTATAGGCATGAATGCTTTCACAAACAGCAGAAGAAATGTCAACTACTACCTAAGTAGCATCATACACATTTTTCACTTACCTGCAGCATTTTGTCAGGGCTAGGTTCAATACCAGGTGGCATGTTGCTAGGATCAAATGCCATTTGTTCTACCTCTGCAAAGTAATTGACAGGATTCCTGTTTAAGATAAGTCTTCCCACAGGAATGAGAGGGTAGTCACTGTGAGGCCAAATCTGCAAGACAAAATAATATGCATTTAAAATAAATGCATGCACCTTATTTTACATTATGTAACTTAAAAAAACTAAAGTTGTCCAGAAAATCCTGATTGAGAAGATAGCTTACTGAAATATTTTTTATTTTGGTAATGAGTGTTTTGGAAAGAGTTACTCTATGAAGCCTTTCACAATCCATACAGAATACTTACGTAACTTATTTTGTCATCACAGCATAATCTCAATACTTGAAACTTTAAATGAAATAGCCACAGGCACTTGAAAAACTGCCTAAGAATGCAATGTTGTAGGTGGAAAGAGCAGCATGAACTGCTTGTTCTCAGCTACTTCAAAATACAGCCAGCTTAAATAGCCTTTTCTTTGCTACCTAAGTCTGAACTTTCAAATTCAGACTATTTAGCCACTTTCAGGGGAACAAAACTAGAGGATGGGGAAATAAAAGCCTATTAGTAACTTCCAACATGCCATTCTTTGAAAGAGGGACTGGAAATCTGGCATAAAATTAGGGCAACAACAGATCCTCCGTGATCAACGACAGTTAAAACTAGCTGGCTCAGGGTGTGACTGTACAACCTCAAATTGCACTTCTGAAGTGCACTGCAGTTACAATCTACAAACCTGGATTCATATTTCATTGAGAATGCCATAAGATTTCACATAATGCCACAGAACAAGCTCTCTTATGCAGCTTTCTAGATTAAAGAACTGAGGGGAAAAAGTATTCCAAGTTCCTGTGCATGTGTCATCCATTCAGCACTTGTCCAGTATGTTTAACAAGCACTTAACTTCATCTCCAAGGTTTGACTCATCCTGACAAATAAGTAGCACACTTGAAGAAGGAAGCAGGGATAAAAAGAAAAGAAACTTCTTTCTCATGGGGCATAGTGCTATGTTATGCACATTACTACTCTTACATATGGATGAATTCAAAATGTAGCAAATGCCAGAACTGAACTCATGACCTTTCTTAAAGAAGCTGAAATTGAGTGTTCACAACAGCATCAAAAATACCTTAGTTAAATCAAAAGGATTAAATGGAAACCTCTCTGCTTCTTCAAATGTCATAACTTGAACGTAGAAAGACCAGGATGGATAGTTTCCTTTGGCAATAGCGTTGTAAAGATCACGTATTCCATAGTCAGGATCAGTAGAAGCCAATCTTCCTGCTTCTTCAACAGGAAGGTTTTTGATGCCCTGATCAGTCTAAGTACAATAAGAATAGTAACACCAGTTACAACATGAATATTACAGAAATTATTGATAAGAGATGCATACTAGCAAAACTGAGGATCTAGGAGAGCAATCGTGTCCCTTCCATTCCCCAGTAATCTGAGTTCAGGATAACAGTACATTGAGCTGCCTTCTAGGTTAAAAACAGCTCTCAGAAGGAGAATTAATGTCATGTTACATCACAACATGAAATATCAGAAGGGAAATTATGATCTATGAAGCACATCAGATGAAGCAGTCTCCTCTCTCCCATTAAGCCGTGGAACACCTTACACGTCCCAGCCTCCCACTTCAAAGCACATGCCAGCACTCAGAACAAACAGTGGCAGCCCCCACTATTTAAAGTTCTAGTCTTACACAAATCTTTTCCAGTTTCATCTTTAATGGCATTGAAAAAAAGTCCTTTTCATAAGCTTTGGGGCAACTCAAAGGCTTAAAACTGCTATACAATCCCTGTTAATTTAACAGGACTGTTTCTGAAGCCTTTGTTTCAGGGGCAAAGCTAGCTCCACCAGCTGAAGGATGTAGTAAGATTGTTTCTACATTTTTGAGAGGATTTTTTTTTTTTTTTTTTTTAAACCAAGTGAGAAGTGTTGGACTGAGACTGCTTTCAAAAGCATGGGAGTAGCGTGCTTCAGTGTCAGAGATCCCAAAACCAGGGAATGTTTTAAATGGAAACAAAACAGAGACAGATTGAAAGAACTTTTAGCTGAGGATGCACTTGTTGAATCTGAACTTCTGTAATCATGAACATAAGTAGGAATGTATCAGACAAGAAATAAAACATTTAAAACCACACAAACTCACTGAGCTCTCCAAAGAGTTTCTCACAGCTCAGTAAATAACTACCATGTCAGAGCAAGAACATAATTCCTGTGTATTCCTCAAAGGCATGCAGTATACACAAAATGCAGCTTTTAAATTAAGACTATCCACTAACCAGTCTTTTCAGAATCAGACTTAATTTATAAAACTTACTCAGATAATCTTTAGACTTTTTCACCCAGTAAGATATATTTCTAATAGGCAAATATACAAATCAATACCTTTGCATGGAATTTGCAGTAAACCGCATTTCCACTAGCATTAATCATTTTAAATGTATGTGATCCATATCCATTCATATGGCGATATCCATCAGGAATACCACGATCACTGAACAAGAAAGACACCTAAGGAAAAGGATCCAACAATGTTAATGGAATCATCAGTTCAAGGATAAAAGTGACCTTGACCTTTCAAGACAAAATACATTTAAACTAATCTGTATCACTGGAAGTGATATTAATGTTATAACTTCCTGTAGTCATTTCTATCTTGAAGATTTTCTAACTATTTAATGAACTAAGATACCTCAGACATTGCACATACAAAGATATGAATTAAACTCTGTAAAACATTATGTCTCCATGGGAATAGGACATTAATCTGGAGATAATATTATGATTTTCCCCTAGAAGCACCAAGCAACTAGGATAACCTAACATGGATAACCTAAATTACAGATAAAAATGACATTTTCAAGTTAAAGACAGAGCCTGAGAATTGAAATCCCAAACAACTAGTTCTTAACCAAACTCTTCAGGCAATAAAATATTATTACACGAAGCTGTCAAAAAATGCTTTTCTATAGGTTTAGGATAGTATAACATGTGATGTTTCTTTTCCAATTAGTAACTATTGAAAAGCTCTGTGTGAGCACTTTAAAAAAGCAAAAGAAAAAAAAATTCTATTTTTACACTAGCTTGAAGGAGTAAGTAAACAGAAGAATTAAAAGGCATCGGGCCTCCTGGTCCTCTGAGTTGAGCTAATGTATTAAACCATATACAGCTTTCATAAGCTGAGAGGCAAGAGCCTAACATGTCCAGGATTTTGCTCTTTAACATCAAATACATACACTGTTGCTGATCAGTACTTCTGCTACTTCTAGAAAACTAAAAATACTCCATTCCTATATAATTGTGATTGTGAAAACAGTCCTAGACATTTCAGATAATCAATTAAAAAAGACTAGAAATATAACTAACAGTTAGAATTTATTGTAGACCTTTGACCTTCACTGTTACTAAAAGGTAACAATTTTCTAGATGAAACATGAAACAGATAGAAAGAGCACACGTATGCATTCTCTTATAATCTTCTTAACTATGGAAGATAAATTCCAAAAAGGACTTTACTTGATGCAGAGACTCAGGACGGAGGCTCCAGAAGTCCCACATCATATCTGGATCCTTCAAATGAGTCTGAGGATTCCTCTTTTGGCTATGGATGAAGGATGGAAACTAATTTGACCAGAAGTTTAAAACAAAAAAAAAAAGAAAAAAGTCAGCTTCAGCAACAGCTCCTGAAGTGGTATGTTCTGACACAATATCACAGGATAGTTTAAATATCTTCTAATCTACTGAAGCAAACTGACAAATAAGACAAAGCAGTAAGACCAGAAATTTTCCATCATCCATCACCTCCTGGAACCAGATTCAATGCTGTAATTCTACTGGTTTGATTGTGAAAGTGAGCTATTCAGTTAGGATAATAGTCTGTTGAAAGACAGATGAAATGAGGGGTAAATCCTTCTGAATTTGAACATACGAACTTAACTGAATAAGCAACTCAAATGTACTATATAGATATCCTATATAGATATCTCTGCTCATCTCTGCTCTAAAGCAGAGCCCATCTTAACACTTTGACTGCACATACAAAGGGCAGTCAAACATCCATTAATAGACAAAAAATCAGATTTCATAAGAACTTTTATCAAATAGACAAAAAAGCCTAAGAATTAAACAAAGTCTAGAGTAAAAAAACTAATTCCAACACTATTGAAACTTATCAGACTCAAAGCAAAAGTAATAATGAGAATGAAATTGCTTGTATACTGGTACACATCACAGCAGATTAGTTATTGGTAGTATGAAAAAAACACATAATCAAGTATTAGTTCTTAGAGATAACAAACATTTGGAATATCAGCTGAACAATAGATTTGCAGTATGTCAAAACAGCAACTTGATTTTTGCTTCTCAGTGCAGTAGTGCAATGGAGACCTGAATGAGCTCTTGGACTCTTACACAGGTTATCTTCATCTTAGCTGCTTACTTACCAACATCGTATCCCGAATAAAGAAAATAGGAGTATTATTTCCCACAAGATCCCAATTGCCCTCCTCCGTATAGAATTTCATCGCAAAGCCTCGAGGGTCACGAACTGTATCAGCTGATCCAGACTCTCCAGCTTGAAGAAACACATGAATATACATAAGCATTAGGAAGAAAAAGCCTATACAATATATCCACTTTAAACAATTAAGAGGAGAACTTGCATTATCACTAGCAGAGACAACACTGAATTAAAAGGCTTCATCAACTAAAACGCAAAGCTTGCTAATTGGTGTGTAATTCCTAATGTGAAAGCTCTTATTTAGAAGAGCTACACAAATGGCGTGCCTTAAAAAAGACAACTTACTGTAGTAAGAGTTGCAATCCTTTAAATTCATTTCTATTTTACCCAAAGCAATTCTTTCTGTGAATAAATTTATACCAGAGGAAAAATGCATACCGCAATACATAAGCAAGTTTTCTAGACGTATCCAGGAACAGCTAATGCTAACAGTCATTGTAAAATAATCTAGGACACTCGTTTTCTCATGAAATTTCTGTGTACTATAAAATAGCTAGGAAGAAATATGTTCAAACAGAGCAAGCAAAGGTAAAGAGATGCAACAACCTGCTTTAGCATACAATCTGTGTATTAAACTCAGCTGCACATCTTTCCTGCATAGATATATGTACCGCAAAACAGTAGGTTTTAGTTACCAGTTGGACCAAAAACTGTCATTCTTTGAACCATGTGAAACTTCATGAATACTACTACCAGACATCAACCCTCATTAGAATATTTTGCTTCTGCATACAAATAGAGGGCTAAGGTGTTGTTTTAAAACATTTCTCTTGGGTACCAAATATTGGTGATAATGTATGTTTCACCCAGCATCATTTAAGATTTTGCCATTTAATGTATTCACCTCTCCAGAAAAAGTAGTCTTTTGGAACACTATTCCTTGCATTGTACTTTCTTAACAGGAAGTACCACTAAAGCATTCCTACAAGGTAAGAGATAATAGGTCTTGAATTTTCAAGGGCACAGCTGCAGCACACAAGCACTGATCAAGTTTCACCCAGAAATAGATTAGGCTCCTGTCACAACCAAAGACAGCTCAGACTTCCTTTCCAGAGTGAGAGAGAGAAAGGATAAACATCTAAGAGGGCTCTTGCATAAAGAAGCAAAACAGCTCTAAAATACTTAAGGGTTTTATAATAAAACCTGAAATTTACAAAAGAGGATTTACTTGGCAAAAATATTAAACTGTATCTTAAGTTCAAGATAAATGTTCCACAAAGTAAACATTGATAACAATTACGGTACACATGAAAAGACAATATCAGTTTAGGGCCTTACCAACAGTGGAGAAACGTATTGCTATTGGAGTTCTCTTTCCAATGTGTTCAAACACTTTCGCCTTACAGTATTTAGTAATATCATGAGTCACTTCAAAATAGCCAAAGGCTCCTGTCAAAAAAAAAAAAAGTTATAATATAAATTTATAGTATTAAATAAAAAATTAATTTAAAAAGATCGACATACTGCCCTTTCACTGGAGCATATCTGGAATTCCACTAGTCAAACATAAGTTACGGTCAAAAGGACAGATGGAAATTCATGAATTTAAACATGGTCTATGCATTAAAACATTTTATATTTGCTTTTTACTTAATGACATTTACTTAACAAAAAGCACTGGTTTTCCAGTCCTTCCTCCTCCCATCCTTAAACGATTGTCGGTTCCTGAAAGCAACAGATCTCACTTTTGAAACAAACAGTGGCTTTTTAGAGACTCATCTTTCAAGAATTTCCATACTTATCTCAGACCAAGGCAAATACTTTAATGTTAATGTATGTTGCAGTATTATTGGTCCATCTTTACACCAGATGAAGCAAAGTTCTTCCCATCCCTACAGTGGAACCTTTCCTTTATACTCACATTGCAACAAGATTTAGTCCCACTTTCCTGTTGTAGTGCAATTATAGAAAAATCAGAGAAGCCAGTTCTATTCTACAAGGACCGAGCAAAAAATTGAATTGGGTTCTTTAGGGGTGGGGTGAAGTGTTTGTTTCGTCATTTTTCATTACTAGGTATCATCTTGTTTTGACAGATACAAGAGATTATATAGATAATATATATTACAATGATACAGAAAAACTTTTTAGTGCATCAAGTTTTAGCATTGACCATTGGCATAAAGATGAAGATTGGTTTAAATTTTATCATGAACAGCAAGTTGCTAGTATATTAACCATTTACTAAGACTTCAGTTATAACAAAGATTTTCATTACTTAACTTCACATACTTGATCTATCAACCTTGGGATCAAAGATCCCAAAGGTACTTCTGAAGCAGGCCTTACTTCTGGTTCTCCTCACTGTTGTTCATATATAACTATCAATTAGCCTAATAACTATCAGCCTAATTCTCCACAGAGAAAAAGGTGTTTTAAAAACATACCTGCTCCTTTTGCATGCACAACTCTCTCAGGAATCCTCTCTCTATCAAAATGGGCCATCTCATCAGTGAAAACAACATCTTGAACAAGAAGAGGCCCACGTGGCCCCACTGTCAGGATATTAAGCTTATCCCCAACTGGGTTCCCAGAACCAGTGGTCAGGACATCTGGTTTCTGAAAGCAAAACACAGTATCATCGAGATTAAAAACTGTATACCTTTAACCCACACAAGGTACATATCATAGTCATCTGCAAACCTCTGAAGGACTAGGATTGAAAGAAGCCCTAAGAAATCCTAATATCAAAAAAAAGTCCTGTCCAAAGGACAGTAAAACAGAACACCGGAGGGTTTTTTTCACCATAACAATAGAAGTTGACTAAAATAGCAGTACTCATTCTTTTCTCCTCCCTTGAATACCCAGTCTAAGTTAGCCATCCTTGAATGTTAATTAGAACTGCAGCACAGAAGACAGGATTAATCCCATACCTGGAAAAATAATCACTCTAATTCCCAGAAACTCGTGTTGGGATTCCATAGCACTGTGGCCATAACATGCCATAACACTGAGTCTATGCCCACTTTCTGAAAATTATTTTATCTGCATTACAAACCAGTTCAGTTGCCCCTTGAAAGCAACAGTCCTATTTTGTTGGGTATTGCGTAAAACATGGAATAGAAGGTATATAAACTCTAGAAACTATGTCCAAAGTAAACAAAAAGAATGTAGTATAAGCTGACCAATCAGAACTATTGCTGCAGACATTAATTGTTCCTGGAACATATTTTACTGTTTAGGGTAAGGATGATGTTTGTAAGAGATACCAAAGAATACAGCAGAAGTTAGAGCAAGCAAGAGCTTGCAACAGGATGAACACAAACACTCAATTGTCAAATTATGATCAGTTAGCATTAAATCCACAGTTACACGAAGCATTAAACTGACATACCAATGCTCTCCACCCATACTATCCTACCTTCTTCCATCATTCTCCCAGAAGTATCCATGAGGCTAAACTACAGGAACTGTACAAGGATAACACTAACTCATCCCCTATCAACCCCTGCTCTTTCTTAGGAAGTTATACAAATAAAAGGGGGACAGACACAGAAAAGTAACTGTTGCTGAGGAGACTTTCATTATTGGCTAGGAGAACTTGGGGTCCCAAGTTTAATACTCACAGTCTAAATCCTCTATTTAAGGGTTTTAATCCTCCCACTGTAAACCGGTGAAATTTCCATACTATTTAATTGAAGGATATACTGGATAGGGCAAGCCTCCAGGCAGTGTATGTGGCAGAAGGGATTTGCTTGTTTTTTTGTTTGTTTGTTTTTAAAAAGGTAAGTTACAAGACAAGGGAAAGAACAACAGTTCACACCTATATTCAACCAGTGTTTTGAATGAGGTAACATCTTATAAGAAGAGCTAGATACACCTTCACTTAGCTCAGGTACATTAAAAAAACAAGTAATAGACAGCATTTGACATAACTGCATTTCCAAAATATTCTCATAAAACACATACTACTCTAGCAGGCTGGAATTTCAAAAATAATGAGGTGCTGTATCCTTCATGCAACATTTCATTTGAAATAAGCATAAATTTAGCTCCTATATTACTTCAGAATGTTCAAAATCCAAACCTATACTGAACTTTGTACAAGCATCTGAAAGACTATATACACTCAGTTATGAGCAAAAGCACTACAGAAATTCAGAAACTTACAAGGGAGTTAGCTTCAGCTGCAGTTAAAGTATTCTTAAATCACACATTTGAATCAAAACATTATCCAAATGTGAGAAGGGTGTGAAAGCAGCAGTTGCTCTCCCTATTCTTTCTACCACTTCTACATCACCTGCTGGAAAGTTTCCTGTCTCATTTTGCTTGGGTTTCAATAAGCTAAAGAAAGCTATTTCAGTGTTCAATTTAAGAAATCACCTAAGACTTCAGCAGAACTTCTCCCATTCTGAGAGAGTCTAATATTTCAACCCCTTAAAATAATACCTTAATATAAAAGTCCTCTACAACTGAGCACCATTAAATATTTGTGTTTTGCCCTGTATGCTTTAGCTATAACTTTAAATTAGATATTGCTTAAGAAGTCAAAATAACTGACTTTAAATACTAATAAAAACAATTTCATATATTTACTTAAGCAAAAACACCACCATTTTCAAGGAACTTGAGGAAGTTTCAGAAGAACTCATTCATCCACCCCATGGATCAGACAATATTTAAGTATTTTGCCTCAAGAATTCACCTAGCACAAACTAAAGAAACTGGAGTATCAGCTCATTACCTCAACTTATTTATACACTTGTTTTCTGTACTGAAGCAGAAAATGTTCAAATGATCACTCTTGAAACCCACCCTCCACTCTGTTTTGAAGAGCCCTTTCTTAGATGGAACAGTTTACAGTTTGCAAGTGACAAGACTATAAATGCACACACAACACTTTTAATGGAACTTTTTGGCCATTAATTTTTTTGGAGTTTGTTTAGAGGACCTTTTTTTCTTGTATTCAGAACCACTCTCAGAACCACTGAGATTTTTTCTTGACTTTCAGTAGTTTTGCTGATTAAAAGTTTACAATTTCTTACAGTTAGAGAAATGTAAGAGTTTTCCTAGGTAAAATAATCTTCTTTTTAATACTAATGACTGTCAATGAGATGAAAAACAATGCATCACATGAAAGGCAACCGAGGATTTTGCATTTTCCTAGTCTCCTTGCCATGTCATTCATTAGACATTTCCATCTTTCCCACCTGTCCTACATAAACATAAAAGCTTCAATTTCTTTCTCACTATAATGTAGCCTGTAACAGTGCAATGTAAGAATTGTCTATACAGCTCAAGCATCATAGAATCATAGAATGCTTATGGTTAGAAGGGACCTCTAGAGATCATCTAGTCCAAGCCCCCTGCACACGCAGGGTCACCTAGAGCATGTGGCACAGGACTGCGTCCAAGTGGGTTTGGAAGATATCCAGAGAAGGAGACTCCACAGCCTCTCTGGGCAGCCTGTTCCAGTGCTCTGGCACCCTCACTGTCAAGAAATTTTTCCTTAAATTCCTGTGGAACTTTTGGTGTTTCAGTTTGTGGCCATTTCCTCTAGTCCATTCAGTGGCCACCACTGAATGGTGAATGGTGAGAAGAGGCCGGCCCCATCCTCCTCACTGCCTCCCTTGAGGCACTGATCAGGTCTCCTCTCAGCCTTCTTTTCCCCAGGCTGAACACTAAAGTCCTTAGAGAAGCAAACTCAGGAATTGCACTTTCAAAAATGGAACACAAATCTTCAAAATCCTCAAGTCCATAGTAATTTTAAAGGGACTTATATTCATGCCATCTTAAGACAAAGACCAAGCTACATTCATTATACAGGAGTTATGAGCTACACTCATTACATAGGAGTGAGCTACACTCACTCCACAGGAGTTGTATTAAACTAGAACTCCAGTGTCAACAGGGCTGTAAGTAACCCAGAATGTTTAATGAGGCATCAGCAGAACTCTCATGCATATACATACACCTATACCTTCTGCTTTACAAACCCCTTGCAAGAGCATAGTAAGAGACAGACCAGAAAGAAAAAACATTTAGCCTTTGTTTTTAAAAGATGCTTTTGGTTCACCTCCCCTTATAATAAGCTTCAGTGTGATTATCTCAAAGGAGAGGGAAGAAAAAAGAGGAAAAAATTGCATGGTGGTTTTAAATTAGGTATACAGAGAAGAATGAAGGTTTGTAAAGGTAGAAAAACGCTTTTCAAATCAACATGCTCTACTGTTGCCTGAAAGCTAGCTTTTTCTGCAAAGTTATCACCTATGACTAGTTCAGAGTAGCTACCAATCACAATTTCTGAAGCTAAAGCCCTTAAAACTAAGATTTTTGAGGAGGCACACTACCTCCTGTGAGCACAGTCACACCTGCTGAAAGGATCTTTGCACATGTTGACATTGGAAGCACAAACTTTTTTTCCCCAGAATTGTTGAATTCACATACTTCAGCTTCAGGATAGTGATTACACAGGACATACAGAATTAGTTTTATCAGTACATAGGGAAAGGAAAAATACTAATTTTAGAAAAAATTCTCAGATGCTTTCAGCTTTAAATTTGTATGATGGCTACATTTTCATATGGTTGGGAACTGCAGGCAGTCAGAAGCTTGGAAGATAACAACTCTCAAATCTGCATGTTTACTTCATGAGAGTACTAAGGTCCTGTGACAGAAAAGAAAGGGAAGCACAGCCAAGGAAAGCTGGGCCCCAGCTATAGTAAACACCATACATCAAAGTACCTACTCCCAGGCATGGCTGGTACCTTGTACCTAATACAGTCACTTTAAAATTCTGATCAGCCTTCCCTACTTTCTGTCCAAAGGTCTCATGACTCCTTGTGCAACACAGAGTCTGGATTGCCTCCCAGTCTTTAACTTGGCCTATGCATAAACACTGCTCTAGTCCAAACATCAACTTTTCTGCAACTAAGTGTTATTCAAAGTACAGAGATATCAAGAGCATTTTAGGAAATTCGCTGGAATGATATGATGGAGCCCCAATTTGTATCTTTGTAGGTAAATCTCAAATCACTGAAATTTATTTTCATACAAGGCTTTCCAGAACACAGTAAACTAGCTAACTAAATAGGAGCAGCAGGAGCCAAGTCATCCATCATTTGTACTTCCTAAGGCAGGTGCTTAGCATAACACGAAGAAACAGCACTTCATTCCCGAATCACGGTCCCACGGGACACTTTATAGTGGTAACTGACAGAGTGACCTGAGTAAGGGGAAGGGAAATCGACTAATGACACATTTATTTGTTTATCCAGATATATTTAACTCCACACATTTAAGAGATCGAAATCACAATCACACACAAGCCACAGCATGACACTCGTTAACCTCTTGCAGCAACAGATGAGCAACCACAGGGAGGGGAAACGCGGCCAGCACCTTCCCCGCGCCAGCTCGATCCACCTTTTCCAGCGTTCCCCCAGCTGCACGGGCCCCGGGCGCTACGGACACGAGCGCGGCCCGCGGCCGCGAGCGCAGGGCCCCACGGAGCGGCGGCGGCCGGGGCAGGCCCCGCACAGGCGGCACGAGCCACCTCCCCAGCCGGGGTGGGGAGGGCGCGGGCCGGGCCCAGGGCGGCCTCCCCCGCCGCCTGTGCCCGTTACGGCCCCGGAGAGAGTACCTGGGAACCGCGCTGGCTCTGCCACTGCTTCAGCTGGTCCGAGGCGCTGTCCCGGCCGTCAGCCATCGTGCGGACTTGGCAGACCCCCGCGCGGGCGGGACACTCGGGAGAGCGGCGCGGGGCGGCTGCGGGCACCGGGGAAGCCGCCGCAGCGCTGGCCGAATCGCTCCGCCGCGCCCGCAGCGAGCGGGAGCCGTTACGCGGCGCCTC
>VZSV01000001.1:4869211-4883899 GCA_013398735.1 Nothocercus julius | reverse complement strand
CGGGAAGAGGGGGCGCGCGGCGGCCGTTGGGCGCCCCGGCCGTGCGGGGCCGCGGCGGGCGGCAGGGAGGGGAGGCCGCGGGCGGAGGGGATTGCTGCTGCCACCCCGGGCTGTGACACGTTCCCCGCGGCTGCCGCCTGGGCCGGTGTCGCTGGCTGTGTGTGCCGAGCAGTCTCCACTGGGCCCCGCGTTGCGAGCTGTGGGGGGGCTCGCTGGGCAGAGGCTGCTCAGGACGGGGAGGAGGCTGTGAAAACAGCAATTGCTTAGAGAGGTTTAGGTGCCCGATTTGTTTCAGTAGGAAAAGAAAAACAACAACAACAACAATAAGAACCCCAGCTCTCTTGCCACGTTTATGGAGGAGAAAGCTCCCTGGGTTGTGTTTAAAAATGACGAGGTAAATGCAATTCTGTTGTGCAACTGTAATTCTGCTCCCTAAAGCTCGGTCTTTCAGGGCAGAGTTTTCTGTATTACAGCACACGCTTCTGTCCCCTTTAATCTAATGTTAATAGCACCGCATGTGTTTTATTTTTGTTTCTTTTTTTTTTCTCTTCCTAGTTTTTGCCTGAAGGGTGAACCAGTGAGGATGAAAGTGGTTAACGGGTGGTTATTTTTATTCCCATTCCTCTTCCGCCTTTAGTACGGATATTGGCATAGCTCCAGCTCTGAGGAGCTTTTCAAAGACAGAGCTGCTTTTTTGCAGCTTGTCCCCCTTGCACGCTTCCTGCTCTACTAGGGGTTCCTCTTCCCTGGACGTCAAGTTGTTCATGCTCAGTTATTATTTCAATGTCATCGCCAAGATACTGTTTCATCTGAAGAGTACAACTGATGTCCAAGTGACGACTTTCAAAATATACATCTAAACAAAATCAGAAGAGTCAACACAGGATCATTCTAGTCATCACCAGGAAAGAAATTCCGTTTGCAGCTGAATGTTGTGTAGCAAAATTAATAGTTTTCAGTGGGAACCTTCTTCCCTTGACATAGAATGGTATTTGGAATTTAACGTTACTCCCATAGCGTATTTGCTTGGTTTTTCTCTTACCTGTCTCCTCACACCCTCCCATCCTGAGACAGAAACCTTCATCAAGAGCAAGAATCTATCTTAAGCTATTAGATACATGACATTACATGCTTGCAAGGCAGGTGGAAGATCCCAATCTACCAATTATTTTATAGATGTTTGCTTTGTGATTCATCCTGTGGGTTTTCTGAGACCCAGAAAGTTGGAAAAGATTGCCTAGACCATAGGCACTCTAGAAAATTAAATCATATATACATTTCCTCTTACTAGCTCCTCTCTGATGATGGTTGGAGATAATCATAAAAAATAAGAGACCTGTGTAAATGAACATATATTAAAGGAATGTATTTACAAGGGTCCTGGTTAATGTTGAGACAGCAGATTTTAGGGTTTTTGTTTGTTTATACATTTTTTTCTCAAAGAATTCTAAGAATTTGAATTTAAGAAGTTTCAAAGAATAATCTAGCTCGTAGAATGTGCAATTATGTAGAAGAGGGTTAAAATTCCCAAGTACAGATCTGCAAAGGGAATATCACTAATGGTATTCCTTTGATTCAGATAAGGACAGCAAACTCCCTGTTTTCCAATTCAGTCAGCCACACCTGGGATGTCTTTCCTGTCTCTAATTCTCATAATCTTTTCATCCTCAACATGATACCCCATGTCGTAAGGAAGAGCAAGAAATATCACCTGATGTTCCACATATATATATGTATGTATATTTGTATATACACACATATTTATAGTAAATATATTATATTGCACTTCTGCATCTTTTGTGCAACAACCGATCATCAGCACTGTCAGACCAGGGAAAAACCTTTACTTAAGACCTCACATCTGAGTATTCAGAAGAAGCCTGGTAAAGTCAGGAGCAAAACAGTCAGGAGTAAATCCACCAAGATCTAAATAGTTTTGGTGAAGAACAAGAAACCCTCAATAACAACAGCCTAAGAAAAAAGCATGCAAACTTCACAGCGAGGTTTTGACCCACTGCAAATCTTATTTGCCCACCTCCCGTTCTGCAGATTAGCCCGTAGGCCTCAGCATCAGCCTGCATTCTCATTTCTGAGAACATCTAACCACCACTTCAGACAAACAGCAGTTTACTCATTCAAACTTAAGCAGTGTTCTTCCACACAACTTTTATATTTTTAAGAAGATGATTTTATAAATTTATATACATTTATAAATAAATTTTTATTTTTATATTTTTTTTTCTTCCATAGGGAAAGGCTGAATGACTCGTCCTAAGGACTTAAAATAGGAGCGTGGATACATATTGGTAAAAATCAGGCTTTTTTTTTTTTTTGCTTTACTGGATCTTTAAAGGTGAATTTTGGTTTGCTTTGCCCTTAAAGTTTAACCCTTCTGTCAACAAATGTGTGCAGATACAGTTGTTTGCTAATTACCCATTTCAAAAGAAGAGTAACTTTAAAAAGTGCTTCTTTTTAATTTCCAAGAAACCTTTCTTATTATAACTGTTTTGCTGGGAGAGAGCAGAAATATGTATTTTTATACATATACATGTATGTAAAAGTGTATAAAATGAGAAGAAATTAAACCTATTTCTATTTTTGATGAAAAGAAAAAAGTCTTCTACCCTTTCAGTGAAGAAAGTGGTGAATACTGGTATGGATGCCTGACTTTGCATAGGTTACTTTATTTCCTTGTGTCCTCCTCCCCCTCTATTTTGATATTTGATTCCTGAGGCATCTTATTTGCTTGGGTAAACCTCTTGTTATGTATGCATTAAGTAAACAAACTTCAAACAATTCTAAATTAATCATCTTTCTTTACCTGCGGAGACTGGATCTCTGTTGCTACATGTCTTTCTGAGGCATAATCCGGACCACGCTCGATTAAGATTTGTGAGATTAAAAGTCGTAATACTTAGTATTTTGTTTTCTGTGTATAAAGTGAGTTTAAACAGCAACTGTGTTGGGTCACTTTCGTGCACACAGGCCATAACCCTGTCTGTAAACTTTACTCCCAATTCGGTCATTAACCCTCAAGTGAATTATCTAGAATTAGGTGCCCAACAGGTCAAAAGTATCTGTTGCTTTGATAATTAAGTTGCACAAGTAACTCAAGCTTTCCTGCTACCTGTACTGAGCCCTCTTGCCTGGCTGTCCCCGTCCTGTCTCCTGCTTGTGCGGGTGGGATTCACAGGCGTTCCCGTGTCGCACCACCTGTGCTGCAGACAGAAGTCATGCGATAATATTGTCAGTCTTGATTCCCAAGTGGCAATACGCACCGAAAACCATTTTATATGCCAAGCTTGCAATTAGACATGGAGTCCGTGCTATTAAAGGCAAATCAGCTAAGACTCAGCCAGCATCCGTTGGCAAGCACTAAGATGTCAGGCATCATAAAAGGTGAGGAAAACAGAAGGAAGAGCAGATAGGTAGCAGTACACTGGGCATCTCCATATATGCATCATAAGTTATGTCTGAAAATGTTTTACCACGTGTATATATTTTGGTCATTTTCAGCTGTCCTCTAACATAGTTATTAGGGCAAATTATTTGCTTAAATGATCAAAGAAAGAGACTAACCTAAGAGACAGAGACATCTTAGGATAATACTTCATATTTTTCAAACTGCATATATTTTTTTTTCCTTCTCTGTCTCTTTCGTTCTACAGACTTCAGCGATTCTAGAGCAGCCATGTTTTCAAACTTGGATAGCATGTATGATTAGTAAACCTTGATACCTATACCAATTCTGGAGTAAAATAAATTTTGCAGTGTTTTTACCAGAAAGAGTTTCATTCACCAATATTTATGTTTTACAACAATTTTTTAATTTTCCAAAAAGGCACTGCTGATCATCATTATCAAGAAGCTACATGTCATATTTACTACTGCAAAGAGAGCTGCAATATAGTTCTTCAGATAACAGGAAGAGTTTGGAAAGACAGTAATAAAATAAAAAATGCAGCCATTTTCAGGTGATAAGATATTCAAATATATTTAGCATTCCAGGTATCTCAGTTTATTTTTATTCCTAAAAGCTACATTATTCAAATTATTTTGTACCACATAAATACAGTTTTCTTTGGTTAATCTCTTTTTTTTATTTTTTTTATTTTTTTTTACCTTCATGTTCAAGTACCAGTAAGATAAGCTTATTAATGTTTTGTACACTTGTTGTCTGTATTATTATCAGCAGTGTATGAAGCATTTACATTATAGCAGTTAATAAAGTCTTTATCACAAAACTGTTTTGCCATCAATGTTTCAACTGGTGTATGAAAAGATTTAACATTAAACACAGTAATAATTTTACCTGTTCAAATCATAAGTTTTTAAATGGGTCATCCATCCAGTGTGACTTACTCATGTGTGCTTTAAATTAGTCAAGTGCTTAATTGGCTTGCTGGATGCTTGTGTGTATAATATAGATCCTTAGTCCAAGAGATACCAGGCTACAATAGATGCAATTTTATGTGTTGATCTCACCCTGTAGAATTTCGTACAATTTGTTTTCATACAAATAATAATATCATACCTATTAATGAGTCAAAAAAACAGAGTAGACCAAAACCAAAGAATGTAATTGTATTACATAAAAATAAAACAAATGAGATATAAACCATATAAATGTTGAGAAATTCAGATTATTTAGCTATAGTTCTTATACAACTGAATAATTCTGCTTAAGATATCAACATTAATAATTAAAAATTGACATATTGTTGTACAAGTGTACACATTTTGCTACAAAAAATCGTTTTACTACTGTATAAGCCTTACCTACCAATCTTTATTATATAGCTGAGAGTATTGCTGTACTAAAATGTATTTACATGTATGCTATTACCTAATTAAATTTGTTCTATTTGTTATTCAGCCAGTGAGCTCTTTTCAGTTCATGCAGATGTCACACCATGAAAGTGAATTTTAGAATCTTAAGTGAGCTGTTTCTTCAAACCAATTGAATTTTCAGAAATTTAAAGGCAATTTAAACTGCTGAATGGATGGGGAGGGGTCTCAAAAATCAGGCTACCTGCTTTTTTGTCAATGAAAAGTAAATAAATATTTTTGAAAATATGTTGTTATATATCATTAGCTGAATATTTCAGTGTGGATCAGCACTGGTGTACAGAGATTATTCATACAATAAATTCATATGCCAATAGAATGAGTTAAACCAAAGTTGGCACTCACATGGGTGAACATAATTTATATGCCATCATGATATGATATGCAAGTACAAAAAAGAATAATTCAATACTTTGCTGCAAAGCGTTGCTCTAATACTTTAGATTAATTTAGATTAGCTGTTCCTTCTTCAAGGGGGAAGGTGTGCTTACGTTGTTAAAGGTCTACAAAATGTGAAGTGAATGAAAGTGATTGCATGTCTGCCTTTTAGTATCCACATTGGTATGTCATCTAAGCACCCCATTTTGAATGAAAAAGCCTTATTAGTTGAATTTGAGGGCATGACTAACATTTAGGTTACTAAGTAGGTAACCACAGGAATCATGAAGGTAGGCCTGATTCATATCTCAACTTTCAGTTAATTATGGAACTAATTTCTGGCATGACTTATTTTAAACTTATTTTGGGCTATTTGTAATTTTTTTTTGCTAAAATTTGTCATCTCATCACATATTGTTCTTGACAAGAGTGGTTTTTGAACTTCTCCTTGAATATAGTATCATAGTTATGATTGAAAGAGATGCCAGTGTGATCATATGGAGGAAAAAAAGGAACCAACCAGTTAGTTGAATGGCGATGAGAAAGCCAGACTTGCTGTAACCATGGCAAGTGTGGCAAGTGTGAGCACTGGGAAACAAGGAAGCAGGATAAAGGATAAGGAAGAAGGTATGTAGCATTTATAAGATATGAAAAGAGAACATGTGACCATCTATGAGAGTAATGGAGCTAAAAAGTCTTCATGTATAATCTAGTCTCCAAGCCAAAACTTTTAAATCTGATGGTAAATCTGATAGACATTTAGGTAACATTTATGTATCTAAATAAAAGCCAGAATGGTGGTGGTGGTGGTGTTGGGGGGGGTTGTTTGTTTGTTTTTTCCCTTTAACACGGGAAAGATGTAAACTGTTTGTGAAAGACATAAATTTCTGCAATCTATATCTGGAAGATCTGTGACTGACAATTACACTGCATGTGACAAATGTAATAGGTGCACGTGATATCTGTATGCTAGAGTATCACTAAACATTTTACATATATAATAATCTGGTGCACTAACTTGATGAGTAGGTTTCCCATGGAATTGCCTGGAGGTAGTTGTTGCAAATTCCCAATGCAAAAAGTACTTGTGAGGATCTCATTACAAGTAATACTAGTTTCTAAGTTTAACATACATATATTCCATTTGTTGTTTAAAATATTTTATCTTTTACCTTTTTTGTTGTTCTAAAAAGACAAATACACTTAAAGTTATTTCACGAAAGCTAGCTGGCCACTGATTAATTTCCGTGATCTCTAAATGAGCTGATTAATTGTTGCTGAACTTAATAAAAACATTCTAAGATAATTTCAATTAATCATGAAAGAAACACATTTTTTAAAATCTGATTTATTACAGAAAAAGGATTGTGACTTTTTTCTTCCTTGTCATATTTAAGAGAGATAATAGCAATAGACCTAATATTTAAGGGTTGCCCCTTGAACTGATTGCAAATAGAATATGGGAATAGTGAATCCTAGGGTACTAGCATACTAATTAGTATTGTTTGAATCGATAGCAATAGTGTATTCTTAGTACCTTTGAATGTTTGGCTGTTTTTATTAAGGTATGAATATTTTTAGCCATTGACTTTTTTTTCCATTTTAAGTCGCTGTCTTTCTCAATATATTTTACATCAGAAGCTGAGGCTGGAATACCAGGAAAAAGCCTGTATACTGTCTACTTATACATCTTAATTTTGACAATAAGAAAGAATACAAAAAAAAATCCAGGATTCTTATGAGATTCATTGAAGCAAGGGACACAGTCACAGTAAAATACAGCAGTATTAGTAGAGTATTAGATGTATACAATAGCGTTTCCAGCCAGAATAATTGGTCTATCATAGTGCCTGCCATACGGGCAGCAGCTTGCTGATACCCTTTGCCCCCGGCTGCCTTGGGTAATAGCAGCCTTATAAAAGCACTTTTTCAAATTGACTAGTTACGTGTCATTGTGAGTTGCAAAGGTGGCCATTATTTTGCTTAAGACTTACACAATCACCAGGGACTGCTTGTAATTTCTGCTGAAGCAGAATACAAGGCCCTGGACAAGCCCTGAGAGTTTTGACTGCAGACAGATGGATGGAAAACAAACAGAGCAAAGGTTTTTCTCTGTGCTTAGATGTGCCTGGTTTTAAAGTCAAAATTCTCTTCAGCAAATTTGACCTCAATTTTCCAAGGTTTTCAGTCTGTAGAAAATTAATTGCCTCAAATGGGTGAGCTGAAATTACAGAAGCATCTAATGCACTAAGGAAAAATACTGCCATACCTGTAGTGGTCTTTACAGCCATTTGGATAAATTTTAGACATCCTAAAAATGCTCGGTTTTGCTGTGTACGGAGATCTATGTTTTTAAAATGTATGCCTGTTTTACAGAATTTTCAGAAGGGAAAATAGTTATTTTAATAGATTAGCACAAGATCCAAGAACTCAAGAATTGGTAAGAGGTATCATGAAACTGTAGCAAATCATGGGTTGGGTTGTCGTCTTTTTTTTTTTTTTTTTTTTAACTGGGAGCTGACCAGAGTTACCAAGTTAATTATATTGATTATGTTTCTCTCTAGATATTAATTCTTGCTTCCTCTGCTCCCTCCCCGTATCTTTCCCCTAACAAATCAATTACAGGATGTTTAGAAGAGGTTAACAAGTCATTTATGTTGCCAGGAAACTAGTAAAGAACAATATAGGGGTAAAAATTAAATGCAGATTAACTATTTTTGTTTTGTCACAACAACGCTGGAGAAAGATTGCCATTAAAAAGCCAAAATAGAAACTTAAATTGTTCTACCTTGTTTTCATAACCAAAGGAAGGTTTCAAAACAAATACAAAACCTTCAGCTCGGCTAAATATACATGAATCTCATTCTAGCAAAAAGGCTATAAAAAAACAAACACTGAAAAATACGCTCAGGAAAAATAAGTGGAAGATGCACATACAGTATCTATTCTGTACTTTGCATGTATTACAGAAGTCAGTATATGTGTATGGCATACATGCATGTTATAGTGCATATCTGCATATATACATATTACAGTAGTCATTAATTGCATGATAATGTTTCTCTCTCCCATCATATAGAGGGAACATGGGGAACAAGACCTTCATCCTGGTGGTTCTTATGCCCGGCATCAGAGCAATCTCCAGAGGAGCTGCAACTGAAGCCCTGTTTAGTTACAGCACCCTTCAGACTACCCCTGTTTTAACAGCCAGTCTGCAAATACTGAATTTACCAGGTACTCACCTCTAGGCACGAGAATCCAGAAACCAAGAGCATTCCAAGGAACTCATGCCAAAGAAACTGAAGGATTGATATGAAATGAACTTTGCTAAAAATATTAACTATTTGTTATAGCAAATCAATTAAATCTTTTTTTTATGGAATATTGTCTTCATTTTTTTTTCAAAGCTTATAATCCATCTGTAGTTGATATTTTTTTACAGATACAAGATAGAGTACTACGTGATAACACCATGTGAATTAAAACAGGTGTGGATCCCTACCTACTTTTGACTCACTGGCACTCAAAACAGCTATTTTTCAATTGCTGCTTCTCAACAATTCAGTCACCTGGTTATATGATCAGGCAGAAGAGTTTAACATTTTTCTTAATTGTTTTGTTATCATAGATAGGGGCATGTCTATTCATTTTTGCAGTAGGTCGATACCTCTTCTGTTTGGTACTGCTGCTGGTTTCTTGGAATATGAAAATAGGTCTCAAGATAAAGATTTAGGTTTTTGTTTGTTAGTTCATTTGTTTTTGCCTGTGTGGCAGATTCTGATGCCTTTTTTACCATATTCCTTATTGATTTTTCAACTTTTTCTTTTTTTTTTTTTCTTTTTTTTTCCTTTATTCCCTGCTTATCTGTTACTGTGACTGTAGCTAATACAAAAGGCTACATTCTGCAATAAAAGTTGCAGCCAAGCATTCTTACATGGATCAGCCCTTGCTGATCCATGCCACTAAATCCTGACCTGGGTGTATCTCCATGTAAAGCATTTTAATGCAGTTGAGTGAGGGTTGGGCTCTTTTTTTTTTTTCTTTTTCTTTTCTTTTTTTTTTTTCATGACCCAGTTCTAACAGTACCACCTTACTCTGTGCCATCCACCCACTGTTCCTCATGCAGGCACATCATTTTTTCAACACCTCATTTTCTCATATGCCTCTGATTCACTGTTTCATTGAGTGCTGATGGATCCCATAGCTCATAATCCTGGCACATGGCCCAGTTATTGAATCATAGCGACTGCTCTTGTATTTTTGTTAGGGCTACTTACTGAGATGTGCCATGCATAGGACGTTATCCAGCAGTGTGAGACTTCCATTGGAGCTGATGTGTCACAGCTCTGTCTCCTCAGTAATGTGGGTGGAAAAAAAAAGGGAGATGGTAATTACCTACCCTTCATACACAAACACTACGTTTTATGCTGAGCAGCAACAACAAACTGGCCTGTATCGTGGCCTCCTTGTAGGAAAAGTATTTCTGGGTTACATGATACCAAGGGACCCCATGTCATAACTGGAATTTGGTGTATAGTAAAATGATTGATGTTTGTTAAAACTGATGTACGGAGCACATGGGTTCTTGAGACAATAGTGCCAATTAACAGCTCAGTTGCATGTGCATGTATTAAACTGGCAATGAGTTTTAGGACCTTATTAAGTGGTTGTTTCCCCATTGCCTTTTTTACATGATTTTATGTGTGAGGTTGGCGGTACGCATGATCTTCTGCTACAGCAGAAACAAGGTGCCATAAACGTTAACATCTCCACAGCAAGAATTGGGGGAGAGTAAATTACAGCTCCTTTGCATAAAAACTGGGGAGAGAAACATTTGAAAAAGACCAACAATGCATTATGTGAGGTAATTTTCATTGCCATATACATTCAGGAAGTTTTCATTAATTAGTACACTAACTAGGGCAAAAAGTGTCAAACTCCAGATTCCTGCTCCAGCACATGGAGATTATTTACTCTTCTCATGCAAGAAGTTTTCTTGCAATATAATTTTCTGAGCAATATAATTCAGTGGTGATTCTTCTCTGAATACTAGTTACTGTGTGGGTAGGATGTTGTATAAAGTAAAAATATTTTGCTGAAAATGTCCTACAAAATTTTGGAGAAACAGAAGCACAACAAATTTTTATTTCAGTCTTAGGTCTGAAGTTTTTAAAATTATGAATCTGAAAGTTTTCCTAAGCAAGAAGATGCAGAAACTATTAATTAATTAACTAATTAACACCTGGGTTCAAAGAATATATGTACATATGATTGAATATATCCCAATGGCAGCAACATTACATGTTCAAATTTATATTTCTTTGGTGGTCTTAATGAGCACCTTTTCAGACTATAAGAACACCTGAAACTTAAGGGATTCTATTCTGCTTTTCTGTGCAGGTAGACAAGGTTTTCTAGTGAGTATTGGAAATGGGTAGAATGTCTTGAGTTTACGAGAGAAAAAAAATATACATATGCCTAAGTCAGGAAATAAAAAACCAGAAAATTTTCAAGAGGTAATTCTGCAAATAAAGATGTAGTTTTGTGTGTCCTTTCTGAAGAGTATTGTCATGATTATATTACAACAGCGTCTCTTATTTGCCCTTTACTGTTTTGCTGGCTGGATATGTTACTTATCAAAGTAGGACACTGAATAGTTAGTGGCTAAACAAGTTTTATGAAATATGGGAAGAAGCAAGTTCAAATACTAAATTCAGACCTAAAGTAATTTAAGTCAATTTAAACAGTAAGTCAGTGTGACAGCAGGGGCAATATTTAGAGGTTTATGCTTTGTAACAGTACGTAGCCATTAAGGAGGAAACAAGTACCACAAAAAGGAATGAGAGCCCTTAACTTGGCTCCTCCTGAGCCCTGTTCAGCCACATTGCAGTTTTGACTACTGCCAGCCAAAAGCGGAGCGTGTGAGTGCATTAAACACATGCATCTCCTGGCAGGCAGTGGCCCTGGCAAGAGGCATCCATACGTGCCCCTGTGTGCATCTGCCTCCTCGGAATCGTCTCTGCACGGATCAGCAAGTGTGGTGCTCCCTGGATTACAAACCACACATCACCCATACATCCTCTGAAAACAGCAGTGACCACAAGCTGGAATGCAGTTTGTACAAATTACATGACATCATGTTGGCGAAGAGATAGTCATCACACCTCCTCTCATTCCCTGCCGATGCTTTCACAGGCCTTTCCTGTCCTTCCCCTTCCCAAGGGGATGCACCAGCTACACAGCAGACAGAACGCATGTGCAAGGCATGGCCTGCTTCAAAGTGGGGCACCTGAGCAGTGCAGCAGTTCTGCTTCTCCTCACTCAGGAAAGGCTTTAAGATACATCAGGGATCTTCCATTATCAAATTACACATCTTAAGTAGACACCAGCTAGCTCTTCCTATGTGTCTCACTTGTTCTTGCTTTTCCTCGCAGTTGCGTCTTCCTGCTCAGGAACACGTTACTGCAGAGACGCCTAGGTCAGCAGGCATGACCACGAGGAATTGCCATCCTCAAGAGGCATGACACCTTGTGAGGGGCCACTTCAGCTGGGGCTCCTTCGGGAGCACGACAGGCAAACAAATTAAACTTCCTCCTACTCTTCTGCAAAATTACAGGTTTACTCACTACGATAGGTTAGGGTCATGCAGTGAAGCTTTTTGATCCTACAAAGTATTTACTGGGAAAATACAGTTCTGACCAGGGCCAACCGGACGGGAGCAGAATTTGTGCACAAGAGCAGTGCAGATTGTGAGGTGATTGTTTCTGTCCCCAGCAAGTCAGGAGAACTAATGAGATGGACTGGTAAGAGCCTTGTGGAAAGGCATCCTGTATCAGCCAGGCGTCCTGCATCAGCCTGATGTATGTCCGAACAAAAACACTGTAACTGCTGTGCTAAAATTCTGCATGGTTCCTGACATGGAAGACAGACAGTCCTAGGGCCTGGGTTTTGTCCTTGCATTTCCCCTCATCATTTTTCTTGGGTCTAATTCTTTTCAGCAGTGTTTGTCTTTGAATATAAACACTATTCTCATAATAGAATGGTATATGTCCATTTTATGTCAGAGAATGATACTTTATTTGGTCTCCTGATACAGTTAAGGATTATGACAAATACATCTTTAACTATAATCATCCATTTATATGGTTGTTCTTTCCATTAATTCCATGATTACGGTGGTTGGCTCTTGATAAAAAGTATTAGTGGCTAATAAAACAGAGCTGAGGACACGAACATCACTTCGGTCCACACGTGTCAGGAAGTGTGACACACCTCCACAGCAATCTATCTATCCATCTATGTAATTTGTTCTATCAAATGTCTCACACAAGACCGGTTTATGTTAATATCATAGCCAGTGAATAAGTCTAATTTTGATACAAATATCATGCAAAAATGTGAGTACTCTGGCACGTAGGAGGTTTCCATAGGTACATGGTATAGTAGTATAGAATTGGGATGCATGCCACCATGACCAGGTAGCAACTGAGGTTATTGCAAATGCTTCCAAGAAGGTCTTTTATACTGGCAGCTAAATAGACATCATCTTGCCAGGGCTGCTGTTGTATCACAGCTAGACATGTAGGTGGCTATGGAAGCGTATCCTGGGCTAATTTTATAGATGGATATTATAATTTAATAGCTGATAAGTGCGTAAGAATATCATCATTATTCGCAGCTATTCTGGTGATACTTAATGACTGTTCAGGCTCTAGCTGCTACATCGCCACGTAAGAAATAAAATGCACACATTGTACAGTCTTATTTAGTAGCAAACTAATTTCATCTCAGCAAACTGTTTCCTAAGTTTTTATATACATGTGCACAGATTGTACATCACGTTTCTTACCTCTCTAATAATATTTCATACAAAAAGGCAGCTTTTGAAAGCAAAAAGGAGGGGGGAATTCGAAATGTTTCTCATGTCTTTCATATCTGAAAATGTGTGTCAGAAGCAGGTTTCACCAAGGAAATCCAATAAAATGGCCTCACTAACCAATCACTTTTGATTGTAACCTCTTATTTCTCCACAGTTACTTTGAAAAACAACACCTTGTCTCTCATTAGAAATAATAGTAAAGCTGTGCTGATTTCCTATGCTAAGCAAACTCTTACCTTACTAAGCAAAATGAAAGCAGTGATTTTTTGAACAGGAAATGCTGCTGGACTCTGACAATCTGAGGATGAGGACAGGTAACCAGACTAAGTGATAGAGCAGTAAAATTTAGGCATGCTTTTTGCAACAGTAACTTTTTGTAAAATTTTTAATAGCAGAATGTTATTTTAGTCTATGCAAATAAAAATTAAAATTAAGACAGAAGGGGAAAAAAAAAATGGACATTTATTACCAATAAGCCCGGAGATTTCTCCGAAGTACTGTTTGTATAAGGTTGCAGTGAGATCTACTTCTAACTACCTGAAAGCTGATAAAAGAGACAGGATTGTTTCTGAGGATTTTAAAGTAACAAGGGTTTGGCAGGAGATTCCATGTTCTCTTTTTAAATTTTAATTCCTACTAGCTAATAAATTTACCCTTGAATTACCAACTAACATATTCTGAAATTTAAGGCTTGTAAACTTTGAAATTGCTATACTGAGTTCATTTTGATTTTCAGAATGAACAGGGAAGAGGATGACTTCTTATGGCATATTAGGAAAAAAAAAATCTCCAACTGGGAAGATACAACTGGAACCTCCATCACTACTTACTGGTTGGTGAGTTCAGCAGTGACTAGTAATTTGCTAAATGGGACCCTCAACTCCCATTAAGACAACAAATTGAAGGCTCTTACTGGATGGGGAATTTGCTGTACTGTAGAAAACGTTAAAGTGTACATGATGTTTACATCTATATCAGTGTTGGTGTGAAAATACAGAAAATGTGTTTCCTTAACTGCAGTAAACATTTTTTTTATTTGATTTAGAGCCTATACGTGATTTACTAGCTCTGGCCATGATTCATCCTTACTTCCTCTCTGCACCTTCTGTTGCATGGGCTCATAGATAGATTTTCAGATGTTAGGTAGCAACTGCTCTCAGAGATCCAGTTTATTAAAAAATGAAGTTCTTCACATTGCAGATAAACTATAGCTACATTTAGGCAGTTACGTGAGGAAAATGCCATGTTTTTACAGTGGGAAAGTAGGATATTTTTCCCCCTCATTACCTAGTGAAAATTTCAAAGCAAGACCAATGCTGAGCAACTGCTACATTAGCATAGGCTCAAAGAGAGAGAGACGGTAGCTAAAGAAGGAAATTTCTAGCAATAACTGTTACAGCAGCTCACACCACCTGGAAGGGCCTAACCAGCTGTTGTGCCTTTTGGCTAATTAGTACCCCACACACATGCAGTAAATAGGGTTCCTAAATGGTTTTTCTGCAGGTGTTCCTTTTAGGGTGCTCCATAGGTTCTCCTTTGGGGTTTTGTTTGTGCTGTGTGAACAGCTCTATGCTGAGGGTAGT
>VZSV01000001.1:4825551-4862835 GCA_013398735.1 Nothocercus julius | reverse complement strand
AGTGACTGTGCAGGGAAGTGCTTATAAATATTCAAGGCGCCAACTGGTCAGTTATGATAAGGCTTTTATCGGAGGCTACTGGGCGGCGATTGGCCACCGAAGGGTTGGCTTCTGTCGCCTCCTTTGTTGTTCTTGTCTTCCTGATCAATTCTGTCAATAATTGAATGCGGGTTTTGGAAGTCTGAAGACAGAATAAAGTGCATCTAAAGGCACACTGATTTACTGTGACAGTCTGTCACTAATATTTTATGTGACACAAGTCAGTGAATCTTCTAAATGTCATTTCTTGCAGTTAAAAGACTACAAATGGTTTTATACTGATACAGAAAGCTTTCAATATCTTTATTCTTTCTCCATTTAGAGTTCTTCTATTAATAGTTGCGTCATTTTCCACAGTGCTTTCAAGTAATTTTTGTATTTTACATTAAGTAAAATCTGAGGTAGAACTAGTGGTAAAATAACTGGATATTTTCCAGGACAAGAAACAGCAGAACTTATTTTACTGTCTTTGTTTCTTTATATAATTAGAAAGTTTTAATGGAGCACTTGCAAATTCCAAACTTGGCAAATGTTTGTTGGGTTTTGTTTTATATCTTGAGTTTGATGCTAGAGATAAAAAGCTCTTGAAGATTATGTTCTAGTTCCAGTCAAGCATTGCAATCTCTGGATGGAATCCTTGGCAGTACGCTATAAGCAGAAGATTGCACTGGATTATCATAATGGACATTTCTAGCATTATGATATATTAAATAGCTTCCTTTATTAGATCAGGGTAGGAGGCTTTTTTTGAGTTCAGGAAACAGTAAGTAAATGCATAAATCTGTAAATTCTCAAGAGACTGAGATGTAGATCTATGTTCTTCTGTGACTAATCTCCCATGGAAGAGGGTAGTTCAGGCACAATTTTTAAGGCTTCTACAAGTTGAAAGCTTATCTTTCTTCACTAGGATAAACATGTTCTAATCAACACCTGGTGTGGGAAGGGTAAAATATAAAACTATAAATGCTTAAAGGAAGCTAACTATTGTAAAATTAGTAATAATAATCTGCAGTAGATATTTAGGAGGAGTGTTTTGTTTTCCTTTTTGTGAAGTTGTTTTTAATCAACTATTTGTTGAAGAATAGTTGCAGCTATTCCAAATTCTGACTTTGTGCTTGGGGGTTCGGTCTGTCTGTCTGTCTTGGAGGAATGTAATCTGAATGTGTCACCATAATGGGTTCAGTAAAGCTGTCTTGGATGCCTTAATGTGTGTAAGGACTGAGTCTGTTCAGGCAGAATCTAGGTGAAATGTTGTAAGAAATAGTGCATTGTAAGTTGGAAAGTGACAGCAAATCAAGTGTCACTAAAAGCAGCAAAAATGAGAAGTAGCTATTGATCAGCATAGCAGCTGGAAGGTTAAAAGAAAGTCATGATTTGGAATACCTCTTTTTACTTTCTATTTTTAATTAGATGGAAAGATATGATATGATTTGGCTTCATCTAGCTGAAGTAGAGCATGCTTCCAGTAGTTTCATGGGGTTTTGGAGGCTCTTCTGATCTGGAATATTAGAGTCTAACTTAAAATGTTTGGGAGATGAGAAATAGAAATTAATATCTATGCAATGTAATTCTTTGTATGATGTTTCTATATTTAATTAGTGTGTGGCTCATGATTGCCTGAACTGTCAGGCTTGAAAGATATTTTGGTATTGCTAACCTATAAACTACTGCACTGGCGGTGTTCTCCTCCCCTCTCATCTGGCCGTTGGTGAAGAGTCTCATGCTAGTTAATACACCCGCTGTGCCATTTAATGCATCAGCACATCTGCTCTCTAGCCCTAGTTGTTGGCAGCTGTTGCAGGGGAGGGGAAAGCCTGGAAATATGTCAGGTATATCATTTGGTTACATATCTCTTACCTGAAGTACTTTAACTTCTGCACAGAGAACCTGATCTGTTTTCTGCTTGTTGGCTGAGCAATCAAAACACTGAGCCTGAACTAAGCTCTGCTTGGTGTCTTGAGACATTTTTAGAATAGGTTAAGGGGAAATAAATAACCTTTCCTTACTTGGGGGAGTTATTAAAGGGATTAATTTCTTTTCTGTCTGTGATCCTAAACTGAGACACAGCTGACAAGTGTCAAGTGTGGATTTTTGAGTTACCATCAATAACTAATTTCACTTGTTCTTATGCTTCATACTGTATCTATGGTTAAAAATCGTGGCTGACTTTTTGCTTGTTTGAAGAGCTATGCTAGAGGTATTAGCAACCACTTTTTTTTTTCAATTATCAAGCTGGTTTGAAGTAACTGCTTTATTCCAGTATAATCATGACACTATATTGAAATCCAACACTGAAAGATAAAGAAGTAAAGAAATTATGATATTTCAGTAGAAAGTCCTTCTGGTCACTGAACAATCTAGGTGGGGGGCGGGTTCCAGTGAGCTCTCAGCTTTATAGCTACTCAGAAAAATTGTATTATTGGAAGCAGGATGTTTGGGAGAGCAGAGCTGCAAGTGTCCTCAGTAAGTGACGAGGAGTGGCTGTGCTGAAAGCCCTACCGCTGGCAGGCTGCACACTGTTTTTGGAGGTTAGTCTTTATGGCACATGTGTGCTCAACTATACACATCTTGAGGAGTAGTTTGAAGGCACTTTGGTTGTAGCTGTGTACCACACGGCCAAATCCTATCTCTGCTCTGACCTTCTCTAATATCCACCTGGCTTAGTTAGTAGATATGAGTGAAGAATTTGATCTTCTGCTGACAGAACTCGTGAATGGGAAAACTGTGGAGCTTCCAGTGGGTTGAGGATCTCTTCTGCTTGTGAAACTGAAGATGAATTTAATCATCCTGGAAAACTGTCAAGCTTGGCCTCTGGTTTTGTGGGGCACAGTCCTGGATGCATTTGAGGGAACCTGAGGCTTTTAGCCCCTCCGCTCCTGTGCATAGGAAAGCCCCTGGACACATGGCAGCCCCTCAGCACAGTCACTCCAGCTAGGTAGATTAAAATCTAGACGGCCTGAAAAAGCGGCTACTGGCTCTCCAGCCCGTAGGCAGCAAGTCTGAAACGCTGGCCCTAGCACGTAGGCTTTGCCGGTTTGCTGGGTCCGTGTACTGCTTACAAGGGTCCTGGCAGGAATATGGAAAACCTATGCACAGGTTTCCGTGTTAGACGTGCTGTGAGGGCTACGACCCTAACTGAGATATGGTTTTGTTCACCCCTGTCCAAGTGCACCCCCAGCATACCTTGAACACTTGTACTCCTACGTGCTCAAGAATGTGGATATATATCCACAAACCCAGAGGGGTGAATTCTTTAAGCCTAAATGTTAGCACTTGTGTATACATGCTCATGTCTCCTACAAATGCAAACCACTAGATGCACCATTAAAGCTACTAACATCTGGAGATATACATCTTTCTTATGTTAAAGGAGAGATCAATCATAGCTCAAATATCTTGGTACTTTTTTGTAGTGGTTTATGTATGTGCCTATATATATCTCTTATTTACCAAGACAAATGATGCAATGATTAATCATTTGAATCCCTGGTATTACAACATAGCAATAGAATTTGGGTCCTTTCAATTCAGTTCATCAAAGATGAAGTGCTGAAATTCCCACAATGTTCACCTACTAGTGGCAAATGCTGATAGTTGGACTTACAGTGCTATCAATATTTGAAGCAGCTTAACTCTGTGACACTGGGAAGGTAGCCTGTGAAAAAGGAACTTGGGGAGAAAAAAGTCTGTGCCCTGTTTCATTTATTAATTATTAAAGCCAGAAGTTAAAACTGAGTCTACAATGTAGAGGCCAGGACAGTTTCATCCGTGTGCACGAAAGTACAAGTTGTAACATAGTTTTTTCATCTGAAAAATTGAATCTGGTTTGGTTCAGAACTTTACAACGAAAAGCTGGCTTGCTATTGCACTCTTCTGTATCTATAGAAAATGTGGGATGAGTGTTAACTGTTCATTTTTAAAGTAAACCTATCTTACAGTAATGTGAGAAAATAGGAAAATAAGGGCAAGAATAGTATGAGTCTTGTGATCTGCACAAAGTTAATACATGAGGATTTTATATTGTCCTTGTTTAAAACGTATTTAAGCTGAGAAATTTGGCTGTTGGGCCTGCAAAATTTAGAAGAGGAGAAACTGAGGTCTCTCAATACAGCAAAGCCCATATTCAAAAGTGCTCAGCAACCTCCTTGGCAGTCTTTATTCTCAAAAATGTTTGGAAAACAGGATCAGAGCAATACCAGTTTCTTTTGTTTGCATCTTTGTTTTTATACTGTGTCTAGTAAGTCTTAAGATTATCTACAAGCATCTTCACATCACTGCAGACTTGGGAGTCCTAACTGGCAGTCTTAGACTCTGGCTGTTGACGACAAACTATCTCAAGTGATAAGTTCTACTCCGTAAGTAGTTAAGATAAGAAAATGTTACCTAGTTGCTGATATTGAGCTACAGGAATGCTGTCTGACAGAAACACAAAACAATCAAATCATTCATTTCTGATGCTCTGATTTTAATGGGATGAATTTAATGTTCTTTTGAACATGTAAGTGCCCAACTTGACATCTGGCTAAATGTGAGCGAGCCTGAGGCAATGTTAAAACCAGTGCAATGATGACATGTTTTCTAAATCTGCAAGTTGGTACAAAAATATTTCAACAGAACTGTTTCCTTGTTTAGGGCAGCAAAGTCAATATAGGTCAACTCTATCTTGTCCTTTTATGAGCGAGGGAAGCCTCCTGTTGGAATGCGGGCTTTAGCAAAGGAAACAAAATACAGAGGAAAAGATGTGCAAGTGCTGGTGGCCTGTGCTGCTTGCCCAGATGCATCCAGACTTGCCCTCTAACTTGAGGCACGAAAACAACTGGAGCAGTCATCCCATTCTAGCTCCCTTCTGAAAGGTTTGGCCACAATTTGGTACACTTGGTGACTGGGAGTGAGGAGAGAGCAGCCCTGGGACTGGCTGGTGATGGGTAAGATGCTGTGAGGTTGTTTGTCAGCCTGTAATTAAAGTGTCTGCTTGTCACACCTGGCTGCAGTCTGCTCGGGTGGTGGTTGCTGCTGTTGAGTTGTGTGTGGAACAGAGTTCCTGACTGAAGCCAAGTTGTTTGGCTTCAGTTAAATGGAATTTTGAGTTACAAAATCCCTGTTTATAAGAACCTACTTGCTTATGTGTTAATATTAGATGAAGTCCCTACAGAATCACGAACTTCCTTTTTTGATCAAAATCTATTACTTAATTACATAATTTCTTTAACTACAGTCAAGCTGATGATTTTTGTGATGGACTTTTAGCGGGCAGTTGTTTAGGTTGTGCTTCACTACAGTCTTAACAGGAAACATTCCCTGAAACAGATGCTGAGTGAAGCCCAGAATGTGGACTGTAGCCCAAAAGACAAGTAATAATTAAATCGGATCACATACGTTGTTGTGAATGTATTTAAGCTGCTCCAATTGACTAGACAGAAGCTGCCTGGTGCATAACTTAGAGATTAATTGTAAGCCTGAGCACTTGTCCATCTTGTTCTGGTCGTTCTATTATTGCATATGGACCATTCCTTTCATAGAAGGAATGTTTGTTTGATGTTCACCAGGCTGCTTTTCCTGTTTCATTCCTGAACTGAGTAAAACACCAACTTCTGGATGATGTTGCAATATGTCATTTCATCTCCGTAAAGGATTTTGAGGCTATGGAAGGATAGATCTCAGAAAAGGCAAAGCATCAGCTTAATCATTTTGGGTCAGTGTATATTATACATGTATATTTTATACTTTTTTTTTCCCCCAAGTTACACTATTTTGCACCAAGAATAAGCATCCCAATTTGTTTCCTTCTGCTCCGTCAACAAGTCTTCTGACGGGCTTCCTGCTCAGTTTGCTGAAGTAAAATTCAAGCCCTGACTAAGACTAAACTCTGATTTTTATTTATTTTAAGGGAAAAGCAAGCGACAAAGTCAAGTGACCAAAGTAAAACTTTTCTACTGTAGTGCTACAGTGCCACACCAGTTGATGAAGGGAATGCATTTGTCTGTCCTTGCCCAAAAGATTATGAAGTATTGAAATATGAAATACGGAAGGAAAGAGAGGGAAACAGAAGAATATGTGCTTAAAGGTGCCAAAATGCTTGAGATGATTAAGGCTGTATATGGTATAATCATGGGCTAGAGATTAAGGACTGGAGACAGATAAACATTTCAGACTAGCTTTTCAGTCTATGCATATAGATTTATTACTGGTTAATTTGCAAGGGGGGTTACATGAGATCAAAGTAGATGTTGTTTATGCGATTTCAGGGATGAGAGGAAAGGAACACTATGGAAGACATAATCTGCTTGTCCCATTTTTCAGTGTTTATAGTATTACAGTCCATGTTGGCCACTACTACTGTTTTCATTTCCCGCCACTCTGTGGTCTGTTAACTGGGGCCTGAAGAATACAGAAGAAGGTCTGCCTGCACATTTATGCTGGAATAAGCAGCGTAAGCAGCCTTTGGAAGAGGGCTCTGCAGCAAAACAGGACAGCTGAGAACATGAGGTACAGTAAATGTCACTCAGCATCTTAAAAATTTCCGTAACAACCCTGGTTGGGAGGGAGGAAGTAATTGTTATCTAGCCTTTTATAAAAGGGATAAAATTCAAAGAACCCCAGATAGCTTGATTCTATACCTTACTATAAGCATTAGCACATCACCACAACTGCTGCTTTTTTAACCATGTACTAAACAATCTTAGACAATATTCCTCCAAGCAAGTCTTATTTTACATATGGCAACAGAAGTCACATGGTAAAACTAGGTCTGCAGATACTTATGCATCCAGTTCCTATGTTCAGAGTAATGGGCAGGATTGTTGGGTGAGCAAAAAGGCAGAACTACCCAGAAACATGTTGCGCTTCAGTGTGATACAGTCTAAAAGTTGCAGGAAAGATTTGATTAATATCAAGACTGATATAGGTATGATTGAGTGGGGAAAAAAGTAATGCTATTTTTTTCTTTTTTTTTGTGTGTGTAATGTTTATGAAATGGAACTAGTGGGTCTTGATGGATTACTGCCCAAATCTAAGCTGTAACTTATTATGAAGTACACAAATGAAAGGTGAATCTATACTCAATTTTAGTTGCCTCCAGTTCTTGAATGAAAAAAAAAAATATATATATGCGAAGGGGGCATCCATGGATAGCTGATTTGGGCCTTCAGCGAGGGAAAGATCTTGAATGTTTGGACTCTACCTCATATCCAGAGCCTTACCTTAGAGGGCTTTGGTTTTAGTGCCTGATCTCAAACTTCCTTGTAGGGCCTGGCTTTTCATACCTTGGTTTGGGGAGAGGAGGGTTTGGTTGTTCTAAAACATGTAGAATGATCTCAAGCTCCAATGGCTTCTGAATCTCCTTAATTTTTATATGTCATCTTGTCAGGCAGATGTTGGGAGTGGTTAGGCAAAGAGTACCAAATGTATTGGTTTTCACATTACTTTTATGACACACAAGGTTTTGGAGGGGAGTTTCTGTGTTGTTTTATTGGGGATAGTCACTAAGGAAAGTCATGAAAAACATTACTAATTCACAGTGCAAACTTGTCCTCAGAAGTGCTTGCTTGAGTTTTGTGCATCTTTCTGAAATGATACCATAGGCACAGGGAAAATGCTAGGTTGTATGTGTATTGTAGTAATGTAAATGACAAGTTTATTTTCTGTGTGGGGATGGATATACTGAATTTTTGCTTTTTGGTTTGGATAGTACCTTTCCTCCTCTCCCCCTGCTTTGCACTCAACTTGCTCTGGTAGTTTTATTTAGTCTAGAGATCAGAAAAATCTCTTCAGGCTTGAACTAATACATTTTCATCACTGTCTTCATATCGTTTTGAGTACTTTTTGTTTGTTATGTTAAGCTTATATGGTGTCTTTGGACATTTTCACTTAAGTAGTTGTTTAATTTGGAGTGGGGAGAAGATGGAGAACTGTAATAGTAGGCAACCGAGATGTAATTATTAGGGTTTTCTTAAACTATTTTCTTCTCTTGTCAACATATGAAAGCATCTAGAGCTTGTCTGTGGACTCATGGATTTTTTTGTTGTTGTTGAGCGTGGTGTTAAAAGCTCTCTTTGGCTTTAGCAGTATATGAAGAAATTTTGGCTTGGATGAGAATTGCAGTTTTGTTTAAATGGCAGATGCTGGAAGATGATGGTAGTAAGTGCTCAGGTTATTATTAGAATTGCCCTCTATGAGCTACTCTGGAAAGCCAGTGCAGAACCCAAATGAGAAGAGCCGCTTGCCTTAANTTGACTTTGATGGGCCTTGGGTTCCAGCACAGGAAGTGCTATTCCTTTTTTCCCCATGGTTATTGGGCTTTTTCCTCCTCTTGATACAGGACATCTGTAATTAGGAGAACCTTTTAAAGTATTTCATGTGTCACAGTTTCATGCTTATGCTGACTTTGTTAGTGAGTATTCAGTACATCATGAATCAAGTTCTTTTATTTGGGATAATGAATTACTTGAGATATCAGAAAATGAGGCTAGCTTCTTTCATTAAAGCCCCACAAATTCAGATCCAAATGTTAAATTAGGTTGAGCTAGTTTGATCCTTACTATGACTCGGTGCGGTGATTAGAAGTGTGCAGGATTTTCAGCCCAAGCATTTGCTGTGGGTTTGGTCACCTTGTTCATCAGGGATATTGGCAACCAAAGCCATCACTGGGGCAAGTGACTCAGATAGATACATGACCTCAAACGTATATGAATAAATATTTTTTCAGTGTGCAAGGTCACACTTTTGACTGTAAGCACATCATGACAAACTGAAACGTTAACATAGGCTGGGCAGGCGAGGGAGAGACAAGAAAGGTAGAGGGAGGACGCTTGACTTGGTTGCTCTTCTGTGATTGCTTACTACCCCTTGCAGAAACTGTACTGATTAATTTAAAAGTTCTGTGCCTCCCTGAGGTGTTAGTCTGTGCTTAGATGATGTAAGGCACATATTGAGCGTGTTCAGCCTGGCCACGTCAAGCATCGTGACATGGGTTACAAGGTTCTGGAGCATCTGTGTTTCCTTCTCCTTTACAGATAGTGCTTATTTTTCTGTCTTACAAAAGAAACGAAATCTAATTTCTGCTGAAGAAACCAAGACGTCTGGGCAGGGGCTGGGAACTGTGTGCTTTCTCCCAAAGAGAGGTTTGTGAATCAGTTCTGAAAAACACTTGTACCTCATGCGGTTTAGACAGGGAAGAAAGACAAAATTTTGAGGAGAATGGAAGACAGTTATGAACTTGGCTGGAGAAAAACAACATGTGAAAGCAGGAACGCAGTGCTGTATTTACCACTGCTGTGAAGCCCAAGAAGGTTCATTATGGAATATGGCAGTGACTTACAGAGTTTATTCCAATAGCAAGGGTATCACTTTGCTCATCAGAAAAGAGTGGGCTCTCTAAGCAGTTGCCTGGGGGCATCCACTGAAATCGCCTGGATTGAGACCATGTGTTTGTCTGAGGTTTGCTTTAGTATTTTGCAATGAAAACTGCAGGGCTTTACACCTGGAGGTGTGAGAAGCTTAGATGGTGATCATGCTTAACACAGCTCTGTACAAAATCTGCATGTTCCAGCATGCGTACTGGGGGCAGGAAGGACTCAACGCACCTATGTGCTGAGGTAGTGTTGTAGATGCACAAGTGAGTGGGTGATTGATGCTTTCTAATATTACGGAAAAAAGTGTATGTGGTTCTCCCTCTACTTCCCTGTTTGGGGGCAATGCCAGATGTCCAGTATTTTATTAAAGTCGCTCCAGGAAGATTCACGTTAACACTAGATTTCTCCGTGGAAAGCAACTCTGGAGTTGTTTCTGGCACCTACTCCCTGTCTATGTAATCCCAGGACTCATATTTTTGTTGCTGACATGTAGAATTGAAACTTTTGTCACAGGTTATTTTGTAGAATGATTTGTGTCCCACACATCAGCAAACTGCAGGAGGGGGGGCTATTTTTGTTTTTTACAACAGCCCTAGTGACTTGTCACCTGCTAGAACCTAGTGATAAAACTGATATTTCTGCTGCCTTGATAGCAGTTGCGCATACTCTCTTGCTTTCATAGTACGATGTTGTTATGTGTAAGGGTGTGTTTTGTGTGTTCACTGCAAAAGGCCACAGCTACCCGAAGGCACAGCTTCACAAGCACAATTTATAAATTACAATGGCTCCTAATTTATTAGAATGTGTTGCTGTACAGCCAAGACTTAGATAATGCGTATGTTATGGAAGAAGATACTAAATTGGCACAAGTCATTTGGCCTACCATCATCTGCAAAGCCTGTACTCCAATTTTCTGCTGTTGCCATGGGCTGCAGACTCAGACAGGAAATCATGGTAGGATGGGAAATGGTCCAAAATATACACAACTAGTTTAAGGTTTGCAGTTAAAAGAGTCAGAGAACAGGCTATCTGTTCTACTGCACAGGCTGCGCAAGGCAAAACTGGCTTGTGTGTGCGCGCGTGTTTTAAATGTCTCTTTATATTTTATATGCTTTTTTAAAAAAAAACCTTGAATTTTTTCCCTGTCAAGTAATGCGTATGGTTTCAAATGATCCATTTATACATGAAGGGCCTGATTCAAGCCTAGCCTAATTGGCCATGCTGCTGTGAAAGGACAGTAAAGGTAGAGGAGAGTCAGACCTCTGACATCTATGCGAAGTAGCTACATAGTTTTGCCCCTGCATGTCGAGGGGCAGCCCCCTTCTCCAGAAACCACCGCTCCTTTGGAATTTGCTGTGCTTTGGGGGAATAAGCGCTGGCTTTGGTATATGAGCCTGAAGCCCAGAACTGGGAGCATCACTGCATTGGGCCCCCTGTACAGCTCCTGAAGAGGCAGGGGCACGGAGCAGACCTGCCCAGCGCTCCCCGCCTTGCTATTGACTCCTCAAGACCCGTTCCCTAATCTAGTGCTCCTCGGCATTCTAGCCACGAGTCTGCATGCTGTGAGCTCGCAGTCATTTGTCACCGTACTTAGCATCAGCACAATATGACACAAGATTGTGTGCAATCTCGGTATATTATGTCAAGCAGTTCTGTATGCACAGTGCCCCTTATTTATGGGGAGAAGGAAGGCGGGGGGGGACAGAATCCTTAATTTCCTGAAAGCACAGCAGTCTCAGTTCAAGATCCTTGGAAACATGCAGCCAACTTCTCAAAAGTTACCATTTATGAACATACATTTTTATTTTTCTTAAGCTTGCTAGAGAAGTTGCTGGATAAAAGTAGAGTCACAGGGGTTACTGGATGCTGCTGATGTCCAGCAGATGTAATTGCAGCTGTAGTCAGGCAAGACTCCCATGTGTGAGTAGACTTTTGAATACGTGATGGTAACAAGGACTTGTTAATCTTGTTTTCTAAGTATTTCAGTATTCTTTTCCAGAGAACTTTTCAGTTCATATTCTCTTGTTAAAGTGATTTTTAAGATACCTTACTTGTCACCTTTCATGGCAGGGAGCTCAAGGAACAGTTTCATGTGAATGTGAGGATATTTTCACAAAGCGAGTTGGAGGTTCAGAAGAACCTATTATGGCTTAGAAATAGTATCTTGAAGAGAAAGAGTGAACAACAACAACATACAATGTGACTGCTTTAGAGGAAGTTTCTGGTACAACTCTGAGGATATGGGCTCTGGGTCATCACTTGGTATCACTATAGGTGAGAGAAAAGAATTTTTCACCTGAAACAATTTTCTTTGACTTTTTCTCAGTTTCTTGGGAGTAAAAGCAGATAGGGAAAATCAGCAAATAAGAGAACAGAATATGGTGTTTGCCAATAAAGCAATTAAGTACATTGTTGCTTATCTGTGTATTCTGAAAATATTATTAAACATGTATTTTTAAGAGTTTGAATAGATCCTGAAAAGGAATAAAGGACTGCATTTGCAGAAGAAATATTAAAGTCTTGTTTTTAACTAAATCCTTCCATATTTGTCCAAGAGTAAATATATTGCATGAGTGACAGGACACGTAGCTGTAGCAAACAATACATCTCCAAAATATAAGCAGCACTAGTCTAGACTAATCCCACTTTGACTTCTTTTGGGGTTGTGGCAAGTCTGAACAGACTAGGTCAGTTGCTCATAGCAAGACTTCTGTGTGACAACTTTATTGATATTTCAGGTAGATTAAAAAGAGTTCTGAAATACAGTTATTTTTATTTCAGATGGTTACATCTATAGTTTAAATTTTGGCTTGAAAAGAGCACAATAAAGCAGGACTAATGATGATGGTTGAGTTTAATTGGCTGGAATCCCAGTGAGGGCATCTGGATAGATTCATAGAGTGCATTATCAATGTATTTTCTCAGTGTTGTAGGTTAAAACAGGAAAGGTTGGGGTGATCTGCTTTGGAGAGCAGTCTCCTTCTGTGTCAGTGAGACAGTAAGCACAGTCATCACCAGGTACTGAGCTGTACCTCTTGCCAAGCTTCCAGTGTGCCTAAAGAAAAATGTACGACTGTTCAGCTCATGCTTCCTTGACAGATGATGGGAGAAAATCGTTTCTCTGTCGGTTTCCAATTTAATCTTTGTAGAGAAAATGCTTCTTAATTAAAAAATAACAATAAAAAATGAATGTCGTGTTAGTGACACTTCTTGATTGGCAGATAGAAGCCACAGCAAATTCCGCAGCAGAATCCTAAACTAAAACTTGTTCTCACAGGCCTGTCAGTGTTTTTCAGTCCTGACTGAAAGGAACCATACAAGAGGGTGGTTTGTTTTCCAGGCTCATTCCAACCATAGCTTTTCTTTGGCTGCGAGAACTGCTTCCTGCTTGCCTGAGTTGTGTACGCAGTCAGTCCCCTTTCAAATGCGTGGCAGAGTGGAACTGTGAACAGGAGCAAGGTGAGGACTGTGTGTTAGAGTGCCAAATACTGCTGGATGCGATGGTGATGGAGCTGCCAGGAATGAGACTGAAGCTACCAATTAACCCCATTTAGGAATCAAATAACCTAGGCTGGGCTGGGTATAACCCTGAGGCTGGGATCCGTGAATGAGAAGCACTGTCGCATGGCCCTGTATCTTCCACTGCTTGGTACTCTCTTTGTGTAATGGGCTCTTAAAAAGACTTGCTGAGTTTTATTTTTTTATTTTCAATAAAAGCTGGAGGGCTGGAGATGATTTTCCAGCTACGAACTGTCTCGGCCAAACCATCTGCTCGGAGTCCCCAGCGCAGCCCTGTTGTTCTGAAAAGGGCTCTAGCGCGGCATCGTAATTCTGAAAAGTTTGAGCTGATCCTGTATTAAAGGAGGTGATCCAAAAAGCCACTGCTGATTTACATGTGAGCGCTGCCAAGTATTGCACTGATGAGAGCACATAACAAAGAAGTGCTCGAGTGATTGAGTAATGCTGATTGGAACAATCTGCTGTGGATTAGAGCTCTTTCTGATTACTCCACAGTGGTGAGAAGCTACTGCCACTCGCATTGTGAGTCGGTTTTGCTGAGAGGTGCAAGATCTTGGTTGTCAAGTCCCTTGAGCTATAGTCAGCCCTTGGGAGGGGGTTCTTAAGTATTTCTTGCTTTAAAATATTCATGAAGTTTGAATGGGCTGACTTTTTCTGACCTCTTCAGTGATTTCTGCAAGAAGACTGAGAAGTTGTACTTGGTTTTGTGCCTCAATTAGGGATTGCTAGACAAAGTCTGATCCAATTTTTGGCTCTGAGCATAGATATGAATTTAGAATCATTTGCTTTCTTAATTCTACTATATTGTTGCCTTTTCCCAAGGCATTTGCATCAATTTACTCAGTGAATGTCCTAAAAATATGTAGCATTCATTGTACAGGACTAGTTCATTTAAGGATACTTCCCTGTTGCTCAGGGATAGCAGGTTATTTTCTGTGCTGGCTCTGTGATGAATAGCATGAGCTTGTGTGGGAGCGATTTCCTTTACTATTTGTGATTGCTGTCAAAGAGAAATGAAGCAGTTCACGTAAAGCAGCTGCTTATTTTGGAACAAAATCAGTGTAACACATTAAGGAGCCTATTAATCAACTTGACCTTATTTTGTTATTTAAAATATTTCTTGCGTTTATTCGGTTCAGAATGCCATGGATGTTAACAAGTATGTTGTGGACTTGCATCTGAAAGTGGAGTGTCAAAGTGAGCTGCAGAGGAAGCAAAACCAAAATGTATTCCTCCTGAAGCAGTGGTTCTCCTTTTGTTCGTGCTTCGGAGTAAAGGAGGCCATGTAAACACCTGCAAAAGTGTCCAACTGCTGTGAAAGTTGTTGTCATCCTGCTCCGCAGCTGCCTTGTGTAAGTCTCTCTATCCTAATTGTCCTGGTATATATATATATATATATATATATATTTTTGCGCTTTATATGCTGTTTCTGTAAGAAGCTGATGAGGACTACACAACCCTTTTTTTTGGGTACCACAGGTAAAAATTAAAGGATTGACTATTAAAACTTAGATCAATTTAGAAATATGCAAAGGAGGTCAGTAAATGCACCGGAAGAGATACGATGTTTTGGTCAGAAACCTGCTCTGTGTTTGCATAGGAGTGTGTTACAGTCTGCTATTCGTGGAGAAGACTGATCCTGTGGTTATGCTTGCTTTTAAGGAAGGTACTGGAGCAGCATTTTCATTTTAATGGCAGAGAGTACAGTTCAAGTTTGGTGTTCCTTAATATAGTAGTTCATAAAACTGGCAGCTTTGACTGGATGAAGCAGTTAGTAGGAGCATATGGGGTGAAACAGAATGAGATCTCTTGGGGTCTGATTTGCCTCTTAAAATACACCCGGCTTGTTGCAGTTAGTAGCTGGGGTCAAAAGCAACCTAATAATAATTTTGTTTGAACACCGGCATTTGTGTGGCTACCCTAAAGAGGAGCTCCCTTTTGCTGCCGCTCCTAAAGGAGCTTGTGTATCCGGCTCCGAGCGGCTTCCCGCCTCTGCGTTGGAGCTTCTCTCGGCTTATCCTGGCGTAAGGGATCAGACTCGGACCTCCTCGCGCAGCCTTCCCGCAACGGCTGTGCAGCAATAACACAGCTGTTCACGGGTTTTCTTCCAATTGGCTGCTTTGGGAGATATTATTCTTTGGCCCCGACTTCCTAAATCAGCCGCTCTTTCGAAACAACGTTCAGGCAGACTGGGCTGTGGTGCTGAAGCATTGCTGAAGTAGTTGATTCTGCTCAAAATGTTCAGGCCTTTAATGAACAGTAGGTTTATTTTTATGGGCAGTGAATTACCTGCTTCCTCCCTTCCCCTGCCTCCATCTTTTTCACAGCTCATGAGGAGTGAAGACAAAAGCAGTCTTTAGGAAAGGAAGGACTTAAAGTGCTTTGCTTAGATTTTTTTTTTTCTTTTTTTTCCCCCTTTTAATGCCATGCGATGCATGCTCTGTTCCAGCAAGCTTCCTGACTGACATCAGTAATGTTGCACTGCCCAGCAGATCTCAGCCTAATTTTCCAAAGTACCTTTGATTCATTCATTATGAGAGCACTGCAGTCTCCTAAAGTAAACCAAGGAAAGGGGAGGGGAAGGAGTATAACTGAATACGCTGGAAGGGTTCATGGCACTGCATTACTGGCCACACCAAATCAGAGGTGCTGGTTAGAAGGAAGTGCTGGAGTCATCCAGGCCAACCTCCCGTTCGTGTTGCACTGCTGCCAGAAGCAATGGCTTTGCCTTGCCAAATCTTGAAAATTTTGCTCATAACCAGGCATCCCTTTAGATGGCTGAAAGACTTTCTTGTATATTGCTTGACTGTGTCAAAGAAAGTCTTTGTTATTCTAAACTAACCCTCAATATTATAAATATATTTTCCCAGAAAGTTTCAATGTACTTTATAAGTCAGTATTTGGTGGAATAATCCCGTGCAGGACAAGCGTGCCCCTTGGTGCTCTAGCGTGTGGTCTGCCCTCATCTCTGCCTCCCCTTGAATGTGGCAAGTCCTTACTGCCTAGAAGCTGCTCTCAAATGCTGTCCAGGCAGAGCGCAGGGAAGAAGTGGCAGAGCTCCAGAAGATGAAGAAATGTGGCAAAGAGGAGGCAGCACTAAGAGACTTGCTTCAAAGTGGGCAGTGCTGGCAAGTTTCTGGACTCCTACATGGCTTCTCACGACTTGGCTCCTCTGTGAAAGTGTTACACTCAACTTGTGCGTAACTTCAGCCATGCATTTTATCTCTATATGTATTTTTAATTCAAGTATTAAGTTAAAGCTAATTAATTCACCAAGCTTCAGATTCCCTACAAAATGTTAGAGGCCTCATTAAGGTAAAGAACTTCATGCTGAGTCCCTGTGATGCCTTCGTCGTTGGTCCTTATGGACCGGTGTCTCCCTCATCACTTCCACAGTGCCCACATCATGGGTTCCTGTTGCACAGTGTTTGGTGACTTGATGTACTGCTGTCTGTACGACAGAAGCATCTACTCCAGAAACTCTGACCTCAGAGCAGACTTGTCCCGAGCTGAATGACAGCATTTTATAAGACATCATCCTTGGCTCAGAGAGCTTCCCATGCAGTCAGACAGAAATAAGTGTGGGAGGATGAAGTGTCACATGATGCAGCTGTGGCAAAAGCAAGAATGAGCCCAGACTGATTGGGTCCAGGCCTACTGCTTTCACTTCTGTTGCTTGCTCTCCACTGGAGAGTGACATAACAGCATGTACGAGTGTTACTGAGTTCCTAGTCTTGACAGATTGTGTGTAGTGGAAGAAATACTCACCCAATTTTATTGAGCTGAATGCTGAGGAAAAAGAGTCTCCTATCCATCCACAGCAGGAGTGATACCACAGGACTGCAAAGTGAGAACTGTTTGGGTGCTTTCCAAAACTCAAGTGTATCTGTAATGCAAGAATATTGCTCCTGATAAATGGCATTTAATGTAAATGTTTGTAGTGGACCAGATTGTGGCTTTCTGCTTAATAAACAAGTGTAGAGAAAGACAGTTTTCAAATGCAAAATTTTGTATCTGTTAGTGCACGAAAACTGAAGCATCAGTTGCTCTAAGGAGTCTCCTAAGAGAAATGAAAGCATCACTAGAGCATTAGCTTGCTGCTTCCACAGGCAGTTTTCCTTGAGTTCCCTCTTACCAATTTGTACAGTTAGAAATACTCTCCTTTTTTTAAAAAAAGTCTCCTGTGTGACCTTTAAATATTACAATATTACTACACATTTGATTTTGCACACTACTTAACCCTTGGCTGAATAGGCATGGTGTCAGTATTAGTGCAAAGTATGAGAACATCAGCACTTTCACTGCCTGGGCACCTTTAGCTTGGAGGCCATGAAGATGACTTCTTCCTGAGATCCTGTCTCTGGTTTTGGTGGTGGTTGCTGTTTCCAACACCCTCTGCCCTGCTCCCTACCCCCCCACACACTCTGCTCCTCTCTTCCTTCCCTTCCATTTCTCCAACAGCCAGTCTAAAAGCAAAACCTGGTCACTTTAAGCTTAAGAGATAGGGAAGTGTGGTCTGGTTAGAGCTGTACACTGAGTTTTTGTCCTCCTCCTTTAGCAATGAGTGACCTATGCAAAGTGGCCATCATTTACCTTAACGTTGCTTCTGAGCGTTTTGGGAATGGAGTAGCGGTGTTCTATGCAGCTGGGTTGTGATGAGGCAACTATTTTAGTTTTTCAGCTTACTGCATTGTGCTGCAGAGCATTCATGAACCTCCTTCAATACTTCTTCTGAAAACGTGGCACTGTTCTCCAGGTGGCTCTTCGTGCTTGCACTGGCTGCCCATGAAAACAGGTACCGACTTCTGTGTACCCTTAAAAATGGAGCGTGGCCAAGAAAAATTATAGGGCTTGTATAGGTAGCTACCTGAAGAAGGTTTTATATCAGTTAAAATAACAATTCTGGTAACTGTAAATTTCAGTATACCTATCTGTTTGTCTTCCCCCTTTTAAGTATTTTGCGTCTAGGCTATGTAAACTCTTTTCAGTTTCTCTTCCTTGAAAATGCAGAGATTATCTTGAAAGCTGTTCCTCAGAGGCTGGATCTCATTAACCAGCCATATCAGCTGTGGATGCAGAGGGCTCCGAGGTTGGCAGTCCTGGTGAAAAGGAGACTTTCAATACACTTAGCTCTGGAAATATTTGGAGAGATTCTTCTGACTGACAGATATTTATTTATCAATGAACAACAGGCTGCAATTTTGATATACCCAAGAAAGTGACTTTTTTCCTCCTAGGTCTTGAGGAATAACCTGTAGCACAACGAACCTGCATTTCCTACTAGCAAGAGCAAATTTGCCCCCTACACAAATTCTTTTCTGTCTTCCTCTAATTGGAGTAAACCCTCTGTAAAATTGCTACCCAGAAATGACCTCACTGAGGTTTGCTCAAGGACTTGGCAATCAGTTTTAAACACTGAATGGCAGTAGTTGGAGAGCAGCAACAAAACAAAAAGCTTGAGACTAAATGATGTGGTTTTATTCATTATATAATGATCTCTAGTGCTTCTCAGATTTTGATTCAAAAATGTTTAAAACAGTATTTTAACACTGTGCTTATTAGTTACACCCTACCCTCTAATATCCAATGGCTTCATATAGAATGCTAAAATACTAACAAGTTAACTGTATTCCAGTATTTCCTATTAACCCAAGCAACCCTAGTAGGCTACTTAAATACAAACATTAGGAAAAAATTCAGTGCTGTTTTAAGTCTGTTGGCAATGGGCCTTTGAATTCAGGTAACTTCATGCATGCAGAGGTAGACTTATTTTTTCTTCATCAGCTAAAATAACAATAAAGCTGAACTTAGTATATTTGTTTAATGAAACTGAGGAACCCTGCCCTGATGGTTTTAATCAGTGCTCCCGCTACGTGGTAATTAGGGGCTCTTTCCCATGGTTCTGGTTTTACTTAAGTTTCAGAATGTGTAGCCAGTTTAAGTTTCCAGAGATGCTTGCAACTAATATTGCCTCATTGACACAGATTATCCAGAGGGGACTCTTAAACACACAGTCCCATTGCAAAAATGCAGGTTTTTGTGTGTTTTTTTTTTTTTTTTTTTTTTAAGCGCTTTTTCTGATGCTGTAAGTATCTTTTTTTCAAGTAGCTAATCCATTCCATCCTGTGGAAGTGACCGTGTCTCTTAATTCCTGCCCACGAACAAGGATTCAGAAGCAGGAAGGGCCGAGAGCCTGGGTCGCGTGCTCTGCTGAACGCTTCTGGATGCCGCGCTGGTAACTCCGAAGCGCAGACCTGGGACGGGGGCACTGCCCCACCGCGCAGAAGCCCCTGTTGCTTGTGCTGGCTAAATGGAGTGTGTCAGCGGAAAAGAGGTCATACCAGGTTTCTTGTCTCTGCAACTTTTGGAAAGTGGCCTGAGAAATGTTCATATTTGGGTCTCTGACTAACCAAGTACCATTTATTGCTGACAGTTATGGCATCATTGGAGACGTGGGGAAACAGAACCAATATATATAAGAACCGATATAAAGCTCTTTAGAAGAGCTTCCCTGGTACTGTGTGACATTAAAATTCCAGGTGTCCGTTTGGCTCAATATAAGAGTGTTCCTGATGGGCGTCTGGGCCAGCCGCATTACTGAGGAAGCCGTTACTGAGTTTAAGTCCCCCCAGGTGTGTCCTAGCAAAAAATCTTTTATAACGCAACACAACACGATGCAGCTTCCCGGCGTTACTGGGCGCCTGTCTCCTGGGATGTCGCTAGTGGCATGTCTGTGTCTGGAAAGCGCTGGTTGCTGGTTTGTACAGGTGTACTGCTTGTAAAGCCAGGTAGAAGGAAAAGGCTTCTCCCAGTTTTTTGTGGTCCCTGGATTCTCCTGGGATTGTGGAGAAATCACCTTTGTGTTACAACAGGGACTCTGTTGCTGTCAAACTGTGTCTTGCTGCTAATCCCTCTCCCTTCACAAGCATTAAGGGGGAACACTTCAGGGATCCTCTACCCCATCATACATTTACAGCTACTAATATGAAAGCAGGAAAGTTTCACTGGGGTTTCTAGTGCCAATTTTTTTTTCCCCAAGTAGAAAAATCAAAACACTTTCCCTGAAGAAGTGACCACTAAAATTATAAAGATAGATAGACTAGGACTTAAGTGTATTCATTTGAGCCTTTTTGGTCTACGTAAGTAACATATTCCCTTGTATTGTGCCTTGTGCACAGCTGCTACCTCAGATTAAACAAATCTGAGGGGGGATTGAGTATTTTGATTGCAAATAGACACAGGTCAATAGCCAGAGTGGTTTGGGGGTCAGGATGGGGAGTGGTCAGCCTGGGCCGCCTGGTACCTGAGCACTGCTCGCTGGCCGCGTGTCCCAAAGCACCGCCCTGCCTGTCACCAGGGCGCCCAGGGCTCAGCACAACAGGGCATGGGCAGTCCTGTCTTAAACAAGCGGAGCTCTTGGGAATCATGACAATGCCCTTGTAAAAAGGTTAGGATGAAGGTATGTTGCACTGACTGTAGCGTCATCTCGTATTTGTCTGAGAAACTCTTTAGATTCCTAGCTAAATATGCCTTTTCAGGTTTGTTCACTTGCTGCTTTGATCTGGGTAGGCGCTCTCCTCCTTTATTCTGTTGTCACTTTTTCTTTGCATCTCAGCTGTTCTTGATCATAACAGCTCATGCATCTGGGAAGTTACTTCAGCCCTAAATTTGAAAATGAAGGGTTTCATCTTTACAATTTTATCATAAATTAAGAAATCAGTAATGAAATGTGCTTTAAAAATAGTTTTAATAGCAAAGCATGTTATAATGAATGGTAAGAAACCTGTTTAACTGGTACGAGTAAGAGTCTACCAGCAGCAGCAACCTATGCTCACTGTATACACATAGAAAGCTCCCATATGCTTAAGCATATTTTTGTGCTATGATTATTAAATGGAAAGGTAAGCTGTTTTGAAAGATCTTTAAATGTTGTGAGAGCTGCTGTGTGATCTTGAGTTTGGAAGTCCATAGAGTTAGGGATTGTAGAAAACTGCTCAGAATTCTTTCCCTCCTTTACAATCCTCCCTAAAAAGGGGAAATATGAATAAGAATGAGTTGCTATGATCAAACAATGAGAAAATTGTAATGAACTTTGTACTAAAAGGATTTCCTGGTCCACTGAGGGCTGAGAGGACTGACTACTGTGTGTGTTTGTTTTTTAAGGTGTTTTTTTTGTTGTGTTTTGTTTTTTTTTGTGTTGTTTTGGGGCCATTAGTTTGCATGTATGTCTGCTTGGCCCCTTGGTAATTCTTAACCTTTGGACACAATCAAAATACTTTCTCTCCATTTGGCCCTGTTTTTGCCATGCTGATGGTGTGGAAGGCTGTGTGTGGTAGTAAACATGATAAGCTACATCCAAAACTCAAGAACAGCAGACCTACATTTGCAGCCAGGTCTGGCAGCAAAGAAGGGGGAAAAGGTGGTGGTGGTGGGGAATCCCTTTTTGAGAGGCTGAAAGAAGCTACCTGAAAGGAAAGAAAATAAAAGCACTTTCTTGAATAGTTTTACTTCTGTTGGAGTCACCAGCTCTTTCTAATGAGGTTTTAATTTAATTTCAGTATTGCTGCTAGTGGCACAGCATCCTACTCATTGCTTAGGTATGGCGCAGGAAGTGCAGTGGAGGTGTCCAAGGCCACACTTCTAGTTAGAGTTGGGATTAACTCCTAGATGTTCTATTTTAAAAGTTTTGAGCTGTTGTGCTCCCACAGGTTTGACCTTCCCAGCTGTAATAGTGGAGCTTACAATTGTGGAGGGTAACACAACCTGCAGCTCCTGGTCTGTGAGATGCTTTGGAGGTTGGGACAGCCGCGGAGGGAGGAGTGGCAACCTGAGGAGAGCCTGTCATCTGCTCGGCAGTGCAGCTGAGTTACATTTCCACGTTGCAAAAAGCAAGCCACTGTGCATACTCATTCCCGAAACATGTTTGTGCAGCTCGACACAGACCACATGCAGCAACAACCTGCGCATACCTATCTGGTGACAAATGCCTGCTCATCGCAGCAGCAGTCCGACTCCTGCTTCATGGTCAGCTAAGGTGACTTCCTTATTGCAAGTTACGGGAAGGTCTCTCTTTGAAATACAGAGCCATCTATTTGTGGATTTGCTTTGTATCATGCTCATAATGACACTTGCTGGGTATATTGGGAGGCTTGTCATCATCTTAATGCTATACAGCTGAGTAGCATTAGGGCCTACTGTATACATAAGGAAACCTTCTCTCCTCCATTTCAGCTGCACTGAAAAACCATATTAGTCCACTGTGCGTTTGCAAAGATCCTTAAGTGTTGAAGGTAGCGCAGTAAGAGGTGGGGAGCTTGTGAAGAAGATGCCATGCAGAGTTTTGCTACGCTGCTGCTGCTTCACACCCAGCTTACAAAGTACTGGAAGAAGGACTAAGGCAGGAGCCCCAAAGCTCATTGTTGCAGTAGCTTATAAAAATTAAAAATTACTTATTGCTATCTTGTGTTAGTGTCTAATAAATAAGTCTTGTAACAGAGAAAGGCAGAAAAATATTACTAAGTTAAAATAAAAATGGGAAATTTGGAACATTTGCAGCAAAGTGATTTGGTAAGTTGCCTAAAAACACAGTGGTGAAACTGGGGAAAAAAAGCCACAGACAGTGAAAGAGGTTAGAGGGACAGTGGGGCATTTTCAGCCTTTTTTAGAAGACCCCCAAACAAAAAAAAGGGGATGCTGCCCTCCTAAAATACCCTCTGATTTTCAGTGGCAATAGAGGGTAGTTTGCTTAAGACCTGGGGGTAAGAGATTGTTACGCTTAGTTCGTGGAGCACTAACTGTGTATTTGAAGGAATTATGATGGAGTAAAATGATGTTGTATCACTTGAAATTGTTGGTCTTGCTGGTTATGCTTAAGCTGTGAGGTAGATTTATTCTCTCGTGTGCCTTGCAGGGCTAGCCCAGCACCTTACTGATGTTCCTGCCACCCGGCAGGACAAGACTTGAGCGTGCATCTCCCCACCACCTCCTTGTGTGCCTAATTGCCCAGGCACCTACATTTCCTCCTAAAGAAAAAAGGAGCTTCCAGGAAACGTATGGCTACATAATTGGGGAATTAAGACAGTAGGGAGCCTGTGGAGCCGGCCTGCTGTGTTGGTTTGATGTGTGGGGTGTTTTGTTTTGTTTTTTTTTTTTTTTTTTTTTTTTTTGACTTTTGTTTTTGCTTTTTTTTTGAGGAACAAACGGGACCATGCCACAATAGGGTAGTGGTTACCTCAGAGATGTGCAAAACCTTCCTTATCTTGGGATAGCACAATGTTTTGAGATTCAGATATATAGTTCCATTTTAGCTTTGCAAGGAAATAAGAGAATTGTTCATAAAGACATTTTCATGCCAGTTAAACAAAAGTGAAGAGCTTAAAAGGTAATTGTCTCTTGTGGGGGGCAAAAGTTTCATTCTCATCACTGCAGATGGAAACCTCAGTGTAGGTGGCTGTTTGCAACGGAGTCCAAACTTGGCTTCACATCTTGGCTCTAGGAACTGAGCTGGGTTCATTCTTTTCCAGGTAAGGATTCTGGAGTGCAAATTAAATCCTTCTAATGTAGGTGGCAACTGCAGTGTGTTGCATTCGTGGTGATGTGGATGTGTTTGTAGTCCCAAAGCAATGAGGGCAACACCTGTGTTTAGGTGGAATAGACTAGAAGTTGGTAAAAACCAATCTCATTCTTATTTTCATTGTTGAGAGTGTTGTTCTGTGTCTGTGATTTGTAGTCTATCCTTGGTAGAATATTTTTCCTAATGAACATCTGAAGTGTGATTTCTTTTCAGTGGATATAACCTATGAGACTAAAAAACCCTTGTGAAGCTGAAATAATGGGATACAGGTGACCTGCGTAGGTACCACCGTTCCTTTTCTGTATTGAAATAGTTATTCTGAAGTAACATACCATGATGTTAAGGGCTTATATTGCACGTCAGCAGAGTTCAAGTGGTGTAGTGATTAGCATAAACACATTTGCAGTGGGGTTGGTTCTTGAACTGCTGGGAGAACAGAAAGGCAAGAGGTGCCTGATCTGTGTCCTGCATCTAGTCTGGTTCTGCCTGCACACTGCAGGAGAAGGAACAGTGCTCTTGAGTAAGAGGTTATCATTTCTCCCTAACAATTTTGCAAACTGCAAACACTTCTCAGACTGAAACTTGAAGAGTCAGATGCTAGTGGAACCAAAAGTGAATAAAGTGCTTGCAAAACCAACAAGTTAATTGCCATCAAGTTGAAACTTGTTCTAAAAGTAATTTTGTTCCTATAACTTGAATTACACTTCATTTTTGGTGGAATCTTATTGACTAATTGAGAGTTTTTCCACGTGGGAATTTCAGTGCTAAATAAGCTGCGGTAGGAATTTGGATCACCTTAGGTTGGCTTGAAACATGTAAGTGGAGCTGCTCTGCATGTATTAGGGTTGGTTGTTCCCAGAAAGAAATATAGTATTCAGGAAGTTGTCTGGCTCTACATTTATACCATGGCTTGCTGGTGAATGCTAATGTTTATGCAGTGTAAGCCCTGAAATATAACTGAATTCTGATGCAGTTGAGGGGGGAAAAAAAAGATTCTTTCAGGATATTCTTAATGCATTGAACAAAGAGAAAAGATCAAAGCCAACCAATCAACCCCTTTTTTATTTTTTTATTTTTTGTTCAATTGAGTTCTAAAGGCCCTTGTTACTATAGTAACTCTAGTAGGTCTTTTAATTACCAAATTTGTAAAAACACATCAATTATTCAGAACTGCTGGAGAGGGGAGGGGGAGAACAGTGGCACAAATACGTGCACCCTGCACTGTTACTATTGCAAACAAAGCTCGACAGACTTCCCATTAGGCATGACTGGGAATAGCACAATATCAGCAAAACTGTGTCGGGTTCAAGTTCTCAGCGAGCAATCCCGTGTGAGAGGGTTCCCCCTTTAGATAAAGAAATCCCAACTGCCATCCAAATAAAGCACTTCCCCCTCTACATATGCAGAGCTTGTTCTTAATAGACCCTAAATGTAATTACAGTGGAGCTGAGTGGAGTAGTTGTGTTATCACATTAATTAGCAGTTGAGGGACTCATTCACTCCTGCAAGTGCTGTGTGTGCTGCAGGTACTAGTGCTATCAAAGGAGAAGCATTTAGCAGTAATGAGTACCTTTCAAATAGCAATTGCATTTCAACTAGACGCTGTTATCTTTTATAATCAGGTAGGTTTCCAAGTGGGTTTATTCTCCAAACAGACTTTTAGGTGAGCAGAGCAGAAGTGGAGGCAGGAGAGGCGTAGGAGTGAGTGATTGCTAAGTGCCATCTCCTGAGCACACCTGCTGGGCTGATGTGGGTGAGACCCGCTGCAGCTACACGGGCAGCGCCGTGTCCCCTGACACCACAGGGGCACCCTGCCGTGAAATCTTGGTTGTGCATCTTTTTTTGAAAAATGGGACACTTTTTAATGACTGATATCCGGAACCTAAACGCTTGGTTCTTCCCTCAGCAAGGAGGTATGTACCCCTTTCATCTCTGCTATGTTCCTCCCTTGAATAGTTGGCGCATCTCAAACATCATTTAGTCTTTAGACAAACACTTTTAATTGTATGTTTGAGTAGTAAGCTTACCTCAGGGTCTAGCTTGAGTTCTAGTGAAACCTAGATGACTAACCCTGTACTAAACTATGACGTGCTGTGCTTTGAAGCCCCTGGCTTGCTCGCACAGAGGTTATAGTTAACCTACAAGCAGCAGACATTGCTCTTTCTGGAAGCTCGGTTTCCAGATCTCCATCTTCTGATCTTTTTTTTTTTTCTGTCTATTTGCTTCCTCCTTGCCCCATTTTCTTAAAACAAACAAACAAGCAACAAAAACCTGTGTATCTGCACAGACGTGGTTAGGGTTCAATCTTGTATTTCATCATGTCTATTCTACTTCTACAGGACTTGGATCGAAGCGTAGCTATGTGGATTGAGGAATCTGCATTGTTCTTAACCTGTTGTGCAAGGACAAATAAAAATGTCTTCTGAAGGAATATCTGAAAGCTTTATTGTAAGGCCTTGAAGCAGCTAGTTAGTGTCCTGCTTGATGGTGAGGAGGTGTGGGAGGCTGGGCCTCCTCAGAAGACCTCCCTGCTGCCCGGCCGCGGCTGGAGCGCTCAGGTCCTGCCCTGGCTGTTGGGGCAGGGCGGCGGGGAGCCCTTGGCTCCCCTCGCCCGGGGTGCCGGTAGTGAGCCTGGCTTTGCTGCCCTGTCAGGGTGTTTCTGCAGAGCTGAGAAAGTGTCTCTAGTGCTGGTTTGAAAAAAATGCGTGTTCACTTTCCTCCCTGTCTTTGGCTGGGTAAGAAGCAAAAGATTTTGTTTCTCTTTATACATGACATAGTGAGCAAATACACAAAACAGCCTTTTGGAACAGATGGTTAGTGACTGTAGTTGTTCCCACATGCTGTAGGAAATACCATTTAGGTTTTGTAGATTTATTTTAGGGTTGGAAGTATGTGGATATATCTTTATTTAGGAGATGGAGGAGTTCCTTCTTAAATGCCGGAAATCATGTGTTCTTTCATTTATGGCTGTATGAACTCATCTGAAAGCAATAGTAGCAATAGCATGTGATGTGTTTCTACCAGGACCACAGAGCGAAAAGGGAGCCCGTGAAGCTGCACTCGTCTTAGATCAGCGCTTTTCAATGTTGTCTGACTTAGGGATGTCATTTGGAAATTTTGGTGAAAGTTGCCCCAGTAATCAGAAATCTAGAATTCATCTAGGAAGTCTAGTTGAACTTTCAGGCCAAAATTTGATATAGCATTCATCTAAAAATTGACTGTATTTACCCTTCATGTCTTGAGTGGTTTATACAACTGAAAATTATTTATATGGTTGGGGCAGAAGGAGATAGTGTGTTCATTTGGCTAAAGGAAATACTGCCTTCACTCAGGAGACTTGCACTTGTTCTCAAATAAATCATGGCCTGCCTTTGTGACTTGGGAAAACTCCCTAAAAGCAACACTTTTGCCTCACTTTATTCACCTGCATGAGTAAAACAGTGAGTTGTAATTTATCAGCACTTAAGAGTCTTAAGCTGATTTGAAGTGAAAAGCACTTTTTTATTATGCGCCATTTCTTAATGGATAGAGAACACTGACCTGGGACTTAAAGGGAATATTATTCACAAATGCAGATTTTAACTTGGGGAATTATTTCCCATCAGCTCCATGTGCTAAAATATTCTTTAGAGGAGTTTCTATTTTAGACTTTATTCTTCATTGTCTCCAGATATGAATTTCCAGTGTGTAAAATGGAGCTGAAAATGCAGAGTTTCAGGATGGATGGCTTGAAACAGTGTTTTTTTTCTGTCTTTAGAAACTGCATTTTTTACTTTTTTTTTTTTTTCTCCCCCAGAAGGGCTTTATTTTGGTTATTCCTGTGATCTAAGATATGTGCAAAAAAAAAAAAAAGAAAGAGCAAACATCTTCTGTAACATCATGATATATCAAGAATAGTGGAAACAACTGTTCAAATTCTGAACTTTGACAGTTAAAAGTAGCATGCCTGTTGTGGCTACTAGCACAAACCCCTCAGGTTCCAAACTACTTTGGGTGATGAAGTTTCCATTAAAGGATAATAAGCTCTAGATGTCTGTGTGACAAAAGAATCACTCTTATCTCATTGCAGCAAGAATGTGCTTTGAAAAGCTTTATAAAAGAATGCAGCATTAAGCAAGCCTACTTGACGGTTACTTTGAATTTCCCTGAAGTGTGACAACTGAAGGGATTATTTGTGAGGGAACAAACTGTGATGGGTAAAGAGGAATGTTTCGCTTTTTTATACCACATAATAACTTTGCAGAAGGCATGAGCATGAGTTGTATGTTCTCAGTGCTGGTCCAAATCAAGAGAGATCCTAAAATAAACAGGGCTAGCAAGAGATCTGTCTGCACTTGAAGATCCATTCAGTTTCACGTTGAATATGGATCTCAAGTGTAAATAAGTTAAAGGTTCAGTATATGATTGCCTGTCTCTGGAACTGGAACCCTTTCTTGCTTTAATTCACCCAAGAAAAAAATAAATAATAAATAAAAATAAAAAGAATGAAGCTAAAGTGAGACGGAGCAAAGCCTAGACTAGAAGCGGCATATCCATGTGCGCCTTTGCTTAAGAATAGCTCTCTTTAAATGAACCCGGTGTTGCCGAGCCTAAAACTTGAAGTAGATGGAATCTGCATATTAAATTTGCTAATAAGTATACCAATGCTTTAACCCTTATGGGTTACTTTTTATTCATAAGCTAGCTAAATGGTAAGCTCTTATTCCAAGGCAAAGATCCCAGCGATCTCTGGGAGATTTTGTAGTGAGCCTGAGGAGGGGATGGGGTTTTGCTCACTCTTAGCTGTGTGCTCTAAGCTGAGAGCGCATCTAACTGAGAAGATAAATGAATTTATTGCTTTCGAAGGGAAGCCCATTAACCCCTTACTGACTAGGTGCCTGTATATGTTTCTGTTTTTCAAGAATTAATTATATGGTGTTAAACTTTGTATTGAGAAACTGAAAGTTAATTAAAGAGCGGAGATTTTAATAGATTTGTTAGACATGCAAGGGAGGGACTGTTTCTATTTCATAATATTTTATTGTGTGCTGAAGTTAAGAGGGTAAGTCCTTCTGAAAATGAATGATTTGGCTAGTGGGCAGTATTAAATACAACTGATGAATCCCTAGGTTGTGTGCTGGTTAGTAATGGCAACTAATAAGCAAGTGGTGTGTTTTAAATAATGAAGATAGACTTTTTTTTTTTACCCTAAACATAGCAATGCAATGGAAATAGAAAACCGACTTTGGAAACAATTGCTACAGCACTATGCTTTTGTGAAGAGCATGTCCACTGAAAACAAAAGGAATGCAAAACTTTCCTCAGGCTAAACTGCTTCTGTCCTCTGTGCTGAGAGCTCTGCAGCTTTAACCGTTCTCGAGCTCCCTTATCGACTGCTGACCTTAGGGAAAAAACAGGGTAGGTTCAGTATGAGTATTTGTAGATGAGAGACTTAAACATGGAATTATGTGGCCTTTGGGAAAGAGCAAAATGAGGACAGATATGAGCGATACCTCGGGTGGATAGCCAGAGTTCACCTTATTAAAATATGTGAATGTTTTTGATGCTATTTAATTTATTAAAGGCCAGGATGCTGTAGCAAATATAAAAGGGGACATAGGGGAAAGCTACTGGAACTCAGATTTATAAGCCCCTATTATGCCCAATTTTTTTGGCAAATGGCAGCATGAAATAAATGATGCCAGATTTTCCTTCCATGCAGAATGTGATAGCTTAACTATTTTAGCTATTTCAGTGTTGTAAATTATGAAACAGATAGCACACTAATGTGATTCTTTCAGGCTTCTCGTTTATATTAATGAGTTTTAGTCATCTAAGGCAAACTGATAAGTACTGATTAATAGCTCAGCAGCCTTCCTATTAGCATCAAAGGCTGGTTTCGTCCTTTTTTCTGTTTTTTTAATGTCTTGATGGGTTATGGGTTAAAACAGTTATCAATTAACTCTAAACTTAATTGAAATCCAAATACTAAATTCTTCATGTAAGTTAATTTAATTCTGATCATGGATTTAGCTGATTTAGTGTTTTTTTAAGTAGTTTTGAACTTGCAAAACAGGAGCTTGATTTGTTTCGCATTTCTTTTTCTTGTGCTTGAAGTCAGCTGAAGAAGAGGGCTTGCTGAACTAATATTGAATGAAGATAAATCATCATAGAAGCATCAAATAGCTGTTAGCAAAAGCAATTAAACCTGCTCAAATTGATCAAGAAAAGGCAAACCACTTAAATGTTTAAGCTGGTTTTAATTTCTGTGTATTTGTATGAAGAACAGATTCCATGTTTTCTGGACATAATGTAATAGTAGGAACCAGACGAAGAGGTTTTCAAGTATGCAAATGTGAAAGACTGAATAAACATCACTTAAACTGGAGGAAGAGAGTGAAGGAGGGGAAGAAAAATGAGAATGAAAGATCAAAACCAAAGCCCATCTCTGAACAAGAGATGGGCCTTGTGTGTGCACGTGGGTGCTTGCAGGTGCCATCTCTGTCTAATTCTACCAGTATTGAAATCTTTAGGATTTTGTCCTTCATCCCTCAGAATGAGGGATCATCCATATTAAACTACTAGTGCTAATGAGACATCATCATAATATGGGATCGACTGTACAAATACTTACATTGAAGTATGTATTTTTTAGCCATGCAGGAAGCAACATAGGAGAGCGTTTGTGCAATTGTTATTCCAAAACACCCTGTGTTAGTCTGGACTCCTTATGAGAGTTGCATCAAGCAGCTGAAGTTCTTGCTCAGACACTCAGATAAGCCAGGTCAGCTTCTGCTCTTCAAACAACTGCCCTCGCTTGTTTTGCAGAGGAATATTGTAGTGGTTTCCTACATATGCCATTCCTCCAAATAAGGAAACCTGATATGTTTGGCCTGGAGATCAGAAGGGCTGTTCACTAAATCAGTATTACTTTAGAATATACAATTATGTTTATGCTTCTTCCTGGTGCCTGCTGGTTGAGCTTTAAGGTTCTCCCACAAATGGCTTCTTGCATTTGATGTGCACGATGTTGGAACTAGATTCATGAAAAAAGTGTCACTGGAATAAGGAAAAAAAGTATTTGATGAAAGTCTAGTGTTTGTCTTGGACTCCTATGTTTCATAGGCCATGGATATTCCAAACAGCATCTTCTAGAAAGGCATGTATTTGTTGTAGTGGAAATTCAATACGTATGTTAAATTCAAGCCATTTTGCATAGTATTGTCCATGATATGTGGAAGATAAATGTGCAAGACATTCAAAATGCTCATGTAAAACTTGCCTATATGGTAAAGGATGTTCTCCATTAGATTTGGACCCCAAAGCAGACTGTTTTACTGGATAGTTTGTTTTTATTTTAAAGTGTTCAGCTCTAAGAAATTGAGTTAAAATAATGTTTCACAACAGATCTTTACATCTAAGCCATGAAAATCTGCTGTAGGGTAATGTTCACTATAAGATTCAACTTGAGCAGACTCTTAACCATAGTTAGCATGTCCCCCAACACGCTGTTCACACTAAAGCCGTCGGACTAGTACTAGTGACTGACTTGTTACACTTCCTGCACAGTTCACACTAGATTTCCAGCTTTGCTTTCCCAAACGGTCAAGGTCAAAATGCTCTTTGCGGTATGGGGCGCAGACTTTCCTCAAAGTTTCACGATTACTTTCTGTGTACATCATTCCTTTGCTATAAGCTTTGTGCCAACTACTATAATGGTTTACATAAACCAATTCTAGGAAAATATTCAACATATATTTAGCTTTCTCAGCTGTGATGACGAAGAATCGGCAACATGTGAACAGCTGCATCTGTGTAGCTCTCTAGAGACACAACACAGCTAAAATTCAGGGAGCAATTTTATGTTATGCTAAATTTGGCCTGAATTTAGGCTGCCAAAGAAATGGGGATGTTCTCCCCGGTTCAGTCCTGTGTTTTCCCCTAGCTGTGCTTGCTCTGGCACTTCTGTGCTTACGAGCTTGTTGGATTGGTGGAAAACTTGCTCTCAAAAAATAAAAGCAAGTTTTCCATTGGATTAGATTGTCAACCTGACTGAAACGTAAGACTGTATCTTGTACGCAACTAAGACTGGGTGGGGGTGTGTGTGTGTGTGTGTGTGTATATATATGTGGGGGGAAAAGGAAAACAGGACTTCAACTTACATCAGCAGCTGGCATAATGTAAAACTGTGCCCTTATTCAAGCACACTTAGCTATTCAGAATGCTTAATTTAAGTGTATTGGCACCTACCACTTAAGATCCTGATTCTATATTACTGGATGTGCACTACCCTCTATTAAGGGCCTGTGTGTCAAAACAGGGAAATGGGTAGAATCTGAATAGACTGGGTGACTCTTCCATTTTTCTGCCTGAGTGACATTCCAAACTTTTGTGAACTTTTCATCCAGATTTTTCACCAAAGTAAATTTGGAGGGAGGGGGGGGAAGCCAACCTTATCTCTGACTAGTTTTGTCTGGCAGAAATTTCCTGGTGACCTCTGCTCCCTTTCCATAAGGTTAAAGCAGATGTTAGTAGAAAGCGCTGATGCACTTGCTCCTCTGAAGCACAAAAGCGTCTGCATGCTCGGGATGTGGCGACACCATCTCTGCACAGCTATCCTGATGGGTTTAGCAACACAGTTCAAGGCTACATTACAGACTTTCAGCTGCTGAAAATGTGGGATGTGTTCTCATTTTCCACCTCAGGAGCATCTGTGCCTTGATGCCTTGCGCTCCCCGAAATGGCTGGTAACTGAAGGCCACACGCTGGTCTAAGTGGTCCAATGCGTGAGGTCGGGCAGCAGCATAAATGCTGCTCAGTTTGGGCCAAGAGCGTCAAAGGTCTGAGCCTGTATGGAAATGATATGATTGTTACCTTAACACACTGGGTTATTAGACATTGTAAATTTAAATATATATATATATATAATGCTTCTGTTGGGTATGCGTAAAGTCAAGTTAGATTTGAAGCTCGCTAAAACACAAGTTGTAATGAGAAATCCTTCTGAGCAGGGAAAGCCCTGAAATGCTTTCAAAGGAACACCTGACCTTTGGAATCTGTTTTCATGGATCATGCTCCTTTTAGAGCTGCTTTCCCATGTGGGTGATTTAAAAGGGATTTTTGTTCTCTTTTGCCCAGCAAAGGATGCAAACACTTTGACAGAAGACTTTTATGTCTTCCTCTGCCCCCTTAAAGTTCTTGAGGGAGTAAATGCAGGTGTATCTTGTGTGATGGTGTTTTATGTTGTGTGCATCAGGTTTCCCTCAGTCAACTTAAATGGAACTATGTGACTTGGCTAGTCCCACTCCTACCTTCTAGCTGCTGCTTCTGACATCTTGTCCTTTCCTTTGTTTCTCAATGTGGCAGATGTTTACATTCACTGCGGTGCTGGTAGTTGATAATGTGATCTTCAGCATGTTAGTTTTTTAGCACAGTATAAAGCGGTTGGGTTTAAACTAGAGTTACGCTTTCATTTCTGACTTTTGTTCCACAACTAACAGCTCTTACACTAGAGAAAAGGGGGGTCATCCTCTGCAGCAATTGTGAGTTATGGATGGCTTTGGCAGGTGGTGATTTCTGAAAGCTGGAAATCGCACTTTATCGGAAGGTATTTGTTAGAGAGTCTCCCAGTCTTGGCGAGGCTCCCATTATAGCTGTTTAATTTACTGGAAAGCTAAGACTAAGGGAAACCATGGGATGCGCTAAGACAAAGTTCTGCGGACAGTTTATGCACCAAACATTTGGCTGTGCAGCTTCTTCCTTCCCAAGCTCTCGTATGCCCGTGCTGGGGGTGGCTGGAGCGCTCTGCTCTGAAAACGTCGCGTCGCCTCTGGTAGTTACTTGTGTTGATTTCTGTGGACGGGATGTGAGGAGTACCCAGCCTCTTGCTGTTGAGGGAAAACACTAGTGTTTTATTGTGTTATTTTTTTCATAGTGTTTATCCCTTGGCTTTATTCATGGGAGTAGTACCTGATAGAGGTCTCTGGGCTGCAGAGTCAAATCTTAAATCAGTGAAAGTTAATTTTTTTTTTTTTTTGGCCAAAGTTGTATTTATGCTGAGAATAGGTACTTTAAAAAAAAAAAAAAAAAAAGGCAGTTACAAGGATGTTATATTACTTAAAACCGGCGCCTATCATAAACATCCTCTGTTTCACTTGGCAGCAGGACGTAGAAGAGAAGCACATTTCACACACTCGAGAAGAGCAGCCCTCCGAGGTCCCTTGCTGACCTGCTGCCTGCGCTCGCCCAGCCCCGGGCAGGCTCGGCGGCTTCTCTCAGGCAAACTGTGATCGCTGTGAGCAGCAAAGCCACAGCGCTCAGAGCTCTTACAGAAATGCACTTGGCTTAGCGTGTTCAAGAGCCATAGCTCAGTAGATCAATGTTCTTTATTGCAGTAGCTAATAAAAAGAGCTTTATCAAGTTACCTGCTCTATAGCTGGTTCTTACATCTGCTTCTGTAAGGCATTTGCCATTTACTGCAGGAGAACTCCAGTGCTGTGGCCAGGAGGGTGGCTGTGCAGCTGCAGAGCTGTCGGCGCTTCCGCATCCTCGCGGTGAGCAGGATTCTGCCCCGGAGAGCCCTGCGTGCGGAGAGGAGCGCTCCTCTCCGGCGAATCCGCGTCCCGCTGCCCACGGGAGGCTGCAAACTTCCCGTGCCAAAGCACTAGCGCCAACCAGCCCAAGCATGGGCTTGCGAAGCACCGTGTCCAAATTACGCTATCGAATACGAGCTAACTGTCTGCAGGAAATCAGAATGCACAGTCCTAGCTCAGCGTAAGAAGCAGCTCTTTGCCAGACTGTGTTATGGCCCGGTAAAAATCCTTGTGCTGATGTCCTTTGTTTTCTTCAGCTATAACATGGGAGGATTCCAATAGTAAGCTGTCTTTCACGGCATCATTTTGTGAAGTTCTGCATTAATGTTAATGTGTACTATAGCTCTTTATTAATGCACGAGGAACAGACGCAATGGAAATACCAAGGTCAAACTCCAGTATTTCTAATGATAATTGAAAATAGAGATGAAATCAGAAGGGCCACAACAAAATAAATGAGAGCAGAGTCTACAGTCTGTTACTTTTGGAATAGATCAAGAAATTTAGATGGATAATATTTTTTGACCTTTTGTGTTTAAGAAGATTGGCAGTGTTGCTTATCAGTACTGAATTTTATTGTAAATTCACAAAATCTTATTAATTAATGTCTCAAACTCCTGTTTTTCCTAGCACACTTATTTCATAAACCTTTTATTATACAATTTTTAGATTCTTTGACTATTGATTAAATATAACGGGGGGAAAAAGTAGAATGAGAAAATTATGTTGATTTTTTTCACTATTACCTCAAGCTATATGTGGATGATAAGGTAAAATAGGAAAATAGAAACATGCAGGCTTTTGGTGCTCCACAAAGAGGCTCTGCTCCCTGAGGGATAGAGCTATTTCATGTTCCCCTTCTCGAAGAGAGCATTAAAGCATATAATGCAGCAATTATTTTGTTGGGTAGGTGTTTCATTACCAACCTGGGCCTAGGAGGTGAGAGGAGAAAATTTGTCCTGACCTTCCAGGGAAACCATAAAAGAGAAATGATGTCTAAGTAATAAATGTGTAAGAGAAATGTGAAATACCTAATGGTGTTGCACTTGGATTTCATGACAACTGTGCGTTGTAGTTTAAAGAATTAATATATGATTCATTTCAAAAGTAGGATTTTGTTGTTGTTGTTTCCTTGTGCTTCCATTCTCTTTTTTTCCTGGTTCAAATCCTCTAAAGTATGTCTGTGGAGGTTATGTATGTTTGTTTGTTTGTTTTATGCCCAGGATGTGCTTTCCCCCGATTTTTCCTTTAAGACTGGACCAAACCACAAAAGGCACGTTTGGAGAGAATTTAGATTCCACATTAATCCGCTTGGACGCAGTCCTGAGCCACATGCTGTAGGTGACCCTGTGTGTGCAGGGGGGTTGGACTAGATGATCTCTAGAGGTCCCTTCCAACCTTAAGCACTCTATGATTCTATGATTAAGATTGTTTGAATCAAGGCTTTATGATGTTTTATCATATGTGCAGAGTATGATATTGGTGACACCTAAGAACAAATTTTGTCTGTTTCCTATGGTCATCCTATGAAAATTAGACTGACAAGACATTTTGAGGGTGCTGGTATGGAAGAGAAGACACAGGAGCTGGGCTGTTGTGTGGCCCAGCTTTGCACTGCGGCTCAGGGCTTGGGAGCGGGACTTGACGTGTGGGCTTGGGTCCTTTGTGGTTTGTTCTTTTTGCTTGTATTTTCCTCCACTTTCTAAATTCAGATTTAATAGCAATTAGAACTAGCTTTTAAGGTCATTATCGTTCCTAATTTCTGAAATGCATAAATTTGTAGTTGTGCTATTTTGTCCCATCATGCTTTCTATGCTCCTGTGTTTTCCAGTTGCTTTGGAAAAGGCTGATTTTTCTGTCTGAATGATATAGGATAAAACTGATTTTAATGGAAAAATAAACTGCCCTAGAATAAATAGACTATTAAAAGATCTCATCTGTGAATCTTTCTTTCTAAACAAATCTCTGTTCCCAACTGTATGTGTGTTTTCCCCCCCCCCCTATTTTATATCCCTTTAGACCTAAGGGAGATGGAGAATCCCTTTGGCCAAGCGAAGGGAGTGCCCCTAAAGAATTGCTAATCTGAACAGACAAATGATCATTATGTTGAGCTTTATGAATGCTCCCAGGAAGCCTGGTGTAGCACTATCTGTCATGCCAGAGCGTAGGAGTAACTTGTGATCGCATCTTGCTTGAGCGATCTGCCTTATTCACTGTGAAGTTTCACATCCTCAGTGACTGCAAATACCAATTGATCAGTGCGTGTGTGTATTTGTGGCAACCTTGGTTTTACTCGGACGGGAACGTTTCTGTTTCTGCCTCGCATTCTTGCGTAGGGACAGTGCTTCAGAGAAGAAAATGATGAACTTATCCACTGCTTCACCATATTGTCACTTAGGTCTCTCAGGCTGGTAAGCTGTGCAGCGATGCCAGGTTGCAGTGATCAGAGGAGGTGCAAAGCAGAGCACGTGGGCAGCTCCTCGGTGCAGCTAGCAAAGCCCTTGGCAGCCAGGAGCTTGCCCTTCAGCCCCTTGAGAGGCATCTGGAGAGGCCAGGGCGCCCAGCTGCGCAGCGCCTGCCCAGGGTCACTCCCCCTCACCAAGACAGCACACTACTGATAAGTAAATGAGCAGGATCTTTCCTCCTTTTGAAGTTGTATTTTGCTTTTATTCCTCCTTTGGGAGAGAGAGGAAAAAAAAAAAAAATCTAATCTGGTATGTTAGTCCCAAGATGCTGCCTGCACTGTTTCCCTCTCGGAGCTTGAGGAAGCACTAGTGATGCTACCTGCTTCACAAAAGCCTCTCCTTGACATGTGAACTAGCTCCTGATCTAGGTGTGTTTCTGAGGTTGCTCTCCTCTGAGGATGGCCGCAAACCTCCCTTCCTTGCCACTGTTAGCGTTCAGTGGTGCTTCTCAGCACAAAACATTACATTTGGGCCACCCTTAGATTTAAAATTGACCTCACTGACCTTCCCTAAAACCTCCTTCCATTCTTAAGAGTCACTCAGACACTATTTTCCTCCCCTTTAGACTTCCTTTCTTCGCTGCCACCTTTTCCACCTTCAAATAGCTTCTTTCCGCATACTTGCAAATATGAGTCTGTTGGTCTCTTTTGTCCTTTATCTCATTCCTGGTATGGCCCTTTGCCAATAAAAGAGCACTTTGTCATCATATGTGAGAGACCTGTCTGTTACCCCAAAAAAAAAAAAAAAAAAAAAAAAAAAAAAAAAAA
>VZSV01000001.1:4791660-4825431 GCA_013398735.1 Nothocercus julius | reverse complement strand
TTTTTTTTTTTTTTTCTTTTAATTGCAAAAATAAATAACTGAAGTGATCAAATGAGTATTTGTTTGCTGGTGGTTTCAGATGACTCAGTGTAGCCCACAGGCTCCGGGGAGTGGGAGTGCATTATGCTGTTTGTAAAAGCAGAGACTTGACGAGTTGAGAAGACGAAAGGCGTGATTCATCCGGTTTCTGTGACTCTTACCAACCTAGAATAACATAAGGAGTGGCTGCAGCTTTACTTATCTCGGCTGAGAGTTGACTTTGATCATTGGGAAACAGAGTGTCTAGAGAGCCTCGTTACTATTTGTCTTCGTGATGACTGTACGCGAGGAAGCGTACCAGGGCTGTCGCTACAGTGCATTCCTTGCTTCGTCTGGTTTGCTTGTCTGTTTTATCTCTTATATATACTTACGTATTTTTAAAAAGTTTTAAAACTTTTTTGTGATACTCTATCTTTCTGACAGATTTGCCATAGTTCGTCACAGGGGAACAGTTTCACTGCTCCAGTGTTTTCTACGCTGTTTCCACTGCCTATCAGTGCCTTCGTTGTGCCATAAAGAGGTGATTTAAAAACAAAAAGTTCCTGAGTGCTGATGTTCAGATGTTCGCTTTTATGTGTGCTTCCTGTTGGCAAATAGTTGAGATAAGCAAAAGAATAGCCTGGACCATAAGTTGGAACGATCGCGATTGCCCTCTGGCATTGGAGTGACAGTATGGATCATACCAGCAGCTTGCTGGGCAGCTTTCTTCTCTTTAGCTAAACTGGCAATGACAATAACATGCCCCATGGCTTCCTCTAACTCCTTGCATGACATTAGTAGAAATTGAAATTGTTCATCTATCTGCTTCATTGATAGCAAAAATAGTAACCTGATAACCATGCCAGGTGGTTTCTTTCATTTTTCAGTATGTAAGTGCTGGGGGTGTGAAGTTTCTTAGTGAGTATAAATAAAATATATACCTTGATCAAGAAAATGTTCAAGATATGAAGATATTACTCAAGTTTAATATTGACTTACAAAGATCTTAGGAAGAATTATTTGTAAATGAGTCTCTCCCCAAATTACCTGCAGATAGTTAGGAGGAAATGCCTTAATTGCTGTTCATATAACATCTCTGAAGTCTTTTAAATGGGGAGCATGGATGTTAAGCCATGGAGAGACAGACCGTGTGACAGGCAGTCAGATACACTGCTAATAAAGAGCTGTCGCGCTCTCATATTAAAACAGTTATCAAGGTCCTGCTGGGCTGACAGCCTTGACCTGCTGCACTACATGAAGAAATTGGAAGTATATCTCTCTGCTTTTAGTCCTATATGTCAAAATGTTTTACTGTCAGCATCAAAGTTAAAGAGCTGTTTTGTGCCTTTACTCATTGAGAGTCCTGGGGTCAGATGGTTCTGTTTAGGTAGCAGCATGTTGTGTGCATCTCTGTTTTGATGTAAGAATTGTGGAATTCCAGCCAGGAAGAGAGAAGTGAAGCACATCCACACGTACCCGAGAGATTCTGGATGGAGGAAGTCAGTAGGGGTAAAGATTCAGATAGAGGCCGAATGGAGTGGTGGTGAGGCTAGATCTCATCTCTGCGGTCGGCCTACCTTCCGAGCACAGATTCGGGGATTTGCATGAACTTCCCAAGCTCGTCTTCTCAGAAATGCAATAGCCATTGCAGAGCCCCAGGCATCTCTGCTCCCTGCAGAGATCTGCAAATGCCATCTTGCCTCAGACTATGTATGGTCCATTCCTAACAGATTAAAAAAAAAAAAAAGCTGATCACATGCTGGATTGCTGTGAGGAATTAGCTCAACCTGTAAGTCTGGTCAGCGCTCTACTGGCTTTGAGCATCTGTTATGAATTAAGCTGGTTCATGCAGACAAATGCCCTGCCTTTCACTCTGCTGTGATTGTTTTTCTGGTAAGTATGCATTTCTGTGTTGGTGGTAAGTGCCATGTATAGCGTACGGCTGCTGAAGCATGGTGTCAGCACAAAAGCCACCCTGAAGGGTGAGATTAAAAAAGTCCTGTGTGGGCGACTGCATAGGAGGAATCTTCAAAGAGGTGATATAAAAAGCATCTCTTGAGACTTAAATTTCCTTGATCCATCAAACAAATATGGGGCAAATTAATCTTTCGGGCCAGCTGGTGAGTTCATGATGTCTTTCAAAAGTTTTTTTGGTGTGTGAGTAGGGATGCTTGAAAGAAGTGCTAGATGCGTCTTGCCTAGTGTGTTTACTGTTGATCTGTGGTTAAAACTTGAGTTGGTTGTGTAAGTATTACTGCTTCAGAGACGCAGCTCCAGCGGTTGGAGCTTAGCTTCTGTTTATAGGAGTCTGATGGCCTGGTGAGGGCCAGTTAATCTGGGCTGCTGGCCAACATGATTTCTGGACTTGTTATGACATGCTGCCTGTTAGCGCTCTAACAGGACTGTCTGCTGGGACTCGTGCGCCTCCTTCCCAGGAGTTATTTTTATCTCACTTTCCAAACACAAAGGAGTAAAATTCAGCCTCTTTATTCTTTTGTCCCTCCCACCTCTGCTGCCCATGTTAATTTAATTTGACAGTCTGGCATATAGGATTTGTCAAATACTGTAACCTCAAGCAACGCAGTTATTGAAAACTGTGCTTTAAATTTATATAATCCAGATGTGAAAGTCAATAAAAGTGGTAGGATGAAATGAAGTATCAGCCTTTGTGGGGACTGAAAGGGAGAAATACTGTTTGCCACTTACTTTTCCACATGGCATAAAGTAAAGAGCAGTACTCAATAAATTATATTAGCCTCCAAGAATAGAAGTTTTTTTTTTTTGTGATTTCAGTGCTGTTAGGTTTAGTGTGCACTTCAAGATTTTGCTATTGATCGTGTTTTTAACGTGAGAATTGTTAGGTGAAAAATCTAGTGTTGGAGCACCAAAATGGCCAGTCTTGAGATTTGCCTGTAAGTTGCTGTGTTGATTTTCAACTCGGAACGGTAAAGTCTAATTAAGCAAATTCTGTAGTAGCCTGTGTGAAATTGTTCGATTACCTCATTCTTCCCTTCTGCACAAGGCAGCACTCAAGACAGTGTCTCTCTCTCTGAGTAGTCCTGAGAAGGAATCCACCGATTTAATGAGTTCTAGGACTGCAGGAAAGACCCAGTTGAAGTCAAGGAACTTCAGAGGAGTGGGCGGAAGGAAGCTTATAAGCTATTGCTATATATGCACTAAGTAAACTATAATGTCATATTTGGCATGTTCTACAGAATCTATTAATAATTATATGTATAAAACAACCTATGTTTCTGCAATATTCATTCTCTTTTGCATTGGAAGAGCCTGAAAGATTTATAGTAATTAACTTCCCTTCCTCTGGTGACCTATCTTTGGTAGGAGGAAAGAAGTACTGAGTAACAAAGAGCAATATTTTGTCAAACAGTTTATTCTCCAAAAGTTTTGGGTTAGCTAAAAAATGAGTATTTGTCAAATTCAGAACATAGGCCTAGTAAATAGGAAGAAAAGTTGGAAAAGTTTTAGAGATTTTGAATTGAAATTTCAATCAAATATTTTAATGTCAGTAGGAATCATTTACACTTTGACTACATTTAATACAAAGCTAAAGAGTTTTTCAATCAAAACAAAACTCCAGGAAAAAAAGATGAAAAAACGCATGTGTCAGACCCATGAGGGCAGATCCCAATTGAGGAATTCTGTATTTTAATCAATGCAGTACCTGTCTGGATCTGGCTCCTTGAAGCCTTGGCATAATCAAGAGCAAAGGTGTAAGTAGCAGAGGTGCTGCTTTAAAAGCCTCTATCCCGTTCACCTGATCATATGATTTAGCTTCTCGTTTGCATGATTCCTTCATTAGCTGTGGAATCCGTTTGTTTCTGCCATGGCTCCACAAATCTCGTGTTTGCCAGAGTGAAGAGAGTTATGTGAAAGGATGGAGGAGCCATCAAACAGAAACGAGAATGAGTGTAAAACATTCGCCCCGCGTACCTGGCGGGAAGGAGCGGTGGCCTCTCTACAGTGTGGAGCGGAAAGGGCAGCTGAACCGCAGCCCTTTGCCCTGGTCCCGCCTAACGTAATAAACTTGGCGCTAGGCTATTCCCGGCAGGGACACGCGACAGCTTCCAGCGCTGGGGTGGCTTGCTTGCTGTCGTGCTCGGCCGTGGCTTTGGGTGTTTTTCTTCCGAATTACAACACGGTTTTAATCTAAACGGACATCAGTTCTGCAGGCCGAGCACATCAAATATGTATCAGCAGGAGAACAGTGCGGCAGAAAGTGGCATCGCTCACAAGGTGACTGCGTGACGGTGCAGGGAAGAGGAGGGGGAAGTGGAGGAAAGGGCTACGCAGAGAAAGACCCCCTAAAGCAAAGCAACTAATGGAAAAAGCGATGAATGAATAGGGGTATTGTATTCAACGTAGGGAAACAGCTTCCCCAGGGAAAGGTTAGGTTCCAGGATAAATGAAATATCCACTCTAATGGCCTTCCACCCTGTGCAGATAGGGGCACGATGATTACCTGTTAGGAAATAGAATTCAGTGTATTCATCATTTTTGTTCTGATTTACACAACTCTAGCTTTCCTTGCTTTGGTTGCAAAGCTGTAGGATCAGGAGATCCTGCCTTTTTGGAGGAAGTTATGCTGTAGCTTCTCTTCAACACTTCCATCTCTTTTTTTTTTTTTTTTTTTTATTTTTTTTTTATTTTGGTAAGCATTTTATACTTAGTATTGATGGACGGTATGAACTGCTTTCCCCTCCACCCCCGTCCCTTAGCACCCCCCATAACCAGTGCAGAACCGTACAGGGGACAGAGGCAATACTGTGAAAGCCTCCGCAGCCTGGTAGCTCTCCATGTTCTGGTGGTACCAGGTAAAGACTGAAGAAGGTTAAACTTGCTGCAAGGGCCGAACACCAAGGTGCTCCAGGGAGCTGTACAGGGCAGTTCTGTCCTCGCTGGGGCACTGCAGGAAGCCCTACCTTCCACGAGCGACTTCTTTGCCTTTTAAGTCATTGCTGCACTGACTGAGATATGACACGGCAGTTTGCTTTCAGTGCAAGGAAAATAAGGTGGATTTTTTGCTCTTGGGAGAGCAAGAAAGAGTGTAAAAACACATAAAATGGGTGTGGTCTAGAGAGGCAGAAAACCAAAAGGACCCAAATCTTACTTTTTTTTTTCCCCCTTTATCTTTTTTTCTTTTTACCTTCATGATGTTTCAAGTCCTGAGCTTGAAGAATATTTACAATAATCAAATATATCTGTTAATCTGAGCATAATGTATCAGGTGGTGTTTTTCATTGTGTCTGGTCCAGCATTGGTGTTTACATTATCCTACTTTTTTGGAAGCTCTTGCAAGTGCCAGGCAGAGCACACTCATGGCTTACAGAGGGCTATGGGTTATTCAAATGCTATGTAATTATCAGGTGTATAGAGAGGGTATCCTGCTTTGTACATCAAAGGTACTAAAATATAATTGTCTGTGTTTGGCACTAGCACAGTGATTTAGAAGAACTGCGATGAATCTGTCGAACCTTTTGTTGAACTTTTTGGAAAAAGATTACAAAAGCAATCATGTGGGAAGCAGGTTCAGAAAAAAAGTCATTTGGAGAGTGTGAGTGCAGAGGAAACACCAAACAACGTGTAGAAAGCATAGAAATGTCTTTAAAAAATAAATCAAGCTGAGACATGTTCTCCTCAGTATATGGCCTCCCTCTGCAGCTGCTGCTTTTCCAGCCAGGCCCACAGCAGCTTCGCTGTGATGTTCCCTAAGGACTTGGCATCACTTAGACTGTCAAGACCAACAACGCAGGGCTGCTAAAACACACGAAGCACAAGCTGAATTAGAGCCTGGTGCCGACACTTTATAGAGTTGTTACCAAAACAGAAGGATCCCGTGTTGAACTTCTTCATGCTCGTTTCTTTTTACGCATCTGTGCCCTCTGAGTTTTTTGGGGTAGATCTTTCTTTTGCATTATGGCTTTTCAGAGATGCTGCATGTTCTCCGGCCTTGCCCTTTGATGTACTGTATTTTGACAGTTGCTTCAAGGCTTAAGTGGATTGGGCTCCTGAGGTTTGTAGATTCAGACTAAAATTTCAGATGGAAAGGGATAAGAGGGGGAAGTCAAAAGTCATTACAGTGTTTGAACTCTAGGAAGCAAAATGCTTCTCAGTGCCAGATCTAATGTAATCAGGGCCAAGTGGTAGAAGTTGAGGGAGAAGGTAAGAGGAGAATTACAGAACAGATGGGAGGAGGTCACCGCTTTCTTCAAATTTTCCCTGTGAATCTGCCTGGGTTTGTTTTATAGAGGAATGGCCTAAACAAAAGACTCGGGGGAAATACTAAATTTCCAAGAGTGTTCTTCCTGACGCATTCCCCTCATGGCCATAGCTAGAACATTTTGTTTCCAATCAGTAAAATAGGTTAAATGCTTACCTCCCTTCCTCAGGGAATTAGGTGTGGGAATTGGTTTTCATTTGCAAAGTATTTTAACATGCTGCAGTTGTTTCAAGGTTCAGAACAGGCTGTAGCCCTACAGATTTTTCTCAGTGGCTCAGAAAAGACCACACCTACTGGCCTGCTCTTAGCTTTATGAATTTGAATCCCTAGAAAAATGGTTACAAATTGGCAGAAGCTCAAAGGAGAGCGGCATAAATGACTAGAGGACTGGCTGGAGGGGTTAAATTAAGAAGATTGAGAGATAGATATGTGCAGTTTGGTGAAAGCTGTTCCCCTGGAGTTAATTATGCTCTATTATTTTCAAGATGTAAATATTGAAGACAAGGATTTGCTTAGTGTGCTCTGGAGAGGTAAGTGGCAGAGAAAAAAGGAAGCCAAAAGGAACCTGAAGATGAAGGTGGTTCTTTTTTTTTTTTTTTTTAAATAATAATAAAATAAAATAAATCCTGGCAGCTGGATCTGTCTCTGTCAAGCGGAATTGTCAGCCAAGTGTGGAAACCTCCCCCCATTTGGAGCGCCGAAACCTCCTGGGTGAGGAAGAAGCCCTGCACCGAGATGGAGCCAGGACCCAGTGAGTCACGTCTGTCCCAGTTAGTGATTCACGAGACAGAGATACCTCTATTTGCACTGCAGTAATGCCCAGGAGCTCCAACAAGAGATGGGTGCTGAGCAATACGCTAACAGGCTTTTCTGTGTCTGCTAAAAAGATCTGTAGAGCACTCAGGAATACACTCAGACTCAGCTGGTGTTAAAAGGCCATAGCTAACTGTTTGGTTTGGCTCTTCCTCGCTTTCCCATTGCTCTCCCTGCAGAAGCACCAGGGTATCCTGGGGGAGCAGCACCTGTGTCATGGCAGGAGCCACCCTGGCTCTTCCCAAGGATGTCGTGGCAGGCAGAGTCATCCCCCACGAGGGCACGTTGTGAGAGCGTGCATTCTGCTTGCAAACAAAAATTACTATTTCAGGCTTCCTCCCCATCTGTAAGTGTACCTAAAATTTCTGGAAGGCTCAGAAACTATGGAGAAAAGTAGTTCTTTATGCAAAGAAGACAAGTTAATGATGAACTTCCCTTTTTTTTTAATCATCTTCGTTTCTCCCAGATTCGAGGTGTTGCTGTGCTGCAGCATGTACCTGAGCCTTGCAGGGCGCTATAACCCATGCTTAGTGCTCTGCTGTTGCAGTTACTCTGTTCACAGTGATCAGGCTGGTTTCTTTAGACTTACCACAAATATCTCTACAGGGCTTAGCAGTCAGCTAGACATTTTGTTGAGAAAGCCAAGTCAGCAAAAATAACAGGAATAATGAGTATTTCTCCTACTTACCTAAAATCAAAAGCTTCAGATTATGCAATTTATTTATATCAGGCAAGTCCTGAAGTCCTGGCCTAAAGAAGAAGCATTAACCTTGATCATAGCTTTTAACTTGCCAAGCACTGGGTTTGATCAGAGAATTGGATCAAATGCCTTTTGTAAACAAAACAGCACAATCAGAAACCACATGTGAGAAATTGTAACTATGAAGAAACCATAATCATATTGAATGGGAAATACCTATTTTATTCCTTTAGCTAGAAGCAGTTAATTTTTGGAAGAATGTCTGAAGCTAGGACATTTTGACAAAATCCTGTGAAGAATCTATATGTAATACAGCTTCTGGCAAGCTGTTGCTTAAACCAATGGGCCTTTTTCTTACTTTCAGTGGAGAGGAAGTTTCCTGCCTGTGTGCAGAGGCTGCCAGGCAAATAACACCATCCAGTAGCCAGGAGCTTGGAGCCTCACTTTTCTTTGACAGAAATCTCTAAAATGTTTAGCCAAAGGTCACTTCCAAGTACAGTGTTCCCCTTTGGTTATCATTATGCATAGAAGTTCCCTGAGTGTATCAGCCTATTTTTTTTCCATATATGTGATTTTTAGACATACATCAGGTCTTATAAGTACACTTGTGCCAAGCTTAATTACTTCCACTAATGAACCTTCCAGGATTTAGTTCCCAACTTGTAGTGCTGGCGTACCCGGGAATCCAGTTGCATTCCCTCTTCCTTTCAGCACTTCACTGCTTGCTTACAGGTTCCGCTTTGGAGCGTTGAATTTGGGAGAGCCTGGCTTCAGAAAGCAGTTCCCGTGGGGCAAACACCGAGTGTTACTGCAACTCCAAGAGGCCCCTGCTCCGTAGCCATGTACGGAGTACCTAGCACATGGCACCGCCACGCCGCCAGCATTCCCACTGGGATGTGTGTTGTCCAGTAATTGACTAAGTGTGGGGGAAAAAAGACGATACGGTGTAGAGTTGAGTGCTATTGCTCTAGTCTTTCCAAAAATATGCATGCCATATAAAAACTTCCAGAATATTGCTGTTGTCAACTTTAACCAATTAAAGGTTATAACATAACATAAAAAGTTATAACATCTTGCTTTTGTTGAACCATTTGCTTCAGGCTTGCCTTAAAACATGAGGAAGGTCTGGTTCAGGCCCAGTTCAAATTAAAGCTAACGTGAAAGTTTTACTTCCAAGAGCATTTCTGGAAGTCAGAGAAGGGTAGGTCCTTTCTGCAGACAATTTTAGTTTTCCTTATCCACTGTGTTGTTTGTCCACCAGAATGTGCTTTCTGCATCCAGTCAGTAAGACTGCTCTAAAGAGCAATGCGGTGATAGTGAGGAGTAACTCGGCTGTTCCGTTCACGAGATATACTGTGGCTTAATGATAACACTAACTCACTTGGCTGAGTAAGCGATGCCTGGGCACTGGGCCAGCAATTCGGGAAGCCTGTGTAGAACACATGCACACATGCTTCTGGGGAAGCGATGGCAGAGGGAGCAGGGGATCCTCTTCAGGGTGGGCACCGATTTGGAATCTCTTCTTGTGAACTTGTTTTAGAAGTTCTCATCATCTCACAGCTCTAGAGAGATCTATACAAAATTATATGGCTGGCTGTTGTTTGATGCTAGTGAATGCCTTTTTTTTTTTTTTTTTTTTTTTTTCTCCCCTCTCCATAGTGGTAACAACTGGAATTAGTGCTTTGGTGATGGCTTGTACTCCCTGTCCTCTTGGCATATTCCATTACCAAACTCATCTTTATCGCTTGGCCCCCACTCTCTGCGTTCCTTCGGTGCAGGGAGGTCAGCAGGTTTCACAGCCCTAGTTCTCCCCCTACCTCCTCTTTGCCCTCTTTAGGTCCCTGGCACATGAGAGGTTGGGAAGCGCTATGTGTAACTAGCTTTCTCATGGAAAACTATTTGTCATCTTTTGGGAATTCCTGCTACTGATGGTCTGTTCCTTCCAGTCCTGTGTGGTATCCCATGCTCTTTCCCGGAGTCTGTTGCGAGGGAGTCCTGGACCCTGCTAGATAAAGGGCTCAGCCTTTCTGAGAGACTCCCACTGTATCAGTAAAGACAGGATGTGCTAAAATAGTTATGTGTGGAGACACTGTCATCACTAAAGCCAACAGTTAACTCTTTGTGATTCCTCCTAGTGCAGAGTGTATGTATAGCTCTTAGCAAAGTCTGAGCTCTTTCGTTATGTAACAATTATATTTATTTAAGCACAGATATATGTAGTAGGTGATATTCTGCTTATTTACTACTTTTATTAGGTGTTTCTTGACCTTAATCAGGAGCCTTATACGTAGGCAAGAAGTGTGTCTGTGTAGAGATAGAATTTATGTTTTTTTTACGTATTTTGTTGGGTTTTAATATATATGCATATTTACTATGCTGATCTTTTAGCTGCAGCAAACTGCATCTAACCACTAACATGTGTCTGGGGCTGGGAGAAGAAATGCGGGAGGGCAAGGAGTAGAGTAGCATTTTTGTATTCAGCAAGCTGGTCATCAGCTATTTCAGTTGTTGCACAGGGATTATCTGCAAATAAACTGTATATCTGAGACAGCAAGCTAGTGTTCAAAAATTTCCTGTTCATAGTAAACCATGGTAACTATAGCTTGCCTAGTGCTTTCCTTATGAGGATCTCAAAGCACTTTAATGCTTTGAAGTAATGAGATATTTATTGCTTGTACTTTATGAATGACAACATGGGGAGCCACACAGACCTAGATCTTGAATTACTTGTCTCACAGCAGTCATTTAATGTTTTCAGTGGGAGCTGCTGCATGGAAGATGTTTTGAAAATTCAGCATGTCTGTTTGTGATGAAGTTGGAGATGAAACAATGAGGTGACGGAGAAGGCAAGTGATAGAGCTAAAATCAGAATTGAAGTCTCCTCGTTCTTAGTTTTGTCTTTGAACCCCATTATTATCTTCATCTTTGTCTTCAGAAACAAGTGATGTCAAATTGCTGTCTGCCAACCGTCAGCACTTGCCTGGTGTAACCAGAAAGGGACTGTTTTGATTGAACTTGAAATCTTTCTCTCAGACCTGCCCTGATGGTGATCCAAATCGGCTATCAGAATTTTTGTTTCAGTGCTTCAGTCTTTTGCTGTGCAAATCACTACCTGAGGGCCGACTTACCATCTCATTTCTCACCTCTGGCTTTGAACACCTGAGAATATTCTTTCTGCACCCCCACCCCTTCCAGTGCAGCCACATTTTTTTCAGTCCTAAATACGACAGATGTATGACTATTTGTTTTAACTTTTTAATGTGTATAAGCTTGTGGTTGAATTGCTCTTTCCTGCATATATTTCTTGAGAAAGCAGCTTGCTGTAGAAACGAGTACTACTAATTATCTTTCAAATCAAATTACTTGAATATATGATATGTGCTTTGTCTCTCCATTTGTGTTTGATCTCATCTAGCTGAGTTGCACAGAACACCTCTATGACTAGTGCTGGAGTGAGCCTCGAGAAGCAACAGCTATAAGGAACAGAAGTGCCTCTTTCACATAACCGCTTGCAGTGAAGTTTGAGGTCCACCTATACTGCAGAATTTGGCTTTCTGCTTCCTCGTCCTGCATTGTTATCACCTGGTTTGCAGCGCTATGCAGAAGCTCTAGAGGGCAGAGGCTTGGGTTCGAGTCTCTACTTGAACATGTGCTGTGTCCTTTTTCCTTTTCCCCTGCTCACTTGCTCAGACTTTTTGTAACTACAGTTACAAAGATCGGTGAACAATTCCTTTGAGCGGTGCTGATAGTTTGTAGAAGCTAATTATTTTGTGTTAATGAAGGAACCACTTAGAATGTTAAATATAGTAGACTTGCAGCAACAAGTCTCTTGTCAAAAGGAAAAACATTAACCTCTCCCTAAGTCAGGATGAATTATCAGCAGCTCTAGGCACCAGCTGGTATGCAGGTGAGAAGCAGAGTAAATGAGCAACAGGAATAGAATTGAATATTGTACAGCAAGGTTCTTCATGTAGAAAAAAAAGCTTGTGAAAAGTGGAGACCAAGCTGATTTTCCTCTACCACCCACATGGTTGGTTATGTGCTGCTGGTGCTGTAAGGAAAGCTGCGCCTTTTATTTCTTCTGTTTCTTTTTTCTTCTTTTTTCCTCCCTATTTCCTCACCAGTTCCAGACTCAGTAAAACAGAAGCCCGAATGCTGACTCAAAGGCATCCATATACATTCTGTCTTGGTTGCTTTGCTTCTTGCTTTTCCAGCTATAGCGGGATTTCTGCAAATGAAGTTTCATGCTCCCAACTGTATCCTTTTGCCCAGAAGGGAATAATGAAATCCAGAACATAGCAAGTCAAAACATTCCCGATTCCAAACCAATCCCCTGAGTTACTTAGTGCAAGAGACACCATTTGAGAGTGAGCTCAGTTCAAAACAAACCTGGAATTCATTACCAACTTGGTCAGATTTAATCTCATAGGCCTTTTGTTATTTCTTTTTGGGACCCTCTGAGGTGAAGGTTGTTGCATCTTCCACTGCCGAGTGGAAGTGTCCCGTGTCAGTGACTTGCAGCCCTGACAGAAGCTCGGTCCAAGACCGGGAAACGGTTAACTCAGTTGCCAAGTCAATGAGCTCGTTGTGTCTTATTTATCTGTAAAATGGAGGTAACAAACAGCAACGTACAGGATTTTGAGATTAGATGCACTTTTATTTTCTTGTTGTTTTGGCATGCCTAACATGCTGTGCGAAGCAGTTGCGATGTTAGGTGGGTACTATGCTGAGGAAACAGATGCTGAGCCCGTAGCAGGTGTCTGCTATGTGCTGCCTCCTCAAAGAGTTTGCCCTTGTAAGAGTATAGTAGTTATCACATAGATCTCAGGTGTCGGTGGCTTTATTGAATAATTAATTATAACTTTATATGGCAAGGAGAGAGACAGAGTAATGCTGTGCTGTGTGTGTTAATGGTGGTAAATGGATCTGTTTACTAGAGATCTGTGTCACAGTTCAAATGGTTTTACTCTTTCCACTGGTTTATCATTTCATCCAGACTTTTCCATTAATTAATTATGTGGTAATTAATCCTTGTTGCTGTTCATACATGTGATCCATTTGAGTAAATTTCTTTCCCAGGTGGCTAATGACTAAAGGCTGGTCAACTTGCGTCTGTGCAAAAAGTGACCCCAAATAAACTACGCTTTAATCTTACGGGTGTTGGTCTCTTCTGCTACCATGATGTCTCTCTTTCACAGTAACACATCTTTATCTTTACACATACGTTGTACGTTGCTTTTCAGTATGTCTTTTACAGCGTGGTGGAGGTAATCTTGGTGAGGGCGGGTGCTTTGAATGCACCCGCGGCCCCATGGACAGGGAGCGTCTTTTAAGACACAACCCTTCTTGAAGTGGGACCGCGGCTGAAATACAAAACCATTTCACCTGCGAGCTGCAAAACTCTTCGTGTTTCCCAGCTGTAACCTAAGGACGTTGTTTCACCTCAAGACTCTTCAGCTGCACGTTGGCTGGGAAGGCTCAAGCGAGAGTTTTCCATGCATTATTCATGGTGCAAAAGGTAATGCAGTAAGCCATGTATTTGTGTTTGCATTCTGGCCAGTTATTTGACTCTCAGAAAACCTAGTAAATAATAGGTTGGGTCCCCCCTCCCTCACTTATTACACTTTATCCTCCTTCCTCATACTCTTCTTACCTACTCTTTATTCCCTACAGAAATGCTTCATTGAGCACTGTTTCAGTCGGGGCTTTAGCATGCTGCTGTGCTCTGCGCGGTCCCTGACTTTTAAGCAGTTGCTTTAGAGGACCTATAAATTGATATACTAAAGCAGCATGAATGATCTTATCTTAAACTGTTTTGCTTTGTTGAAAATAAAGGTGCAGGAATTGTAGAGAAAAGTTTTTTAGTTCACAAGTCGCTTCTAAGGATGTCCAAGTTTGGATCGTTTCTGTTGCAAGTGTTCCATAGCCGAATTTTGATGTGCTGTCAAAGCCTGGCACGCCTTTGACGAGGTTGCTCAAGGTTTCTCTTCAAGCCTCTCCCCGTTTTCTCCTGCCAGTACAACCTAGACTCTCGGTCTCTGGCAGATGAGTAAGTGCTTTGCTGGGAAACTCGCTTGGTTTCAGCGCGGCTCCTGCGAGCTGTGACGTGTGAGCAGGGCCGAGATGAACGCAGCCCATCAAAAGCGACGGCCGCCTGAGGAACGTAGCGCTGGCTGCCTGCCTAAGCCCTGAAAGACGGGTAGGTGTGTGCACAGGCTGCTTTATTTATTTATTTCTCCTGCTTAACAGTGAGGGAGGGGGATTCCCTAGTTTTGAGAGAGAAGAAAATTGCACGTTTATCTTGTTCTTATTTTGTCTGGCCATTCCCAAACAGCATTACACATCAGTTAGCTCTGTTAAAGTAAGGGATTTAGCGGCCACTAAAGCTTTAATGTGACTGCAGATAAAGGCAGTACTGCGTGGCTCTCCTGCTCGGGCGTTATGGCGAAGCCTTTGACGCTGGTATGCGAGTTGCACAAGTGCGCCGGTGTGCTGCAGGGCCTGTTGCTGCAGCGGGGAAGGGGCCGCGGGTGGGTTAGCGACGTAGGGCAGTACCTGGTTACAACACACTGCGAGCAGGACCAACCCCTCTTGTAGTGGTGTCGCCACCAAGGCGAGCTCCCCTCGGGACCCTGCTCCTAGCTGTCAGGCAGCTGTTTCTGCAGTTTCCAGGATAAATCATTTTGGTTTGTCAGAGATTTCCTCTGTAGTGAGAGAAGTCCCTAGATATTGAATATTACAGAAGTGCCGGGAAATTGAAACTTCCTATTTCAGAGGGTGAAGTGGCTTTTGTTTTCTTCTCTTTTTCGCTTTCTTTTTTTCCTTCTGCCACAGTTACAGAAGACTGCTTGGAGTCAGGCCTTGCGGTGCATCCTGTGCCTGGGCGCTTTCCGTGCGCAATGCGCTCTGACAGGCAGCCGTGACAAACACCGCACGGGAAACGACCAGAGAAGGTGCTTAGAAATGACCGAAGGAGAGGAGAAGCCGGGGTGTGGGTAAAGAAACATGCAATTCTAGCTGCTCCTTTCGGCAGAACGGCTCAGCTCGTTACTGACGGGAATTCCTCTCGCCTCTTCCTGGTGGTCCCCCTGGCAGGAGGGGACCCCGTGATGTGCAGATGTGCATGCCTTGGCTTTCTCAGCCCTTACGCTGACAGAGCACGGTGAGGGCCATGAATCCAGCTCCATCTTGTGCCACAACCCCTCACGGAGCGAGGCAGCGCTGCTGTAAGGAGCACCACAATTTGGGACTTGTTTGCTCCTGTAGCTTCTGGATGGGGCCTTTCCTGTAGGTGCCCCGTGACTCCCGCGTGCTCAAAGAGAGCCGGAGGCCCCGGGCGCTGCTGCACGCGCACTAACCTTACAGTAGGCTACCACTGATAGCCTCTGCATGTGGTTTTGCTTATGGAATGAAGGGGAGCATGCTTTTAAGGAGCATGTTTCCTTTCTGCTTCCCCTCAGCGCGCACAGATGTTATTTCAGAGGAAACTGTGCAGCTGTGCCAGTTTCTAGCTCTTTCCTAAAACCCACTTTTCTGTGTCTCGCACCTCTGTTTCTGTAGGCGCTCTTGTAGCTCACAAGGGCTCTGCTTACAGCCTCCACAGTGCGAGTTATTTTCTGGGACTTCCTGGAAACTTTTATTGGGGAAAAATCTCACAGAGAAAGCTTGTAGCTAGTCACCCAGCTATGTTGTGTTTTTGGTCTGTTTTTTATTATACTTGTGGTTTTCACTAAATTTGCTTCAGCTGTGATTTATTTTAATCTTCTGCCCTGGTATTTACTGCTTAAGTTGGCATATTCTTGCACTTTGTTGAGTGTCACCTCTTCATTTTGCAGAGGTTTGGATTGCTTTAAGGTGACATCCAGGTCCTTTTCTCTCCCCTGAGTACGTGGCACCTGGTGGCCAGTTCTCAGTCACAGGAAGATTGGGGATTTACTTGATGCAATAAGTACCTGTCCAAAAGCAGCTGAGCAGATCTTTTATATCTTTGGGATTTAATTCATTATGTGTAAGTTCTCTCAGCAGAGAGGCTGTGTGGTGAAGTAGGAGAGAACATTTTCTCTGTAGTTTTGAATTTCTCCTCAAGAACAGATAAATTACAGCCACAGCACAGAGCCCAGGAGCTTGTTCATTTTTGCTGGTAAACATGTGTGCGGACGGGGGTTTCCATTTAGTCAGTGCTGTGGGCTTTTCCTAGCTCTCAGCCCGCGAACTTAGCACTGGTTGCTTATGAGACCTGCAGCCAAACACTGCCCATATTGTTTGGGCAGGAATTTCTCATTTGATTAACATATGATTCAGAGGCTCGCAGCGATACCCGCTTGTGTCATGTGCATCCTGCTCCCACGCCCACAGAGTCCGCTCCAGATCCTCCGCTCGGCTTCTATTTGTTTTGCTGCTTTTGTAGTAAAAAGCTTGGAAACCTCAGTTGTGGAAAGCAAGCGTGGTCAGCTCTGACAAGGTTTGCGGGCCCTCCTTCCCCCCCTGCTTGGGGGGTGTGAGGAAACCAAACGAAGCCCTTGGCGGAGGGCAGGATGTCTCATCAGCGGGGAGCCAGCGCCTGGGCTGGGTTATCATCTGCCGCCTCAAGCAGAGCACCAGGTGCCAACCGGGTGCCCTAGAGAAGCAATACTGGGTCTGAAGTTCCCAGTGCTCTAGCCAAAGCCTCGAGTGTGGGTAATGGATTTAGGGAGAGGTCTCAAGGGCAGAGATGCTGGCCTTGCTCTTGGCCTGGTGCTTGTTCTCCCTGAAATTTCTGGTAGCTTTTTTTTCTAAACTGAAACACTGTGTAATCACTTAGGCCTTTTTATTGTTTGCAAGACTCTGTCCCCAAGCAGAAGAGCAGAGACGCTAAGTGCTAGGCAAAAAAAAAATGTGACTGAAAAACCACAAAAGCTGGAAAAGAATTCAGTGTGTAATAACGCTTTCCCTCCCCTGTCCAGGAAGCTTCATAATTCAATTTGATGCAATCTCTCTGGCAGAACACAGCAAGCACTTTTTGATAGGAGAGGTTTTTATTCCAGCTCTTTCAGACAGCACTCTTACCTTATGGGTCATTTGGGTCACAGCAGGATTTCCAAAAAACTCTCTCTTGACATCTCGTATGGTGTAGCTGGTGAAAGCTGTGGGATAATATGATTTTGGTTCCCGTGGCCAGCGTGAAGCAGGTGTTACTCCAGTGAAGCTGATGTAGCTGATGCAAGACTGCTTTGAGTTGAGAGTGGTGTTGAGTGGCATGTACTACTGTGGCACCTACCCGAGGTGAAGTACCCGGCAGGAGAGACGAGCCCTCACTGTGCCACGGAGGGGAAGTTTGACATCTCTTGAGTGTTCGCCATGGCCGAGAGAACAGCAGTTGTGTGAAGCCGCAGGAAGTTAGCGTAACAGTTTCGTAAATAGCTCTGATTTTTGCACAATTAGGCATACGTTTGATCTCATCATGCTGCAAGAGAGTAAATGAGCTTTTAAATTGTATTTTTATACTGGAGCATTGCAAATGTGGAAATGACAGCAAGGGGTGCCTCCTTTCCTCTCACTTCCCTTTGCTGCCAGTGGCATGAGCAACAGTTAATACACTTCTTTTACAGATAGCTATCTAGGTTTCATACGTGGCAGGGTATGCTGGTTGCAATGCTAGGCTGTTAAATTAAACTAGTCTAAAATATTTTTTTTTTATTGTGGTGTGATTTATGGGTGTTCCAAAACCACTCAGCTGCCATAGTGCAGGGATGATGTTGAATAATAAAATAAACAAGGACTGTTTCTTTTTAAAAAATGGACTATGCAGCAGCAGCAATTGCTTTCTAGTCGGATGGAAGAGCATATGAATGTTGAAAAGAGATTAAAGAGGCATTAGAGGGGTGAGCCAAGAGGTTTTGCTATTTAAAAGAGCAGGGAGGGGAAACTCATCTGTTTCGCAGCCTGGCTGTGAGCCTGCCAACCCTGAGTCACGGCCTTGTGGAAGGCAGCAGAGAAGCTGAGCTGACCGTTCACTTGCCTATCAAGAATTGCATGGGAACAGTAAAAATAAATAAATAAAAATCAGTCCCTTTTGCATGAAAAAAAAAGCCATTTTTCTTTGCCCGATATTGAAAAAGGACCACGCTCTGCCTGTCCCAAACTTGGATGTGATGTAGACGTGCAGGGCAGGATGCCCCCAAGGGGATGGGTGCGCAGGTCCCAGCTGGGTGACATCGTTAAGTTAAACTTGCAGTTTGCTGTGTTCCCTGCCCGGTCCTGAGCAGGGAGAAGAAATAACTTTCACTTTAAAGATGCCGGCTTAAATCACGAGCGCAGGGAATGATCAGGGGGCCGCGCGTGGCAGCTTCGGGATGGGTGAGCCGCACGTGAGCGGGGTGACAGCGGCGCACGGGGCACAGCGTGTGCGTCGGGCCGGGCCGCGCCGGGGAAAGGCCCCTTCCTGCCTTAGGAAGGAGTTCGGTGGGTCACAGTCCCTGCCGGAAGCCGTGGGGATTCGTGGCTCGCTGCGGGATTAGGGTAAGGGAGCCTCTTCGGTGTTCCAGGCACCCGCAGAAACCTCTTCTCCTGTGAGACACACGGGGTCCGTTTTCCAGGAACTCTGTTTTCTCTCCACACTTAGCAAGAGTCCTCAGGCTTTCAAAAGCAGGATAAAAATAAAACAGGAAAAGTCTTGGCTCAGAGAGAAATTTTGCTGCAGAAGTTAGCTTTTTGCAGAATGTGTTCTACCATGTCAGATACCATTGAAAATGCAAATATTTAATGGAAATGTCCATATTATTAATCGTCCCCTGTTTCATAGATAGGGCTGAGGGAGAAGTAAAGCATGCAGAGGAGCATCTCCCCCCAGACCATTCTGAACACAAGACCAAGCCGGGCAATAAGGAGTCCGTTGCGCTGCTCCGCTGTTGGTAACCACATCCTCTGTAGCTTACCTTGTGATGGAGCAAGTGCCCCTGCCTTGGCTTTTGCTGCAGGACTTGGCGTTTGAAACAAAGTGCAGCTTTGTAGAGCGCACAGAGCAGAGAGATCTGGGGAAATGGTCTGGGAGTCTTTTAGCCTAACCACAGGGGAGTTTTCTAGTCACATGTTGGCAATAAGAAGAATTTCCTAGGCACGAAACTGGTGGTGCTGCAAGTCATCTGCCTGCTCCCCCGTCATGCCTGGTCTTGCCTTTCATCTTCAGCCTGTTAAAGACTGAGAGACCACAGATAGATTTTAGCCTTAACTGATAATTTGCTGTGAAATGGCTTCTTTGTTGGGTATTTTGGAAATCTTTTCTATCAACATCAAAAGATTTCGCTTTATGAGGACACGGCTGTGCCAGCGCTATTCAGTTTGCGTCCCTATGTGGTGGATCTGGGCTGGACGTCGCTGGCCCTTCCCATCCTGTGCTTACGCTGTGATTCGGTGCAGCCCATGGGTTTTGGTTGTGAACACCAGAGACCTTGAGTCCAGTGCTTTCTGTTGAAGAAGCTGCTAACTTTTTGCCAAGGCTGTATCTGTTTGGTTCAGGGCTTGTTGCTGGTCATGTCCTGCCCCAGCCCCTCAAGATACTCTGAGGAAAAAAGACAGATTCATAGAGTCACCTTGCTTTGAGGCTCATACAGGGCTTTACTTTTTATCTAAAGCACTGAGCTAAGACCTGGCCTTTTGTATAAGTGAAGTCAGTATTCCCAGGCGTAGGATCTGAGCCCTTTTGTGTGCCATGCCGCTTCCTCCCTCTGCATCCCGGGGCATTTTGCAGGCATCTCGGAGGCATCGTGAGCGGGAAGCGCTGCTGTTAACTGTTTCACAGATGAGGGAACAGGGGGCTAAGCCTCGCTCCCATGATTTAGTGGCAGACTGGAAATTAAGTCAGTATTTTTGCTGCTGGGTCCCTTGAGCTATGTACTAAACCGTGTTTTATCCTACTGTTGTCTTTGTTGCAGCCTGGTAATTCTTTTCCCACTATAACCCCTGTTTCAGCCCTCTGCCTGCTCCAGAATAGTTTTTCTTTCCTTTTGAGAATAGAGAACTTTTTCTTCAAAATCTCTACCCTCCCCCAGGTTGTTATTTTTAATCGTCCCCTGCTGAAAATCTCCACATCAATCTGATCCCAGCTTGTCCTCCAGCCGGAGGAGAGCGGTTTGTATAGGCCCCATCCAGAGCGGGGAATGTCAGCGCCTCTCTGGGTTATTTAAGATACTTCAGCTCTATAATAAATCTAATGTTGTCATTCTAATGGTACAATAACTTGGATGTAAAGGAAGTCAGCTGGGAGAGTATATGTGCACTGGAAAAAACATCCAGAATACTGTGCTGGAAAAAGACTTTGGAGGTTGTTGTGGAAAAATCTTGGAAGCTGTTAGTCTGGGGCATGGGAGCAATGAAGCCAAACAGTGACAGCTTGCTAATAAGGGCATAGGATGTGAGAAGTGGCATTTTTTTTAGACTTTTTTGGTAGTGATGCAGGTCCTGTTGGAACTATCCCTCAGGCCTGGGGGAGAACATAAAGGAAATAATCCATTTTTTTTTTTTTTTTTTTTTCCTTTGGTAGTGATGCAGGTCCTGTTGGAACTATCCCTCAGGCCTGGGGGAGAACATAAAGGAAATAATCCATTGGGTAACAAAAATAATGCCTCGAGCTTTTAGGCTGGATATCGGGTGACACGTAGTAATTTGTGTAACAGTGGGTGGTGGTGGTGGTGTTTCACCTGGAGACTGCATAGGTGTCCTACCTTTTCCAGGAGCTATATAAACAGGAAAAGGTTATTTGGATAAGTCCTCCTGTTTTCCCACCCTCTTCCCTAGAGTGTATCTCATTTCTGGAGCACTGGATTTCCTGCTCTGCCAAGTCCTAAGGAATGTCGTGAGGCAAGTGCTTTGATGCCTGTGCCTCTGCTTCTCCTACTGAAATACATAGTGGGGTGACCTTTGCATAGGAGGTAGGATGGCCAAAGGGTTGTGTAGGTGTTGGATGTTGTGTCCTCGTTTGCTTTAGGAAGAGCAAATGCTAAATTGGTCCAAAATATGAAATTATTTTCCCACAAATAGAGTCTTAGTTGTATTCATTACATCCTGGAAGGAAAGGGTAGGTAGAATTCTTTGGGTTTGTTTTTTCAGTCTGTAGCTGAGAAGAGATTCAGGGACCCCTCTTCCTTCCTACCTGAGAAATCCAAATTTGGAAGCAGTTCATGAAGGTTCCAGTTAAGCCTGAACCTTGGAACTTGCTTTAACCCTATTTGAAGAGGAGCTGATAACAGCGTCTTGGCTGAGGTTTGACAAATAACACTGTGCCTGTATGAGGGGCCCACATGATAGTGGGAAATCCAGTTCTCAGGTTTCATACTGTGTGCAGATTTAGGTAAATACACATTTTCCTTCTCAGGAAGGAGGAGAGAGATGCTAACAGATCTCAAGTTCACTTCCTTTCATTACAAAATGTGGTGGACAAAATTTGGGCTAAACCCCATGCAACAAATGCACTTAGAATTTGTTTGTGGAGAAAACGTTTGGCAGCAGAGATGAAACACTGGTCTGAGACAGATAACCTGTATTGTTTGGTGAAATGTTCTGCATTATGCTTTTCATTTAGCTATTTGCTTGCAAGATTTATATACTGCATACTTGAAAATATGTATAATATGAAGTATGGTACAGTTTAGATCCAGGGTGGACCTTAGGGGTGACGTGATCAAGCTTGTAAGAGCCAACACCTTTTCTGGTTTGAAGAGATATAGTTCTTACTCAAGTCAATGCATGAGATCACTTTCCTGAAATCAGTGAAGACCGAAGAGCTTCCCAAGGCCTGAAATGCCCTATCTTGCATACTTTGGAGTTGCGTTTTCCTATCTGACGATGGCCCCTGGTGTTCACAGACCTATCTGATTGCGGATTCCTTGGAGGGAGCCTTTGCACTCTGGGTAGCTTTTTGGTCATTTAATGCAAACGTAAGCTCAGATATTAAATGCTTTTGGTTCAATGTTGCATCGTGGAACTTCTCCCAGAGATGATAAGAGATTGATGAGAGATGGTTATATGTTTCCAGAATGTCAACTCTGGTGGGAGATTAATGAGGGATTAGTGGAGCTGTTTAAGAGGATTCACCCCTGCAAGAACTGAATCTTCAGCAGCTGAATCTCCTTTCAAGTTGTCTTTCATCAGGAGTCTCCAGTATGCAAGGGGGAGGGGACATGAATAAGGTAGAGAAAGTATATTAAAAATCCTTTTTACATTTCTGTGAAGATGGAAGGCTCACAGAATTTCTCTATAGACAGGAGGAGCTCTAGGCTTGCACAGTGTGTCACGGAAACCTGTCTTCCCATGTCCTGACATTTGTAGTCTACTAGGGACTGAAAAACAGCATGTGCGTGAGCAGAGGATTTTCTACCTCCCGTTTTCCTCAACTGCAGAATTTCTTGTTTTCTGTTATGTAGCAGGGGTGTTTGCACTTCCAGAGCTGTAACCCAAGCATTGCAACATGTTTTGAGATAACCAGGTAACACATCTATGTGAGGAATGTAAATGATACTCAAAGATCTCTTTTTTTTCCTTGACTACGCTGGAGTGGCAGCCTTTGGAGATGAATATGGCAGCTCTTAAAAAGTACATAGCAATTTTAGATTACAGTTTAGGTTGGGAAATGAAGAAAATTGTAAACTACAGGAGTCACAAGTGACTTGAAGCAGGTAGAAAGCTATTGCTGGTGTTAAACTGGATCAGGATTTTTCATTAACACTTCAGCTCTTTGTAACACTGCTTTGGGATCAGTGATGTCATGCCAGCTCCATCAGAAAGTTTGTGATTCCTGGTTGCTTGGACCATCAAAAATATGTGATTTATCAGTTGTGCTAGGTGAGAGAAATCGTCTTCCAGGCGAAGCCAGGAATATTTTTGTTTTGAAGTGAGATGGTCTAAATATTGAAGAAAAGTATTTTCTAATTATGATTTTTAAGAAAATATTTAAGTATCAGTTGGTCTTTTTGCATGCGTTACGCTGTGTTTCTTAAACACAGCACCACATGGAGAACTCCTAGTGAAACATGTTCATGCAGACAGATGTATAGCCGTGGCACCCTCACGCTGCACTGAAGCCTAATGCGGGTGTCACGCTAAAATAGCTGTATGGTGCTAGATTGGAAGTGCCTTGCATTCATCTGCCTTAAAGTATGAACCAAGAAATCTCAGTTCGGATTGCAGCATTTTTATAGGTCCCCCTCCCTCCCCCATGTTAGCAAGTAGTGACTGACGGTTCAGCTGCGGGCCCTGATGGGAGAGACACTGCAATTTCTGAAAGGAATAGCAAAAGAAGATCCCTGTCCTGGGAAGCTGAAGAATTAAGGCAACTGAGAGGTAAAGAAAATAAATGTTTATTGTTCATGGCGGATGGTAAATAAGAGGGAGATGAGCAGATGCCCGCTGTCCCTAGCAGAGCTAGGAGAACCCAGACCTCGTGCAAAACCATTTCGCCCTGCCTGTTGTACCAAGCCACTTGTTAATTTGAGAGTGATCTAGTCCCAGTTCTCAGGCTATCTAGGATGATGTAATATTTTGGCTATAGTCAGGTGGATCATAATAAATTTTTTGGAACCTTTTCCAGTTCTTTGCTTCTTTTTTATAAACAACTTCTTCTACTTGGCAATTTCAGTCTGCCTCAGAATGCCAAAAGTAAGGATAAGTTTTCTGCTAGTTTTTAAAAGTAAATCTTTTTTTTCTCTAAAAGGAAAAGAATTAAGTTAAAATGATCATACTTTATAATTTTTTGTATTTGAATTACCAGGGCATGTACATCAGAAAATCTGTTATTCCTGCAACGTACGACAGTATTACGATATAGTTCCATGGCAGCGTAGACCAAAGTAAACAAGGTTGCTGCAGTCCTGTTTTTGTCCCCGGATGTGCTCCCGCTGCCTCCGCTAGCCAGCGCGGGCGCGCGTGCCGGCGTGCATGCAGGGGTAGTGACGGGACACGTGGGAGCAGCGGGGCCTGCAGCGTGTCCCGACGCCCGTGTCTCGTGTGAGCCCTTCGGAAAGGGTGAAAGGGGAGCCTGTCCGCAGCCAAAGGCTGTGCCGGGGACGGCGCCCTGCGGGGCGGGATGGAGAGCGGTCGCCGCAGGATCCGTGCAGGCGCCTGGCCGGCTGCGTGAGAGCAGCCCCGCGATAGAAGCTTGGTGCTAGTGACTCAGGGGTCCAGGTTCCTTTCCCCAGGCCCAAGGCAGAGGCTCGGGTTGCAGACACAAACACTGGAGAAACATTTCTATGCTCCCTCTTGCTCCTCCTCTCTCTATTTTATTTTGGACAGGTAATAGATACCTCTCTTATACATTGGAGATGAGAGCAGCAGGGGCAATGGTAGCTGTGATACTTTGACATATCTCCTGCCCTCCAAAGGTGCAGTTTTTGCTACCTGTCAGTGACACCGGACAATTTTAAACACTGTTTAATATAGCTCTGGAAAATGCACGTTGCCAGAACTGAGAAGTTTGGGCCTGACTCCCGCTAACGTCAGCAGGATGGAAGGAGCCTCTCTCCTGTGCTCTCGAGATAGTTTGATGGACATGGTAATGACATCTCTCAAGGTGAAATGAAGGAGATTGCTTACGCCTGAGTGAGGGACACAGTGAAATACAAATAAAATTATTGTGCAGCTGGAGAGCAGAATTCCTACTGGCTTCACGGAGCACAGATATTTCCACATTAGTTGCTGTCAGCATGGAGACTGCTTGACATTATTAGGTCAAAGAAAGGTGCTAATCCATCACAGAAAATAGCTTGGCACTTGATCTGAATTCATTTATCTCTGCTCTGCACAAACGCTTTGTTCCTTATCCCTCTTTGAATCAGGCCAGCCTCATACATTGGTATCTCAATCATCATTTGGCTCCCGCTGAGATGAAGAGGCAGTGGTCAGGCCTGCGGGGCCCGAACAGCAAATCAGTGATTTATTAGGAAGAAGAGTGCAGGAAGGTGAACAGGATGCTGAAGAAAATAGGTAGGAAGGAGAGCGTAGTGGCGCTCTGTCTGTTTGCTTGGCTGTTTTGCCCCAAGGAACTGTAAACCGGCAAAACCAAGCAAAGTTATTCAGGTTTCAAAGCACGGTATTAAAAGTGTGTCCCTTTACCTTCGTGTCGCGCTACGGTCGTCTTGACACGAGTCCCCAGGAGCGCTCTTGGAACTGAGTGCCTGCTAAGTTAGCTACAGCGTGCATCAGATTTCCTCAGCGTTCAGAGGAGCCATGGCCAAACTCCGTCTGCCCCTTTGCTTATTGCCCCTTTCTAGGGATGAGTGTGGGAGAGAAGGGTGACATCAGGGTTAGGGAATATAGAGTGTTAGGAGTTTCAGAAGACACAAACATTTGTGGGTTTATTTTAGGAAAAATGCGGTATTTTCAAAATATATGTTAGGAGGGTTCCTTGTTGGACTATTTTCCAGTCTCTCTCCCATTTCACTGCTATTTCATCAAATGTCGCTAACTCTTCTGGTCCTTTCCCACCATCCTTCTTCCTTAAATCTGTTCCCGAGCTCCCTAAGTCCTCTTTGTGCTCCTTTCCCCAGTACTTTGGTAGTTGGTTTGGGGACAAGATGGGCCTAATGGGCGTAAAATTGCAACTCTGAAAGTGTCTATGCTGTGGAGCGGCCAGGTTTCTCATGTGGTGGCTGTGTCTTTCTTCCATCCTGATCTTTACTTGTTCCATACCTGTATTTTGAAATTCCTTCAGCTGACCTGTAGTGGAGTCTGGTTGGAGCCTTTACCAGCATGTCCTGGTTTAATGAAGTAGTCTTTGACCTAGGTTTGACCTATTTCTTCACATACCATTCTTGATGGAAGAAAAATAAGAAAAATAGAACTTCCACTTCAGTTGTGGCTCCTAGGTCTTGCTCTCCTCCATGGCAATTTTTTTTAAAAAAAAAAAAAAAAAGGTTTTTTTTTTTTCTTGGCAACAGTCCAGGTTATTAATGTCACTGGGCTGTAGTGGTCGCATCGAAACAGTTGAATCCAGAAGTGATTGCGTGGGCGCTGTGTGGTTCTCCACGTGGCAGAGGCGTTTGCTTTCCGAGCCCGGCCGCGCAGGAGCAGCGCTGTCACGCACGGCGTCCTCGGAGAGGAGCAGCAGCGCGCTCCGGCCCTAGCAGAGAACCAACGAAGGAAAAGCTCCCTTTCCTCTTGCAGCCTGATGGCTGCACCTCTATTGCAGGCAGAATTCTATGCTGCGATAACTCATTGTAGAGAAGTGTTTCCAGCAGTATTTTTCCTCCGTAAAAAACTTGACTCTGAGACAGCTCTCCCTTTCCTACTGCTAAGAGCTGTAGGAAGATTCCATGTGATCTTAATCCTCAAAACCCCTGTGAGAGATGTTAGAGCTCTCCTACACCACAGCATCCTCCGAATTTCCCAGCACTGACAGACATATGATTCAACTGCCCTTGTGGCAAAAGTCTAAGAAATATCACTTGATTTTTATGGTTGGGGGAGGGAGATTATAACATTTAAAGAATTAATTTTGGCTCTCCCCTGTAGAAGTCAGTGGCACAACATGGCCGCTTTATTTTTGGTAATTGTGTTTGGCAAGCGGGCTGTCGCCTCCCGAGGGCGTCGTGGCCGTGCGTGCCGCCCTCGGGGGGCCGAGGAGCGTTACTGCTTCTGGGGACGCTGTCGGTGTCCCCCGGCCCGCCCTGCGCTCTGCAGGAGCACGAAGCCCTCTTGCCCTCAAACGTACTTGCCTTGGGCCCTAACGTCATTTTTCCTGCTCTCTCTGCCTCTCAGTCCAAGGAGGTCACCTGTACAAATCGTTGTGTTCGGAGTGCCAAGAATGTAACTCTTGGCAATGGGCTGATTCTCTGCACCACCGAGTTCGTTTGGTAGGAGAAGTCGTAACTGGAATTCTCCGAAGCCGGAGAGGTTTAAAGTGGCACAATGCACAATCAAACGAAGTGCTTGAATCCATTGCACAGCTATGGTGTGTGTATATAGCAAAAATATCAAAACCTATCTTCCCTGTTTGAGGAGAAAAGATTTTTTTTGGAGCTTCTAATTTTCATCCTCTGGTGCAGATGCCATGTTAGAAATCTGAGACACATGGCAGTGTTTCCAGATTCTTCAAAGAGCTATGCCCATCCTGCCTGCGCACTATAAACAGTGCTGCTATTTATACTTATGCAAAAAAAGGCTGTTCTATAATAAAAATACAGGCAATCTGTTTTTTTTCTTTAGAGCTATTTAGGGTATTAAAACAATGCTGGGGATCCATTAATCTGAGAGGTTTCCTAAGCAAGTATTTGGATCCCAAAGTAAATGTCTATAAATAATACAGTGGCAACAACATCCTTTTGAAAACAAAACTCAAAGAGGTACTGTTCGAAAAGCGAATGCTTGCCTAGGGCGGTTATATTTAGAGCCCTAATGGAAGTGCACAAGTTATGCTTTCTGTACAAAATATAAATGGCTACAAGCAAGAGGCTTAGACTTTGAGATGCGTTGGGCACTTAAATGGTGTTAAAGACAAGACAGAGCCTTGTAGTGGGGTGGGATTTTATATATATATATATATGTGTGTGTGTGTGTGTGTGTGTGCATATATAGCTTTAAAAAAGCACAATTCTTTTGTGTTGTTGCTAGTACTGAAGTGTACATTTGAAAATTGCTTTCATTTCTAATTGGTGTTGGGCCTTGCAAGGCTGCGTTACGGGGAGCACAGCCGTAGGGTGATGAGGTTTTGATGCAGGGCTAGGCGGAAGCGCGTAGATACGGATACGGAGAACAAAGTAGGTGCTGGAAACAAGACATCATTCAAGAAAGTCAAGCATGAACGTCAATGGTACGAAGCCGTCCTTTAGTAGCACAGGCCATGAGAAAGGGGTCAAGGTGGTGCAGAGACAGAAGGCCAAATTCAGTGCTTGGTCAATAAGTGGATTTCCTCAGTTGCAGTTCTGAGTTTCTCAAAACAATTGGTTATTGTCTGCAGGGTCTCCAGGATGCTTTGATGCAAGGAAACAGATTTACAAAATATTGTTAGTAGTAAGAAGATGATTTGCAGTAATGTGACAAAAACTGGTCTGCCAAACACTTCCAGGAATGTTTAGTTGAGAAAATAATAGTTAAAAGAGGAAGAGCTTCTGTTTTGGGGCAGAGTTGCTGCTGGTCCTCACTTCTTTTCAAATATTGCTGGATGATCTATAGCCTGTGTAGCAACACATGGATTTTGTTTTCAAGCACAATCCTCAGGGAGGTGAAGGTTAACACTTGCCCCCAGAGCTTGTATCCAGCCAACGTCACGTGGGCTGCAGGCGGTTCTTGGGTAAAAAGCACAGAGCCGGTAGTGATTCACGCGCCGTGCGCGCAGGTTAGGACCAGTGCGACCAGTTTGCTGGAGCTGTGGTGTCAACATCAGAGATGAGCTCAGCGGGTGAAAGCCGCGGTGCCTTTTTTCCTGCCGGCTCCCCGGGACGCGCCCTCGCCACGCGTTGCCTTGTCCACTCCCTGCGAGGCTCCAGACCCTTGTGCCCTTGAGGTCAGGCTGGATGCTTCGAGTCAGCTCAGGACTTACATGATATTTTATCATCCGTTAAATACCCAGCCTAAACCCAAAGCTTCTCCACTGCGCATGACAGGGCCTGCGTCACTGAGGGCTGATGGAGACGTTTGACCTGGGTGGTGGTGGGGGGAAATCCGTCCTTTCGGAGCAGCAGTTTGGTTACTGCTGACTTCTTGTTTGTTCATGGCTTTGTAAAAAGGAGCATAAAATATCAGAGTATGCAAATAGTTGTTTATTCTAAGTCATTCATCGGTTCAATTGCAGTCTTGATATATCTTGTTAAATAATGATAATTTCTAAAATTTTGCTTTAATGACATGTTTGCAACAGCCAGGAAGGTGTAAAGGAGGAAAGATGTTATTAGGCCTTTTGGGGGCATTGCTGGGCAGGGGGAAGCTCTTCTGACCCATTGCTCTGCACCCCGCCTGTCCCGGAGCCGCCAGGCACGTCCACCCCGCGCCCCTGGCCGGAATAAACACCCGCCTTATCCCAAGGGCTTGCTTGGCACCAGGAGTGCGTGGAGAAGCAGTTGCGTGGGATTATTCTGGAGTAGCAATCCCGGTCGGATTCCCCATGCAGCCCTCCCCTAAGAAAAGGAACCAAGAGGGGCAGAAGATACAAATTTATTATCCTCTTTGTGCTTGGCAAGCGCGCAGATCATGGGATGTATAAATGGGAGAATTGAGCACAAGTAAAGAGAGGTCATTATGGCGGGTACAAAGAATGTAGTCAGAGCACATCTGGAGGACTGGGCATGATTCAAAGACCATATTTCAGGAAGGACAGTGGAACAATAAGGAATGGTTAAGAAGAGGAGGCCGCTGGAGAGGGTACTGGGGCTTTAGCTGGTACCTGCAGTTTTTCTACGCTTATCCTGTGGTCCCACTGGTTATTCCAAGCGAAGCTGCTTTTAGTGTGAAAGTATCCAAGCTGGAGACCTCTAAAGAAATCTGAACAAATAGAGAAAGGGATACTGTCTAAGCTTTCTGATATCCTCAGTAACGGTCTAAAGGACTCAGTGTTTTGGGAATACCAGGCTTCTACCTAGCGTTTCTTGTTGTGGTGTTGGGGTTTGGAGTGTTTTTTTTTTTGAGTTCTGCATATTGTTTTTTCATAGTTTATACTTTCTTATACTATTTTTTGCTGTGGTTGTCAGAATGACTGTCCTCACTATACGTGATTGTATCCTCACGAAAATCTCTATTATTTGTCTTTCTTAATCCTCTAAGTCAGGTAAAGCATCTCTTCTTCTTATGATAAGCTCCACTGAGGTGGATTTATACGTTATCACAATACTGTTTCCTTTCATCTCCAGAGTAGCTGTGTTTGAGAGCTTTGGGACAGTGGAGAGTTTGAAGGGCCATGCAAATAAAAGATGTGCTGTTGCTAAGGGACAAAAAATTTACTCTTGACACATACAGGAAATGAAGACACAGCTGAAGTGTTGAGTAGCATGAAGGAGTTAGATGAGTATGAGAAATGAGGCAAGAATGGTTCTTCTGTCGGGCTGCCCTTAACGGCAATGAAGCAATCTCCCCGTGTTAGAGAAGTGAGCTGGAGCACTGGGATTGAGTAAGCCGACTGGGCTTTCCACAACTGGCTAATGGCAGGTCTTCTGCCTGTTGGACCACGCTTATTTTTGGCACATGATTCTGGTTTTGTGTCTTTTCCACCATGTTCATGGTATGTTTATACTGTGCTTCATGAAACGTTCTCTATGTTTTTTGATGTTGTAGATACTTATAGCACAATACTTTTTAATTCTGAAAATAAGATATCTGGAGGGCTCTCATTACAGCATAGGGTGGGTCTTTGCCTGCCCTTGGAGCCTATGTAGAAGATCCTATTTTATAATTAATGAGCCCCATTTTAAGGATGCACTTGTTGATATCCTAGCATATATGCGTATTTTCAAAAGTAGTTGTCATGATTGTACTAGGAAAAATTTACAGTTTATTAGATATAGGAGTATGACATTTGCCACCTCTTTTAGTGTACCAGGACCAGTCAAAGATGATATTCTCTCTTTTATTATGACCTCTGAAAGGGGTGGCTTACTCCTACATGCCTGCATTAAAGTCTCGCAGTCATGCCATTTATTTCAGATCTCTGGATCCAGGTCAGTGAGACAAATGGTTCAGTGCTGGCCACTTTCACACGGGTGTTATCTGAGGCCATAGGGATTCTGTATTGGGAGATTTGGAGTGTGCGGAGAGGCTGGTACTAACATTGCACAACTTGGCAAGTTGCTTCTCCTCCTTTGGGCTGTTTCCTTATTAATGAAGTGGGAAATGAGGATACTGACCATCTCATAAAAGCATTGATGCCTCTTATCTCACGAAGTCTGCCTCTACTGCTGAAGATAGAATTAGATTTGTTTTCTGGAAGTCTTTAAAATGCCAGCCATGTTCCCTTGAGGTCATGTTGAATTAAGCATTTGAGGCCAGGCCATGTTAGTGGTTGACCAGAAGACCAGAGGGATAGGGAAGCAGGATTAGTGACTCAGTAACTACTGAATCAGTACTAAACCAAAGTCCTGCTACCTTTATAGTCATTTAGAATCTCTTATGTCCCAGTTGGATTGCAGTGTAATAGTTGTTATAAATGCTCCCTATCTTCTCTCCCCACTTTCCAGCCCACTTTCACCATTTTCATAGCAAAAGTGAAGCAAAGTGTGTTGAGCTTTGGAAAGTGTGGTATTAATTCAAGGCATTAGTTCCTGGGGGGTAAAGAGGCATTTAAGGATTTGCAAAGGCTGAGAGAAGGCTGTTAAATGTGGATGCAGACATAAGCAACTGTGTGTGATTTTTCTCACTCCTGACAGAGACAGAGAGAGATGTATGGCTGCTTTGCTTTATAACAGAAGCACGCTACTTTCTGTATATTAGCAACTATATGCTTTGTTTCCCAATCACAAATCTTTCTCACAACATGTAGCATGACTATACTTGATTATATAAAGTCTAACATGTTTAGACTTGAGTACCTTATATGAGGAACACAGGTTGCCTGGATTTTTCTCTTATATTGTCAGAACAAGCTTGCTGTATTCCATAAAATTGGGGGAGCTGAGTTTTCCTAGCAGTGCAGCGGCAGATCAGCTCCAGGAGCTGGCACTGACTCGAGGTGGTGGCCTGTACTCCGTGTCCGTACTGAGTGGATTGGCAAGAGGGACCGCGCGACACTGTGCGGCTTGGTAGAAAGGGAGTCGGAGAACAAGGAGAGCCTTGAATGTTCCTCGCCATGACGAACTGCAGGACTTTGTGCGAGGTGGCAGCGCCTTGATGTCACAGCCAATTTCTAATGTGGGAACTGCGTCTGCAATTGCGTCGGGTTTTCACTGGGTAAAATATTGGGCCCATTGAAATGGGTGGGATTTGGCCATTCTCTTCAGTGAAGTCAGGTCATCACCATCCGGCTTCAAAGTATTGGCCCTTCCGAATCGCAGCTCAGTTCTTTGGGATGTGCAGTTGTCTGTCTCACCTCTGAAAATATTTCTTAGGGAAATTAACACAAGTTAAACATTGGGGAAAAAAAAAATAAAAAAAAAAAAAAGTAGGTTGATGCTGGAGACCGTAACATTTTTGTTTGTTTGTTTGTTTTGTTTCCTACTACATTTCCCTATAGCAGTCCTGATTTCACATATGTGGCTTTTAGCACTATCAGGGGCTCTTAGAAACTATTCATCATGTTCAAAGGTGATCCTGGACTTTCTGAGGGCTTTATTTTCTGGCTTGTTTCCCCCAAATACGTACTCATGTCCTGTGGTTCTGATTTTGTACTGTGGCAGTGGTCAGTAACCAACCCCCAGTGTTTTAGGCATAATTATAAACATAGAGGGAATCTTGGCCCAGAAATCTCCCTTACTCTGGCCCAAGGGAAAGAGTCGATACACATGGTATTTGTCTCATGGACATAACTATGTTTATCTAAAAAAAAACCCTCTAAGTCACTTTTTCTGTCTCAGTAGTTGGCTATGTGCACCTTGTTCCTAATTATATTTGTGGTTCTTTGCCTAACCTGTCAGAAATCCAGCTGGGCTGAGATATTAAGCTGCTCATTTTTAAGAGGATGGAGTTAGTACGCTGAGCAGTTTCTGCGAGGAATCCCAGGCAGCAGATTTCAAGTGCTTTTCAGACAAGTCTTCTTGGCTCCCTGCCACATGTAGTGGCCCCATCTTAACCTCCAGGCACCATGTAAGGGTTTGAAAGCCCTCAAGCAGCTGACACGTTAATCACAGGGAAGTTGTCTCCCAACGTGCAGGATTTAGATTAAAGCGGTTAATGCAGGGAGAAAGTAGAGAGAAAATCATTGCTGCAAGGGAGGGAAAGTGGATGGCTGGTCCTTTTGCCTGAAAGTGACGTGCAGAGAGCATGAAGTATGAAGGGAAGGTGAATTAGATTTTGAAACATTTAAATCCTAAAATCTGTGTAGAAATCTTGGTGTTCTCTTCTGTCTTGGTATCAGGAGATCAGTCACCTTCTAGCCAAAGCTCTTGGCATAACTGCTGCGCTGCTCAAAGCAGAAAGATGTCCAAGGCTACAAACAGACTTTTGCTCTGGACCCAGCTCAGACTGTGGAAATATTTTCAGTTGCTATTTAAAAGCATCGTGTTACAGACAACAATTTCAAAATTTTTAGGCAAGCTGGATAATTTCGGCTTAAGTAACTGTTTAACTGGAACTTTACCCAGTCGTGACTGCGTTTTAATAGTACTGGCAGCAAGTGCCCATGAACAGGTTTTGTATATTAACTGAATAGAATAAATATGGCTTTTTTTCCAGCTGCTATTTCAAAGGCTATGGAAACAAACCGTTAGCCAGCCACGGCTTGATCACAGTGCTACAAATGTGCTTTCAATTGGGCTGCTCCGTGGTGCTGCCCCGCGCCGGCGCGCAGAGGGGGCTTGAGCTGAGCCACGTGAAAACGGATGGACCCTCGCTAACTTCACCGAGGCTTGAATCTCCTCCCGAACGTCTTAGATAATAATAAAAAGGTGACCAAAGTGACAGGTAGGGGCGGGGGTAAGTGTGTGGCACGCAACATAACCTACCTCAGAGAAAGTCTTTTAAGGACAGGGCTCTACGTGCCTGAGGGGCCTGCGGCTGCACTGCGATTAGGTGTTGCTGCTCTTTGTTGCTCTGTGCGGGAGAACACATTCTTGAGCGTCAGGAAATAAAGGAACAGTTTCAACCTGCTTTCAAACAGGAAGAAAGTGTTCGGACGTGAATCGATTTATTTCCATTATAGCTTTGCTCGTTCGGTTAGCCTTAATTAAAACCAGCGTTGCCACAAATGAAAATACAGAAATGTGAACGTCAAAGAGAAATAGAAATTGCCCCAACAGTTTATGCCTTTATAACATCCGTTACCTCAAAATTTCCCGGCTTGGGTGGGAGGAGAGCAGACCCCCAGTGCCCCCTCGCAGTCTGTCTGACGTGAGGAGAAGTGTCGTTTCTCGTGTCGTTTCTCGTGTCGTTTCTCGTGTCGTTTCTCGTGTCGTTTCTCGTG
>VZSV01000001.1:4775478-4785585 GCA_013398735.1 Nothocercus julius | reverse complement strand
TTTTTTTTTTTTTTTTTTTTTTTGTTAGAAACCTCCCCAGTTTCCTTCCTGCCCAGCTCCTTGGCAGTCTGCCTGACTGGTGGGAGCTGAGAGCCTCGGAGCCCTGGCCACAAGTTGAGTTCCTTGATGGGTCAGGCAGACCCTGTTCTCGTGCTCCGCAGCGCCAAGGCAGATGGATAGGCCAGCTGCCTTGCACTTGCGTTGTGCAGAGACCCAAACCTTTCAGGACTGTGAGGACTCCCCCCGTTTGAAATAAAGACCCAATTTCATGTTTATTTCAGAGGCTTTGCATGAATGGAAATTCTGGTTTCTGACTAATATGTCGTACTCTTTATGCCAGCTTACCCTTTGGGTTTCTTTTAGTCTGCTGGATACCAGGCAGATGACTGCGGTCGGGAAGTGTCACAACGCAGTGAGGTGTTGAAGCCTGTGGTGGAGGCAGCACGCTCAAAACAAGAAAGCAGGGTGCTTGTCAGACGGGTGAGCGGGTGAAAAGCATTTCTGCAGGGCGGTAAATTATGTGTTTCTTCTTCCCTCCTTGGGCTGTAGTGCACTTGGCCCTTGCTTCTAAAGCTGTATAAAATGGCAGCCCGTTGGCTGGGGTCAGCAGGACGGAGGGCCTGGTGCAGCTGCCTTCTCCACCCCTGGGGACATGCGTGGTGGCTTCCCAGCCAGAGCCCGCTAGTAAGAAGCGAGGAGACCCCTTCAGCGTAAAACTGGGCTGAACTGCCTTCTTTTAAACTGGATTTCAAGGCCAGAGCGTAGAAGAATGGACTGAACAAAACACAGCTATATAACTTCAATTTTGGTGAGTTACTTTAGGCTAAGGAAAGCTATTGGTAAGGAAGAACATAAAAAATTGTCACCATTAAGCTGCCTCTTCTGCCATCACATTTTGCATGTGACTGGTCTATGTAGCTAACTCCAGCAGTCCTAGCACCAGACAGTTTATTTTTCATTTTATATTTGCACACTGCTCAAAAAGAGTTTTCGTGAGGCCAGCTCCTGTTAAGTGCCATGTGCCACTAGCTCTCACAGTTGTAGGGTTAAGGCTCATAGGGAGCTGGTAGCAGAAATGTAGGTTAAGCTTTCCTTTGGGTTTGCATTCTTTTCAGTACACTCTCAGTGTGATACCTTGCTGAAGCTACTTGTCTCATACAGTGAGGATAATAAGTTAAATCACAAGTGCAGTTATCTCTCTAAATGTTCCCAGCCAATCCTCTTGCTATGGTTCACTGGACTTTTCTTGAAAAGCAGGCTACAGTTCTGCTTTCTTTTAAAATCTGTATTGGATCCCCCAACAGCTGTGGTAAGGGAAACTTCTGCTGTTTTTTTTCTGACCAATACTTAGCTGTAAAGGAAATGAAAGGGGATATGTTAAAATAGAGCAAAAACTTTAGGGGGTGGGGAAAAAAAAAAAACAAAAAACAAAAACAGAAACATGAGGACTATCAGGTTAAACAATTGACTTTGAAAAGTTTATGGAATCTGGGAATTAAATTAATACTGCCCAATCCTGCTCTATCCACATTATTTAGCATAGCCAGTGGGATGCATATTGCTAGCAGCACTTTATACGGGAGGTTGTTTACTCTTTCCTAGCTCAAGAGAGAAAACAGCTGAGGCTACATGTGAGGTACCAGACTCATGGCGTGATTAGATGAGGGCACTGAATCACCTACCCAGGCCTGGCAAAGCTGAGCAGGCAGATATTTTATCCTTTTCTACGCTGTGTTAAGTCAGCTGCAAACTCTACATTGCTCTGCTGCACGTATATGTTCTTTCTGGAATATACTTGTGATGTGCACTGCAATCCCCGCTTATTTTCACCTGAAAAAATCTCGCTGACAAACAAGGACGCTAACACCTGACCTGTCCTGCTTCACCTCCAAGGCTGCTGTATAAATCTGTCAGTACTGAATAACAATCTGAAGCTTTGCAAAAGGGGGTGACTAGTGGACCTGCAAAATGGTAAAACAAAACAAAAAAAAAAGAATCCTGATTTGTGGGCAGATCTGTGGGCCAGGTTGCTGCAGTGAGAATTGCAGTTATGCATCTGGACATCTGACAGCCTATTGTCTATTTTACCTTCTATTTACCTTCTATTGTCTATCGTCTACTTTGTGTGTCATGCTGCAATGCCAAGTACTATGAGAGTGACGGCAATGTAAAATCTGGGAGGTGTTCAGTGTGTTCCCCTCCAACAGGAAGGCAAGTACAGAATTCAGGTTTTGAAACCATCTCTACTACATCCTGTCAAGCCTGGGCTGCCAGATAGGCCTTTTAAAAACCCAGCCAAGCTTCTGGGCATATCTTGCAGCAGGTTGCTTGAGGAATTAGAATATACACGCTTACAGCACCCCGATGAACAGGGCCAGCTCAAACTCATGTAAAGCTGTGCATCTTATCCATGCTAAACACTAGGGCAACTAAAACGGTAACATCCTGCAGGAATGTTGATCTGTAGAACGTTCTAGAGTAATTTTGGGCTTGCCCCACATCAGTTTCTGCAGATCAGTAATGTCAGAGCTTTCTGAGCTATCCAAGTTGCAGGCATGCCAAGTTATACACATTGTCCGAGTTTGCTAATGCATTATTTTATTCCGAATGTCAGTGAGTATAAAACAGTTTGCATCAATGGGAGCAGACAGGCTGTATCCATCTGACTCTGACATTGAAAATCCAGTAAAACGATAGTAAAAATACCAAAGTTGATGTAGAATGATATTGGCCAGCCAACAGTAAAATTTGGGGCTTCCCAGTTTGACAGAAATTCAATGCTTTCAATCTGGAAAAGCTGTATACACTGTAGAAAGCCAACTACAACTGCACAGGGGGGCACCTCATAAGAAGAAGAGAAATCTGTATTCCCTTTTTCAGGCACAGGGGCCTGGAGTGCTTCCTCTGATCTTGCTGCTTCCTGGAGGAGTCTGTTTTGGGCAGGAGTGTAGAGGAGCCTAGAATCACTTGCTTTCTCCCCTGCTGCTCCGAAATCCTTCAGAAAGGCTGTTAGCCCCTCTGCTTTCAGGTGCTTTTATCTACAAAGCTAAAAAGGCACCTAAAATTTTCCTCCTTCAGACAGGAGTCCTCCCATTACATCTGTCGCCTCCTGTGATCCAGAATCCATGAATAAAGGAGCAAAGCCCACATTCTTCAGTAGGGCCATGCAGGAGAGAGGGATCAGTGCCTACTGTCCGGCGCTGCATTAGCTGGGCAGCAGGAAGGAGCTGAGCCAGCCGCTGCTGGTGCCTTTTTCTCTCTGTGGTCTCTTTCCAGCAATGCCTGCTCTAAAATATTGTTTATTGGATAAGGATGCTAAATGCATCTCATGCTGCCAGAAGAAAGACTGTAGCTCTTTCATGCTATATTTGAGCATTATTTGCTCAAATGTTGTATTCTTGATGTATTTACATAGTCGTTAGCTAAAATGCATGATATTTGTCTTTATGTGGCAAATAAATTTATTCTGTCTTGAAAACAGAGATGGATCAAAGTTAGTAACTCCTGCCGCAGTGTCAGAATATTGTCCAAGCATCCCTTAAACCAGTGGCCCTCACCTCTGCCTCTCAGCCTTTTATACTCTTAAATTCAAATAGACTTGAAAACTCAAGACTTAAAGCGATTCCAGATTTAGTGAGGCAGTGGTGTTATGGCCTTGTTTTATATTTCATACTTTTTAAAATTCGGTCTAGCTCAGTTCCCTATGAAGTTTCGTGCAGTGGTTGAAGTGAATAGAGAACCCCCATGTTTTGGTTAGTCCTAAATTTCCAAAGTGCCCACCTAATGAAGGTAGCAACCGCGTCTTATTTTTAAATTTCTTGTTTTGATCTTGCTCAGTACCTTTTATTTCATGATCTTTAGATAATCTGCGTTCACAAAATGTCTGGCACGTTAGATGTTCGTCTAAAATGGCTTCTGACGTGGAAGCCATTTTGGATTGCATTGGGAGGATTTGATTTGGAAGGATTTGATCACACACATGGATCCTTCTCATCTAAGAAAGTATATGACAATAGCAAATCATATTGAAAAGAATGCTAGCGTGCTAGTTGCTAGCAGGAATTGCCGCAGGAAGCCGTGCGTGGTCGTGCAGGGACACCCGGCTCCTGGAGAAGGACAGACGAGCGGGAAGAGCCCGCGTCGCGTGCTGCTGGGCCTGTTTGCACAGCCAGCCTCGCCGGGAAGCATCGCTGCCTTCAGAGCTACTTAAGGCTTCTAAGGAAAAATGTTTTCTCCAGATGGATATTTCCAGACTCTCACTGATGTGTCATGAGACTTTTTTCCCCCTTTACTTTTTGAAACTGCAGGTTATGGAATTTTATTAAGTGCAATAGCTGTGTCATAGTCTGCCTTTTAGATTTATCCATGTGATTATCTTTCCTAATTCAGATATTTGTCTGAATTCTTTTCTTTTACGGCCACATCCTGTTGGTATCGTGGCTCATCGAGAACAGAGTTCGATGCGTTTAGTTCAATGAGGTGCGTCTTTGAAAAGCTCTGCAATAAAATAACTTCTGGGGTTTCTTGTCTGAGAAATCTTAGCCCGTTCTCTTCTCTCTGCAGCTGCCTCGCTGCGCCCGTGAAGCAGCACCCCGGTTTCCCTCCAGAACTAGCATTCCGGGGTATTGGCCTGTGCTTTAAGAAGTCCGTTCTCACTGGGGAGCAACATCCAGCTTTACAGTGTGTGCAGACAGGTGTAGTAAAATATATGTACAAGAAAAGTAGAGACTGATTCAGGCATTTGTCTTGGGAGAAAACAATGATATCATCATATATTCGTGTTGAACAGTACTTAAATCCACCTTTATTATCCTGTAAGTCAACAGGTTGCTTACAGAAAGACATACATAGCCATAAGGCTGCTATAGTTGCACCCCCATGCAATAGTGCCATTGATTTTTTTTCCAGAACTATTTAAATCTATCTAAAGATTCAAGATTAAGATAAAGGAAAACAAAACTAAATCTTACATTGAACTGTGCAATTATGGTCCAGAGCAGGCACAAAAATATGCCTCCCTTCTTAAAAAGCATAAATCTGGGTTTCCTGTGCTGTTTGCTCTTGATGGAAGATTAATTTGATAGATTCGTTAGTAGATTAAGAAAACTATAAACAAATAAGCTCAGATTCCTTGAGCAGCAGTGAGGAGACAAGCTGTATCCATGTATCTTTGCCTCTGTTTAAGACTTCGGCGGGTTAATGGCAGACTTGGTTGTGATTTTGAGGTACTCGTTCACCAGGCAGATGAAATGAATGGCCTTGTTTCGTAGCTACAATCAGCATATAGTATCTCCTGGCTCAAATTCAGTGTCCACAGGCCGTCCTGAGCCCGGCCTCAGGCAGGACTGTGCATGTGCTGAGCCCATACTAAACAGTTGCACAGTGTAGCAGTATCGGCTACAATTGCTAGAACTGAGAACATATAGCACTTAGCAAGGGGAGTAAGTAACCTTATTGGGCTTGTGGTGAGCAACTCTCACCTCCCTGCTCTGTGCAGTGACATCCCAGTATATATTGCAGTAATAATATCTACCCTCTGATGTCTTAGCCAGAAAAAGCACAGAAACACTTGTCATCTATCTACTTTTCAACTGAGTCAAATCCCATACTTAGCATTGACTCCTACATGTGAAGTTCCTGATTCCCTAGCTGAAAGGCATTTAGAGATCTGTGCTGCAGTGCTTGTTTCTGTATTAATTTTGTGGCGAGGGTTGGGAGGTGTGCTCTGAGCACCATAGGGCTGAGTACGTGAAGCCAATGAAAAGAGGTCGTACAGTTAAAGCCAATAGGTACCAGACAGTAGTTACGTCCACATTCCTGGTAATATTCCGATGTTTGCCTGGCATTGTCGACAGAGTTATTGTTAAATTGCATGAGTTTCTAAATGGATCTTTTCTTTGTAGTTCAAAGGTTGTAAAAATAGAATTTGAGGAATGACTTTGCTAGTAGTGAAGAAAATTAATCACAAACCTTGAGGATCAGATTCGTCCTCATGCAGCTCTGCTGAAACTGGTACTACAGCTACTCCGCGTTAATTTGTTTTCTGTCTTTACGTTATTTATATAAACAAATGTTGCACAACTTTTTTTTTTTTAATGAATATTTTTGAAGCTCTGTGTGCCTCGCACCTGGAACTGTCTAGCCTTTCTCCCATATTACTGGCTGTCAGCAATTTGTAGTGGTACTGGAGCGTCTCCAAAGCAGCCGGTATCTTCTGATCTCTCTGTGCCGGAGCAGGGGTGTGGTGCACACAGAGATCATGGAAATTTTCTGCAGAACTGCAAGAAGAAAAATCTCACCCTTCACCAAACTGAAGGGTGCAGAGCAGACTTGGTGGTGAGTAAGGGGACTCTTCCCGCCTTGCTCAATCCCGGCCACTTAGGGGATGTTTCCCAACTGAACAAGAGCATCCGCAGTGAAAGACATTTTTGGAGCTGGTGGCTGTATCTGAAGCCACGTGCCAAAATGCCACGCTCTTGGGCTGTCTTGCAGCCCTGCTGTTGAACAGGTACTGCTTCCCACTTTCGGATGGAGTGCAGCCGACTTGGATGTCCCCAGTACAAGCGTGCAGGGGGATGACTTTTTTTTTTATTACTATTATTTTTAACTGAAGAAAGATGGGGATGGGAAGGAGGAGAGAAAAGGCCACTGCTCCTCTGAGCTGAAAGCCATCGGTGCTGGGGGCCAGAGGAGTGGAAGCAGCGATACCGTTGCAACAGCTGGTTTGGTGCCAGGCAAATGTTCGTATTACTTGTTGTTGCTAATCCACCTCATTTCTGAGCTTGTTTTTTGCAAGCCACAATTATGTTCCTTTGATCCCCAAAGGCTCCAACTGATCCAGCACAATAGGGATGCAGATAAACAGAGCGCTGCAATGGGGATTAATGAAGGAGTCTAGGAGAGCCACGTGAACGACATTTGCTGATTGTATCTAAAGATTGTTGGTGGATTATGATGGTGCTGCCTACTTTTTATTAAAATGTTTTTAAAAAAAAAAAGAAAAAAGAAAACACCTAATCTGTTTTGTGCAGCTCCTAGTAATTATTAAATACTGCGTTCTTATGTGAACTGAATGAACGTCAGAGCTATGAATGTACAGGACAGGACTAGACATTCCAGATGTCCACTGCAAGCCCAGTCGTTCTCTTTCTTTGGACATGGCCAAGACTTAACAAAACAGCTACGCTTACCAGGGGCCTCAGAGCTGTCAGTGATGCCAGTTCTGTACAAACCAACCAACCAACCAATCAGGGATTTATTGCCTAAGGAACTGCATCCCTGGAGCTCTTTCTGTAGTTCACTTTCCTGACAAATGTAATTTAAACTGAAATACAGATTCTGTTTATCGATCTGCTGATCTTAAAAAAAATGAGCAAGTTGGAGCAGCGGAAGAAAAACATTAGTTACATCCCCTTAAGGTAGTGGACAGATAAAGGGAAAGGAAAATGGAAGGATCTTTGTCATTCGTGTTCCCACTGTGAGACCCTGGTGCTTGACTTGGTAGGACATCTTATCAATGTGTGTAAATATGCACAAGTTGAAATACAGAAAAAAAATGTTTAAGCATTTAAAATACTTATTTATTTATGTTTAACTGGAAGGCTGATCAAATACTGGAACAGGTTTTGTCCAACTTTGGAGATACTAAACCTGGCTTGCCATGGTTCTGGCCAGCCTTCTCTGGTCATGCTGGTAGATGCACAGTCTTTGACAGGCATCAGTTTGCTAGAACAGCAGGCAGTTACTGCCTAGCTGGAGAACAATAATGTGTTTTTCCAGTTGTTGTTGTCCTGTCAAAATGTTATGGAACTGTCTTCTGTAAAACAATATCTTCCATTTCCATAGCTTTTTTTACAATGGACCTCAACGCTCACTGGAATCGCTGGAAAGCCACCTTGGACATAAGCAGTCTCTGGCCAATTTCCCCTATTTGTAGAAATGTTTGAAAACTAAATAAACGATCAGGGGCTCTTTTCTTTAGCAATGAAGAGATAATAGCCACTATGTGTCTGCATGTGTGTGCTACCACTCTGCAATTACTGTGACTGTAGTTACAGCAATTACTGTAACTACTGTAAAGATTTCAGTGTTAAGTTCTTGGCTTCAGCTCTTACATTTCCATCTGTTCAGATAAAAAAGAAGGTGTAAGAAAATGCAAGCCTGGCAAGTTAACTGCTTGCACTCTCCTGGCTGGTAGGAGCAGAAATCTTGGGTGCCTGCAGGCACCCGCCGTTGTGCGCTGTTTGTTGTTGGCCATTTCGCAATGAGAAGACTACGCAGACAACTCGCTTCAAAAAGGATGGAAAATGAATCCAAGGAAACTTAAAGCGAAACTGTTACCGCCTGTTTTACTAAGAAGGTGTTAGAGAATTGCAGAGATGAATAAGGCAAGGTCTCCTGGCCTTTTGTTGTTGTATTGGTCGTGGGGTGGGGTTTTTTTTTGCTTTTTTTGGTGTTTTTTAGTTTTGGGATTTGGGACAGTGACTGCCCGTTGAAATAGAAGAAAACTGACTGCGAGTCTGAACATCTTTGCTTGATTCTTGCTAATTTGTTGTTATTCAACATCTGCCTGTCTCCATTTTTTTTCTAGGAATAGGTCTTAAAATACAAGGCCATGGTAGTACTGTAGCGCTCCGGTGATTAATATAGATAAGAAAAAATAACTGTGGATGAGAGGTCCTGAGCGCGCTGGAAAGAATGACGACGGTGCTGAGCCAACCAGTTTCTTCTTTCTTTTTCTGTTTCCAATTGAAGCTGGTATTATTTCCTATTAGACTAAATTACAGACCTTCAATTGCAGAACTTGCCTGTTTCCTGAGGAAGGAGTGAGCTGCTGCTCTGACAAAGGCCGTGCTAAACAGGGGCAGAACTCTGAGTTTTTGCTGCACGTTACTGCACTTTCCTCTGTGAGGGCGCCCAGCAGAGAGCTAAGAGATGAGCTTTTATGTAAAAGGAGTGTTTCTGAGTGTAGCTTATGGTAGCAACAGCAATCATTCCTTCTCTTTGACCTGCGGGGTCAGAAAGCAGCCTTTCCCCGGGGTGGTCCTAGGTGGTCTGTCTGATGGTTTCCTTCCAGAGGAGACCTTGGTGTCTGGGCTTGCTGTCCCACACCCCTGCGCACAGCTGCTGCCTCCCCTCATGGTCACATTTAGGAAGCCAAGCTGTACTGTTTTTGCAAAAGATTTTTGTAGTAAATGCTGAATTGACTGCCGTTTTGTTTTGTTTTGTTTTAATGCATATCTGCTCTGCGAGACAAATCCTATTCGAATGAGTTGCACGTCTGAGCCGATTCAGCTCCAGTTTGTGGATTTTTCTGGAGCTAAAGAGCGTTGTGTTGATGCAACGCGCGTTGGCGGGTTTGCTCAGGGGAGAGGAGCTGAGCTCTGTTTCACGGCCGCTCCGTCGCAGAGCTTGTCCCCCAGCCCTGCTCCTTGGTGCTTGCGTGTGCTCGCAAACGTGCCCTAACGGCTGCGGCAGCAGATTGCTCCGGGACAGGTGTTGCACAGCCTTGTTCCTGGCTCGCAGGAAAGCTCCGGGCTCCTGTCAGCAATCCCCTTGGCTCTAGCTTACCCCTTGAGCAATGCAAGGTGCCCCTCCAGAGAAGCCCGTGGCCCTGCTGAGATGGCTCCTTCAGAATTGCTGTGATTCTTGTACGCAGGAAAGGTGGTGTCTCTGTCCGTGATGCAGCACGGGGACAAGGGAGTTAAGGTTTAATTGCTTCAATCTTTGCTTGAAGTTAAGTGACCAAACTAACGTCACAAAGGGATTCACCCAAACCTAGTGATGGACAATAGCTTGGCTGTGTCTGTACACCTTTATCCATGTAGTTAGGGCCCAGTGGTACCTGGTGGGAAGAAAGGCACGTGAAAATCAGGTTTTTTTGCAAAGACCTATGTTCTTTCACTACTTTTTTTTCTTTTTTTGTTTTTAAGGTAAGAACTCTGAGAAGAAGGATTTCTTATTTCATTGTCCTTTTCCAAGTACCTTTTATTGATTGCTCTTCCTTTGTGTGGAATAGAGAGCTGGGTGTTGCTGGGTTCGTTCAGGCAGTAGGTAGGCAGTAGTGCTGAGCAGATTAAGGTTCTGAATGATCTTTTTTTTTTTTTT
>VZSV01000001.1:4757542-4775443 GCA_013398735.1 Nothocercus julius | reverse complement strand
TTTTTTTTTTTTTTTTGCTTTCAACAAGCTAAAGAAAAACAGCTGTGGATGGTGCATTTAGCATCAGAATTGGTGTGTTTGACTGTGTGTCATTTTTAACAAATCATTCATTGATGCTTCTGTGGGTTTCGATCTGCTTTTTGACAGCGGAATTTGGACAAGGCTGAATAGAAAAAAGATATCCTTGTCATTTGGTGTGTTGGAAGCAAAAATTGCCATTTTGTCATGCCCGCCGCTAGGTAAGTGGCTGTTCGGGTGCCTGGGAGTTCCTCCTGGCTCCGTGGTGCCCACCGTGCAAACTAAAGCAGGCTGAACCTGCAGCAAGAGCAAGTTTTCCCTGTGTATAAGTAAACTCACTCTGTTCTCTTGCCCCCATCATCATGTTTGCTTTATCTGTTAAAGTGAGACTATTGAAGTGTACCTTTGGGAGAGAGAGATGGGATCACAGATAGCTTTGATATGGAGAGTGGGATGAGGGGTGCTTTTTCATCTCCCTCGCAGCCTGTACTGCAGATGCCACGGATGTAAACAAACACTGCTGGCTTGCGGCTCAGCGCTGTGCAAGCTCGGCACGGAATCGGCTCCTCCGCGCGCCCGGGAGAGCGGCTCGACGGGAGGCGAGCGGCAGTGCCGCCCGTGGCGCGGAGCGCGCGCTGCCTGCTTGTGCCGCTGCTCCGGGCGCTCTCGCTTCCGCGCGCTTGCGTTTGGGGATGTTTAGCTTCCATCGGCCCTTCTGTAGCGTTGGAAGTTTCTCTTTTGAACTATTGGTTAGGCTTTGGTTTGTGCTGAGCCGTAAATGTTTTCCCATTCACTGTGAAAACCCTTTGCTTTGGTCAGGGCCGTCTTTGTCCGGCTGAGCCGACGTTTTGCAGTCAAGGGAACGAGCCGGCCTGCAGCTTCCCGCCGGCGCGTTTGCCGTGCGTGCCTTGCTGGGCAGCGCCGAGCGCGGAGCCAGCGCCGGGCAGCTCCGCGGCGGCGCCCCGCTCGCCGTTCCTCCGTGGCAGTGACGTTCGCGATTCGCTCGGGCACGTCGGCTTCGCCCGGAGGATCGGCGTGTGTTTTTAGCGGACGCACGTTGGCGACTCCGCTTTGGAGCTCTGGATGACCAGCCTGTTCCCTCGGTCCGGCCTCGCGCTTGCAGAATTAAGTCGAACGGGCAAAAAAGCCCAGCGGGGCCTGCGGAATGGGGAGCCATGCGGACCCCGGGACATCTGCCCGCAGGTGGCACAGAGGGCTGCCCTTTGGCAGTGCCGCTCCCGCAGGGAAGCGCTAGAGTTGCCTCCCGGGGCGCTTCAGGGGTGGAGAAATCAGCATGAGCGGGAGAAGTCCCCGGCGTGCCGGGTCTGCCCCGCGAGAGGCGGCGCACGCGGCGGCAGCGCCGGGCTGGGCTCGGCCCCGCCGGGGGAGCAGGAGGGGAACTGGCGTCCTTGGCGCGCGGCCGCGTCGCTGTGCTTAGCGCCGTCACCTGCGGCTGCCTCGGGTCCTCGGCCCCGGACCATTGACCTGCTGGGCAGCTGCTTGATGTCCATCTAGAAACAGGGGCTCCCTCCGTCACAGCGGACAGCTGCTACGGGTGCGTTCTTGCAACATTACGCGTGGCACCTTCAGCAGCAGCAGCCTGGAAAATGGGAGATTTTCCCCCTTACTAAGGCAAAGTTTGTAAAAATACAGTTATAGTAAGTTTCTAATGAAATTTGTTATTTTTTTTTTTTAAAGTGATCTTGAATTTAGTTTTTACTTTGATTTGCAGTTAATGTGGAGTAAAACCCATCAGACATTGCACCTCATTTCTGAGTGCAGTTTATTGACAAGGGCAGAAAAAGGGTTAGTTCTGAGGATTGCTAAGAAATATCATAACCATTGTTTCTAGACTTAAGCTATTCTTGGACCGTTTTATATCCTATAAGCAGAGGAAACTGTGAAGGCAGATTGAGTGGAGAAAGGATCCCAATAAATATAATGTTATCCAGATGTCTTTGGTTCTGTCAGTGTCTGAGTGAAGGATAAGTCACTAAGCTGTGGAATTTCGTGCCGCAGACTACCCAGCCAGGGTCTTAGCAGCAGCTTGATAAAGATCCACTGAAAACTGAGAGCTCTTATCTTTTAAAACAAGAGAGAATAATTGTTTTTATGGGAATTCAGAATAAAAACCTTCTCTTTGGGCCAGTTGGCTGTGATTAAATATCTTGTTCCTTTTCTGTGAAGATCAAGGACTGTCTGCTTTGAAAGACGTGGCGTTAGTCGAGATGATGAGCCTTGAATCAGATCCAACATGGTAATGCCCGTTTTTTCCTTTCTCTGCGAGTGAGTGTGATAGTTTCTTGCAAATTTGGAAAAATATTTTGAATCTGAACAGACTGCCACCTAACTTAAGCTGGCTGTGTTTTGGGACAACGATTTTGTGTTTTCATAAATTACCATTCCCATTGTTATTGTATTCATACATAATTATACAGCAGGAGATTCTTTTCTCTTTTCTTTCCTTTTTTTTTTTTCTCCTCCTGCAAAAGGGACCTGCATCTGACAAGCCTAACTGTAGATATGCCACCGTTTGCCATATGGACATTTCATGGTTGGTTTTGCCTCAGAGTCTTTCCCCTTCTCCAATTAATCGGACTTCACCCTGTGTTTTCTTTCTGATGCTGATGCCGTAGGGTTTTTTCCCACCTTCACGTGAAGTTCAGAACAACACAGCTCGCGGCCACCCTCCTAGGTTTTGCGCTGCTTTGTTGCATTTCTGTCCAAAGGAGGGAGGAAAACCACAACCGTTCTGTCCCTGAGCACATCGCTATCCTGGTTCCCTCGGGCATGGATTTTTTGTCTGATTGAAGAAAATTGCAACGAACCTATGGATAAAGTATTGGCAGCCGCGGACAGCAGCCGCCGCGACTGGTTCTCCGCGAGGGTCTGCAGCGGTGGCTGCTCCCGGTGCCACGCGCTGACCCGCCTGGTGTTGCTCTCTTGGGACAGCCCCACGGCAAGGAAATTGCACAAAGGCACGGCAGCGTTTTGCAGGGAGAACGGAGAGTCGGTGTTCTTGGGCAGCACTGAGCTACTGCTGAGAGTCCAGTGGTTTCCCAGGGCTGAATCGCTTCATGTGCAAAATTTAATGAGCTGCCAAATGCTCCTGAATGTCAGAGAGTCCTGGGGAAAAATGCACATTACATAGCATGGCACAGACAGAAATGTATAGGCAGAAATTCATTTCTTTGGCTTATGGCGTCTCCCGGTTAATTTTCCGTGAAGATTTCTTCCCTTCCTCCTCCTCCGGTGTTTCTCAGACTGTGAAATGATCAGCGTTTCCCTGGAGGCAGATAGAAGGCCAGGTTAGGGGCCACAGGGATAAGAATTGTGTTCATTTTCTGGAAAAAGCTACTTAGCGCATTTGAGTTTGTCGGCAGCACCAGCCAAGCCAGGCTGGCTTTCCCTTCGGCTGCCCTCTCTGTCCGCTCGGATCACGCAGCAGCGCTGCTCGTGTGCCGCGCGGCGGGATGGGGCTGGCCCCGGAGCCTGCCCACGGGGACGATACCTCGGAGGGAGACAGTTAGGTAGATGTAATAGGCACGAAGAATAGAAAGCCAAGCTCAAGCTAGGAATTTTTATGGAGAAGTAAAGCCCTTCTTGGAAGATGGAAATTGCAATCATTAGTCAATCCTGCTAGCATAATGATTTATCTGACCTGGACAGCAATGAGTGATGGGGTTTGAGACAAGCTGGGATAGCAGCAAGAGGAGAACATCCTTCATGCTGCTGCTTTTGCCCACCAAAAGCTCTTTTGGGTCCAGGGTAACCAGGGGGCCTGTTGAGCTGTGAGTTTTAAAAACCTTTGGAAATACCTGCCGAGATAATTCTTTTTTTTTTTTTTTTTTTTTTTTTCCCTGCTCCTTTCCTTTCGTCCCAAACCAGACACTTCACATTCAAGGTCTGCTTGTGCACGGAGGCCGTTTATAGCCCTGGCACGTGGCAGTTTTTACGGAGTGGAAATTTTTTGGAGGTTGTGTCACTTCTGGTGGCAGCCCGGTGGAGTTTTTCCTGGCTGAGGGCAGCGTCCGCCGCGGCGAGCGGAGCGCCGCAGTCCCCCGGCTCTGCAGCACCTGGCGGCATCGCCCGAGCCGGCGCTGCGGGACGCCTCGGCCTCGTCCCCGTGCAGCGGCTCCGCTCCGCTCTGCTCCAGCGTGGAAGCGTCAGGGGAGCCGTGGCCTCGGCTGCTTTCACTGAGACCTGAATAATTTTGTATTTTCCCTGGAAGGTGTCTTTTCTGCACCTTATAAAAGGGAGCAGTGCCTTCTCCGCTCAGTTCTTTACATTTTAGCATCCAAAAGAGGGCGGCTTTTCTCAGCGTTAATAAATTTATTACTGGATATGGGAAAGGTGCTTTCCATTGCAGCTGGCATTGCTGAGCCTTGCAGCAGGTATCCTAGGAGGAAGAAAAAAAAATAAAAAGTGCAAATAATGTGCGCCTGGTTGTGCACGGGCAGCTTTGTTAATCTAGGTCAGGTATCTCCGCGTGCCGCTCGTGGAACCTTCGTCTGCGGCGCGTGACGGGTCTCCGCGCGTGTCTGCCGGCTGTCACAGACGGCTGATGACGCTCGGCCCCCACCCTCGCACGAGGCTGCGTAGGACAGTGTTCCCGAATCCTGCGTGTTCGACGAAACCCCAGTGCTGCCCTTCCTCCTGCGGCAGGGACAAGGGTAGTCAGCTAGTCTGGCGCGGCTGATGCCGCTGCCGGTACCGTTTTCTGTGTTCCCGTATTTCCTCGCGAGCCGCCGCGCAGCGCGAATCCTCCGCGCGCTGGGTGCCCTGCGGGTCCGGGGGCGCTCCGCTGCCTTTCGCGGTGTAGCATAAGGACCGTGGCGGGGCGCGCTGAGCGAGGCGCCGTGGCCGAAGACCCGGCTGGCCCGGGTGTCTCCGGGGCTGCGGCGGGCGCTCATTTCTTGCGCCGTGAAGCATGTCGCACCGAGGCAGCAGGCCCTACGCGGCCCCGGTTCGGCTAAGGAGCCTTCGGAGCAGGGCGGAGCGGCTGGAGCTTGCCCGGGGCTCCGGCGCCCTCCGTGCGCTCCCGAGGGGGCTCCGTGGGGGCCGCAGGGCGCGCTAACCGTGCGGCGTCCCGTCGTTTCCCCACAGGCCCTTCATGCTCCTGCCGCCGCTGATGGAGTGGATGCGAGTGGCCATCACGTACGCGGAGCACCGGCGCAGCCTGACCGTGGACAGCGACGACATCCGGCAGACGGCCCGGCTGCTCCTGCCGGGGCTGGACTGCGAGCCGCGGCAGCTCAAGTACGTGGGCCGCCCCGCCGCGCCGGCACCCAAACTGCAACTAGTTTTTCATCATTAGGCACAAGCTCCGAGTCACACGGGGGTGATTCCTTGCAGTGCTGCTGCTTCAGGTGGGGTACGTTGACTCTTTGGAAAGAGGAGTTCTACCAAAGAGCCCCGTCCCGCTGACACAGCCTGAAAGGTGCTCGCGGTGCTGCGGCGCAGACCGCGTGGGCAGGGCGTTTGCCGCCCGTCTCCGCGTGCGGAGGCAGCAGCCTCCGAGCAGGTAACCCGCGGCCTCGGCGAGGCTCTGGGCGCCGTCCAGGCGGGATCCAGGTCGTGCGATAAGCATCGGGAGGACGAGGATTTATAGAGCCTCAGAAAAATGTTAATACGCTTCCTTTCACTGAGGCATTGGAAAAGAGTTGAGAATGTGCCATTAACTAAATTTCATTTTGAAAAAAAAAAAAAAAATTTTTTTTTTTTTCCCCAGAAAGAATGTAAAGCATCATTATCTTCTCTCAGAAATGGCTTTTATTTCAAAATAATAGCTAGCCTGGCAGACAGACAGTGTAATTGTTCCCTTATAGAGCTAGACTGGTGTTTTTTGTGTATATACTTTCCCTCCACCTATTTCTCCTCCTTGGAATTTGTTTTTATATATCTCTGACGGCTATCATTACAGAACAAACATTTCTATGCAGGCAAATACACATCACATATAGAGCCATCTCCAAATACGCCGTATGCAGCTAATGACTTATTTAAAACAGCTGCTAGGTGGGGGTGGGAGAGAAGCAGAGCTAATGAAACCCGATTTCGGCAGCTTTGCATCCGGGAGGCCTGTGCCTCAAAACAACCCGGACCCATGGAAGTGTTGTTCTGTGCAGGCCCGAGTGCTGCTTTAGCTCCTTCCGGAGGCTGGACGCCAAGGCTGCTACGGAGCGATTCCAGCAGGATCTGGGCTTCCGCATGCTGAACTGTGGCAGGACGGATCTCATCAACCAAGCAATAGATGCGCTGGGACCTGATGGGGTTAATACCATGGATGACCAGGTATTCCTATAACTAAAGAAAAACATCCTGTGTATGGACAAATTGGGTGTTCGTTGTGCTTCAGTGGAGCAAACGGATGCCTGAGGTGCTAGCTGATGCATCTTTAAGGCCTTTCTAACTCTAGCCTGCCTTTTAGCCTGAAACTTTACCCCTTAAAAGCCTGAAGCTGAGGGCGAGTTGTTTCTCTACCAGCCGGATGCCGTCCTTGGGCGAGCGCAGGTCGACGCGCCGGCTGCGGATGGCGCGTCCGACGTGGTGCTAAGGCGAGGTCGGTGTCCAGGCTCCCCCGGCGCCTTCGGGCAGCGCCGCGCTCGCCTTCGGCAGCTGAGACGCAGGCCGGCTCAGCGGCGGGCGACAAGGAGGTCTTCCCGGCCAGGGCTCTCAGGCAGCCTCCGTGACGGGAGCTACAAATGCTCAGTCGCTTGGGAGGATTAGGCACAGCGCAGGACCCCTGTAGTGCTGGTGCTGCTTGGTGGCTTTGTCCCTCACGCTGAGGTGTCTGTATTTTTGTTTTTACGGTGGTCTCTGCTCAGCTGCTGTGTAGCAGAGGCACTGGGTACTTTGCGGAGCCTTGAGCTGCTTCTGCTTGTGCTGTCAGTCCATCAAACAGCAGCCGAGGCTGTTCTCTGGGGCATCATTGACTGCATTGCATTAGCTTTTAATTAAAAAAAAGCCACCTCCCCCAATAAACACTCATTACAGCTGTCACAGCAACGAGAATGAGCTGTCGTTTGGCTAAGGCACCCTTTGTTTGACTGAGTTCTTTTTTTTTTGAAATCTCTGAACTTGAAAAATCAAAATGAATGTTGAGGCGCAAGCAGGGCACACAAAAACACAGCAAGGCCAAAGGCAGGAAGGGCTGTGCCGCTCCGCAGCCCCGGCCGCGGCCGGCAGTGCCCGCCCGGCGAGGGGCGCTCCTCTCCGCCGGGGACGCCTCCCCCGCGCAGCAGAAGTGAAACACACACCTCTTCCCTCCTCTGTTTGCAAAGCTCCCCACCTTTGCACGTGTCCAGAAGTGCCCCAAATGCGCGAGGACAGGAGTTGTCGCTGCTCTGAGGAGATGCCTTTGCAGATACGGTGAAACTCCTCTTGGTGAGGTTTTCTTTTGCTGTACAGTTTGGGCCCATCTCTATCATGAGGAATCTGTACTGCCTGAGCAGTAAAGATGCTGCCTGTGGAAAATGTAAAATTTGCAAAATAATTAGGGGCAGGAGAAAGTTCTAACAGGTGAGCAGGGATGGGCTTTGCTAGGCCATTTCCTTTCTGGTCATGGCTGCTTCTGGAACAAGCTCCTTGTGAATAAGGCTCGTTTCTCTGCTAATGAATCCCTGAGCCTTCATGGTTTGTTGCTTAAGGCGATAGAGAATGAGAGGGAGGGAGAGGAAAGGGACAGGTATTGATTTATGGCATAGGAATGCTGAAATACTGTAGCAAGTAGAGATGATATTTGCCAAGCGAAGTCTTTGGTGTCTGCTCGTGCTCTTTTCTGCCTTCTGTTCATCTGTCTCCAAACGATCCAAGAAACAGTTACGCGGGAGCCTCCGGACAGCTCCAGCGCAGTGACAGGCAGGGCTGGCTCGGCGCGATCGCCCGGCGCTTCTTGCAGTCCTGGCTCCTGCCCCTTGGCTCTCACACCTGCCCCTTCCCCCTCGAGTCCCGGGGGTGACTGGGCTCGGGAACCAGACGTTTTGTAGGCGCACGCGGGCTCTTCCTGCCCCTCCGTGCACAGCCTCTGCATTAAGATCTAAAGCGGCTCTGTCAGTGACAGGCAGAGTCAGTGATCACGGCACGGATAGGTCACTGCCTCCGCCTCCCTTCCTGCAGGGCCTGACCCCGCTGATGTACGCGTGCGCTGCCGGGGACGAAGCCATGGTGCAAATGCTCATAGACGCGGGGGCAAACCTGGATGTACCTGTGAGTACTGGGGGGCCCGGGGCCCTCGGCTGTTGCTAGCAAGGGCAGTTTTGAAATCTCTCCTGGCCACGAAAGGCTTCATTTCTAGGAGCTGCTGTACCAGCCTCAAAGCACAGCGCTTCTTTCAGAAGCCATGGCTGCAGGGGGTTGAGAGATGGCAAACAAAACAAAAAACACCTCCAAAGCCTCCTGAAGGCCCAGTGGCCCTGGCTATGCTCGGCCGTGGCCAGCCTCATGGTGCTGGACGGGGTAAGAGGGCTTCCCTCCTGAACAAGCTGCGGCTACGAGAAACCAGCAGGCCCATTAAAAAGGCCCCGGGGACCGGCCACGGCGACCGGTGGCGGCCGCCTTCTCTGAGCGGCGCTGACTGCCCTTCCCAGGGGCTGTCACTCGCAGAGTGAAAAGCCAGATAGGCAGAGGTCCCAAGGCGCTGGGGGCAGACGCCGTGCTGGCTCCTGACTCCCTGCTTCCACGTGCCAGGTTCCCGGCCCCTCTCCGCGCTACCCCTCGGTGCACCCCGACAGCCGGCACTGGACGGCGCTGACGCTCGCCGTGCTGCACGGGCACATCTCCGTAGTGCAGGTAAGCGGAGCGGACCCTCTTCGCCGCAGGCGCACGTCGGCCCTGGCCCCCGGGCGTACCTCTTCTTCGCAGCTTCCAAAGCCTGCCTCACACCGCCTCGGTCAGCAACTGCTGTTGGAGGGCAGATGTCTGATATCATTCTCCAGCACTGGTGTGTGAGGCATCACGGGGTGGTTTCTCCTGCGAAACAAGGGATGGCGCTCGGCGCGCTCAGGGAAGCCGGCTCCGTGTGTGGCAAAGCCTGAAGCTGCCACTGCTCCGGGGCCAAGAGGTGGCTCTGGCCCCCAGGGCTAATTCCCTGAAGCTTCCCCGTTTCCTGCGCGCAGCATGAAACTAAATGAGATGGAGATCCTGTGCTCGGGAGCAGCTCTGGCTGCAGAGCCCGCTGGAGCTGGGGGATTGCATTAGCAAAACCGCGCTCGCATGGAAGTTTAAAAGTAAATAAATAAAATATTTTTACAAAGAGAAGGTATCTGAGATGCCAGCTGAGCACCTTCCCCAGGATAAATTCATATTAAAAGCACAGTAAGGCAGTAGAGAATAGGAAGTGCGGAAGCAGCCCTTGAGGGGAGGCTTCGGCTGTGGCGGGAGGCTCCGTCTCTGCCCTGCCCCGCTCTCAGCGCCTCCGTGCACCTCTTGCAGCTGCTCTTGGATGCCGGTGCCCACGTGGAGGGCTCCGCCGTTAGCAGCGGGGAGGACAACTACGCGGAGACGCCGCTGCAGCTGGCGTCGGCGGCAGGTGAGTCCCGTGGCGCGGCGCGCGGGCCCGTCCCACACGGCAGCGCGGCGCCGAGCTGCGTGCCGGCGCGTCGGCGCGTCTCGCTTCCGAAGCGCTAGCAGGAGCCGGCGCGGGCTGGCAGGGCCTAGCAGGTTATCACCACGCGGCGAGAGCTGGTGGGCCACTGACACGTATCTGCTTTTGCCACCAGCACCAGCTCTCATCTCCTGCCAGCAGCCTCCACGGCAAAGCAGAACACTGAAACACCTCCTGCTTTGCACAGGGCACTGCAAAGAAACTTAAGACAACTGCTGTCTACTCTTGGATCTAAATAACTTCCAGATGTGAAAATTAGCAACAAAATCCTTACATTTCTGTCGGTTTTTTTTCTTTTTTTCCCCAGGGAACTACGAGTTGGTCAGCTTACTGCTAAGCCGAGGCGCGGATCCCCTCCTGAGCATGCTGGAGCTCAACGGAATGTCGTCGTCGCTTCACGAGGATATGAACTGCTTCAGTCACTCCGCTGCGCACGGGCACAGGTAAAGCTCCCTCTCGTCCCGCAGAGCGGTTTGGGCCAAGGCTCCCGCCAGCGACACGGCTACGTGGCTTCATCCCACGTAGCCCCTTCATCCCAGGCCTTGCCCCAGTGCCTGGCTGGGCAGTTAGAAGACAGCGTTAGGAGCGTCCTGGTAGCAGCAGTTTTTGGTTCAGCTTGTCTCAGGCTGCTCTGATGCTGGTGCAGACAGTGCTGCGTTTGAGCCATGCGGGGAATTGAACCCTTCTTTAAACTGCTTGCTGCTTTCTGTTACCTCCACTCCAGAAAGATTGCATAAGCCTTTCCTTACTCAATAACTGGAACTTTGAAAAAAAGAAAGGGGCTACATTTTAGTCAAAGGTACAAAATGCAAAAGAAGTGTCTTTGCTTTTTTTTATTCTCCTATTTGCTGGTCTTGCCTGGCAGCACTAAGCAAGAGTGAATAGGAGTTGGTTTTAGGCCATACATGAGCAGATTATTAATTAAGTTTTACCTATGGACAGATCATGAAAATAGTGGTTCACATTCTGAGACAGCATCAAGTTACATTAAGGTGGCCAAAATAACCTGGAATGGCATTTGATTGACTGGTTCTCTGGTTTCTGGATGACCAAGAGATGGGTCATTAAAACAGTGAAAAGCCTGTTCTCTGGTTTTCCAACCCCTGCCATGTTATTATTTTGAAATAAGGTTGTTATTTTGAAATAAGACATTGCTTAAAAACTCACCTAGAAGTCCTTCCAGGCCTATTCCCAGAAGGCAGGCTAGCGAAGGAGCCCACTGAAGCGGGCGCAAGCCGCTCGTGGAGCCGGCAGCGACAGCCAGGGCTGCACAGGAGCAGCTACCTTCCTCACACGCAGCCTGGCTTTGCAGAGGTGCCAGACGTGCACCTCCTGCTACATCACACACCTGGCACACTAGAGAAAATACCCCAAACGCAAACGAAGCCCAAAACTCAGCAGAATCAGAGCTGTCTAATCTCGTTATTTGCAGCGTAAAGCTCTGCGCTGGTCTGTTCCCAACTCCCTTACCAGCCCGCTATCCTCTGTAACGTGCAGCCATGCAAACTATGAAGTTGGAGGCTTATTCCTGAATCTGAAGGGTACGGTGACGCCAAGGCACAAACTGAGCATTTCGACCCGTGCCGGGTGGCGAGGGCGAGCGCCAGCGGGCGGCAGCTCCGCGTCGCGGCCGCGCGGCCTCCCCGGCACGGCACAGCACGGGTCTGCTGCAGGTGGCCCCAGCTGTCCCGAGGGAGACGGCGCCGCAGGCTTTGCAGGGGTGCTGTTTGGACACAGGAAAGCCCATTTCTTGTAATTCTTGTGATTGCTGGGTGAAATTCCAAACCAAAAAAGTATCCCTGGAATTAATGATGCACAACTGTCATTTTTTATGGTTTCAATTTATGGACGCAGGAAGCAAGTCTGACTAAAACAACATAAGGCCTTGAAGATGGTTGATTGGGAAAAAACAAGGCTTCTAACAGACCCTCTGGTAAAAATCTTCCTTTAGAGCTTAGGATTTTACCGCACTCAGGACTGGCAGAAGGAAGCCTATTTCCATGCCAAAGCCTGCAGTAAAAATCAGTTTGTCCCAGCACTCCGAAACGTCCACTGACACCCTTAAGGCACTCTGGGACGTCTGCCGAGTCCTGCCTGCGTTTTTGATCCATAATTGAGCACCAAGTGACACCTTTTCCCTCCCCAGGAACGTGCTCCGCAAGCTGCTGACGCAGCCCCAGCAAGCGAAGGGCGACGTCCTCTCGCTGGAGGAGATCCTGGCCGAGGGAGTGGAGAGCGACGCCTCGAGCCAGGGCGGCTCCAGCGAGGGGCAAGTGAGGCTCTGCAAGACGAGGATGAAGGCTCTGCAGGAGGCCATGTACTACAGCGCCGAGCACGGCTACGTGGACATCACCATGGAGCTGCGCAGCCTCGGTGAGCGCTGCCTCGCGCTTCGCGCACCGGCCGCTAGTCCGGGAGCAAAACTGCTTTTTTGCCCTCTGCGCCGGTCACTTGCTTTTTCAAATACCCATTGATCTGGGGTGCCTCTCACTTTTGAAAAGCTGGGTCCTCTGTTCCCAAGAGTCAAAAACAAGGGCATTTCCCTTTGGCAGATGTCCTGACTCCTCAAACTCAGTGCTAAAGTGGCTAGTCTCAAAAACAAAGATAACATCAGAGATTAAGTGATTTAAAGGTAAAAGAATACCTTTGATCAAAAGGTAGGAAACACTTGTGAAAATGTAAAGACCTACCTCAGTGCTGCTATTTATTAGTATCCACCCACAGCTGTCACCTTTCACTGTCCTTTCTGTTACGGCTCCAGGAGTCCCATGGAAGCTCCACGTGTGGATCGAGTCACTGCGGACAACCTTCTACCAGTCTCGCTACTCGGTGGTACAGACCCTCCTGCGAGAGTTTGTCACCATAAAGGAAGAGGACTACAACGAAGAGCTGGTCAACGACGGGCTGCAGCTCATGTTTGAGATCCTCAAAACCAGCAAAGTAATCGTTACCTTTGTTTACAGTACCAAAATCAAGTGTTTTGAGCCAGGCCTTTTGCTGTTATGCAAGTCACTACATGCCAAAGCCAAGTTAAAATACTACGCAAAGTCCCTGCTGAGCTTTGGTACAAAGATGACCCTATGGGGTTTATTTAAATTCATATACAGCCCATTGGCAGGAAACCACAAAGACAGCCCTATGCCAAAGCCATCCATTTCAACAAAAATAAAAGCTAGTTTGGCCCCTGGCTTTTGAAATCGTGTGAATGTAATGGGACAAATTGTCAATAAAAATACTAGGCAATTCAGGTTTCAGGTTCAGCATCTTCTAGGAGTTTTTTGAACGCTGCTTTTGTTTAGCACTTTTTTCTGTTTATTTAAAGGCTGCCTTTGACTGTGTTTTCCCTCTTTCCAAGCAGCTATAGAAAGGATTTTATCCATGGTCCCTAGTTTAGCTGTCACCTTTCAGGTACGCTCACCTGGCTTCTCCCCTGTTCTTTTCCAAGAGGCTCTTGCCCTTCGTGTGAGGAGGAGGACGGTGCCTGCACTCTGCCCGGAGCAGGCAGGCATTTGAAACGTGCAGTGGGGAATCTCAGGGGTGTATAGGGCTCCTGATACCTGTCCTTTAACAGCAAGAGCTACTCCTGCAGTTAAAGCAATTTCGGACGACCAAGCGGAGCCCAGTATCTGGCAAGGGCTGGATGCTGTGAATCAAGTGCTGCTGAGCACGCGCCATGGGCTCAGCTGTGGCAGAGCAAGGAGAGGAGGGCAGACCTTTTGCTCATGGGCTTTTTCCCCTCAATAATGTTGGCCTGTAAATGGTTGCTGGGCAGCCTGTGCTTGCTCAGAGCACCTGCTGCTCCCACTGTTGGCAGGTTCTCCTTCCAAAGCATGGGTGCCACGAGCCTCAAGTGAACTCCTAGAGCACGTTTAAAACCTGATCGCTGCCAAGTGCTGATGAAGCCTGTTTCATCTTCCTTGCAGAATGACTCCATTAATCAGCAGCTTGCGTCCATCTTCACCCACTGCTACGGCAGCAGTCCTATCCCGAGCATTCCCGAAATCCGAAAAACACTACCAGCTCGGCTAGGTGAGTTGCTCACCTAAATGGAGAGATGCTTGTGGGCTGTCTTTCCAAAGCATCCACAGTTTCCCTAAAGTAATAACAAAACAATAATCTCTCTCATATTTTTTTCTTACCCTATCAGATCCTCACTTTCTAAACAACAAAGAAATGTCTGATGTGACTTTCTTAGTAGAAGGAAAGCTATTTTACGCGCACAAAGTCCTGCTGGTTACCGCCTCAAACAGGTGAGTCGTTTTCCAGAGCTGCACACAGATTGCCAGGGAAGGTTGAGTCCCTTGTGTGACTCCCTCCCAATCACTCACAGTGGCAGGAGAGCTAAGGGGAAGGGCCACTGGCTGCGACTTGTGTCCGCGGGGTCAAGCCACATCATCTTTGCTCATTTCAAGGGCAGCAGGAGAGTAGGAATGGGTTTTTCTAGCCTATCACAGGGCTGTAGTGACATAAACCAACCAGTAACTTTCCCTGAAAACCTTGTGCAGCAGTTGGAGTGCATGTGTCCAGCTGCTCCTCCCTTCTCCCTGGGTGTGTGACAGCCAGAGCTGCGCTTGCTCCAGAGATCCTGGAGCCCGTGCCCCAACCTCCTCTGCTATGAGCAAGTTAATGGAGTTTGGCAACTGCCATCACGCAAGAGTGAATCAAACCCAGGCAACTTACAGGTTAAGTTGTCCCTGAAACTGCAAACTACCTGCCATTGAATATCAAAGAAAATGTTTGGGTTGTCAGCTGTGAGTTACAAAGATCTTCATTTTCTCCCTGCTTCAGCTGTTTGATAATAGGTAGCAAGGATTTCAAGTACTGTATTACAGAAATCTGTTAACACAAATCTATTAAAACCATTCTCAGGTTTAAGACCCTAATGACCAATAAAACAGAGCAAGACAGCCAAGGCAGCAAGACTGTTGAAATTAGTGATATGAAATACAATATTTTCAAGGTATGTAACTTACTCCACCTTTCCTTCACTCTTCTCACCTTCTCTCATACTTTGGAAGCTAAGAGGGTGAGGGCTTAAGATCAGCAATAATTCTGCAAGTAGAGACTGGCTGCATTTCAGGAGCGTTCTGATCTGTACCACAGCTTTCAGCTAGGACTGAGCTCATGGAAGCTCTCAGCTTCCAGCTTATGTTTTTATTTTCTTAGTAGGCAATTGACTCTTCATAAAGCAGGACAAGTAAGTCTTTTCTGAATGTAGCTGCGTACTTACAAAAGGGTCATGGGCACAATTTTCATGCTGTGTTAAGCAAAAAAAGCAAGCCTAGTTAGAGCAGCAGGACTGCCAAGCTTCATATTAATTCAAATCAGATGATCAGAAAGCGATGGTGTCTCTTTTGAGAAGGGCTTGAAATTGAGAATTTCACTTTGCTTTTATGACATTTCTGTATTTAATGGACCTAAGGGAGATTCATTCATGATGGAGAGAAAATAGGGTACGTAACACACAACCAAAGAAAAAAAAGAAAGAAAAAAAAACTCAGTGAAATGCGATAGCTAAAAGTTGCTCCAGCCTTCTAGCTCTGCATTTCAAATTAGAGAGAAAGGGAAATGGGAAAGTGCAGAAAAGCTGAAAGGTTGTGTAACTTTTCACCACGGGGCTGAAAATTTTCCTCTGTTTTTCTCTTCCTCTGCTGCACCTAAGCAGCTGGTCGGCAGTAGCGCCTCTGCTCCTCGCGGGGATGGCATTGGCCCTAGGAAGACCTTTGCTGTCCTGGAAAGGGGCTGTGATAGTTCGGCGCTGTGCAGGCAGCCTCCAACCTCTGCAGCTCAGACCATGACCATAGAAAAAGGGCAGGAAGGATTAAAAATAGTTAAACGAGCCTCCTTAGAATTCTTTTACATCAAAAGGTTTCTGAAGATAGGCCTTTTTACACTGGGGACAACAGTGACTTGCAAAGAGTGAAGTCTTTGATAGAGACAATTTGATGTTAAATAAAATGAGGTGAGTTAAGGAGATTATGGCGGTCTATAGTAATCTCAGTTATGTTGAACTGAACCACAAGGGATCTTTAGTCTGCTCGGGGATGTGCCGGAAAGCAGCTTTGCTCCTCTACGCTTCCATTGTACAAAAAGGGAAGGTCTGAAATGGCAGCTTGGGAGGCGCGAGGAGCGGAGGGCAGGGCTCCCCACGCACGGCTGCGAGGCCTCCAGCTCGGCCGCGGCGCTGGGGGGCAGCAGGGAGGGCGCGCGGCCGCCCGCCAGGCCTCCCTGCGGCGCTCCCGGCACTCGGAGACGCGCCGTCACCCTTGGCCCCACTCGTCCATGGGGACGGAGTATTAGAAAGCAGCACATCTGCAACGACAGAGAAAGGCGGTAGCAAGAGCCAGCGTAGCACGTGAGTCCCCTCTGCCCAGGAAGGGAGCAGAGCCGCTCACAGCCTGTGTGACTGCAGTGGCAACAGCTTCATGCCTGGACTTCTTCCTCTTCCAGATGCTGATGCAGTATTTATATTATGGAGGAACAGAATCTATGGAAATTCCCACCACTGATATCTTAGAGGTAAGCGTGATTTCTTCCAAGTCTTGTCATGAGCGCTGTGGTATAAGCAGAGCTTGAAAGGCAAAGCCCAGTAGCTGCTAACAAGCTTTCCCTCTAGTAGACTCAAAGCTGTGTTTCACAGCTTGGAAACACAAGTCCCTGGAAATACCAACAGCTACCACTTATTTTATAGTACATCAAAGACAGCCTGGATAAAGATACATCACTATACTGCTACTGGTCCAAAAGTTGCCTAAAACTGTCCACTGAAAGAGACGCTATATGAAGCGAATAAGCAGTTAGGCTCCAGAAGTGTTTTTCCTTACAGGTAGGTTAAACCAGTCCCCCAGAAGAAGGGGAGAACCTTCCTGCAGCAGTAAGCCTTTCCTAGCAAAGGGGGAAAAAAAGTATCTCTGCTGCCTTATCTAGGCATTGCGTAGCTTTTCTGCTCTTCCTTGAGGACTTGGACATAAAAAGGGAGTCAGATCCTCCAGGGAAGAAAGCGTTAGTGCTGCTTGTCTTCTTCCAGGCTGCTGATCTCTCATGGCTTCTCTCTTGTCCTAATAGCTGCTGTCGGCAGCCAGCCTGTTCCAACTGGACGGCCTCCAGAGACACTGTGAAATCCTCTGTGCCCAGACGATCAGCATGGAGAACTCCGTTCACATCTATAAATATGCAAAGGTACCTGCCAGGCTCCTACCGAAGGGTCACAGTGAAGCAGTTTCTGCAGGCTACTTCTGGTAACCAAATACCACACATAGGCACCAGCACACACAGGCTGCGCTTGTAACGCTCACAGCAAGGGCAGATGTTGCAGTCTGTGAAGTGCTCAACAGCCCTAGTATGTGCGTCTTCTAATACTGTTGGCTTGCCCACTAGGTCATTCTTGTTAGTGGCCTGTGGTACCTTTCTTCAGGTTACTATTTGGACAGACTTTGGGGGAGCACAAGGAAGGGGTGTGCGTGGCATTTCCAAATACGGAGCTTTAATTTCATTGTTCTTCTGTTGTCGAATCTCCCCAATGATGCTGTAGCAAAGGGAACCAGATCACAGCCAGGAGGTTACCTGATGTGTTTTAGTATAGTACTGCAACTTCCCTGTTTTCCCACATTCAGCATCTTTTTCCAGGAGTTAAGTTCACATCCCACGAACCATGTCCTTGCTGGCACACGCTGTGTGCCCCATCTGGCGGCACTCGCTGTTCCGCATTGTGGCACAAACTCCCCGCTTGCCCAGCGAGACGGGTATCCCGGCCCCTTCGTCAGCCAGCTGCCCCCTTCCCTTCCTCGCAGGCCTCTGCTCAGGGCACCATCACGAGACTCTAAAACAGCTCGAGTGCTGCTCTGCTCACACCCATGCAGGCACAAGCAGCACGGGCCCTACACTTAGCGCTTTCCCACTGTTACCGTGATCCTTCGCTGGGCTTTTCCCTTAAACGTTTTCTGGGTCGGATTAGAGCAGCCCACAGGCCCTAGTCTGCCCCCGTTAGTCTGAGCCACGCACACGGCTAACGGACGTTGTTCTTTTCTGCAGATTCACAACGCGCCTGAACTAGCCTCTTTTTGTGAGGGCTTCTTCCTGAAGCACATGAGCCCCCTCCTGGAGCAGGACTCCTTCAAGCAGCTCATCTACAGCAGGAACAGCAAGGTGCAAGGGCTGGAGCCCCTGCGGGAGCTGCAGGCGGCGCTGGCCGGGCGCCTGCACTCCGTGTACGTCACCTCGCGGGTGTGAGCGGCGGCGAGGCCATGGCGGGGGCGCCGCGCCGCACAGCCGGGCTGCCC
>VZSV01000001.1:4728936-4756852 GCA_013398735.1 Nothocercus julius | reverse complement strand
CTACCCTTTTAGTGTAAAGGTTTGACAGTCCAAATAATTTCCATTATTGGAACCTGTTTGTGAATATCATCTGGGAGACCTGACACCGTAAAAGACACTTTCAAAGACACTCAGGTGTAGTAGAACTATTGCTGTGCTAAAGAAACTGTCCCAGCAGCATAGATAGCAATAAACTCTCCCTAAGACCGTGGGGAACATGCAGCTTGATGCTTTGTTCTCGCTGTCTCTGCAGAGCTGGTTGGGGTCAGACACCGGGAGCTCCCTTCCCAGCTCTGCTTCCACCTCCCCAGCCCTGGGATGCTGCTGCTTCCCAGGCTCCGCTACCTCAGGGGAGCTGCGCCCCGCACAGCTAGCCCCAGCCCAGAGGGGGCTGCAGCATTTGCAGTCAGGTTGAGGAACTGTGTTTAACACAGATTATTTTTCCTTTGCTCACAGTGGTCACCTATTTGTGTTCAAAACCGACTTACTTAGGCCTTGTTTCCAGCTGACTAAGAGGAGACGACTCACGCTACCGCCTGGCGGCAAGCTCGGCAGGGCGGTGACCTGCACACAGGCACCCGCCTCGCTCTTGCCAGCAGCTTAGATAAGACACCTTCTATCCGTTACAGGGGAGTAAGGGAGGAGAGGAGGGAGAGTGTCCCCTGTAGAACAACTACTGCTTCTTGCAAATTTAAACATTACTGTGTAGCCAACTACACCAAAAGAAAGACGCTCAGCTGGGCCCCAGCCCCAGCATAAGGCACACGCACTGTTTGGGTAGATGAAGGGAAGAGGAGCAACCTACAGCATCTCCCAACAAATCTGCCAAAGTCCCCTCATCCCCTCGTAAAGGGTTTTACATCACAGGCAAATTGCATGCAAGGAGAGTTAGTCTAGGATCAGTAATGACACACACAGAGTTGGTCAGAGCATGCTCCAATTTGTGTTTCAGCTACACATACACTTTTTAAGATCCTCAGCTTAAATAACCCTATTTATTATCAGAAAGCCATTAGAGGTGTTCCAAGACTATCACTGGTCTGCCTGAAATAGCACAAAGGGCTTTATCCTGGGAAATATTTTCAAGTAGCTGCTCTAGCTGTCTGTAAAGAAATGTAGGTTCTCTTTTGCTGCTGTAATATTACATGCTTTGTTATTTGTACATTAATGTTGTCATTTATGTAAATGTACCAGGATTTTATTAACAATTTTAAGATACACAGCTGCTGTGTTTATTCTGCTGTTCTAACAAGAAGAAAAATGGTATTTTAAAACACTTCTGTAGAAAAGGCAGTTGCAGTGTGAGCATCTTACACATTTTTTTAGCTAAATGAAACTAATTTTATGCTTTAAAACAAGCTATAAAGAGTCATTTATTTCCCTTTCCTGGCCTCAGATAGTTTAGGTAATACATTTAAAATAGCATTTCTCCTAGCTTAAATAACTGTCTTCCATAGAAAAGCAGCTGCTATCAACAGCAGAAGAAAGAATCATAGTTTTAGGTAATCTGCTACCTTAGCAGAAGGCCAGTTGGCATAAGGCACCTGTGACCTTGCAGGTATTGAGTCAGTCCTCAGAACTTAAACATCTGACCAACTCCCAGCTGCTAATGAAGAAAACACATCAGGGAGCAGCCGACACTTCCTTGCCAAGTCACCTCTGGAGGAAAAAGGCTAAAAGGACCCCGGCTGGTGCAGGGCTTGCTGGCTCCCTCCCTCCCTTATTTCAGCTTAAAGGGCATGCGGGAAAGCTCCCAAGGCCGTGCCCTTGGAGCCTGCCCTCGCGCTGCCCGAGGACTCCCACCTCACAGAGCACTGCTGCAGGAGCCAGTGGTCGCAGCAGCAGCCACAGGGCTTTCGACCCCGTTCCTGTTTAATAAAGCTAGCGAAGAACGGCGGGGCAGGGGAAAGCTGGACAGAAAACTGCCAGTGTCATCCTGCTCCCCTGCTTGTTGCCACATCTCAGGCTGTACAGAGCAAGGATGTTTATTTTGCTGGGAGGTAGGAGATACAGAGGTTTATTTCCATTGCCAACGCAAGGATTTGAACAAACTATCTTTTTTCCCCTACGTTTACCTCACAAATCATGTAGAGCCCCACAGTGTTCGGGGCTGCTGGCCAAGCTGTGATGGTGGATGTGGTCCGCATCCACAAGACTCAAATCATTTCTTAGGCTGCTGCGCACCCTTCGGCAGAGGAAGCCACTAACGCACATACTTGGCTGCTGAGAATCTGTTCGTAGTCACGTCATCCCTTGAATCCCTCCCGTCCTGCTCACCTGCACCAAGCAGAGTGCCCGGCTTAGCCCCAAGGTGCAGCAAGACGCAAAACCCAGCTCTGTAACAAATCAGTTTCACGAGCATTTCTAGGCGTTTGGTTTCCGTGCTCCGAGGGCTCTCTGCAGGGAGAGTTTGCGGCGGGGGCTTTCTCCCGCCTTGCGCCCTAGGCCAGCCTGCTCGGAAACCCCCAGCACGAGCAGCCTTGCTCTCGAGAATCGCAGCACACAAGCAAAGCCCCGAGGTGCTCCTTGCTGCACTTCCACCCGAGAGGTAGATTAAACAGCAGTTCCTCCTGAAACCAGTTGCATACCCCGTTGCTTCGTTTTATGCAGAGTGCTAGCCAGTAACGCGGCCCAGCGTCGGGGGAAGCACCACGCTTTGATGGCCACGATCGCATTAGTTTTGTGAAACGGAGGAAATGGAGCTCATACAGCTGCCTGTGAACACGCTCAATGACTCTCAGACTAAAATAAACCCTTTCTACTTTCCACTAAGCCTCTGCACAGCAGGCGAGCCCTGGCTAATGCAGCGCTGCTACTACCTGGCCCTTTGCCCTCACCAAATGCTCCCCGAGGCTCCAGCCTGCGCTGCCCGCACCTGCCAGCACAGAGACAGCCGGGCGGGCCGCGGGAAGAGCAGGAGAGGGCCGAGGCCCCTGGGGAGCGCGGGCAGCAGGCTGCTGTCGCCATCGCTCGTGGCACGGGGGAAGACTCAAAAAGCCAGGGGTTTGGTGCCTGGGAGGTTTCAAATGCAGGCAACCTATTAACTCACAGCAGAGACTAGGATATTGCACTCACAGCACCCCCTGCGAAAGAGGGGGCAGCAAAAGGGCTTCTGCCCTGCGATGTTGGTCACAGGCACAGCACGGCAGGGAAGGGCCCTGCTAGCAGCGACCTGGGTTGGCCCAGCCCCGCGCTGGGGTCATTTCCACGCTGCCCCTTTTCCTGCCATTTGCCCCCAGAGGCCGGCTCAGAGAGGCTCGCCGGGAGAACCACCGGCTGAGCTCGCTGCCTCCCGCACGCCCCCGCCGGGCAGGTCCACGCAGCACACACAGCCCTCGCTCCTCAAGCGAGCACCGCACCGCACCGCAGAGGCCCAAGGGCGAGAGCCGCTTCCAGCCCTCGGGCCTTCCCCGGGGCTCGCTCAGCGCCGGCAGGCAGGCAGGCGGGAGCGCTGCGCGCAGCGGGGAGGATGCTCCCGCCGCCCCCGCTGCCGGAGGAGCTCCGCGGCGTCCGAGCAGGCCCCAGGGAGCCCTACCTGCTCTACCGCAGGCCCGCGGCGCCGGGCGTCCGGGACGCTGCCCCACAAAGAGACGGGAAAGGGAGGCTTGGAGCAGTGCCCCGGGCTCCCTCGTGAACGCGCAGGCCCCTCTGCGGGGAGCCTGCACACACAGCCACAGCAAACGGCTCCAGCCACAGGACAAACCTCAATCCAAAGATAGGGAGCTCGCCCTCTTCTCACCCTGCACCGTGCGACATTCCTGGCCACGGAGACGTGAATTCTGGCTTTGGTCTTGCACTGCCTTCAGCTAGCCCTTACTCCAGCCCGAATTTTAACCTCGACTGATCTAAAGCACGGTCACAGGATGATGTGGCTTGACTAGACTTGTTTAAAAAGACTTCTCACTTACTTGAGTATCCAAGTGCTTTTTTCCATTTTGCAGTTCAAAGAGCAATAGACAGGCAGCAGGATCCCAAAGCTGCCAGTAATCATAAAATGTATGCGGAAAATTTTAAAATGAATGATTTGACTCTGGATACACCTGTTTCTATAGAAAAAGCAAAATTCTGCTTAAATAAAACTCCCACTCTGGCATGAGAGGTACATTCATTAAAATCCAAGTAAAAATAAGCAACTCAAATTCTCCACGTCTTTTACTGCAACTGCAGCACACCAAGTCACAGAACACAGAGCAGAAGTAACTGCAGCCTACTGACAGAAAGCAGCAGAGGCAGATACCCGGTAAAAAGCAAAATCCTGCTCTTCTTTAAGAATGCAGTTCAACTTTATCTACTCGCTTCCATATTGTTCTACAGAGCATGTACGAGAAGACTTGCCAGGCTACTCACATGTGCATAGAGTGGCTCCAGCCTAGCCTGACAACACGAACACTTCAAACGGAGTGGGAGAACCTCTCGTTTCCCATTTCATTTCACACTGCTAACAGGAATGCTGTGCAGAAGTAACTGCTTTAGTGATATAAAAAAAAAAAGAAGAAAGAATAAAATGACACCACTTTTGTTACCCCTTTACTTCCAAAAAGCACAAACAGAGCACACACAGACTCTGACGGGCTCAAGCAACGTGATGACCATAGCTCATTTTTGCCCCACTGCCAGCTTGGCTCCCTGGCAAGCAAACATACCTTCCCCAGAGCCATGCCAGTTAGTCAGGAGCCAAAGTTTTTACAACTGCTGCCTACTTGCACGAGTCCATGTTTTCTGAAACACCCAGAAACCTCTGTCTGACTACAGGCTTAGATAATACAGCTTCATCCCAGCCACATGCCCCATGAGGTCCCCCAGGCTGTGCAGGTCACAGCTCTGGAGAGGAAGACAGTCGAGTTTGCACAGTTTAACAGCTATGTAGTGTGGCCTTATAAATATGAATAAGTCTCTGATATCTTCACTTACAAGATAAAAAGGCCCACAGAAGGTAAAATACTGCACCTGGGACAACAAATCCAGTAATCTGCATAGGTCAGAGAATTTTAAGTACTTACTTCTGCTGCATTAGCACTGAGTTCCAACATGCTTTGAAAGGACTCTGCAAGTATTTAATATTCAAGTATATTTTGACTTGAAACCTATTAGGCCACCATCAAATCTCTCTAAGCAGAAAATATGAAGTAGGCAAGTCAATGTTATTCCTGGTAACCACTTGATACCAGTTCCTCATCCAACTGTCACTCCAAGCACATCTTTGTAGTCCCCCCCCACAAAGGGCTAAAGGATGCAACCAACCCTGGACAATCCCTACAAAAACCTTTTACTGCCATAACTGTCCCTCACAAAAATGTCACCAACCCCAGAGGTTTCTCTATCAAGTTAAGTAAGACACTAGAAAACTGTACAGTCCTACAGGTGTCCACAAGAAACGTGCTTTTCTTATGCCGGGCTTTGCAGCCTTTTTTTTACTCCACCCCAGCTCTGCACACCTCTCCCACAGTGGACATCACTTATCTTCCATTAACAACAACAGCAAAAACAGAGAGAACTCACACTCACATTTTCTTCTGAGGACTTCTCAGGCAGCTGTGAAGAGCTTCACATTTTTCCTTTCCCTGCTTTCTCCTTGCACCACTTCTGCAGAAACCCTTCAGGCACCACCTCACCCTTGCAGTGCTGCTCTGCCAGCACAGCTGCAGGTAACTGAGCCCCTCACTAAGCCCTTACAGGCTGCAGCTGCAGCCCTCCCACCCCAGGGCTCAGCCTCTCCCGGCTGGGGGAAGTGCTGTTGCTGACTACTTTCAGACTGCCCTGTTACCCAAAGGGATGTACAGGCTGTGTTGTGCAAGGCCTCTCCTTAGCCAAGAGGTTTCACAGAATACCTTCCTAGAAAAGAAATGCTGCCTTTAATTGGGAAAACAACCTGTCTCCTCAAGCATCTGCTGGCAAAAAGAACTCTTGAGATCTACAAGTAAATCAAAAGTAGCAGTACATACAGCCATGGGCAAGTCTTTTTTCCAAACTTTTAGGTCATAAAGCTGGAACATCAAGCCAATACAGCAGGATGCTCATGTTTTTGGGACAGGGATGGTTTGTGTCAGAGACTAGCCCTGTTTTTTAGGCCACTGGATGTGACAGGCACCAGAACTACACTATTGCAGTCACAGAAATTCTCAGCTCTGAACTGGCACCTACTTATTGCCAACTGGGAACCATGGCCTAGAGGTAGACACCATGGGGTAGCAGAGTTGCGGAGTCCCGTTTGGCCTGCCCTGAGCACAAGGAGAACACTAACACTTTGGTGTCGCAGTGCCGATTCCTCAGTGACACTAACACAAACCTCTCCAGCAAAGCCAAGCAGCAGCTCTAGGTATGCACATAGCAGGGGAGAGAGGCTGGCAGAAGCAGCTTCCCCAGCACCTGACAATCATCACCCGGCTTGAGAACTAGGATGCATAAATGACTGAGCCACTGGAATGCTGAGAGCTTGTAAGCAAGTGTGAATGCAAAAGAGGAGCTTTTATTACAGCTCCTTACAGAGCACAGTAAGCAGGAACTGCAGATTGCCTTCAATAGAAGTGTTCATTGTATGTCCTGAGCTCCTGTGAGCGAGGGCCGCATGAGGAGTCTGCATCAACAACACTGCCTTGCTGAACAGCGAGCCCGACGAAAGGCTCAGTCGCCATTCACACGGGAACTCCCTCAAGCTACAAGGAATGGCATTGCTACTGAACCAGGAACCACACAGATCAAGATGTCAAAATGCTACAATGTAAGAGTCACATGCCAAAGCCTAATACGTTTCTATCCTTTGTTGTCAAAATTCTTTTTTTAATAAAGACACCAACCAGCAAGATGCAGGAAAGTTTACAGATTGATCTCCTTTGACTGAATGCCAACTTTGTAGCTGCTAAAGCACCCTTATAATATCCCAGTGTGTTGCAAGCTCTGCAGTCACACTTCATAAAAATCTCTATAGACTGTCTCCTGGCAGTGTCACTGCACTTCCCTTAATATAAACCATTTTAAAAACGTCTCTAAGGTTTTTTCCCCCTCCCCTCTCCCTCCACTCTAAAGGAAGTCCTTTGCTTTGAAAGGAGAATAGTACTTCTTCAGTACAGACCCGTCAGTCATTAATTCAAGTTCACTGATTGGCTTCAAAGTTACTTCTTCCACTTATGCTTTGTATCTTTAGTCTTCTTAAATTTCTTCTGTTGCTTGGGTCCTCTGACTGTTTCTAGCTTTCTCTTCTTCTCACTGGGAAATAGGAGAAAAAAACATATCTGCTAAAGTACACTCAACGCATATCCAGCTGGGAAGTTTTTCTTGTAAAAGGTGGGGAGGGTCTACACAGATATGTTTGCTTCAAGGCTCCCCAAAGAAAGTGCATGGGAGAAAATTGTTTCCCATTTCCTGGATATCTTAAACAGGTGCTAGAGAAAACACTAACAAGACTACAACCTACACTTCCTAGTATACTGAGATTCTTTAATTCAACTCGAATTCCATAAGGATTTGGATTTTTAGCTTCCTCTTGTCATTGCTTTTCAAAACTTTAAGCTATGGTCCTCACAGGCAATTTGTAGAGAGCAGCTGGGAGAGTAATGGGAAAAAAATATTATTGACAGTTGTAAAACTAAGTATACAATTTAATTTTTGCACTAGATTCTGTCCAAAACAAATATGACAGAATTCTGATTTTTATATGCACTGACAAGACTCTAGTTTCTCTAAGGCTTCTAGAAACTCGGAGCTTCCATCATTCATGAAAAGAACATGAATGCACAAAAGGTGGGAGAGCGATACAGGAAAGATCACATAATCACTTCAGCTGTTGTGCACCACAGGAAAGGAAAACGAGCAGGCAAGTCCCAGCTATAAATCCTCAAGGAAAAGAGGAGGAAAGGCTTCATGCTGGGCAAAGTGAAAGAAAGAAGATGGGCAAAAAGAAAGGAAATGCAGAAAGGCAGACTTTACACTTAGCAGGCTTAGCTCTCAAATTAGAAAGAATTCTCCTTTCCTGAATGTGTATTTTTCTCCTACATGAATATTCACAGGCTCCCACCCAGTATCAGCTCCCAAAGCTGTAAATGCTGTTCCAAGTGGGACTCTAAAGAGGAATGAGTTCTTTCTTTAAAAGCTACCCAAGAGAGAAATGGGACCAGCTTATGGCAGGATCAAGACTTAACCATGTGCACAGAAGAGAGAGCTATAATAAGCTCAGAATTCACACGAGCACTTTCCTATTAGCGGAGCCACTGCGTATCTAGTAGAGCTCTTGGGTGTTCCCAGCTCAATTTCTCCAGGAAAACTGGGACTCTATCAAGAATATTAAGTCCATTTTTATCTGCATTTAACTCCTTAGTTTCACTGTTTTGCAAAACACTAAAACAAAGCCAGCTGGAAAGAGCAGAGAAGCGTCTGTAGAGTGAGCATGTCAACTTCCTTAACCTTTTCAAACTGACGATGGAAGCATTCTGGCCTGCTTTGCTCAGCACCTCATTCCATTCTTCGTCGTCACCCCGGATAATATATCTAAGTGGAAAAAAGCAAAGAAATTCAAATAAAATTTCCAGCTCAAAGCAGAGAAAAATATGGTAATTATACTATAATTAGGATGTCAAGCACACGTTACTCTACAAAGCCACCAACTCAGTGCCCAGCCAAAACAGTGTTTAGAAATAAAAGCAAAACTAGACTGGCAAGGGATATAATAGCTTGTCACAGCTGTGTCAAGAGGCTCAACCCAAAGTAGGTCAATAGCAAGCAACAGTTGTCTCTATCCCAAGCCGGGCAGGGGCAGGTGAAGTTCTTTCAGGAACCTCTATTGTAAACGTCTTACAAGCGTGCTGGGGAAAGCCTCTCCTCAGGAAAGCGGAGCACTGAAGAGAGCGCATCTTTGAGGAAAGACAAAAACAAGGCCAGCAAGTTTATACTCTCCACAGCAGCCATGTATACTTCTGCTTCTCCTTTGCTCATTAGTTTTCTTAAAGCAGATCCTCAGTCACTACAGGGGGTGGTGGGTTTTTTTGTTTGTTTGTTTTTTGTTTTTTTGGTATATGTGTGTTTTTCTTTCCCTCCCTCCCCCCCCCCCCCCCCCCCCAAAAAAAAAAAAAAAGATAAAGAATGTTTGCAGTGCTAATGGCAGGGACTGCAAAAAGCAAGGGCATAGGAAAGACAGTTAGTTACATTAGCATCTGCCTCAGACCACCTATAGGTTTGAATGGAGGTGGTTGGGGTTTTTTTTGTTTTGTTTTTTGAATGCAGTTTTTCCTGCATCAATCCAGGAGAAACTGGAAGCCAACAGGTTCCTTTTGAAAAGAGAAATTCGCAGTAATTGCTATTCATGTTTAAGCTCATGTTCTGTTCCCCTTGCTATGGTGTTCAAGTACCCTGGAACTGTCACAGCAGTTCAGCCAGGCAAGGCAGTCCTACAGCACCAGTGAGCGGGTGCTCTCCAGCCCAGCTCCTTAGCGGTTTGGAATAGACTGGCCTTTGTTAACACAAGGCTGAACAACGCTGGACAAAACCTTTTCAGATTAAATGGCTCTGTCTCTTCCATTAGCTTTCTAAAAACTGTATTCAAAAGTGTTCAAAATGAAATTTTGTCCCCTTTCTTCATGGTGGGGAACAAATCTCTTTCTTGACAAGTTAAAAGGGAAAGCGGTCAGAAATGACAAACACGTATGTCACACCATCTAAGAAACAGAATTAAAGCTTTTTTAAATCCCTGGTTATATTGTTTTCCTAGCATGACCGACTTACAAATCACTTTCATTTTTGTCCTTACCTTAAACAAGAGAATCAAAGATTCAAAAAAACCTTTGTTCCTTTTCCCCTGTCTAAGAGAGATCAATCTGGAGCCAAAGCACACACTATATATCTATATCTATATAGATATAGATATATTTTTTTAAATAATTGTGGGAGGAGGAGAGAGAAGGGAAAAAAGCAGAGAAGTAAGTATGTGTACCTCCTGTTTGTCCAGGAAAAAATAAAAAGTCATCTGCTGATATTCAAGCTACTGGTTCAGCACTTCAGTATCTTACCAGTTGTTTACAGCAGGTAAAAAGCATCCATACACACTGCAGTAAAGCAGCTCTGAGTGGTAGATCGTTTTCTGTGGTGTGGAAGGTTTTTTTTTGTTTGTTTTAAGAAGGGAACACGAAAATTAGCCAGAAGTTCTGTGGTACAATTTTGCTTGAGCTGAGGACAGCTGTGCACACAGCAAAGTTGGAGAGCAAACAACAGTACCCATATATCCTTGTTTGAGGGAACTAATAACTATGCCTAGAAGCACAAGAAACTCAAATTGAGAACAACCTGCAGACAGATAAATTTATTACTCATAAATTACTACAGATTATATAGTTATATTAGTCCATACACATCTGGAATCAAGGCTGACATGCAGATACATAGCAGGAGTTATTGCCTAAACAGGTTATTGTTTAAACAAAAGACAAAATAGAATGGAAGTAAAAAAAGAGCGTGCCAAGCTCCTGGCAGAGGTACTGGGGCTGAGCTGAGAGCAGAGCCAGAGCCCCTACATGGGCTGTGTGCAGCACTGGCACTGGCTCTGCAAGCCAGCCCTCAACTCCCTAGCAGGGATTCAGCTCTACAGTTCCCCAGGCAGGCAGATCAACCTTAGCTGCAGCCACATCAGGCTGTTGATCAGCCACAATCTGCTAACTCGTAGCCTTTTGCTTTGCTAGGTAGCTCAACAATACCAGTAGGAAAAAGGAAAAGCAGTAAGTTGAAGTATCAGAATAGGAAATTTCATGATTAGATACACTTCTTAGGCACTGATTCCTGGAGAAAATGCAATATGTGAATACCCCTGAGCTTATGAAATAGATTTGGTAGCAGAACACTGATATAAGAGAAAGAATGTGGTTTGTACGTGAAACAAAGCAGCTACAGCCAGAGCTCATCCAAACTAATGGTTACTGGCTGTCAAGCAAACAATATCCCGTATTTTCATTACAGTAGCAGCATACACTTAGCCCTCAGTGATAATACTCACTGCTATTTCACGTTTACTGATCATCTGAGATTGCCATACTGCAACATACAGTTGCACACAGGTCTCAACAAGAGAAAAACTTGAGCAATGAGGTTTTGAGACTCATACAGATAAATTCTTACTGTGAAAGGTCCATTTCCTTCAGCCTCCCTACTTCTTGCTTGTGTTTTTCTTCAAATTCCTTTGCGGCTTCTTCCTACAACAGGACATCACAAGAGATTTGTAAGGTCTAAGTGCAACAGCAACCATGTAATGCACAGAGCACTCCTTTCCCATCCAATGAGAAGTATATCCCATAAAATAAACACCAGATGAACCTTTGAGTCATTTATACAACTTATTTTTTATGCAACTGGCATACATAAATGTAGTTGTAATATAACTCAAGAACATTTCCATAGGTTCTGAGACAACCTCATGCAGTTTAACAAAGCATGAATATAAGAATGTAAGGCAAAGTTGTCATATTTTCTAACTATCATAAAGTGACAGACATAAAATGGACCTCTTCCCTCCCAAACAGATTTAGATTACAGGTGTTTCTATGTCAAGAAAACTCTATGAATAATAGATATGTATATTGAAGGTGAGAAGAAAGTTCAAAAATTACCAGATCATCATTTAAAGATTTCAGTGTTGGCTCCATTACAATATCCTTTGTTGCTACCATCTGCTCCTCCACAGCCTTTTCCTGGACCGTGTTGAATAACTGGAAACGAAGTAAACCAAAGTATATAACATTCTGATGTTTTTTCTAGGTTTGTGCTTTACAAACAAACATGAAATGCTGTCTGTCCCTGTCACACTCTTGTAATCCTGCAAATATTAACAGGCAATTGTTTATTTCTGATGCATATCCACCACACTGAAATAAAAAAACTCAAGGCTGTTTGCTGAAGGCAGAAGAAAAATAGTCTTTATAAAAACATAAAATATATATGTATATATACAATTATATATCAGTCAGCACTCAACATCAATTGCATAAATACAAGAAAAGATAATTTGCAGCATACTTATCAGTATAGTGTCACCTCAATTAACATTTCCAGATTTAAATTTAAAGATATAATACAATCCTATTTGGAAAAAACAACAATTAAAACAGTGTCATAAATACCTCTGGGATTTTCTCTCCTTACAAAACAATCTACGGTCAGTTCCTGAGGACATGTTAAGATACACAACTCTGAGGCAGATTTTTATTAGCCCCAGGCTCAGGACTAGAATTAAACCTTGCTTGGCTCGACACAACCGACTCAGAACAGGCCAAGATGCAATTACCTGGACTACTTTGCGGATGATCCTGTTGAAGAGGCCCATCAGTTGACTGCTGGGTAGTTCCACCTCCTTTTCCAGTTGGTCCAGAGATTTATGCTGTAGGCCAATCCCTAAAAGAAGGGCCTGAGGAAATGTCATGTATTTCAGTTAGAGATTTTTTCAGAGCAAATACATATATATAAATAATATTATCTATATCCCTTGCATTTTGCAAAGTCCTTGCTCTACCCAAGTAGTACAAGGCTTCTATGGCATGAGCTAAGTTTTGCTCAAAAGCACTGAAATACCCCTAAATTATTCTGTGGTTGGCAAGCATCACTTCACGTTCAGTTCAGATGAACGCCTCTCTTGAGGTGCAGCTCAAGAGCCAGAAGATTTTGAGAGGATTTTAAATTATACTTCACAATATTATAAGTACATGGAGTGCATCACTGAACAGGCAACAGAACATAACCTTCGTAGATTTTAGTCAAAGCAAACACAAAAGGTGGAAGAACATTACAAGTAGGAGAAAGCAGGAAGACGACCGTAAAATAAGCAATTACCAGAAGCCAAGTTTTTTTTTTTCTTTCTTTCAAGATGACATATGAAACGGGAAAGTCTCTTAATGCAGGAGATGGCAGGAAAGCACAAAGAAAGGTGGAGCACGGCTTGTTCACATAGTGATACATACCGACTGGGCAGCAGAAAGAGAAATATCACCCAGCTGGTTGAGAAAGAACATCCTGGCAACAGCAGGCACCATGTCCATGATCAGATGGTAGTCCACCATATTGCGGGAGTACATCTCTAACCTCTTCAGGTCATAGGGGATGAAAACTGCTTCTAATTCAGCACGGCTGATGGCTGAATAATAAAAAGGCCACAATATCAGAACTGTTCTTCCCAGCTGTGCAGGATCTCAGGATTAAACAAATTCATTTTTCACGTCATTGACTGAAGGCCAACTGCTACCCTAGAGGTTCACATCCCAACAGAGCCCTGAACCCGACACCCCAGGTCTAACTCTGTTACCTGGATTAGCTTGGCAATTCAAAGTCTTTTCAGACAGACATATGTCCGTATGAAAAAAAAATACTGCTGTGACAATAGACTAACCTTTCAACTCAAACACATCCAAGAGAGTAAAAACAGTGCAGGCTGATAAATACAATCCATGCAGCATTTCACTGTCTTGTACTTGGTTCTGCTGCTAAAGGACTGTTCTCGTAGCAGCAACTCTGTCCCTTCCACAGAGGCAAGGGCATTAAAAACTCACAAGACACAAATTACCAAGTTCTCTCAAGAGGACTCCTTGGTTTGGCACGTTGAAAATAAAGCAGTTTCCTTTTAAATTTGAGGGCTTTAAAGTTAAAAGGGACCATTAGAACTGCCTTGCCTGACCCTTTTGTAACACTGCCTGTGCACTTCCCCCAGGAAATGCTACATCAAGCCCATTAACATGCAGTTGAACTGAAGCCTCTCTCAGAAAGGCATCAAATTCCAATTTCCAAATTTCTGATGACAAGGTTCTTCCTCAGATCCTAAGTAAATTGCTCTTTCTGCCCACTGACCTCTGCTACTCAAGACTTCCTTTTTATTTCTACACTGGATTTGGCAGGCTTCTGTCTCCATCCACTGCACCTCATTTTGTCATGCTTTAGCAGTTACAGTCAAGGGTCTTCTAATTTTGGAATATTTGCATCTTTCATCCAAGAACAGATAAACAAATAAACAGAAAATACACTGTTTTCAGCAGCTGAAAATCTCCTGGGTTTTTTTTTGTTTGTTTTTTTTTGTTTTTTCCTCAGAAATACAAGCAATTTTTGGATACTGTGGACAAAACACAGCAACTGACCAAGAGGAATTCATAGCACCTCACAAGAGATATCACACCATGCTTGCATTTGAGAACTCTGGCAAACCTACACAAAGACATTAAAATGCAGTTTAAATTAACATTAGGAGCCTGGATACTCACGGGTTTGTGACTGCTGTTTGATACTTTTATTCTGTAGAATATTCAATGCCAACGAGGGAGAGAATGTGCTGAACTGGTAGGAAAGAAGAGAAAGGAACCTCCTCCTAAAATCTGCAGGACAAGATGAGAAAATAAATGATTCCTGTGGATATGCAAAACAAATATTCCAGAAGATTTCTCTCACATTAGCAAAATGAGCTCAGTCACCTTTCCAGAAGGCAGTAAGCCAAGGCTCCTGTTCAGTGTCCTCTTCATTCAGCATCTTCAGCATGATGCATGAATGCTCACCAGTCAGGTCATTCTAGTAATGAAGATATATTGCCCATCATTTCCATGAACATTTTGCTCTCTATACTCAAATAAAGGAAGCAAAGATCTTACAAAACAACAACCCGCATATCAACTGCTACTGATTACTATCTGAAGTATAACCAATAAGCCCCAGCAATGCCCTAAGCAATTCAGTAAGTCCCAGAGATGAGGGACTTGGGCTTCTTCAGATAATTGCAATAGAACAAAAGTGAACGCAGAACAAACCAATGTAGTCTCAGAAACATTTACTGCTCAAATCACATCTTATTGAAGTCAGTGGAAAGATGCTCAGTGACATCAATAGGACTGGATTTCATTCAGAAACACTATGCTACTTACTGGTGTCTGCCTTAGATAAACTGGCACAAATCCAGCACGCTTCCAAAACCTGGCAAAGGGAAAGGAGAAAATGCACTGAGTAGTACAAAGCTGTTGATTTTGCAGTGATACTTACAGTTAAATGCAGTTTATCCAATGTACAAGAAAAACTACTCAAAAGTAGCAAAATTTTAAGACATCAGTAACAGGACTGAACCTGACTGAAATTCTAACTTACAAAAGAACAGAAAATTATGATGATGACAACATCAGAAAATGAACAAACTTTGTGTTTCAGGTAAAAGACTGACAGACATGATAAAAGAGCACTTGTAACCAACAGGCTTCCACGACCACCTTTAAAAAACAGACAAACAGGTTTTCATTAGTGAAGTCACAAACTCCTAAGGGATATCCTGGGGGAAGGACTGAAGAGTTTGCAGTCCTTCTCTTCACCAGTGAATGCTGATTTTCCCTGGCAACTTCCAGGTTTCAAATAATTGTGTGTATTCCACAGAGAATCTCGGTCCGATCAGCAAAACCCTGCTGACTTCCCTGTCCATTCTCCCCTTCCATCTTGCATCTTAGTGGCAAACTGATCCTGCAATTCACTTCCCTCAGGATGAGGAAGACTGGCGTAAAGAAACCTGCTGAGACCAAACATATGGCATCCCAGACAAGAGAAAGCAGCCAGGCCCCAGAACAACAACCATCCCTGGCAACCTATTTCTGCAGGCCACAGGATAACTGCTCATCAGCTGCACAGGATGTTGTGAATTTTGGCAGGAATCCCTACATGTGCACCCCATCCTCTCCCGACTCTGCTCTTCTCCTTTCATTTATCTATCCTACCACAACTAACAGACAAACAATTTAAAAAAAAAAGCAGTAGCCAAGCGCTTTATTCTCCCCTCTGCCTTCCTAATGGAGGGATTGTTTAATAAAGTAAGATATCTGAACCATTTGCTTTAAGATCAAAAGTGTTTCGTGTTAACCATTAAATTCTGCTGTTTTTTTATGCGCTGCTAAATGGCTCAGCATCCCAATCTGGCATGAACTCTGCAGCATGCTGGCCACAGAACAAAATGGGCTACAGTCTCCTATCTGAAGGATAGGATTATAAAATTATTGGTTTTTGTTTTTAAATATATTGTAAAATGGAGCTAAGATTTAAGATAAATCAGTAAAGCCTAAATTATATTGATCTACTGGTGCAGTAACTCAGTTCTTTCATGGTAAGAAATGTGAGAAGTAACTGCAGTTGTTGGTGAAAAGTGTTTATATTAAAGAGGAAACAAAAAATAAGTTTAAAGTTAGCAGCAGCTCAAGATTCTACAACTCACAGGATTTAACTTGTCCATACTAATTATAAGTTGTTCTTCTTACAGCCTGGAGAAATTGAGCTGTTACTAGCAATTAAAACTAGCTAACTTTCAGAAGGGTCACAGAGACATCCAAGAACTGCTTTGCACTCAGAAGGAGTTTTCTCAAACTACCCTGAAGGAACTAGTTAGTAATGGTTAAGTCCAATTCTACTGAGCACCAAGAACGGGTCTTACAAAGGAAGAGGGCTTGAAGCTACCCCAGATTTAGAAACAAGTGAAGCCTGCAGAGAGAAAGAGAATGTCCAAAGTGTAAAATACCAGCCTATATAGCAGTTATAGTTTTACACTGGGCTTAACCAACAGATAAAGTCTTACTTTAGTAATCTTGGTGTTAGGCCGTAAGATACACCTAGATAGTCTAGGCTCTCAGCTTGTCTCTCACTGAGTTTGAGAAGCAAAGGAGGCAAGTCTTTCCGAGGTGTCACAACCTCTTCTAACAAACTAACAGTCTGGAAGAGAAAGTGGAAATGGATTAGTAGCATCCTCACAACAACCTGCAAACAAGCCTCTCATTCTGTATAATAAATAAATAAACATGAGCATTCCCTCCCTACATACAATAATCAATACCAAGGCTAGCAGTGAAAACCAAACAGCTTAGCACAGCAGGAAATACAAGAAAGGCACTGAGCTCCATACCTCACTGCTCACAGTTGCAATTTCTTTGGGTTTCTGAATTGGTTTTTCTTCCAAACAAGGGAATTTCCCTTCATAGTACATCTGTAGTAAAGTTAGAGCTCTGCTGCCATAGCCCATCTGTAAAGTAGCAACAGCATAACATATGGAAAAAGATGCATCTATTTTTCAAGACAAAATAGCAACATTGTTCCCCTTATAAGCCCATTACTGATTGTCAGCACAGAGAACCCTCAGTCCCTGCCAAAATGACAGCAGTAGTAGTACCACTACCTTCCTCCACAGTTGCTCCGTGGGGAAGGACGCTAGAGGCCACTATTTTCTGACTGAGAATTTAGAGCCCAGGATGTAGTTCAGGACTGTACAATAATTCTCAGAACTTACCTCCAGCACTTGTAAAACAGCAAACATATCAGCAAGAAGATTTTGTAATCTCACAATAAATAACTGGATAATAAAAATATCTGGATAATAAATACTGGATAATAAAAAATAAAATAAATTACTGCTGCTTCTTGAGATGCTTTAATGCTGCCTAGTAATGGCAGGAGCACCATTTTGCTACCCATCCAGAAGAAAGCAAACACCCTCCTATACGTTGTGGCATATAAATATTTCTGTGTGTCCTTCACCCAGTTCCTGACTTCGCTCTGTTACTACCTGTGGCTCAGGAAGTCCCCAAGCTTAAAATGCTGGAAACTAGTGCAATCAATGTGTGTTTGTCATGTTCTTAAATTCCTCCCTGGGCATTTACTAGTGGTCAGTCTTTCCGTTGCTTTTCTCCAGACTTCAGAGTTATTTTCAGAAACATCCAGGGAGACATGTAATTGCACCAACCCTGTTTGCATTGAAAAAAAAAATTGCTTCTTTCCAGAAAATCTCTCTCAGAAGAAGAGCCTCCACGCAACAATGAAAAGAAAATCCAAGTCCCGTTGTCACTATTTATTATCCTCAGAAAATGCAAAGATCTTTACAGGTCCCTTTCTACAGAGAGGAACCTGTGGTTGTGGTGAACCTGTGAGGTTTCAAATACTGACACTCACTGTAACAGTAGAGACATCAAAAAAAAAGGAGGGGAGAGGGGGGAAGGAAAGGGGAGGGGGAAAGAAAAATGTTTACAATAAGTGCAATCCAAAATATTTTACCCCTTGATAATCCGGATGGACTGCAATTCGAACAACACGTCCACCAGAAAGGCTCCCAAAATCTGGATCTTGGAACTGCACAAGAAACATGGGCCAATTTAAAGTACACAGATGCACACTCTGTAAATAAGGAATCAAATAAATCTTGGATATAAGTAGACAGCTGAACTATTCACCTGCTCTGAAATGGTCCAGGGAATAAGATCACCAGAAGCTTTCTTTCCCCTTGAAAGGCTATTCATGATAGACTGGCGAGAGATCTCTCCCTCCATGCACACCTGCCAGAAGACAACAAAAAGCCATGAGCCTACAGCCTTTCCTTCTCCAGCCACACCACCTATTCTGAAAGGGCAGACTGCTGCCTCCTGGTGTATCACTGAACACTTCACTTTATACACACGTGCAGCTCTCCCACCTGAACAACAGCAAGTACTTCTGGCAGTGAATTCTGGGTCGGTGGAACAGGGGGCAGAAGGCAAAAAAGATGATGGGCAGGCGCATCGGATAACATCTGGAGGTCATTGGGAGAGTTCTGCAGGGTAAGTAGCACAAAGTCTTTTTAATTACTCCAAGGGAAGAGCTTCAGAAGTCCAGTGCAATGTTGATAGCTAAGCTCTAAACCATACTTCATTTTCTTATTTTAAGGCTATAAAATAATTGCAACTAGTACAAGATTGAAGTATAAAGCAGCAAATATGGCAAGCCATGGCTGCTTCATTTCCAGACAATGTCATTTTGTGCAAGTGAAACCTCTGCTTTCACATGCATGGGACTGGACTTCCTATTCCTATATCGCTACATATCTCTTACTTTATGGAACTTGAAATAATTTTGTATTTGGAAGTGTCAGAAATTTAATGCTCAGTACTTCAGTACTTACTGATTTCACAAGTCATATTTAATAGTCACCCATAATCCAAAATTCTGAGATAATTTTTATCACTCTTTTCAATAGTACTATGTTACTACTTATTTGGTTAATTTGAGGCAACTAAAAACTGTAAAGACAATTGTGAAAGACAGTTCATCACTGACATAACTCTGAACAAGCTACATAGAGGTGCGAATTAATCTCGAATTTAATCTCCAAGATTTCTCAAATTTCTTTTATTATTATGTTCTGTTCCATTAACTTCGGTTAACATGTATCTGTAATTCTAGCATACTCAGCTAGGAGGAGACAGAGATGCTCTCAAAGTAGAAAGAATACAAGTCTGTCGGTAACTAGAAACACCTGAAGCTGTCCACAAAAATTCAATTATGCCAGTTCAATTAAGATTGTCCTAAAGTAGCAATCCTCCCTCCACAAAACTCCTAGCCAAATATTTGATGGACACAGCGCAAACTTTACCTTGTAGTGTGAAGCCACATAGAGAGCCATCAGTCTCTGCAGAAAAACTTCTGAGGCTTTGTGGTAACAAAACAGTGTGTCTCTGTTTACATAGTATCTAAACAGAAAGGTTAAGGAATCTACTCGAACAAACAAACAATGACAACGACGACAGAGACAAAAAAAAATCCCTGTTGGTTTAGGAGTGATATTCTCCATGGAATTGTATATTTTGGATTAAGTCAAGTCCCTGTCAACAGGGTGTTTAACTCTCATTCTATGGCCTGAGGCAGCCTGAACTGAACTACAGCACAGACAAATAAGATAGATGATAATGTGTGAAGAAAAGCCAAAAACTGTATGGGGCTAAGAAACACGAGCCACTGTTAATCAGCTTGGAAAAGAAACCTTTTTACCTAAAAGAAATGTATTTTATCAGGGCACATCTGAGCAAGGATACAGGTCACAGGTCTCAGGCAGTGGGCAGCCAGAGATAATTCGAGTGATGCTGAGACAGTCCAAACACAGCAGGTCATTTAGCCACTTCTCAACAGGGTCGCCTGGGGCATATCTAATTGACTCGTGGAGGGAGACCTCATGCAGTGTACGAGCTGCAAGGAGATTTCAGAGAAGAACCTTCAGTGTTCAGTGTTACAGTTAGCAAAGCATGAGATAAGTGTCCTCTGAAGGACTCCCAGGGGATTAGAAAGACACCCAAACCTGAACAGAGCAGAAGGCAATCAAAAACTGTAACTCTACTGAATCATATTTGCTCCCAACTGGACTGGAGCCTTCAGCCTGTATCCTCACATAGCCAGGCAGAGCAACACTGCTCACATGTCCTTCATCCCCTAAAAACCTTTACATCTGAAAACGATGAGGAAAAAGTCGTGAGGATAATTCCTTCACATTCACCTTCCTAACAGCTGCAGAGTACAACACATGGGGTTCCCACAGTGCTCTCCAGTCAGCAGTGTTGGCACTCACAGCTATCCTGCAGCCCAAAATGCAAGGGAGTACCTGAGGCGAGCTTAGCTGTAGCTGTAGTTTTGTTCTCTGCTGTCATTGAGACTTGGGCTTGTGCACTCTGCTGCCGGAGCTGCTGAATGAGCTTCAGAGATAATGATCGGCCAGTTCCCTCATACCTGAAAAGCAGAGGACGAAAGTTTGAAGCAAACACCCAAGTGTCAATCCCAGGCTACAGGGAAGCCGCAGCCCAGAATTAAGCTATCCCCTCTGCCCTCCAGAGCTATGTGCCACTTGGAGACCTGTGAGGGCCTCCACCATCTGTGAGAATTGCTGCCTTTGACGTTCTTGTACATGAAGCACACGACAGCCTTCCCCAGCACTTTTTAAACCCACTGCATCAGAAGAAATGCGCTATTCCTCCTCCTCTCCTAGCAAGCTGCAGAATCTTGCTTATATATTTGCTTCTTATACAAGAACAGAGCAGACAAACACTTATGAATCTGTGATGGAACCAGAGGAAAGCATTATTTTCAAGAACTGACTCTTGTCATTGTAAGGAGCAGTTCCACAAGAGTTCAATAATTAGGGAAGAACAGATGACCTGAGAGCACATAATAAAGAGAATACATAAATAAAAATGATGTATGGTAGATAAGAGACAGTCCACAGGCATTGCACAACTGGTTTCCCAGATAGACAGCAGCTGCTCAAACCTTACCCGTTTATTGTAGAAGCCATGAAAACCAGGTACGGGCCGAGCAGATTTTTCACCAGGGGCAGAGGGATGGCAGCAGCTTCATCAATCACAACAAGCTCAGCTTGACCCAGTTTCACAGAATCAGCAGGATGTATGTACTGCAAGGAGTGAGAGGACATAGTCACTGTCAACAACAACTATTTCTGACAGCTGGAAAAATGATAGAAGTGGCCAAGCTGGAACCCTGAGAAGCCATTTTTTGTCTCTGTCCTCCATGAAAACATAACAGAGACAGACATTAAGAAAAAAAAATAGCTGGGTTCATGCTACCCTGCAAGGACAGGGTCACATATCTTATTCTGTACACTACCACACACATTTATTTGTATGAATCAGGACAATACACGAAATTTGTCACTAGCAACACGTGCTCTTCCATCACATTTGTCTCAATCTTCTGTTTCAGGAAGGAATTCACAAGCACTGACCAAAGATTTTTTGTAATCTACAAGTTATTCACAGAAAGAAACAAAATATTTTATTTGTGGAAGTCATTCACCGGAAGAAATGTCTGCCTTGAAGCAAAATCAACTAATACAGTTACACATCACATAAAGTGAGCAAGTTTAATATTAAAGCAGCTAAAAGAAATAGTAATGAACAAAAGTAGAAATGCAAGGATGTGAGAGCCCCATTACCTGAATGGTCTGTCTGTGCTCCTTAAACACATTGACTCTGACAACAGCCTTGTTAAACTCAGGGTTTAAAGACTGAATAATCTCATAATCTAGATGTTCCTAAAATAAAACATTGTTAAACAAATTTAACAAGCCAAGATTCAAGAAAATTAGTATTCTGAAGACAATATGTTCACTATGAGTACCTCGCTACTTCAGATTCTAACAGCAAAAAGTCAGTTACAAATTGTTGTAACAAAAGCTTCAAAAGACCTAAATTGAGAACTGATTTGTTTCTTGTTTCCTTAAAGTAAGAAACTGATTTTCCCAAATTATACATATGGAAGAAAACATTACTGTGCCGTGATTCCCTTTTGCAGAACATTATTAAAGAGGTTGTCAGGGCAAGAACTGTTAGCTGATATATAATATACAGTTTGTAAATAATATAATATACAATAAACATAATATAGAGATATAATTATATAGGTATAAATATAAATATGTAGTACTAGCTTGCAGCTACCATATGAAATACATATAAACAAAATCTACAGATGAGATGTAAAATTCATGCTAAATATCAGCTCTGTAAAAGTATTGTAAAATAGTCTCTTCTCTTTACCTGATACTGCAATGCATCAAAACCTTTAAATATGAACTCAAAGAGTGTGTGGAGGTTATCAGGGCTCGGAGATGTGACAAAGATGTTGGAGTAACTGCACAGGAAAAAGAAAATATTAACACCTTTTCCAGCAAATTTTCCATATACATACAGACACAAAGGAACTTTTTTTTTTTTGAGGGTATTGATTTTAATTACCTGCAAAAGAGCAGATCATTTAGATACTTATAAGACTTCTTTACGTGTATCTGCATTTTTAAAGACTGAGAAATTATTATAAAATAGAAAAACTTGAACATCACTGTATATAGCCACCAAATGATGTAAGAAGAATAAAAAGGAGGAATGTAGGTCTGGAAATGATAAATACATTCAAATCCTGTTTTATTTTATTTTATTTTTTTAATTTACAGGTGCAAATAAAGTCTGGGAGATGGGGACATCACTCACCCAAAAGCTACTGCTCCAGCAATAGCCAGACCCAAAGCAGCAGATTTACCACGTCCCCTAGCTGCTGTTAATGCCACGGTGCTCCTCAGGGTCTTCTCAGAAATCGCTTCAATAAATTTCAGAACTGCTTTTGCCTGATGATCAGAAAAAAAAAAAAAAAAAAAAAAAAAAAAAAAAAAAAAAAAAAGAGAGAACAAAAAGCACTTTGGCCAAACCACTTCAAGTATTACTTAATCTTATCACTAATTTATACCTTCCTTCCTAGAAGGCAAAGGAATGATAAAAAGACAAAACATGGGATCCACTAAAAAACACCACTAAAATAACATGTGAGAAATAGCTAGAGCTCTCTCCCCAGCACAAACCATCCCAAGTTTGAACATGACACCCACCTGATCAAGAGTTTTACAGCCATCCACCAGAACTCCGACAGGTTGTGTATCCTGCAGACTTTCCTTCAGCCCTTTCAGCTCTGTATCCTGGGGCCGGAGACTGTCTTCCTACAAGCGTAGGATTTACCACAAGATTAGTAAGAGACAGCTCAGCACAGGTATCACATATCTGATCAAGCAGACTGCAATAGCTGAAAGTTTTACCACAAGTTGACCATACTCCTCAGGGACAGGAAAGTTTGAATGGATGGACAGGTATTTAACACTTTAATTTAAATGCATTTTCAAAAGAACGGCTACAAAGAGGTGGTTCTCCTGTCTTCCCCGTGGAAGGGGAAGAAAAAGGAGAGAATTTTCAGTACACAGTACTGTGCACCAATTTTAAATCTCTCTATGCACCGAAACAGCAGTCACAGGGAATTAAGCTCTGCCTTGCTAGGCAGAACGGCAATACCACAAAACCAAAAAATGCAGACAAGTATGGAAATAAAAAAAGGGGATAGAAATAGCAAAAGATAGTTTCCCATGCTTCACCAGTATGTGATACGATATTCTCTGCAAAACATTTTTCTTCCTCTCTGTAAGACCATTACTTGCTATCAATTGGGATGAAAGGAAAGTTTCATATTTACTAAAGCTTTAACACAGTGTTCAGTTTGGGCCCATTCTTGCAGGGAAAAGCTGCTGACATTGTTTACTGACCTGTGACCGCGGTGGAACGGGCGTGATGTTTGCAATGTGAGTGGAGATGGGCAAGATATTGAGCTGATCATCAATCACGATGCAATTCTTGCAAGAGGCCAGAGACAGAATGAATCTGTGCAATCAAGAAAAGTCAAATCAGTAAAAAGCACCAGCAACACTATTGCATTTTGGTAGTTATTTTATCCTCTCCCCTCAACACAAACATGGTATTTACAGCTAGTTTGCAGCTGGGCTAAGTTCACAATACTACCGGTGTGCCTCTTCACATTAAATCAGGATGGTCTATAGAGAAGAACCATCCAATTACCAGGATGCTGCTGAAGAAGGCTGCCAACTTAAGGTGACCCACCATCGCAGCCACTGTGACAAATTCCCACAGACTATAGATAGTGCTGGTTTCTTTACCATTTAGTTTTATCCTGATATCACCTAACCACCACCTGCAGGCTAAAGGACAAATTCTGCACTTTTCAGTGGGCTGGGCTCACTCCGTAGGAGCTTGTTCTATACAACAGAAGTGATGAGAACACCTTTGCAAGGAACTATTACAAAATTACAAAGACTTCACACTAAGTAGTTTCATGTTTTATAGTGGCACAAGAAGCCTCTGAATTTCTGTTCAATTGAAGCGCATACTTCTACAGAGAATTTTAAGAAAATGGCCTCAGAATACTTTACAAGTGCTAACACATTTGGACTCATCTGTATATCCCTTGCATACAACTCATTCAAAAACTAGTCATTTCCAAAATAGAACACAAAAAGTTCACTAAAGCATCAAAGAAGCCTTATTCTAATAAAAACACAAAGGAAACTTTCCTAATGCAAATACCAAATGTTGTTCTGGTTGTCCTTTTTGGACATGCAGACGTATTAGCCTAGATACTTCACACTCTTAATAGCATACCTTTCATTAAACCTTCCTACTACATCCTGGTGTGCCTCTGTTCTGTAGCGAGAATGGACATCCTGAAACAAAAAGAAGTTGAACCACAGGAAAAAAAAAAGAATTAAAAAGAGTGTGCAACTGTGAAGTTTATAAGAATATCACTCGTGGGGCAATGGCAATGCAATCTGTTTTCCACTCTTGTAGACTACGTCCTCCCTTAAATATCATTTCTGCCAAAAACATTTCAAAATCTTCAGGGTTGCTAAGAAAAAAAATAGTCTATTACTTAAATTTATGTACTGGCAAAATTACTAACAGAAGAAGATCCTGCCCAGGTTAAGTATATTCAGTGTGGATAGATGACACTTTAGAAACATTTCCCACTTGTAAAGCTAACTTCTCACATAGCACCAGGGTGTGAAACACCAAAGGAACTACCCCACTTAGCTTCTGCTACACAGGCTGCCAGCACTAATACTTTCCAACGTAATAATTAAACAAAAGAACACAGTTCTGTCTGTGATGACAGGAGTTTCTGCCTCACAACCTAGCAGCAAGTCCAGATACATGGTTTGGCATAACTACCTAAATAAAAGACACATATCCAGTGAGAGATGAATAAAGGAGCAGGAAAGATGATGGAAGAAAGATCACAGCTCCTAATAAAAAAATATAAAATTAAAAAAAAGGCATGCTGCCTATGTAAAACGGGTAAGTTAGACTGAACATGCGTACCATGGTCATTGTATAGAGCTGCTTCAGTGAGTTCATAGTTCGCAGGAGAATCACCACAATTCCACCCCCTTCTACTGTTTCAACAGTTCTGGCCAGCAGGTTTGGAGTCAAGGCTTCAAAATCCTAGGGGAAAAAAAGACTTCCAAGTTGCCTAGAGCATCTCCGTGCAGCTAGCACTTACTAAAAGGAGAGGAACAGACAAAGACAGTATTTCTCAAAGTTGAATTCAAACCTAACGCTTACATTAACCAACTCACCAACAAACCAGTATTCCCACCAGAAAACAGAGGTACACAGGGCCATTGTAATTTAAAAAACAGAAACCAGAAATACTGTTCCTGTGGCATTTAAACTAAAAGCAATTGGCATTAGTGCTATATCTTTCTTAAGTTACAAGCTTAATTCCTTACCTGAAGTACACACATGCCGAAAGTGTTACCAAGAATCTTATGAGTCTCATTATAATAGCAGTAGCGAATGTTTGTGGCGGCTATAAATAACTCAAAAGGATCATCATCTTTTATGTTTAATGTCCCACTTTTAATCTTCTTTTGTAGCTGTCTCATTCTCTTCTTTCGGTGGCTGGAAAGCAAAATTGCACATAGGTTATCTGGGAAAAAGGTTTGAGAAGATTGTGTTCAGGCCTATGTTTGAGTCTAACAAAAATTCAGAGTCCAAGGGAAAATCTTGGATTAAACGCACTGAATACATGAACTGCTCCCACAAGTGTTCACACCAAATAGGTGGAAATCACACAGAAGCAGCAGTTTCTGCAAGAAGTTGTTTGTTTGAAACTTACGTCACTACAGAAAACGTCGCCGTCTTGACTTTGTGCCCAGACCGTAACCTGCATACAAACCTAGGAATTAAAATGTTAAACCCTTTCAAATCAAAGGAATACTTATATCTGGCCTGAATTCAGTCCTAAACACTACTGAGACTGAAAAGGCGAAGGACTAAGATGCAGGAAGATATTGGTCCAGCAAAACTACGTGAGCGTCACCGTTAGAGCAGGAAACCAAAAGCAGCTAGGACTGATATCAACTGCATTTTTTAAGTTAAATATGAGCCCTGGAAGATCAAACTTTCTGTAGTTCCTTCAAGAACTATCCTTGTTTCTCCTGACTGCTGAACCAGCTGCTCCATTCCAGCAAATCCCTCCTGAAGCTTTTGCTTCCAAAACAGCAATTAAGACTTCTAACCAGAGCACGAGATACAATGTATGTCTTACCTGGTAAAACCCAGTTCCTTTTTGTAACACCATAGGACAGAGGGCCTGGCCTTTACAGTTGCTTTAGACAACATGTGGTGAAGTATTACCACCTGCCAAAAGACATATGCATGAGCAAGAGTATTCACAGGCTAACCTCAGGGAGCAGAGCACTTCTCTATTCTTGATTTTACAGCCACCATTATCTACTAGGCAACCCTGTACAAAAGTGTGTGACCACTTGACATGCTGCAAGGTTACGTTCTTGTTTTGTACGGCCCAGCCTCAAAACTCCCTTCTCATGCAGGACAGCAGCGTGACACTGGCGACACTGAATTACACTGATCTTTGTTCCTCTCTAGCTGAACTGCTAACAACGGCACAAACAGGAGTCGAGTTTTCCAGGCTAGATGCTTATCCTTCCACTTCTTTCTGTGCTAGACTTTAGCCAATGCTTTGGGATGCTTCTACAGTTTGACAAGTTTCCATTTTGAGTTTTAATCCCCCACCATACTCGGCAGTTTTACATAGCCTGCCTCAGTTTTACATAGCCTGCAAACTCAAAGAGCACATTTACTGTTTTAGCCTCTGCCCCTTTAATGAAAAAGCTCAACACAAGCAGACTGAGGATATGCCCCTTCATTACTGCACGGACAGGTCTGCTTTAACAGCGAATCAGTAACCACTTTCTGCAGACAGCACTGCCCAACCGCTTCAGCATCATACTAATCATTTAACAAAGACCATACTTCCCTAACTCGATTATGAATATTCTGCATAAAGCAGTACGGGAAATATTATAGAAAACAAGGTGTTTAACACGCTCCTTTACCTACGGAGATTAGTTTAACAAAAAAAAAAAAACAACTATTTTTGCTGTACCGTGACGAGTCAGGGCCAGCGTGCTCTGGCACCGACCCGCTCGGCGCTTCGCAGCTATGAACGCACGCACGCGGGCCCAGTTTGCTTTAGCCCCGGGGGGCTGGGGCCGGAGGAGCCACCCTACGTTTAACCACGGTACCGACGCGCCCGCTGCTCTTCCCGGGCAGGGGAAGGTGCGCGGAGCTCCGGCCGCCGCCTCACCTGGTCTTTGCCGCGGTCGCCGACCACGACGAAGAGGGCCCGCTGCCGCTCGGCCACGCCGTTCTCGATGAGCACGCGGAGGCGGTTGTCCACCTTCCTGCGCTGCATGGCGGCGGCCGCGATGGAGGCGCCAACGGCTCCGGCCAACGGCTCCCGGCGCGCGCCG